>CM055956.1:63666065-64866065 GCA_029490685.1 Schizonepeta tenuifolia | reverse complement strand
CGAGAAATATTCCGCATGCGTTCTAGTCATCTTCGTCAAGTTGATCACCTGACTATTGGTGGACTGAGCAACTTCTTCTTGGAGCTTTCTGTTAGACTCGGCTAATCTATCAATCTCTTGATCCTTCAGACTTAATTCGTTGATCATTACATCGAACTCTGCTCAAAGTGCCTTGCTATAATACCCCAAACTCTTACAAGTCTTTGAGTGCGTTGTAAATGCGTTTAAATGCTTAAATAACGAGTCTTGAGTGATAAAAAAATTTTCAAGAAAAAGAGATTTTCTTGAAAATGACCAAAATGCCCTTATGTGCTTAAATGTGATTTTTCTCGTTTCGATTATTCGAAATGAGTATGTGATGCATTGATTGAGTTTTATTATACGAGTTTAAGTATGAGTATCAATTTCGGCAAATTCTGAGAACTTTCACTTTTGACGATTAGTGCCGATAAGCCGAGAAATCACTAATCACTAACGAACTCCAAATTTAACCTAATTAGTATCTTTTGAACTTAGAATTAATTCTAAGACCCCTAAGATATGTTAGAAATTTTTTCGAGATCATATGAGACAGTTTTAAAATTTGATATTCGGATTCCTTGATTTATTTAGTGAGATATGAGATAGAGCTGAGGTGTTTTCGATGTCAGAAATGAGTCGAGGAGAGTTTATAGCCTTTTCCAGTATAAACGAAAAACACGGATATATTCTACCGGAAAACTTTTTCATCCGGGGAAAATTATTCCAGTTAAAAATAAAATAATTATCTCTCTCCTTCTCTCTCTCTGCCGACATACCTCACATCTCTCTCCCTAATTTTATTTTCTCCATCATTATATTCTCAACCTATTACACCTATTTTCAAAACCTACATGAAATATCATCATTCCATTCATTTAACTTAGCCACATTAATTCATTTCTTCCTAACTAATAGATAAACTCATTCACTCATCTCTCTCATCTCTCGCTTTATTCTCTTTATGCCGTAAGAAAAGGAGAAGATAAGAAGCAACAATCCTCTCTCATTTCTCTCTCCCACCGTGTATGCACATACACATGTAGATGTAGGAAATCTCCATTGAAGTCCAAGGATTCAAGCATCCAAGCTCCAAGATCATCATCATCTTCATTACCTCAAACCCTAATTCAAGAGGTAGTTTAATTCTTCAAGTTTTGAGCTCAATTCAAACTCAAAATCATCTTCATTTTTCTATCATTTTTGGCATTTATGCCCTAAAGAGATGATTAATTTTTATCATCAATTTTTTTAGGTTAAAGAAGAAATCCTCCTTGAAAAATCCAAACTAGAGATTTGAGCTCATATCCCCTTTATATTCGATCCAAGTTCTTCAAGAGGATGAGTTTGATTTATTTCATTTAAGTATGTTAATTCATTTGATTTCTTGTATATATGTAATCTATAAGCCCTAAAGGAAGGAAATATGCATGATTTAATTTATGCTTAGGCAAACTAGGGCATGTGATGTGATAATCGATGATGAGGATATTATGAGGAAATCAAACCCTAGGAAATTATCTAGGAATTAAGAAGAAAAGAAAATAATAATCCTATAAAAAAAAGACTAGGACCGAAGGTGAGGAAGAGAGAGAAAGAAAAATAATTTCCATGATTTCTTGATGATTTCTTATTTATATGCGCTTGTTGATGATGATTGGAATGATATGTGTGTATGAGAAAATGAGAAAAATCAATTTACCCTATGTTGAAACCGAAAATAGGGTTGAAAATTAAAAATATTTGATTTAATTATTGTTTGATGATTTAATGATGTTTATGAGTTTATTATGAGCATGAGAAAATGATTGAGTAAATAATTTAAATCATTATGTTATTTTCATGAGAAAAATCGAAATAATGAGTTTATGGAAGAAAAATGATTTTTGATGATTTTTTATGATTTTGATGTTATGAATGATTTGTATGTGTTCTTGTATAAATTAGAGTGTTAGATGTTTAAGAAGAATTTGAGAGATGAAGAAAATAGAATTTTAGGCATAGAAGGCATGAAAATCGATGGATATGAGTTTTTGAAGATTAGTGTGTATTCTAGGTGTTCTTGGTGAAAATATGAATTTATGAGTGTGTGTTCTTGGTGTTCTTGGTGAAGAACATGAAAATTTGAAGATTTATAAAATAAATTATAAAATAAATAAATTAATTATTAAATTAATTAAAAATTCGAAAGTTTTAAGAAAATAAAAATAAAATTAATAAATTATTTATGAGATATAGAAATGAGTAAAAACAAAGAAAAATATTTCTTTGTTAAGAATTTAGAAATTAAGAAGAGAAATCAAGTGAGTTTATTTATAGAAAATTTAAAAAGAAATAATAATACTAGTTGAGAAATAAAAAGAGGAGCTAGAGTTAAGGAAATAAAATTAAAAGATGAGTATGAAATGAAAGACGAGTTAGTCGAGGTTAAGTCGTTCAATCGAACAAGGAATAAGAAGGAATTAATCTTAAGAGAAATAAATTCTTTTAAAGAGAAAAATATTTTTATAGTCGAGCATAAGAATTTAATGAAAAGTTTAATCAAGTTTGATTTCGTTTACTCGTTTAATTATGAGATTAATCAAAGAAGTTTTGGAATAAAAATAATAGAAATAGAATTAAATAAATTAAAGAGATGATTTCTTAATGAAATAAGAAATAGTAAAGTATGAGATTATGAATTAAGTTTGAGCTTAGAATGACCAAATAATGCTAAGAAGAAATAACTCAAATGAAAATAAAGTTATGAGTTGAGGTTGAATAAGTGATTAAGACTTATTAAATTCGAATATAAGTCTTAAGTATTTGAATGTTCGCTTCTTATTAGCATGATTGAGTATTGATTGGTAAATTGATGTTGTTTGAATTAAAGTAATCAAGTCGCTTAGCAAATGTTTTAAATTTGAGTTGTGATAACAAGGTTGTCGAACGTTAAGTTTTTAAAACAAGAGTCGAGTTTTATTGATTAAAGAAAATGAGAATTATATTATTGAAGGATAATTATTAAGATAAGAGTATGTATACGAGTAAATGTACGTAATTGAGAAAAGACAACGTATTTTGAAAATAGCGTTGTATTTTAAATCAAGAAATATTAAATAATTATTTGAGTTTTAAATTCAAAATTTTTATTATTTGAATTCTTGTTTAAAGTTGACGAGATCGTTTTTAATGTTCATTCGAAGATAATATCTTCCGAAAATAAAGTCGAGCAGTGTCAACGTAACTATTAATTGAATTTGAAATATAAGTCATGTTGAGATATTATGCTTGATTGAACTTATATGTTGAGTGAAATATTTATGTTTCGTTTATTGTGAAATGACTTGTTCGTTTATTATGAATGCTTGTCTATGACGTGATTAATTTGAGTTGGCAATAATTGAATCGAGAATTTGAGTTAGAAATTCGAGTAGCATAATCAAAATGAATGGTATTTTCTCACTAGCGAGAAATACAAAAGTAATATTATTTCTAGAAACGAGAATGAGAGGCGAAGTTTGTCTAGTAACCAAGTAAAGTTAAATAGCCGAGAGCGAGAAAGTCGAGAAAAGACATTGACTTAGAAAAGTTAAAATAAAAGACCCGAGTCAAGTAGAAGTCCTTCGGTCGAAGCCAAAACCTACTTTACGTCTTACGCGTCGAGAGTCTTGTCCTTATTCGATGTTAACCTGTGAAGGGCCAAGCGGGATGGAAAAGTAACAAGGACGCGAAAGAGTAAGCTGCCTAGCTAGAATCTTCGGAAGTCAGGTGGGCTTTTCTGAAACAAAAACTTGATGAATGATATTTATTATTGAGTATGCTTATGTGATTTTTCAAATCGATTGACTTGCCATTTAATTGAGTTGGTATTATTTATCATCTGCTTGAGATATTATTATTATTGTCCTGTCAAAGACAGGAACCCATATGTGGTTATTTGAGTTATTTGAGGTGACTGTGTGTTTTACTTCTATTTAGCCGGTCACAGTGTTTGAGAAGGAGGCCTACTTCTCGACACAGAAATAATGTGGTAGATGATTCATACCTGTATGTTCATAATATGTTTGACAGCGCTGTCGTTTCAAGTAAAATAAAATGATTTTGCATTCACAAGTAAAATGTTTTAAATCTTATTAATGCTTGTGATGTTGTGGCAAGGCAAGTTCAATTGTATAGCTCTAAAAGCAAGTTTTAAAATGTTTTTGGCATGTGTTCACTGAGTACGAAGTACTCAGTCCTGCATGTATTTCAAAACGTGCAGGTTAACGGGATGAGGATGGTGTGGACAACTTGGTGGTGTGTTTCTTTTTGGTTGTTCGAAAATTGGCTGGCAATTGCATGTCTCCATACATGTAGTTGTTGGAAATTGAGTCAAAGTCTCCGCTGCAATATAACACAATCTTTTGATATGTCTTAATGTTTCTCTGATACTTGTTTGAATTCACGAGCGATGTGCTCGATACAATTTACCGCTTTTCTTTAGTTTCTGTATGATGTGAACTCGACATACTTATGCCTTTTTGGGTCTTTTGATATAAATTAAATATGCTCGTTGGTTGTTTTATCGTGATTTGAAAGAATGCCTTCATTTGTTATCGATTTCAGTCATTATTCCCCTGATTCACCGAGTTTGAACCCTTATGTGAGTTGTATATAAGTTGAGTTAGTGTATAGTTTGATATTGTCCGTCGCATCTAGGGAGTCAAGGTGTGACACTTGCACTGAGCGGCTTGAGCATCATAGAGTCTGCTCAGTTGTTCGATTTCATCCCAAGACGGATATATGTCTTCATCTAATTCTCCTGCACATTGATTAGCAATAGGAATAACTGAATTAGGTTCGACTGAAGAATTTACTTTGCATGTAGATTCTTCTGGTTGCGCCATGAGACACTTATCTTTTCCTGCGAAACTTGAAGGAGAGTTGATCTCTACATCTTCTGAGTCTGTATACAAGTCAGTGTCAGTGGCTTCTTCTTCAATGATCATGGCCTTGGTCTTGTCCTTGGCCTTTGCTCGGAGGGCATCTGTATCCTTCTTGGATAGATCGGGACACTCCATTTTGAAGTGACCAGACTTCTCTCACTCAAAGAATCCATGTGCTTGAGTCTTCGAAGATGTTTCTCCAGAGTTGTGCCTGCTCTTGGACATTCTCCAATAATAATGTCCAGCTTGGAGTTCATCTCCTCCATCTACTTGGTCATTTCGTCGATCTTCACTTGGTCTATCTCTGGCTGACCTAGAGGGTCGTGCCAATTTGGATCTGCTTGAATCAGCTCAAAGCGCCACATTCTTGGTCACTGAGCTTTGCTCCATGGCTTCAATCTGCTGAAGTTGAGAATGCTTCAGTCTTTGGATGTCATACTCATTTTCCTTCAGAGTGGGGAATAACTTCTCTGTCTTCAATGAGCTAAGGTCATTCTGGTGAACTGACCAATCTGAGCCGAGTGCGGAGAGAACTTTCATGTTCATCTCACGCTGAGAGTATTTTCCTTTCCTAATACTCTCAATATCTATGATAATCTTTATGAACCTCAGCTCCATTTTGTCAATGGTTTCGTGTTTCAGCTCAGTGAAGTTTTCATACTTTTGGCACTCCAAGGTGAACTTGTTCTTCTTGATCTCATATGAGCTTTCACATAAAGACGCGAGTGCATCCCACATTTCCTTTGTCGTCTCACAAGAAATGATTTTAGGCAAGTAAGCTTTGCCTACAGTCGCAGAAATGACACTTTTGGCAATGTCATCCAGTTGTGCTATTGCTTTCTCATCATTGTTGTAGTTCTCTGCACTCTTCAGTTCCACTTTTGTTATCATTTCTCTAGAACCAAAGACTGGAGAGGGAACTGGGATTTGCTCAATAATCTGGATGGGGCAACGGATGATAGTTTCCCACATCCTTTGATGATTGGCTGTAAGCAGCATCTTTAATCTGAACTTCCACGTGGAGTAATTATCCACGGTCAACTCCGGAAGGCTTCCTGTGAGAATAGGGTTCATCATCCTGTAAAAACAGGCAAGAGAAAAACAAATAGAAGATATGCAATAGAATGCACTAAGGATTTTCAAAGATCTATTCAGTTGATCACTAAAAGATCTCGCCTCACACCTAATGAAATAGAAACAACAGTCTTTTGAACCACTGCTCGGATACCACTTGATGGTCCCAGTAACGAATTAACTAGTGTATGGGTGGGGAAAATACACCAGTAAGGATTTTTTAAACTTTTTCTAACTTCTTAATTTAGTTGGCTCGACAACTTTGAAAATCAGTTGGAACAGTCGCACAGTTAGGGATGCAGTTGACTTCTTGGACTGAGGGTCAACTATGTCAACCTAACTGACGTTTTCAGAGTGAGTGCAGAATGTGGTGGAAATTTGCTTATCTCGTTACTTAACTGAAAAACTATCTAGGCGAAGGTCAGTTCGCAAGACTTAGTACAATTTGATAAACTAATTTGTATGCAGTTAGTGAGTTAGTGAAACTGAAAACAATAACTTTAAGGATAAACGACACAAGCATTTTTACGTGGTTTGGAGAAGACCTCCTACATCCACGACTAACTTTTCGGGTTGAAAATCTACTAGAGAAGTTTTCGTGTAGTTCCCAAATGTTAAGTTGGTTTACGGGCACCAAAAAGCCTATACAACTAGTTTGCGGGTACTAACAACACCTACATTTATTTTGCGGGCAAAAACAAAGCCTATTCTTAGTTTGTAGGCACAAAGAGACCTAATTTCTTCGATTGCGGGTTCAAAGGGTCCTAAAAAGGGGTTGGGGTTTTGTTTCAAAATTATGAAACCTACAACACTTTGGAGTGTAGGTTTCCTTCTAAGATTGAGTGACTCAAACTAGTTACAGTGAATCTACTTAGGGAAAACGAGAGAGTGAACTTCTAGACTCGATTAAGAACAAGGTTCTAAGAAAAACTAGAAGGAAGCACAAGGAGATTAAAGGAACACTTTACGACTTTTCTTCTGGAAATATTTCTTGCTTGGAAATTTTTTGCGCTTGTTCAGTAGTTAGCTCGTATGGAGGGAGGCCTCTATTTATAGAGGGGAGATCGAACTAGCCATTGGAAAGAGTCGTTTGACCTCTGCCATGAAAGGTGTGGCTCCTCACCTAATCTCTGCAAACTTATCCTCACCTAATCTCTGCAAACTTTTCATAAATGGTAATTGTGAGTCCTGCTTTTCGCATGTATTCATTGTCGGTCTATAAAAGGAAAGTTCCAACCTATCTTGTACTTTGGATTGTTTGAATTTTGAATTCAAGTCCATCCTTTTCTTCAGTCTTCTAAGCCTTCTTCTTCAGACTTCAAGACTTGCGACTACAACATTACTGTACACAGATAAACTGCATGGCTCAATTCTGGAGTCGACTGAGTTGTCTTCTGACTTGATTTAGACTTCCTTGATCTTCAGCTAACTTCTTCAATTCAAACCTGTCAAAATAAAATCCTTACGCTCAAGCAATGAGCTCTAGCAAAGAAGATATAGAACTTATGGTCCCCACATAGGGCTGTAAACTAGCCAAACTATTCGTGAGCTATTCGGAACTCGGCTCAATAAAAGTTTGTTCGAGTTCGTTTAGAGAAGCTCGTTTGCTAAATGAGCAGATCTTGAGCGTGACATTATTTTGCTTGTAAGCTCGTGAACAAGCTCGTTTAGTGATTAAGATTGAAATTATAAATCATTATTTTGTCGTATCTTATATTTATATACTCTAATCAGTAATAATCATAATAATATTTAACTAACTTTATTTGTTATAAGAAAAAAAATTAGTTAATATATTATTATTATTGCGAATAAAATGATTAATTTTGAATAAAAATAATGGATATTTAAAACATAAGACTAAATTTAGGAAGTTCGTTTCGACTCAATTAAGCTCGCGAGCCTAGAAATATTCGATAAACAAAGTTCAAGATTTGACTCAATTATAAATGAGCCGAGCTTGAGCACAATAGTATTTAGCTTAGCTCGGTTCGAGTACACCCCTATCCCCACTATTAGTATAAATTTATACTTTATTATATTATTTTTTCATTTAGAAGTATAAATTTGTACTTCCAAATGAACGCAGTAATTGTGAAAATAGTAATTTTCATTTAAATAGTCTAACTATTCTAGTTTTTACAAAGCTATTTTTAACTATTAACATATCAATTAAACAGTCGAGCTATTGGAATTTTCACATTTACCTCCATTTTCTACCGAAAACTGATGTGGATCTTCAGATTCTTCACTTAATAGTTTTCATTTCCAAATATATTAAATTAAATTATTTACTAATTAAGATAAAAGAAAAATGTCATTGAAGTCAATTTAGTTTAGCTGAGGTGGATCGTGCAAACTATAAATACATATTTAGAGATACATTGGTTACATTATCAAAAAAGAAATACCTTGATTACAAGCACCGGATCCCGGGGATCCACATCCACCTCTGTTTTCCGGCATTGAAAATTGACTTCCATGATTTTAGTTCTTTTGTTTTTTCTGATATTTTTGTTAAAATGATCGATTTAAATTGTAATTTTATCCTATAGAAAATAATCAAAGATGATAATAATGTCCATAAGCCATCTTTCAGTGACAACAAAACGTACACTTCGATTTCCTGTTCTCATATGCACAAAAACATACATAGCAATCCAAAATTAACTGAAATTCTTAGAAAAGTAGTGGTAATTAAGTTTACAAGATGAAGCATAAGAGAAAGATATAAAACACTAAATCAGCCTGTAGCGCATCCAACGACGACGTTTTAGTCTAGGCTGAAGCCGAGCAACTGCATCTGCACTGCGCCAAGCACTTCTTGCAATCAGCCAGCCGCGGATACCCGCTGCCGCAGTCGCATTTCTTGACGCATTTGGGACGCGACGCGCCGCCCCACAGACACCTCGCCATGCACTGCATCATCGGCACGCACCTGGGGCACCCCGACTTCAACTGCCGCACGATGCAGTTTCTGCATCCGCCGCCGCCGGTGGGGCAGCCCGCACTCGGCGGAGCCACCGTCCACAGTATCAGCATGACCACACAAAATATCTGCATTCGTGGCATCGAAAAAAAGGTACGGCGAAGATAGTTGGGGTGTTTTTTTAATTTTTTGGAGAGTTTTGCTGCCTTTATAATTATATATAGACAATGTTATGCACGAAATGATAATTAGTTTCTGTCTTGGCTAATATATTTGATGGTGGTTTTGACCAATAAATTATTTAATTATGTATGTATCTATGCGCGGCATGAAAATTTAATGCCTGAAGCTGGGGGTTTGTCTTGGATTGCTAAATATTTATGGCTCTCCTCGATTTTCCGTATGACAGTTCCATTATCCTTAAACAAATCGATGAATTTATGATTGTATCGGAAATTCAGAATCCATGATTTCTGAAATGAAAATAGACGATACTCCCTGTGTTCCTCAATGAAATACTTGTCATTTATCCTATCAATGTAAATTTCTTTGATTATTCAAATTTCAGGTAGTAATTAAGCGGAATACGTTTCATATTTGGAAAGAAATTATGTTGTTTATTCGGAAAATAGAGTAAGCTAGGAAAACTTGGAAATGAAGACATTGCATTGATTGAGAGAATACAAAATCCGTACAAAACAATTACAAAGATAGCCTAATTATACATGCAGAATACTAAATGGATGACACGATACAACCAATGAAACTAGAACATATCAGCATCTAAGCCACATCAGCAAAGAATAGGAGCCAAGAGAAAGGCGAGTAGAGAAGAGAAGCATGCATGCATGTATGTTCAATAAGCCCCCTCAAGATGAGAGGAAGATACTCATAAAACCCATCTTGACCATGATATTCCTCAAAGCTGGAGCCGTCAAAGGCTTAGTAAACACATCAGCAAGTTGAAGAGTATTTCAAATATGCACAAGCTTCACAATACCCTCTAGAAATTTGTTCATCACAGTGTGACAATCAATCTCGATATGCTTAGTTCTCTCATGGAAAATAGGGTTGTTGCAATGTACACAACTGCATTATTATCACAAAACAAAGGAGTAGCTCGTTGTTGATGCACCCCAAATTAAGAAGAAGATTTCTGGTCCAAGTAACCTCACAAGAAGCTTGAGCCACGGCTCGATATTCAGCTTCTGCAGAAGAACGAAATATAGTATCATGCATGCTTCTTGGATCTCCAAGAAATTAATGAAGTTTCAAGAAAAATGGCATAACCAGTAATAGATCTCCGAGTAGTAGGACAAGCTGCCCAATCAACATAAAAAAAAGCTGACAAATCCAAAGAACAGTTGCTAGCAAAGAACAAACCATGACCAAGAGTCCCTTTCAAGCATTTTAAAACTCTTTCAGCTCCAAGCATATGGCCTTCACAAGGTTTAGAAAGAAACTGACTCAAAGTGTGGACTGCAAAGGTTATGTCAGGCCGTGTAATGCAAAGATACAAAAGTCTGTTAATCAATCTTCTATATGGAGATTGATCATTAAGAAGTGCACCTTTATCTAAAGAAAGATGCTTACCAAATTCCATGGGAGAAGAGGAAGGCCTGCAATTTGTGAGACCAGCTTCTATGATCAAATCCAAAGCATACTTTCTTTGACATAAATGAATTCCAGAAGTATTTCGAGCAAGGTGAAGACCCAGAAAATAAGATGGCTTGCCCAAATCTTTGTACTTGAAAGACTCGCTCAAAAAGGTTTTAAAAGATTTCACCAGATCATCATCATTTCTTGCCAGTAATATGTCATCAACATATACAACTAGACCAAGAAATTTCTGATCAACAGTTTTCTTGAGGAAGAAAGAGTGATCAAAAACAGATTGAGCAAGACCAAATGCTCCCAAAACTTTAGAAAAATTCAAATACCATTGTCTGCTGGCTTGCTTAAGGCCATACAAAGATTTCTTCAGCTTGCAAACTGAGCCAAGAGGGTATGAATTACCCTGATCATCAACCAAACCAGGTGGAAGTTCCATATATATATCCTCATCAAGATCACCATACAGAAAAGCATTTTTTAATATCAAGGTGAGATAAAGACCATCCAGAAATGGAGGTAAGAGATAACATAACTTTAACAGGTACCAACTTTGCTACAGGGGAAAAAGTGTCAAGGAAGTCTACCCCTACTTGCTGAGTATAGCCCTTAGCTAGCAATCTTGCTTTGTATCTATCCAGAGTGCCATCAGCAAAGAACTTGGTCCTGTAAATCCACTTACCCGCAATAGCGCAATCTTATCAAGTGGCAAAAGTGTAATAAACCAAGTATCATTTTTTTATCAAGGCTTCTAATTCAGCCTGCATAGCCTTCCTCTATTCAGCATATTTCACAGCTTGGTGATAGAAAGAAGGCTCAGGAATAGAAAAAAAATGAGCATATAAGTCTAAAATAAGCTAAAGAAAGCCTGGAGTATGAGATATATTTGTGAATAGGATATGGTGAATGAAAGATGGAATTACAAACATAATCAGAAAGATGTGAAGGAGGTTTAACTGTGCATCCTGATTTTGTAATAGAAATAGAATAAGAAGAAGTAGAGGAAGTAGGAACAATAGGAACTGGAGCATCAGTTGTAGAAGTAATAGAATCATGAGCTATAAAAAGAACAAAATTTGAAGAAGCAGAACTATCAGGAGTGAAAGTAAATTGAGGATCAGGAAAAATAGAAGGAGAAAGATGATCAAAGGAGAAAACAGTCTCATGGAATACAATAATTGTGCTAATAATCACTTGATTTGTATCTATATTCAAGACATTATACCCCTTGTATCCAGAAGGATAACCCAAGAAGCAACACTTGACTGCCCTTGGAGAAAACTTGGATCTATGTTTGTCATTGTAGAAACAAAAAGCAAACAAACAAAACACGAAGATGAGAGTAAGATGGTGGTTTCTTGAAGAGCTTCTCAAAGGGAGTACAGTTGTGAGGTAGAACAGAAGGAGTTCTGTTTATGAGATAGGATGCAGCATGAATACATTCCCTTCAGTAGATTATAGGCAAAATGTGACTAAAAAATGAGACTTCTAGCCACATTAAGTAAGTGTTGATGCTTTCTCTCAACTCTAGCATTCTGCTGAGAAGTACCAACACAAGAATGGTGAACCAAGGATCCATATTTAGTGTATAGTTCCCCCAAATGAAATTCAAGACCATTATCACACCCAAGTATTTTAATTCTTTTCCCAAATTGAGTTAAGACTGTGCTGAAAAATTGGGTAAGAATGTCTTTGACATCAAATTTGTGTTTCATCAAGAATTTCCAAACAAAACGGGAATGATCATCAACAATTGTGAGAAAATAGCTATATCCTTAAACAGTTGAAGTTTGGTAAGGATCCCATATATCACAATGTATCATATCAAAAATATCTTCATATAAATGCTTAGAAACAGGAAAGGGCAAGCGTTTTTGTTTGGCTAAAGGATATATCTCACAAAGAGAATGTTTACAAGAGGAAAGAGATAAATCTCTAGATAGAACTTGCAATTTATTGAAAGACAAATGGCCTAATCTTTGATGCCAAATATCAGCAAAAACAACATTTGCTACAGTAGGTAGGGATGGAGGAAAACCTGAAGATGAAGAAAACTCCAAAGCTACCCTTCCCAATCACAGTCCCCAAAGAAGCTTCCTGATTAATGAAACTATCATGAGTAAAAGTTAATGAGCAATTTGAAGCAATAGTGAGAGTACTCACTGAGATCAGATTGAAAGAAAAGGAAGGAACACATAAAACTGAAGTGAGTTGCAGAGAGAAAGTAAGAGATATGGTACCAGTGCAAGTAACCTGATCACTACTACCATTGGGTAACTTAACATAAGAATTAAGAGCTGGAGAAGAGATCAAAAACAAGGAAGGATCACAACAAACATGATGTGTTGCTCCAGTATCCAACAACCAAAGAGAAGGAGTAACAGTAGAACACAACAAATGAGAGGATCAATTGTGATCATACCAATGAATGGAGGAGAGGCACTTGTGGAGGTAGAAGATTCTACACTCTTACTCTCTAAAACAGTAGAAGTAGTAGTTGTTGAAGTGGTTGGAGTAGTAAACTGCATTTGACTCTGTAAAAATGAAAGTATCTGAGCCATATCTGTGGTAGATAAACCACCAATTCTTGGAGCTGCAACACTCATCTGATGAACAGATCTACCCCCTCATTCAGTGGAATTCCTATTGTCAGACCTATTTCCAACAACTTAGCATTAGGAGGTCTACCCCTGCCATATCAACGATCAAAGCTTGGAGGATAGCCAATGATCTCAAGCATTTATCCACAGTGTGATTTATTTTTCCACACTTTGTACAAAGAAATTTGTCTCTGCCCCCTCGTCCTCGAGCAAAACATATTGCATTGATCATTGATCCAGGCGAATCAATGCTATGTGAAGGCATCGGAGGAAGAACAAACTCAATAGATCGTTGACGCTCTTCTTGCAATACTAGAGAAAAGATCTTCGATAATGAAGGAAGAGGATTGGAAGAAATGATTTGAGATCGAATTTGAGAGAAAGATGAATTCAAACCAATGAGGAATTGCATGGAAAATTCTTGCATTTGAAGATCACTCGACTTGCAAGCATTACCACATCGATAAGTATCACAAGTGCACCACCTTGAAGGCTCAAAATCCTTGAATTCATCCCATAAAACACGTAATTTGGTGTAGTAATTGCCTACATCATCAGATCCTTGACAAAGAGTGAACAATTGCTGCTTAAGCTGACAAATGCTAGCTATATTTCCCTGAGAAAAATGATCTTGAAGATCACTCCAAATCATTGATGCATCATCCAATACATGATGCTGGAGCTAATTTCAGGAATTACTAAATTCCAAAGCCAGAAAACCACCATGCTGTTGCAACGGAACTACTGTGAATACAACAGATCATTGGGAGAAGGTCGCGTGATGGTGCCGTCAACAAAAGCAGCTTATTCTTCGCCATAAGAGCAGTTATCATTGAACGATGCTAATTATTGTAATTGGATTCATGCAAGTGCTGAGTAACAAGTTGAACACCTGAATTATCACTGCTGGAAAGGTAATAAGGACTGTTGAGATCTTCAGAAGGAGAAATTTGAGAATTATTCATCGTTCGCCCCTGCGGAGCCATCGAAAGAAAAAGAAAATTGATCGCCGGAAAAACAGCACCAGAAAAATACAGCGGAAGAACAAGTATAGCTCTGATACCATATTCGGAAAATAGAGTAAGCTAGGAAAACTTGGAAAGGAAGTCATAGCATTGATTGAGAGAATACAAAATCCGTACAAAATAATTACAAAGATAGCCTACTTATACATGCAGAATACTAAATGGATGACACGATACAACTAATAAAACTAGAACATAATAGCATCTATGCCACATCGCCACATCAACAAAGAATAGGATCCAAGAGAAAGGCTAGTAGAGAAGAGAAGCATGCATGCATGCATGTTCAATATTGTTTAATTATAAATGTTTTATTTTTTAATTTTATACAAAAATTGATCTCAATTGGCTTAACTTTCTCCTGATCAATTCATCAGATTCATTTGGTTGTTTAATTTCATACATAAATTAAGTGTAAAATGGATGCATTTATTCACTTTTTGGTATATAATTTTTTATTGCATGCGATGTATATTTAGAAACGGATGGAGTATTATACTTTCGTATTCGTACGTCACAGTAAGTTCGTGATAATCAAACCTCTAAAATCGTTAAAATCCATGAAAATATTTTGAAACGCTATTCCTGATGGACTCAACTTCTTTGGAAAGGTTATTCATACATTTCAACGGGGCAAATGCAGAGGACAGTCGTGCTATGGGGGCTCTGCACCCCCCACTATACCTCACAAAATCACAAAAAAAATAATTTTAAAAACTCTTATTAGATCATTTCAAATTTTTGAATGGTCCCTAACACCTAGTGTGCCAAGTAAGAAAAGACCTTCTTGAGTTATTTGTTGACCACTATAAAATGTGACTGCGTAAAATATTTTTGTGATTGATTGTCTTGAGGTAGTTTAGAAAGTGAATAAGTGAATACGTGAGCTAGCTATACTCATTTTTTACCGGATTTTAACCAAGTTGACGATAATGATGCAATCTTTGATATTTCATTATCATTTGAAAAGTTGAGAATTGGTCTATGAGTTGCTTTTATTCTTACTTGGCATAGGAAAGTTTGCGGACATAAACAATTTGATATTTACTTGGCTATTGTAAGGTTTCGAGTCAGTTTCTATCTCATTTTCTTTCTCTTCCATTTTCTTAATTTTCATTTTATTGAGTCATCCATGTTGAGTCTTGAGGAGAATTGATATAAATGAACAACCATGTTTGCTGATTAAATTTTATCTTCACTTCATACTTGAGAGAAAGCATGATTTAAGTATGAGAATGTTTGATTAGTGTATTTTAGTTGTTCATATTATTAATTTTTCTACAATTTTATTTGGATATCCTTAAACAAAATGATTTGATTTGGATACAATGTACACACTTAGTGTATCTTTTCGTAGGAAATAAAGATATTACGACCACACGAATTCCAGGCCCGAGAGAAATTGAGAAGGTATTTTTGTGCAATTTTGAAGCATGTAAAAGATGGAATAGAATTAGTGTTGGAAAAATTAGTAAAGATTTTGATTTATCCCAAAACCCAACTGAACCCAACGTAGTAGATGAAAGTCATCAGTCTGAACTTAGCTAGAGCGAACTGTTTGAGCGTAGAGATTTTATCTTTACAGGTTTCAAGCAGAATAAGACAGTTGGACTGAAGAAGGCAGTTCGTGAAGAACTCAGTTGAGATCACGAGCTCAGTTGAAGAATATGCCTTCCTCTTCAGAAAGTCCTACCCAAATAGAGAATATGTCTTCCCACTTTGCAAAGCGGTCCTCTTCTCCCGCCAACCCTGAATCAGTGAAACAATCGGTTCAGCAAGAATGCTATGTTCGTAGTTACATAAGACGCAGACGCTTCAAAGGACGACTGATGATGTGGGTGATTCATGGTGTCAACCAGCTAATGCGGATCCCTGAGGTGTTCTTCCAATTGTATGTCGGGATGAAAATCTGTAATCCCACGTCACCAGAACATGTAGTTTCTAGCCTGTCCATGAGAAGTTGCGCTTGGTCCTAAGCATTCCCTCATGAGATTGCGTTGTGCAAGGCCATTCCTTGTTGACAAGCTCTTTTCAGTCGAGTAGTTTTCTATCAGAATTGCCTCATCTGTATGAGATACAAAACTTTGAGTCAACAAATGGTGAAGAAGACATAGATTTTTGCTCTCTAGCGAATCTATCATGGAATGCCTCGTGTGTAATCTTGTACTTCATCTTCTTTTTGTTGATGCCAAAAAGGGGGAAGAAATGGAGGTATCACCTTCAATAGGTTGAGAAGAAGAAGGCTGAAAAGGGATTAGTTGCCTCCTCTTGTTTGAGGTGGGTATTCAGGTGTGTGCTGAATATGCATACCCTCAACTGAAGTCAGCCGCCAGTTCTGCTAAAGAAGAAAATCAAGACAAGACTGCTAAAGGAACGGATGACAAAGGTCAAAGAGAAGGGATGACCTCAGCCTCCAGTCTTGCTGAAGATGAAGAACTTCTTCGAAGAAAGAAGAAGGAGAAAAAGACGAAGACCCTAGGGTAGGTTAGAATGTTAAAACTGTAGTTTAGAAAGAACTCAGTTCTAACTGTAATCTCTCCCCATTTTGTTATCTATAATAAAAAGTTGCTGGTTATTGTTATACATGAAATTTTTCATCTTTATAAGCTTAACTTATGTCAATTTGTATTGTGAAATCATGTTTGTAATGAGTTTTGTGCTTAGCTATTTTTAATTTGTGAAATATGATGCTCGTTCGTATTTGTTTGATTTTTCAGAAAATTGGAGTCAAAATTATGCAAATTAAATATGATAAAATGAAAGTACAACTTGATAGGAGTTTGTAGGCGAAAACAGATCCAAAATCAGAGTTGAAACGAGAGAGAACGAGCCGATTAAAAATTGTTGCGCGCAAACACAAACCGCATACGGTCCGACATGCGGCTGTATGTCTGGACCGCATGAGGTGCATTCTTGCTTCAAAAAATGGGATTTTCAAGGCCTTTCCATGCGGTCTCGCATGCGGTCGTGCATGCGGCAACATGGCGAGGCGGTTCAGCCCAAACCTTCCTACTTCGATTATAATTCCCTTCCTTGTTAGGATTTATTCCTTCCACATTTTGTCTTAGATTTTTGGCTATAAATACTCCTTCTATTTCATAGAAGAGACATCATCTTCTAACTCTTACATTATTATTTTTAGTTTTTATTTTCGTTTAGCTTTATCTTGGAGTTTTGAAGACTTGTTCAAGAGTTCAAGACGAGAATTGTGTCGACTACGATTTTTCTTATTTAATGTTTATGAATTCCTTTTCTTTTGATTGTGTGTTTGATTTAATTATGAGTAGCTAAGTCTTTTATATCCTGGATTTAGAGAGTAGATGAATAATTAACTTTAATTCTTATCAATTGACCAATTTATGTCCATCTTTTCTTTTCTATATTCTTGATTTGTCTTGCATGCTTGATTGATTGGCCACCAATTGTGCATATTAGTTTTGTTAATCCAACAGTTGAGAGATGAAGGTTAATGCATGAACTGGAATATAGGACACGCACTGTGAAATCAACGAGAGGGAAAGGCTTTGTGTGAGGGCTTTAATCTTATAATCTTTTTGGAGTTACTTGCTTATGATATTTGTCGGAGACGAAGACCCTAGTAAGTAATCCACGGTTAGGTAGTACGAGAGTATGCTTTAACTAATTTTGTGATTGTCTTAAGAAGAGTTGAGTCATTTGTTAATTGGTTAATTGGTAAGAGTCTAAGTTTGATTATCCATTAAAATCGAAGCCTTAGGATATTTTTATCATACTTGAATCTTTTATTACTTTTGTTTGCTCTTTGTTTTCTTAATTAGTTTAGTTAGAAACCCACAACTTAAAGTTCGGAGTTTAAATAGAGGATAACGGTTGACAGTAGTACTTGTTAGGTTATTACAGTCTCTGTGGAATACGACCTTACTTCTCTGTGCTCAATTACACCCGTGCACTTGCGGTGTGAAAGAAAATAGCGAACAAGTTTTTGGCGTCATTGCCGGGAACTGTTTTAATCTTAGCAATATTACGATTATTTTGTTTTAGACTAATTTAGACATATATTATTATTATTATACTAATATTTAATTTTTATTGTTGTGATTCACAGGTAGTGCATGCAAAGGAGGTCACAAGGACAACCCTTGGAGCCTCTTAATCCCGAGATTGAAGCTATTTGTTGTCGCAACAACGCAAGAAGAGTTCGAAATAAAGAACATGGAGGACCAGGTGAATAATCCAGCTCCCGACCTAGTAGTTAGAGCTTTGCAAGAATAGGTGCAGCAGTTGCTAGAAGCACAGAGGGCTTGAGAGGAGACATCGATCAAAAGTGAATTCCAACCAGTGGTGCAGCAAAAAGGAATGTTTGGACCAACTATTCATGCCGACACATTTGAGCTCAAGCCGGCACTTATTGCCATGATTCAAAACAATCAATTTGGGGGAAGGCCGGCAGAAGATCCTCATACATATCTGATGGTCCCGATACGAGTTACTGGTGTATGGGGGGGGAATACACCAGTTAGGATTTTTCAACTTTTGAAAAACTTAACAATCAACTTCAACTGAGTGAGAGGACTCAGTTGGGATCTCACAGCTGAGTAAGCAACCTCAGCTGGAAGATTGGTGCTGTGCGGAATGTGGTGGAAAATAAACTCGTAAAATCAAACTCACGCTTTTATGCACGGTTGGTCAAAACCAAAACTGTTGTTGTGAAAGTATGCAGATTGTATGCGGTTAGATTGTCAGTTAAGATATGATAATAAAGACTGAACACAAAAGAAAACACGACACACAAGATTTACGTGGTTCGGAGAGAACTCCTACGTCCACGGGGAGATGTGAGTCCACACACCTCAGTCCAAGTTCTTCTGGACAGAACCACTCAGCTTACGCGGGCTGAGCAACCGTTACAGTTTAGTTTCCGGGCACTAAACAGCCTAAGTCAAGTTTTCGGGTACTTGACGACCTGACTACTCAATTACAGGAAGAGTAAGGTCCTAGCACACTTTTTAGGGTGTGAGAAAGGGTAGGATTTCCAACTACAGCTCGATCAAGAATGAGAGCTGGATCTAAGGCTTGAACGAATAAACACTCAACCTAAGATCAAAAACAGTTTCGAATTCTAGGAACCCTCAGCTACTAATGTTCTCTCAAATTGGAACTCTCAGCTGCTGATGCTCTTAGATGATGATGTTGCAGATTTGCTTTAATTTCTCTCGAGAAAGCTCTTGAATTTTTCGTCGTCTATGTGTCTATCTGCATGTCTCTCCTTCTCGAATGAGAGGATGCCTCTATTTATAGGCGGAGAGAATCAACTAGCCGTTGGAGGAGCAGTTGATCTCTAATCGGTTGAAAGCGATGGCTTGTCTCTCATCTCTGCAGACTTTCCCGATATGGCATCTGTGCTCTTCTGCTTTCCATCTGAGACAGCCTTGTGTTGGGCCAGATGGGGTAATGACTGAACGGTCAAACCCTCATGTGACTTCCTTTTGAAATTCAAATCTTTGACAGTCAACTTCGGTTTGTCGGTTGAAAGTCTTGACCTTCATCTGAGTGATCTTCAGCTGATGTTTCGATCTGTCGAGTTCTCAGCTGACTTTGAACTTCAAAACAGTTGAACTCCTTGTTCAGATTCTATAACTGAGGTTCTGAAACTCAACCCTCAGTTGTCTTCCACTTCTTTACTCAGTTGGGTTTGAACCCTCAGATGATTTCTTTTTCATCTGATGTTCTCTTCCTTTCAACTGTTTCTCATCTGATGAACGCTCAGTTGGTTTCCTTCAACTGATGTTCTGAAGACTTCCCCTTGTTTACATCTGAACAAATGAACTCTCAGTTGTCTTTCTTCACAACTGATGTTCTGTCTGAGTGACGCCTTGTTGCCATCTTCAGCTGGAGACCTGTAAAGACAAAATCTTAACTTTGCTCAAACAGCGAGCCTAAATTCTAACATTAGGTACTGGCAACATCTACTCGGTTGGGGTCAGCCGGTTTTGGAATTCATCAAAACTTATACTAATAAATTTCCCAACAATTTTCCCCTTTTTGATGATGCCAAAACCACTTACAACTTGAAACCACTACTGATCTAAACCTCACTAACTTATCTAAAATCTCAGCTGAAATTCTAGACAGTCTATAAGATAAAACATCAAAGGGTTAGCACAGTTATAACATGAAATTGAAAGACTTTGTGATTCAGAGCTTGGACAATGAGGAATTGTTCATCAAGGTGAATCGTATTATATACTTTGAAGTTTTTGTTACAACTGAAGGTTACAAAGTTAAGCGCAAAACATAGAAAGATACAACAGTTGCTTCAAAAACTACAACATCCAAAAACATTATCAGCTCAAAAACTTTGACAGCTCTGAAATACTGTTGACCGTACTTGTTGAAGATACGGTTGAAGATCTCCTTCTTCGCTTCCGACTCAATCCCAGTGTTGACGCCGTGTTCCTTGCATACTTGCCTCGCCTCAGCCAAGATCGTATTTCTATTTGGCGTGCTTGTGCCTTTGATCATCGGAAGGCGGTATATGCACTTCTTTGGAACTGGAACAGTGTTGGGATCAAGCTGAGCATTCAGCATAGCTCGCTTGAACTGACTAAACATTCCAGGGTCTCCAGATCTGAGTTCCCACAGGGCTTCCTTGAAGGCTAGCCTTGGGTCTTCAGTCGAGTAGACTTTCCTGTAATAGAAGTCATTGACGAACTCATGCTTGAACTGTTCCCAGTCATCGTTCCACTCCGCATTCATCCACTTGTCAACATGTGGGTATCGAGACGGGAGCGGAGCGTTCTTCTGCAGCTGATACGTCGACTTTCTAGCCTCAGCCTTCATCTGGTGCTTGTTGATTCTTCGCACACTCCGGCTGGCTTTGTTTCTGTCGACGTTCTTCTCCACCTTGGCGAGCTCCTTCTCGAACTTGGCTACCTTTTTGGCCTGATCGGCAGCGAACTTCTTGATCCAAGAGGGATTCAAGTATTTCTCCTTAGGCACCTCCATAGCTTTGGCAGCTTCGATACAGTCTTCAACGGATATCCCGTCAAGTTCTGCATCGAGCTCGGCTGTGAGCTCGGCTACGAGGTCGTGGGAGACTTCCAGTTCGGGCTGCGACCCTTCAGCTTCAGCTTCAGCTGGCACTCCTTCTCCTTGCTGGAGAACAGCTTTCCCTTGTCCATCCCCAGCTGCCGGCTCCTTGTCTTCCCCAGCTGCTAGCTCCTTGTCTTCCCCTTTTTTGGCATCATCCAAAAGGGTGGCAACAGTGCCATCCAGAGAGGTCAACTTGGCTTCAGCTTGTTGAATGTGGGAAAACAGCTCTTCAACAGCGTCTTTCTCTTCCACCTTCTTCGCCAATTCCAGGTCTTGGCGCTCCTGCTCAGCTCGCTGCACAGCTGCAAAAGTCGCAGAGACCTCTTTGTGGAGGGAGACGAACTCAGCTCGGAAAGAGGCGAACTGAGCCATCCACTCCTGGTCCTGAGTCTGCTGGGACTTTGCGAGGTCAGATTCAGCAACGGTCTTGAACACGTTGAAATCCGAGCTGAGACTCTGAACGGCCTTCCTTAGAGCCGAGACCTCCGAGCTGGAAGAAGTGGAGAGGTCTTCGAACTTGTGCTGCAGAGAAGAGGAGAGGTGATCTAGCTGATTCTTCAGGCTGGCATTTTCTGCCATCAGCTGCTGCATCCTGTCAGCTTCTTCCTCCTTGCCCAGCTGGATCTTGGACAGCATCTCCGTCCTCAGCTGGTTGACCCTCTCCGAGATCAGCTCGCAGATGGCGTCAGTTGAGAGAGCTGGCTGATCGGAGGGTCCGAGCAGAAGCTGTGGTTGTGGCTGGGCAGCAGACTTCGCGACAACCATGGCAGATCTGCTGGCGAGGTAGGCCTTGAGCTTGTCTTCTTCTCTCTTGGCCGCCTCATCAGCTGCGTCGACGTCGTCCATGCAGGAGGCATTTTTGGCGAGCATGTCATCAAGAAAGTGAACAGCTTCAGGGTTATTGCACAGCTCCCTGGTGTCTGTCCCTTCTTGGATGCTTTTGTCCAGACGTCGTCGGAGCACAGCCACCTTTTGGTTGTAAGCCACCTCCAGGCTCTGGTAGTCGAAGTACTCCCTCAGGTTGGACTCTTCGACCTTTAACTTGTCCCAACCATGGATCCTGAGGGTCTCCTCCTTCACGTACCAGTAGCTGAATATGACATTGAACTGGTATAGAAGTTCTGTCCCGAGAACAGAGAAAATGGGCATCGATGTTGCCTCGGGGAACATACCAATCAGCTTGCGGAAGCAGTAGCTGAGTCTTCCTTCATACTCAGCCAGGATCGCCTGGCGGTTGGCTTCTTCATCGATCTGAGGGGGGTCGATATCGAAAGTTATGGGGTTCGATGGTTTCATCAACGATGGCCGAAGAAGTGGTCACAATGTTGGCATCGAGCGAGAGGCTCGGAATATCTGACTGAGGACCAGTTGAGAGAACTGGATCCTCTTTGGCTGGAGAGTTGGCTGGCTGGAGGATTTCTTCAGTCACAGGTGGGTTAACCTGGCTGGCATCAGCTCTAGACCGACTGTCTTGGGACTCCTCAGATGAAGAAGAGTCATCTGAGGAGGAGCTGGCATCCACCACTTGGATCTCCACGTCTCCACCTGCCTCCTCAGCCACGTCCTCCTGGCGAGGTTGAAGAATAAACCCAGCTGGGTCAACCGATTGACTGGATTAGGTTGACTCCTTCGCCTCAGCCGGCTTGACCACCACTGGACTTGTTGTGGATGGTTGAGCCGCTGGCTGGATGATTCTTATCCTTGGCCTCTTCTGCAGAGGTTCCTCCTCTTCCTCCTCTTCGTCTTCTTCCTCCTCAGCTACCTCTTCCAGCTGGCGCTTCGCTGACTTAGTCCTCGAAGGGCGACGAGCAGCTGCCTCCACAGCTGGCTTGGGGACACCCTTGGGGGTGTAGACAGCTTCTACAACATCCCTGGCCTTCTTGGCTGAGGGGAACAGTGACAGCTTGCTGACTGGAGTGTCCTCACTCCCTTCCCATGTCAGCGGCAGACCCTTTGTGGCTTGGAGGATGAGGGCTGATATCTTTGTCCCGAAGTTGAGAGTCCCCTTGACACTCAACAGAACATCTCCGGACTCAGCTGTCGTCTCGGATATCTTCTGCTTCTCCGACAACAGCTGGCTCTCTATGTATCCCAACCAGTCGACCTGGTGCATCTCTTCCAGGGCCTTCTGCTGCTTGAGCTTAGGACGGCTTATGTCCCCGAAGGCTCCACTATATGCGAAGATGCATTTGGAAATTACATCGAAAAGAAGTCGGTGCTCCGGCTTCAACTTTGTCCTTTGCATGCTCCCCTTCAATGGTTCGGGAACAAGAAGAATGGTTTGAAGGAAGGCATCAGCTTCCTTGTCAGAAAAGTTCCCCACCACGTCTGTGGCTTCACGGTTTCTGGGGATGAGCTTCTCCAGCTCCTTCGACACCTTTATCTCCACAACGGAGTCTTCTACAGTTCGGGAGGTTCTGTGGCGTTGCTTGCACGGGATGATCGTGACAAGCCCGTCATTTGCGACTCGTTGCAGATTCCGGTAGAAATGTACGATCTGCTTCCTGAGCAACAGGGCCGGAGAGAGGGTGGCCCAATCAAGCAGATGGTAGTCGGAGAGGATGGTGGCGACTGGAGCGAGCTCAGGCGATGAGAGAGCCGCTCTGGATAATATCTGTTCGAAATGAATCTTCGACATCACCATGTCGAACGATTCCTGGAACGTTGCAGGCTCTGAGGAAACCATCTTTTTAGAAGCTTTTGACTTGGGCGCCATCTCGAGGAGATATATATGCAAAGAAAGAGTGAAAGACTTTACTGGAAATGGGGAAACAAGATTTGAGAAGATGATGAATAGTGAGTAAAGATATGCACGAAGAGAGAAAGTAAGGATCACTTCCTGATTTGCCGTATTATATAATCTTTGACTCGGATAAAATCAACGGCTGGGGTTAAATCGCGCGAATCTATTAACGGCTGTGATTTCGCGACTGTTGAGTAATTTTGACTGATATACCACGCGCGCGAGTGAGAAGGTGAATAGTTTGAGGTGTCAGCCCAGTCGCACTATAAAGTAAGGCTATAGGTGTTCAGCCAGACTTTACATTAAATGCGATATGATGGCTTGTTTAGTCTAGCTGACATGTTCAGGAATGTTTGAATTTATTTCAAACATTCTCATTTAATATCATAACACCTTCAGTCATAAATGATACCTGCCAGCTGATGTCTGAATCAGCTGTGTTCATTTGTTGAATTCCTCAGTTGCCGCATACCATCAGCTGACTCAAGTTCATCTCCTCAGCTGACGTTTGATGTCCTCAGTTGGCAATTCGTATCTGATATTCCCCTTTCAGCTGAGCTTCCCCCTTCATCTGAGCTTCCCCCTTAAGTCGATATCCGATTCTTCAGCTCGGATGAATCCTTATCAGCTCGGATGACTCTTCTGCTCGGATGACTCTTCAGCTCGGATGAGTTTTTAGCTCGGATCCAAAAGTCCTAGAAGATCACACAGCATCTTGAACCGGGCTTCAGGAAGAGGTTTGGTGAGGATGTCAGCTCTCTGAATCTTAGTTGGGATCTTCTCCACGGACACATCCTTCTTCTCAATATGATCTCGGATGAAGTGATGACGAATATCGATATGCTTAGTCCGAGAGTGATGAACAGGGTTTAGAGAGATAGCTATGGCACTCGAGCTATCACAATGTATGGGAACCTGTCCAGTTGAGACTTCATAATCTCTCAGCTGCTGCTTCAGCCACAATACTTGCATGCAACAGCTTCCGGCAGCCATGTACTCTGACTCGGTTGTCGAAGTAGCAACACACGCTTGTTTCTTGGAGAACCATGAAACCAGCTTGCTTCCCATGAACTGACAGTGTCCAGAAGTAGACTTTCTGTCCAACCGATCTCCTGCTAGGTCGGCATCTGAGTATCCAGTCAGCTGGATATTGTCATCAGTTGGGTACCACAAGCCAACATTGACAGTTCCCTTCAGATACTTAATGATGTTCTTTGCTGCCAACATGTGTGCTTCTCTTGGTTGGACTTGAAAACGAGCACACACTCCAACTGCGTATGAAATGTCTGGTCGGCTGGCAGTTAGGTAGAGCAGCGAACCGATGATCCCTCTATACTGGCTGGCATCAATGAGCTTTCCCTCAGCTCCTGGTTCGATCTTCCAGTTCGTGTTCATAGGGATCTTGGTTGTCTTACTTGTCTGCAATCCGAACTTGGTGATGAGCTCCCTTGTATATTTGGACTGATTGATGAAAATCCCTTCAGGTGACTGCTTCACTTGTAATCCAAGGAAATAATTCATCTCGCCCATCATTAACATCTCGAACTTTTCCTTCATAAGATCGGAGAATTTCTTGCACAGCTCCTCCGACTTGGACCCGGAAATGATGTCATCGACATAAATTTGCACGACAAGTATATCTTCTCCAACTTTGATGGTGAACAGAGTTTTATCAACTGAACCTCGTTTGAACCCCGAGTCCAGAAGAAATCCACAAAGAGTGTCATACCATACTCTTGGTGCTTGCTTTAGACCATAGATAGCTTTCTTCAGCTTGTACACTCTTCCATCTCCAGTCTCAAAACCAGGAGGCTGTTCAACATATACATCTTCTTTTATATCTCCATTGAGGAATGCACACTTCACATCCATCTGATATACTTTGAACTTGTGATGTGCGGCATAAGCTAGAAAGATCCGGATGGCTTCCAGCCTTGCAACTGGTGCAAAGGAATCTTCAAAGTCAATTCCTTCTTGTTGGCAGTATCCTTGAGCTACCAACCTTGCTTTATTCCTCACAATGAATCCAATGGCGTCTCTCTTGTTTTTGAAAATCCACTTTAGTCCAATCACCTTGACACCATTTGGTCTTTCTACCAACTCCCATACACAGTTGCGTAGAAACTCATTCAATTCTTCTTGCATGGCTGTTGTCCAGTGGACACAATTGAGAGCTTCCCCAACATTCTTCGGTTCTGGAACATCAGCTACATAGCAAGAAATCATGGCAACATCTCCAGCTTGCTCGAACTCCTCTAGAACTGTCAATTCCTTAGCATATTGGGCATAAGTGTTGGATTGTTCCTCGGTTGATTCTGGATTTGCAACTCTGCTCCATGTGCGCACACCCTCGGTTGGATCTCCGATGATGTCGTTGGTGGAATGAACTTCATACCATCTTCGGTTGCGTCTTCCTTCTTCTTCCAACAGTGGCTGTTCAGACATCTGAGTTGGAGTCTTCAGAGCTGGTGATTGATCAGCTGTTGAGTCTGGATCCTCAACATTTACAATAGATTGAACTGAGTTCGGTTGGGCATCGGATGCTGATGCAGTTGGAGGGACATCAGCTGAAGTTCCCCCTAGGTACGAGCTGAGGTCTTCGCATTCATCTTCAGAGGAGTATGGGTCCTCATCCTCAGTTGCCCATACCAGTGGTTCAGCTCGGTTCTTTTCCCGAAGAGCTTGCGATCTGGTGAGAACTGGTAGAACAGCTGGATCCGCGTGTTGTTCCTTTACCTGTTCCCTGCACTTGAAGGTAGATTCATCAAAACTAACATGAGGTGTTATTTCCACAACCCGAGAGCTGTTGTTGAAAACTCTATATGCCTTGATCCGAGCTGCATATCCAAGAAATATGCCCTTCGAAGCTTTGGCATCAAAAGTTTTCAACTGAGTCTTCCCATTGTAGTGAATATAACACTTAGATCCAAAAACACGGAGATAAGAAATATCTGGCTTTCTGCGTCTCCACAGCTCGTAGGGCGTCTTTCCCAACCGCTTGGTGAGAAGAGATCGATTCTGTGTGTAGCATGCTGTGTTGATCGCTTCAGCCCAAAATCTCTTAGGCAGTACTGAGCTCGCTAACATGGATGTGGCTGCATCCTTCAGAGTTCTATTTCTTCGCTCAGCTACGCCATTCTGTTGTGGAGTACGCGCGGCTGATGTCTGATGGGTTATGCCATTCTTTTCGCAATACTCAATGATGGTTTCATTTAGAAACTCCGTTCCACGATCTGATCTGATAGATATGATCTTCATCTCTTGTTGGTTCGATATCCGATCCATCAGCTTGGGCAGCTCATCTCGGGTCTCACTTTTGTGGCACATGAAGATGGTCCACGTATATCTTGAGTAGTCATCAGTTACAACCAATGTATATTCGTTTCCATTAATGCTTTTTGGTGTAACTGGCCCGAAGAGATCCATGTGGATCAGCTGTAACACTCGGTCAGTTGAAGGAGTTGACTTCAACCGGAAGGAGGTTCTAGCGAGCTTTCCCAGCTGGCATGCACTGCAGATGTGCGTTGTTGAAAACACTCGGTTAGGTATGCCTCTTGCATGTTCTTCCATTGAGTCTTGGAACATTCCCCCTCCGTTGTAGACTCCAGGGACTGTTTCGTTGGTGCTCCATCTGCAGCTCCTTTGCCTTTCTCAGCCGTAGTTACCTTTATCGGTTGTGAGGGTGTTTGTTCAGTTGCATACTCAACTGTGTTAGGTTTGGCAACCATGACTTCCTCAGCCCTGGTGAAGGTAGCTGGTGGAATTCCAGTGTCCTTTGCCACGTCGTATCCGAGTCCAGACACATCATCCGTTTGCCGTCTGTATTTGATGAGATTCTCGATGATCTCGGATGACTGATATAGCTTTGTCAGGTTGTCCTTCTCAGTTTGAAGATCCTTGAGAAGAACAGCTATATGCTCGGTCTGGGCATCTGATGTCTTCATCAGCTGGTCGATCTGAGCCTCTTGCTTGTTCAACTGTTCGTTCCGTGCCTTGATCTGTTCCTTCAACTGTTCATCGGTTGAAGCCTCAGTTTGGTTGGCTGTACTCAGTTGACTTTTCAGCTGGTCAATTTCTTCAGCTTGTCTCTTGATCAGATCGTCCTTTTCGGTTAAGGAATCTTCAAGCTTAGCGAACTGGGCTTGAAGACTCTTAAACTCAACCGACTGCTGATGCAGTTCCTCACTGAGTTCTTGAAAATCATTCCAGGAGGGTTCCAACTCATCGTTCATAGATTCCTGCATGTTAGAAGTATTGGAAGAATTTAAGCGAGCAGGATTAGATTGTACCTCAGTATCATCTTGGTCGGTTCCAAGTGCCATGAGGCATTGATCTGGACTGATGACTTTGTTGGTAGAGGTCAGGTCATCCTCATCTTCAGTGTCTGTGAAGATGTCCATATCGTCAGCTGCCTCTTCAGCTACCATGGCCTTATTCTTTGCAGTTTGTTTCGCCCTCAGTGCTTCTCTTTCCTTCTTTGAGAGGTCTGGGCAATCGGCTTTGAAGTGTCCTTCCTTGCCGCATTCGAAGCAACCATTGGTGACTGGCTTCGAATTGTCTCGAGTTCGGTTTGATTTATAGAAACGTTTATATTTGCCGAACCGAGTATCCATATCGGCTAACTTCTTTGACAACGCTGCAATGTTCTGTTGCAGTTCTTCTCTGCTCGGCTCCTTTGCAGTCGTGTCAGCCGACCTGGTTGGCCTTGACAATCTCGACTTTGAGTAGTCAGCTCGGAGGGCAACTGACTTTGATGCTGAGCCGACGTCCTCAATTCTATTTGTCTGACTTGAGGGCTGCGACCTCCTTCTGTTGACCTTATACTCATTTCCTTTCAAGATTGAGAACAATCTTTCAGTTCCCATTTCACCTAGGTCAGCTCGGCTCTCGTGGATATTTGTGAAAGTATCCCACTCAGCCGGTAGAGCTTGCAACACTTTGAGGTTTATTTCTCTTAGAGTGTATTTTCCTTTCCGGATGGATTGGATTCTTCTGATGATGTCCATAAACCGGAGCTCTAGCTGATCTATAGTCTCATCACGTCGCAAACTGAAATTGTCAAAATCTTGACATGCATGCGAGAACTTGTTTTCCTTTGTCTCGTCGCTTCCTTCACTTAGCGAGGCCAGGATGTCCCACATCTCTTTTGCGGTCTCACACTCCTCTATCCAGGGCAGATAATCTTGTCCAACCGTGGACATTATTGTGCTCTGAGCCCAGATATCCAGCTGGCTCACCTTGGCCTCCTCCGGAGTGTAGTCCTCTGGCTGTTTCTCCACATACTCCACCACTGCATCTCCATCGTTGGGATTTGTGGGAGTGCGAAGTATTCTATCTCGTATGACGATTGGTCCAGATGTGAGAACTTGTTGCATCCTATGATGCTTGGACAAAAGGATCTTCTTCATTCGAGTTCTCCATGATGTATAGTTGACAACAGAGAACATGACTGTGATCTTGTCATTGACGTCCATCTGCACAAACAAAAACAGGACAACAAAAATGTGAGCAAGAATGCACTAGCGTGAAAAGATCTGTTCAGATGACCACTGAAGAAAATTCTCGAATTCACACCTCGTGAAACAGAGTCAGCAGTCTTTTGAACCACTGCTCTGATACCACTTGATGGTCCCGATACGAGTTACTGGTGTATGGGGGGGGGGAATACACCAGTTAGGATTTTTCAACTTTCGAAAAACTTAACACTTGAAATCAACTTCAACTGAGTGAGAGGACTCAATTGGGATCTCACAGCTGAGTAAGCAACCTCAGCTGGAAGATTGGTGCTGTGCGGAATGTGGTGGAAAATAAACTCGTAAAATCAAACTCACGCTTTTATGCACGGTTGGTCAAAACCAAAATTGTTGTTGTGAAAGTATGCAGATTGTATGCGGTTAGATTGTCAGTTAAGATATGATAATAAAGACTGAACACAAAAGAAAACACGACACACAAGATTTACGTGGTTCGGAGAGAACTCCTACGTTCACGGGGAGATGTGAGTCCACACACCTCAGTCCAAGTTCTTCTGGACAGAACCACTCAGCTTACGCGGGCTAAGCAACCGTTACAGTTTAGTTTCCGGGCACTAAACAACCTAAGTCAAGTTTGCGAGTACTTGACGACCTGACTACTCAATTACAGGAAGAGTAAGGTCCTAGCACACTTTTTAGGGTGTGAGAAAGGGTAGGATTTCCAACTACAGCTCGATCAAGAATGAGAGCTGGATCTAAGGCTTGAACGAATAAACACTCAACCTAAGATCAAAAACAGTTTCGAATTCTAGGAACCCTCAGCTACTAATGTTCTCTCAAATTGGAACTCTCAGCTGCTGATGCTCTTAGATGATGATGTTGCAGATTTGCTTTGATTTCTCTCGAGAAAGCTCTTGAATTTTTCATCGTCTATGTGTCTATCTGCATGTCTCTCCTTCTCGAATGAGAGGATGCCTCTATTTATAGGCGGAGAGAATCAACTAGCCGTTGGAGGAGCAGTTGATCTCTGATCGGTTGAAAGCGATGGCTTGTCTCTCATCTCTGCAGACTTTCCCGATATGGCATCTGTGCTCTTCTGCTTTCCATCTGAGACAGCCTTGTGTTGGGCCAGATGGGGTAATGACTGAATGGTCAAACCCTCATGTGACTTCCTTTTGAAATTCAAATCTTTGACAGTCAACTTCGGTTTGTCGGTTGAAAGTCTTGACCTTCATCTGAGTGATCTTCAGCTGATGTTTCGATCTGTCGAGTTCTCAGCTGACTTTGAACTTCAAAACAGTTGAACTCCTTGTTCAGATTCTATAACTGAGGTTCTGAAACTCAACCCTCAGTTGTCTTCCACTTCTTTACTCAGTTGGGTTTGAACCCTCAGATGATTTCTTTTTCATCTGATGTTCTCTTCCTTTCAACTGTTTCTCATCTGATGAACGCTCAGTTGGTTTCCTTCAACTGATGTTCTGAAGACTTCCCCTTGTTTACATCTGAACAAATGAACTCTCAGTTGTCTTTCTTCACAACTGATGTTCTGTCTGAGTGACGCCTTGTTGCCATCTTCAGCTGGAGACCTGTAAAGACAAAATCTTAACTTTGCTCAAACAGCGAGCCTAAATTCTAACATTAGGTACTGGCAACATCTACTCGGTTGGGGTCAGCCGGTTTTGGAATTCATCAAAACTTATACTAATAAATTTCCCAACAATATCTGAATCAATTCCTGGAGATCTGTGAGACGGTAAAAAAAAAATAGAGTTCCACAAGATGCCATAAAGCTCCATCTCTTCTCTTTCTCTCTTCGAGATGAGGCTAAGCTTTGGTTCCACTCTTTAGATCCGACTATAGTCACGACGTGGAATGGTTTTGTGGAGATTTTCCTCTACAAATACTTCCCTCCAAGCAAGACAATGAAGTTGAGGTTAGAGATTCAACAATTCTGCCAATTTGACGAAGAAACTTTCTATGAAGCATGGGAGTGATTCAAGGGAATGTTGAGGAAGTGTCCTATTCTTGGGATTTTTGCTAATGAAAATGTGCTGATTTTTACAATGGGTGCAATGGAGAAATCAAGAATCTCTTGAATGTTGTTGGCTAAGGAGATACTTTGGAGCGTGGATATGCGACTGCAACGGACATCATAGAGAAGTTAGCAGCAAATAATAATCAATGGCGGGATGCGATGAGTGCACCAAAGAAAGTGGCAATCCTAAAAAACGATGATCCCATAGCCAAACTGACTGCTCAAATGTCAAATCTAGCGTCCAAGATAAAGGATATGGTGAATCAAAAGCATGGGTCATCTCGAGGAGAAGGAGTTGATGTGGAAGATGTCAATTATGTCAACCAAATGGGTTATGAGATTTACAAGCAGTCGTATGGTTACCTTCATGGAGCAGCTTATGGGACATCGCAAAGGCCTCAAAACCAATACCAAAGTAATAGGACCAATCCTAATCTTTCTTATGCGAATCCCAACAATGCGTTGCAACCACCACCCGAATTTACTGTCTTTAATGGCGAATTGTGGAGGAGAAGAAATCACAACTTGAGGACACACTTATGAAATTCATCCAAGCAAGTGATGTGAGATGCAAAGAGTAGGAGACACGGATGACAATCATGGAGAAGCAAATTGGTCAAATTGCTAACATCTTGACAAGCCAACTTCAATAAGGGCAATTTCCAAGTAATACCGTGATCAATCCAAAAGAGAAATGCATGGCCATCACGCTTAGGAGTGGGACTTCATATGAAGAGCCGAAGATTCCAATTGAAGAAGCCAAGAATGAGAGCATGAAGGAACAATTCTCCAAGTTCCTTGAGATATTTCGAAAGATCCACATCAATATTTCACTCGTGGAGGCATTGCAACAAATGCCTAATTGTGCCAAATTCTTAAAAGATGTGCTTTTGAAGAAGAAGAAGAAGTTGAAGGATTTTTATACGGTCTATCTTAATGAGAAATGTAGTGCCATCTTGCAAAGAAAGTTGCCGGCCAAGATGAAAGATCCGGGAGTATTTATCCACACTTCTATTGTCTTACCTCTAACTCTGCAACTTGTTGTATAGCTCTTGGTAGTAATGATTAGGCACAAATCGCTTCCTCATCACTGTCTTCATCTCACGCCAAGTCTCAATAGGTGGCTCGCCGTTTCTCCTCCGACTGGTCACCAACTGATCCCACCAAACAAGTGCATAATCCGAAAACTCCACCCGCTGCCATCTTCACCTTCTTTATCTCAGAATAATTATGGCAGTCAAACATCAGCTCCACCTTTCTCTCTCATTCAAGGTACAGCTCTGGATCATTCTTCCCTTGGAAGAAGGGAATGTTCATCTTGATGTTGCCCAGATAGTTATCTTGGGCGTTTCTGTCGCCACCTCTATGCCAGCTGCCCTCATCATCTTCATCAAACTCAGTATCCTCCACATAGTCATCATACTCAATACGGCCTCCTTGACCACGTCCTCTACCACCATGTCCTCCTCTACCACGGCCTCTACCACCATTGTAATTAGTCTCTCTAGTTTGAGACTGCTCAATCTGGTAAAGCCTTTCATATACCCCTTCCATCTTTGAATCCAACATCCTCCCCAATTCTGGTGTAAGTGCCTCCATCAGTAATTTCGCCTTTGGATCACCAACAGGCTGGTCCTTCGTATCTGAAACCTGTTTACCATCTTTTGACATCTTGACAAGAAACAAAGGTTAGTAAAACAGAATCCTCACCTCCTCACAAGCACTTGTGTATCACTCAATAATGAATCACTCAGCACTCGTGTATCACTCAGATATGGCTCTTTTCACTCTAATAATCTCACTCTCCTATTTTTTTCCACTCAAATTCTCTCTTAAGGAATCGAATCCTCTCAATCTACCACTTGAATTCACCACCAACTAACAACGAAACAACCAATAACAGAAAGACACGAAGAAACGAAAACTGAAAACCTAAAAACAAGTTGCACAGAAATGTGCTCAACGACTCTACACGATCCAAAGAACCCAAAAAACACTACGACATGCAATCGAAAAGTCGAAAAAAGTGCACGCAGAAACTGCTCCAAAAAACTCTATATGATCCAAGGAACCCAATGGAAAAATTTGCCCACAATGAATTTTCGGAAATTTTGTACTCTGAACCGAATTTTTTTTTTTTTTTGTATCCTCTCGGAACGAGGATTTCAAAAATGCAAAGAACAAGACCAAATTCGCAACGATGCACCTTTGGCGACCACTTTTATGTCAAACTGGAATTTGTGGTAAATGGCATGTAAGATGAATATTATGGTCTCTTAGGGCGTAGATTATAGTAATGATATGAGTCGGATGGAAGTTTGGAGTAGTTATGGAATATGGCGTAGTATATGTAAGTATGGGCGTGTATATGGTAAGGTAGGATAGAGATGAGATATATATATGGTAGGAAGATAAGGATGGTATATATGGTATGGATATGGGCGGTTATATATGGTAAATTATGGAGACGATAAATCGAAATAACGAAAACTGGACACGTATTAGACACAAAAAGGATCTAACGTTGTGTATGTGTGTTAGCCTAGTGGTAGTGAGGTTAATGCCCGGGCCAAAGGTCACGGGTTCAAGTCCTCCGTCATGCGGTATTTAAATTTACTTGCAATGTTGTTCAAAAAAAAAAGGATCTAACGATATTTTTTTTTACGAGGAACAAGAACACGAAAAACACGAACACAGAAAACGATAAAGATGAAGACGCAACTGCAACAGAAAGACGTAACGACACGATACGGAAAAGAAAACAAAAAGAACGAATCCTAACTCTCTACCCTTGACACGAGAAAGAAATGAAGAAAACCTGGATACGAAAACGTGGCTCCAGATGCCAAAATGATAAGAACCTCGGCACACGCGGAAGACTCGAACTGGAAAAAACAAACGATGGAAATTCCAAAACCTCTATATCAGTTTCTCCAAGTGAATTAGGCGTATGGTTGTTTCCTAAAACCCAAAGATAGGACGATACAGCAACTCGGGGACGCTGAATGATACACAACGAGGGATGATTGACTCGTTGATTTGTCGGATAATGAACTCGACTTGGCAAAACCAAGAAGAACTCGAAAACTCTCAAGAGAGAATAAAACTCACGTTATAATATTAATCAATATGTGTAAAACGGCGTCTCATACATGCCTATATATAGGCGAAATAAAAACCTTAGTCTAAGAATGAAACTACTTAATGGATGGACTTATAATAATAATAACCCAACTAAACAATTCGACTAAATAAAGCCCAAAACGAAAATAATAATAAGACTAACACTAATAGACTCAACTAAGCGAAAATAAATAAATCAAGTCTCAAAACAACACAAGTCTTCAAACGTGAGCCCACTCGCACATGATAAGATTAACATAATTTGGGTTATCCTAATCTCCATCACCAATGGGCTTCTTCATTAACTCTTGATTCCAGACTTCTTGAATTAAACCCATCAAGCTTTCTTTGAACTTCTTGGCTCGAGAGCTTGTAACTGGTCCCACAGGAACATGCACCGGATCTTGCACCAACGACAATCCTTGGACGCCATCAAGCAGACCACCACTCTCCCCAGCAAGAAGACCTCAGTTGAAGACCAGTAGAAATTGAGTGTCCACACCTCCTCCTGTTCTTCCATCTAGCCTCTCAATCGAGTCTAGAATATAGGTTCTTGCATAATTTGTGTCTAAGCATACTCTCTCCCAAAAGATTGAGTCTCTAAGCCTTAGGACGAAGCATCCACTTCACTCTGTGTAGAAGGCTTTATAGTTGGAAAAACCCCCACCCTCCAAACCTTAAGTCTGACTTTGAACCCGCAATCAAAGTCACTAGGTCCCTTTGAACCCGTAATCAAAGACCAGGTTCCTTTGAAACCGTAATCAAAGACTAGGTCCTTTAGAACCCGCAATATAAGACTAGGTCCCCTTAGAACCCGCAATCTAAGCCCAGGTTGTACACTTGCCCGTAAAAGTGTTGTAAGGTCTTGTTCGAACCCGTAATCGAACTGGTTAGGTTGCTTGGTACCCGTAAATTAAGTGAAACTTTTGATAAGCACGCCTAAGCTTATCTAATGGATTACTTCCCCGAAAAGGAAGTCGTGGACGTAGGAGGTCAATCTCTTAACCATGTTAAAATATTGTGTCCTTTCTTTATTTACATTCAGTATTTTACTTTTAGTTACCTAACCAACTAACTCATCATACAAACTGCACTCTCACAAAGTGCATTAAACTTTGGGAACTTGACATTCCCCTATTTTCATAAAGGTTTTAGTTTTAGTAACGAGTTTTAATTTCCACCAACTTCCGTAACGCTAAACTAATTACAGCCTCACTTGGAATACACAACTGACCCTCAGTCAAAGAAGTCAGTTGTGCACTCAACTGTGTGATCCGCTCCAACTGATCATCTCAGTTTTTAGAGCAGCTCCAACTGATTTTTTCAGTTGTTGAGCGAACTGACCTGAGCAGTTAGCTCAGTGAAAATATTTTTGAAATCAAAAATTACTACTGGTGTATGGGGGGAATACACCAGATACTCGTTACGGGACCATCAATTACAGTGGCCGAATGTTATTTCTTTAAAGATAATATTATTAGAGATAGATTTTAATTAGGATTTTATTATTTTAATATTATTATTTTTATCTAGGTTATTAGTTAATAATAAATGGTGGCTAATTAGATTTACTTTGCTAATATATACACTCAGCCGCCGTATATTTTTCTATTCCATAGTTTTTCTCTTAGCCGTCGCGGATGACGAAGAGAGCAGAAATCTTGCTGGTAGTTAATTGGTTGAGTTTGAAAGAATAAATAGAAGGAAGAATTGAAAAAGCACCTTGAGTTGAAAGTTTTAATTGTTTTTAGCCCTTATATACTCATAAAGAATAGAAAAGTGATTGTTTGAGAAAGAAAGAAGAAAAAATGATTAAAAAAAAAGGAAAAGTTAAGGAAAAAAGAAAATGATGAAAGAAAAAAAAGAGCATAAAAGGACATAAGATGAAAGAATTGTGCTAGTACAAATTGTGGTGTTGAGATTTTGAAATTGAAAAAGGATAGAAGTTTGTGAAAGTTGAAAAAGCTTGTGTCATCTTTGAAAGTTGGGGTTTTAATTGATTTGAGCCTAAATTTTCCTACCTTACCAAAGAGTCAATATTACAACCAAAAGAAAGTCCTTTTTGATCTTGATTTGAAGCACACGTTTGAACGATGGTGAGGTTAGATAATTGGCAAACTTATGGTAGGTTGCATCTTATATATTGATTTGAGAGTATACACTTCCTACCTTATACAATTGAGAGTTGAGAGTTCACTAAAATATTTCCTATGCCGTGAGGAGTTTAAACGAGGCTAGAATGATTGGTTTGTTAATTTGTGTTTGATCTTGATTGAGTATACACCTTGTACTTTAGTTATTTGGTAAAATAATTATTTTTGTAAAGAAAGTAATCATTGACATGAAGAAATGTAATGTTTGACAATCATTACTTTTTTTAACGACAAATGTTTACTTTTATTTACGACAACTACTTTTAGTTATTTGGTAAAGCAATTATTGTCTTAATGAAAAATAATCAATGACACGAACAAGGTAATGTTTCAAAAATATTTTTTTTCTTCACGGTAATGTTTATTTTCGTTAACGACAACTTGTAGTTATAGTTATTTGGTAAAGTAATTATTGTCGTAATGAAAAGTAATCAATGACATGAACAAAGGTAATGTTTCAAAATATTATTTTTTCTCATGAAAATATTTATTTTTTTCACGAAACGTGTAATTTTAGTTATTTGGTTAAGTAATTGAGAAATTTCCCCAAACTAGCACTTTTCTTATAGTTTTTTTAAAATTTAGCACTTATAATTCTTTTAAATTTTAGCACTTCCTCTCTTTTTTACCCTCAAATACATTTTGTATTTCCCATCTTATCCCAATTTTTCTCTTCCCTTCCTCTTTATTTTCTCTCTCTCTCTCTCTCTCTCTCTCTCTCTCTCTCTCTCCAGTCGCCGCAACCTCCTCGTCGTTTCACTGCCGCTATGGAGGATTGGGAAAGTGTGCTGTCGGAGTCTACCACCATCTCACCCAACCAAGAGCAGGTCTTTCTCCGCTGGGTCATGGACGATGTAGAGGACCCTGCAATGGGGAATATGACCAGAGCCCTCCATATCAGTGGTGGCGGCCCTACGGCAGAGTTCGATTTCAGCGGCGGCTTTGGGATTGTGGATCAAGGCTTCGACGGCGACCAATTTGGGTCCGGTTTCATGCCTGCTCTCCCAAACTTCCCCAACAACAACAGATCTCACGCCGCTGACAAAATTGGTTTGGCTCCCAATTCCACTAATTTCAAAATCTCTCATAATTTGATGCATCATCCATCTTCAGTTTCTAACAATCTGGAAGCAATCGGGATCGAACAATCAAAAATTTCAGTGTGGGCCGCCTTCATTTTCGAGATCGCGGCGACATTCGGGCTCGTCTATACCGTGTATGCCACGGCAGTGGACCCTAAGAAGGGAGAAATCGCAATTATCGCGTCGATTGTTATTGGTCGGATCGTGGGAGCGAACATCTTAGTCGCCGGCCCATTCAACGGAGCTGCCATGAACCCTGCGGTGGCATCAGACCCACTCTGGTGGGCTTCAACTTCGTGAACCACTGAATCTACTGGGCTGGGCCTTTGATTGGAGTCGGGCTCGCCGGTTTGATCTACAAGGTGTTTTTCATCAGCAACACACACGAGCCCATATCAGAGTACTGAGAAATTGGTGCTATCTTTTCTGATATGTGTCTTCTCTTCACTTCATTAGGACTGTAATTTAGTTTGGTATTTTCACCTCAAATTTGTGTATTGATTGTTGGTTGGTTTAATAGGAGCAGATGGAAGGCGGGTGGACCTTCCCATTTTTTTTCTTGTGCATTCACAAATTTTTCATTTTTTTTTGTGCATTCACAAATTTTTCCATTTTTTTGCGTGACGTCACAAATTTTTTTCTATTTTTTTTGTGATTTCACAAAATTTTCATTTTTTTTTGTGACTTCACAAAGTTTTCAATTTTATTTTGTGACATCACAAAAATCGTGTAAAATTTGTGGCCGCCGGCAACAGTGGCAGCGGCGGCGGAAAAGTGGAGGTTAAAATTTTTTTTGTTCAGTTATAATTTTTTTTTTACCGTCGGCGACAATGGTGGTGGCACGACGGCGGCGGCGGAAAAGTGGAGGTTGAATTTTTTTTTTGTTCAGTCATAATTTTTTTTTTTTTACCGCCGGCGGCGGCGGAAAAGTAATTATAGCCAGCGCGTGCATCTCACGCGCCACACGCGAGTCGGATTTTTCGAGTCAAACCCATCTCATTGAGTGCACCAATACAAACAAGTTTGTCTCCACTTATTAACTACTAACCTAAATAACAATAATAAAATCCTAATTAAAATCTATCTCTAATAATATTGTTTTAAAACAATAACATTCGGCCAATTTAATTCTCTTCGAATTGCTCCAAAATTTCACAAAAATAATTCCTCCTTGATTTCTCTTGTTCAAATTACCATACTAACAAACTGTTTACTTTCTACACAAAAATGCATTAAAGGTGTACATTATATTCAAACAAAAAAAAAAAAAAAAACAAACAAACAAACAATCCTACTAATATGAACAATCAAAATACACACATAAAAAATACTGTGTTGTAAATAAAAACACATGATATGCCTTACCTTTTATTTTCTATTGAGCATCGGTGTAATCTTTTCTGAAATGGTAACTGCAACCCTTGATTTATGCTAGTCTCTGCAGTCAGTCTATTTATGAAAATTACAGGGTGTCTTGTACTTTTGAGCAGATTTGAATTTGAATTCGAATTCTTCTTCTTTCACTGTCTTCCAATTCTTCTCTTCTAGACTTAGGGACGTCTAACTTCGACAAAACTGTCAACATGCATGAACTGCATGGCTCAGTTCTGGAGTCAGTCGAGTTCAGGTCCGACCGATCATCTTGATCATGAACTGCCTTCATAGTCTGGCTAACTTCTTTTGTTTGATCCTGTAAAGAGAAAATCCCTACGCTCAAACAGTAAGCTCAAACAAAGATCAGACTGATGGCTTCATCTACTCTGTTGGGATCAGTTGAATTATGGAATAAATCAAAACATTTACTAATTTTCCCAACAATAGTGTTAAAACTCAAAGGAGTGACCCCTTTGCATATTTGATGTAATTAAGTACTTTTGTCTTTTTATAAAATCCAACCAAACATTTTGGTTGAGTTTTAAACTCCTTAAAACAACTTATAAGCTTCTAAATTCTTAATGGCGAACAATTATATACTATTTCTAGAAGCTTATAAGTTCGGCCAAACATTGATCTTGTTTTTCCATAACTATTGTGAAGTGGAAAGTTAACGGGGAAAGGTTGGAATGAGCGTGGAGAGTATGATTTTGATAACAATTGTCAAGTGTAACTTTTATGTTAGTTTGTAATATAAAATAATATTTATTATATAAGAATTATTATTAAAAGAGGATAGTTGAAATAGCACTTTTCCTCTATCAATTTTAAATTATAGTACCTTTTATAATTTGTTATAATTATACACTTTGTGACATTTTTACCCTTCATCTTAAATGCAAATCACCAAAATACCAGAGTAACAAAGATTATTTGGTGATTTAGTAGTTTTTCAAATTTCTCTATTCCAAACTCAAACATTTCCACCGCCACTGTCACCGATAGAAATACACATGCATAACCTTATTTTCATAATCAACATATCACCAACAATTCCCGGTCTAATTGGCATACAATCGATTAAAGGTAGGAGCATAGGTGCGCCGCGCTTGCGGTGGTTCAGGTCTTGTTGCAGGGGAAAAAGAGGAGACCAGGTCAAATAGTTTCTTCTCTTTTTATTTCAATTTTTTCCACATAGAACTAAACAACATCATTATCTTTATGTCCATGTTCGGAGCCAATTTCATGTGTGATTGCCAATTGTATTTTCAAATTCCGAAACTACTTCTAGACTAGAATTGATACAAATCCAATTTATGGAGACTGGAAGTGTGTAAATGATAACATCATGATTGGTATTTTTCTTGATTATAGTTATCTCTTGTCATTCTTTAAAAAAAATACTAGTATATGATAGTTTGGAAATAGAATAGTGATTTGACATTTTCTTATATGTGCACAAGTCGGTAAAGTTTTTGTTTTAAACAAAAATGACAACATTCTGTTTAGATTTGCTAGAAACTTTTTAGTGGGATAATAATTATTCTTATGCCCATACTAAAAGGTCTTAAACACGAAATGAATAATTTTTCCATGTATCTCCGAATGAATGTCTCGAACCCCAACATTTTAGTTTGAAAAAAGTATCCATCCTATCACGGAATTTCATGTAAAAATTATGTATATATTTATCATTTTATTCGAGATAAAAGGTTCGTTTTTTTTTTCTTCAGTATTTCATATAATAAGATTATAAGAACTAGGTGTAAATGAGTTGATTTGTCCAGTACTATCTCAGTATAAGTATACACATTTCAACGGCTCGTAAAATATATTCGAAGAGGGCAGAAGCAGTAGATCGTAGTAGTAATTAAGCAAGATTGTTTGTTATTAAAACCACGCCGATCACTTTTACTTTTTTCACCTACATCATTATGACAAGTAATGGAGCAGTTGTTCAATTATACTGCTTAATTATGAATTACTATGAGTAACACACATCAATCCACGTGTATCAAATAACATGCAAGTATATTTGTGGCCCTGGCATATAGCACCCTAGAATAGTATGACACCCTGCTTTACAAAATAAACAATTTGGTATATTTGTTTTTGTTATATGTTGTACCCTGCTCCTAGCTATTCTACTCTTTTCTTTTTAGTAAAACCTACCCAATGAGTTTACCCTAAAAAAAAAACTACCCAATGAATTGAATTTGTATCGAGAGAGAAAACTATCGTGACCACTGTGGTCTGGTTATTGCACACGAACGAGATAAATCCACTACACACAACAAATAACAACCGTAGATTAATCCAATCACAAAAAAAAAAAAAAAAATGTAATCCTATGAAGTGTTAAAAATTGGGCCACCACAAATTTGGGTGAGAATGACTTGCATGCAACCGGTCCCTTGAGAAGAGACAGGATCCGGGTCGGGTTGATCCGGTCATTTTTTTTTCGATCTTTTTTTTTTACTCCGCCTTCGTCTCCAATTTTACGGCTCCGCCTTCGCTTCGATTACTAATATATAATTGTCAGGCAATAATTTAAACTTTTTCGGCTTGCTCCGAGGCCTTCGGCTCCCCCCGCTCAAATCTTGACCAAAGAAAAAGCGGCAAACAAAAAATGAAGAGGCAAACAAAAAAAGGTGGAAAAAAATGTGGAATTTAAAAAAAAATTGAAAAAAAAACTGAAACTCAAAAAAATACTAGCCCGTGCACAACACGCGCCGTGCATGGGAAGCGAGCGCGTGTCGTGCACGCGCCACGTACGGTCGTATACTATGCGACCGGTCGCATTCAAATTATTGTGAATTTGGGCAGACTTGAGATGTAAAAAAGAGGGTCGACTAAATTTTGGATCCGGCTCAAAATGCAATTAAACCCAATGTATCCGCCCGACCGAATCATTTTATACTAAAATTAGTCTTAAATGGCTTGGGTTAATCTGCCATATTATGTGACCCGACCCATTCGGGAGCTGGTCCCATTTTTGATACAATGTATGAAGCACAACACATTCCTAGTCCGACTTAGAAATCTGCAAGATTCCTCATAATTTCATCACCTGTCGAGTATTGATGCATGATGATAAATGAACTTTACAAGAAGGGGCAAGAAACCTCACTGGGTCCCACAAGCCGACGATTCCTAACAAACTCTATGAACGCAAGCGACTCCGTGCACCCCTTGAGATCCGATTTCGCCCTCAAAAACGGCGGAAAAAACAGCCAGAAACTGGTGTAAATCACATACCCCAGCGTTAGAACCCCAGAAACAATCCGAGGCAGACTGAATCTCCCATCGCACATCTTCTTCACCACGATTTCTAGAGAGAGAGACACCCCGTGGAGCAGGAAGAAGTAAATCATCTCCCCCGTCGGCCTCAATCTTCCTATGTTGTAGAAAATCAGCTCATGCATAAGCCCCGAAGCCAAGAACGTCGCCAAAACCGCAGGGATCCCGGCCCATTTGCGCGGCACGAAACGGGCCGAGAGCGACCTCACGGGCCGGTAAACGGTGGGATGCAAGATGTTGGAGACCATCAAGTTCCACCTTCGGCCCCAGAAATCCTGCAGGGAGGTGGCGAGGTAAGGCTCGTTGAACTGAGGCTCGAGCTCGACTCGAAGCAAAGCTTTCACGACGGCAGCGAAGAGGGCGAGGATCATCTCCAGCATGAGGTACATGTGGAGGGAGTAGCATAGCAGGATTATGTGCGGATGCATATATGTTTTGTAGCCGTAAATACGGATGAGTAGGGCTATGAGCATTATTTTGGTGACATGGTTTAGAGGTGATTTCTGACTACTTTTCTTGGTTGGAGTTTGTTGAGATGGGGAGTTTTGGATTTTGATGGGGAAACAAGCTAAGGGGATGAAACGGGATAAGGGGAGTGGGGGGTTGGAGGACAGGGGGCCGCCATTGAAGGCGAAGAGGATGAGCTTGAAGCTTGCAAGCCATGAAATGAAGAAGGAAGTTAAGCCAGCAAAATGTATGGAGGTGAAGTTGAGAGGTAGAACAAGAAAGAGGCATATGATTGGGGAAATTGCAATGATTCTTAGATTTCCATTGGGTAAGGCTTTGCCTACTGTGTGGCAGTAACATAAGGATGCAACTACGATGCTCCAAACTAGAATCAAGTTGTTGATTTCCCCTTCCATCTCTCTCTCTCTCTCTCTCTCTCTCTTGAGTAGATCTATACTGTAGTCTCTATTTATCTTTCCTCCACTTGTTTGTGATGACTTTTTGCATCACTAGATATTTCAATTACCTCCTCCCTACTCCAAGAGAATAAATACTCTATCGCAAATTAAATTAATATACTCTATCACCTCTAGAAATTATATACTCCCTCAATAAGTCTCATTTTGACATTTTGGGTGTCCACTCAATAACTCTCATTTCTTTATTTAGCAAAGATTAATACACTAAAACCTACTTTATATTACGCTCAAACATGAATAATATTGTTGTTTGTTTACTTTATTGTACAATATTTTTCCATTCAACCTACTTTAACATCAACAATGACTTATTGAACGGGAAGGAGGGAGTAGATAATTGACATACTTAACTTTCAAGCACAAGCACATCGGAACAATTGTAATTTTGTATGTGAAAAGAGAGGTCTTATTAGCCTCTCCTCCCCCTTTTACAAAATTTTAATTTAAAAAAAAAATGCACAATAGGTTAAAATAGGCAACTTGTAAATAAATCTTGATTTAGACTTCAATTATTGTTTGCTACATTATTTCATTGATCCTATTAATTTGTTCACTTATCATTGGTGCCTAGATCTTGTTTTTCTTTACATGTTAAGTTTGGAAAATTTGTAACAATGAATAAACAGTTTTCATAAAATGGGACACCATGTGAGCCATACGACGATATGACCTCGTATTGACTCATTTCTTGTGGACTAAATTACGGTTCATTTTTTGAAGTCTAATTTAAATGTGTTTCTTAATGTATGTGAAAAATGCAACTAGAATATTGTTATGGCAATAATTGGGTATTACTTTCTACATTTGACTATGTATGGCCAAGTGACCGACTTGGGTCCTCGGCGGTAAATTGAACACAATGAATGACAGTTTAGTAACCACATTAATGACTTTTTCACCAAATTATCCCGAACCATATCTACTTTCAAATTTCAATTAAATACAAACCATGAGCTAATCGGCCTACAAGTACCGCTTACAAGTATAGTAGCTTTTCATTTTATGGCAAAAAGGATTTATTTTAACGGATCTTGAAAAATAGGACATTAATTTATTTTTTCCGCGCGTATACACACCTATTTTAGGCATGAAGTCAATTATATGCACTTTTTGACATGTGATCGAAGACCTGGACCCAGAAGCTAATATGTAAATGCCAAATAAGTAACTTTTGTCACATCATAAATATTTGTTTGGTGGGAAAAAAATAGGCAACTTTTGGCCACTGTAAAGAAATATGGAGTCAATGTGCCAAAATTTACCACTAATAAATTACTAATAAAAAAAGAAAAAAGTTAAAGAGGATTCATTTATATGGGCTTTTTGTCGCTTGATCGAACATGTGGACCTGGATGCTGACGTGTACATACCAAATCAGTAATTTTTACCATATCATAAATGTTTGGCGGTAAGAAAAGAAGGGCAACAATTTGTTGCCATTGTGAGGAAGGTTTCAAATATCCAATGTGCCAAAACTTAACACTAATAAAATTACTAATAAAAAAAAAGAAATTTGTTAAAGAGGGATTCAATTACTAATATGTCATGAAGATTTTCTTTTGGCTCTGTGAAGCCTTGTGAATCTTTCTTGACATATTAGTGCAATTTGTACTGTGAAGCCTCTTCAAGTAAATGAATCTTCTTTAACATATTATTTTATAGTTCATGGAACTAACCGCCCTACAAGGATCGTAACTTTTTACTTTCTGGTAAAAAGAACTTATTTTGACGCCCTCAAAAATAGGACTTCAATTTGTACTGGACGCAGGAAAAAAATTGAAGTCCTATTTCTCATGAAATTAAAAATAAGTCCGTTTTTTCAGGAAGTGAAAAAGTCACAGTTCTTATAGGCCGGTTAGCTTCATGAACCATACCAGAACTAACAAAAATTTCCCCTAAGGTCAATGTCCTAAATAAAATTTAGTTCATTTGACGAAGCACACGTATTTAATTTAATCATCATGTCAAATACATGAAATGTTAAATACAAAATCGAATATTAGCTTTAGTACGTAGTATTCGTGATCGGAATAAGAAGTAGAATTCCTCAACTAAAAAAGAAAAAAATACGTGAGTAGAAACCTATAACTTATTTAAGGCTAAAACTGAGTTCGTTGAGATTAGGTTGGTGATTTTGTGGTTGGAACGATGGGAAAAGGAAAGCGAGTCCCTTTGAGATCAGCAACACGAGAGAAAGCAACCAATGCCTATTTTTAGGCTACAATAAATCAAAACTAATTATAGGCCGAATTAGATCCCTACTGTTTCAATTTTCAATAAATGGTCCCCACTTCTAGAAGATGAAAGCTTGGCTTCTCGTAGTCCTATCATATTATTCCATTTACGAAATTTCGACAAAGAGGAGAACATTCGTGTGCGGTGGATCGTACCGCAACACACAAGATTTTTTTTTAATGTTTATCATTATTATTTACTCTCTCTGTCCCGATCAATAAGTATCATTTTATAATTTCTGGTGTCCCATAATAAGTCTCATTTTCTTATTTGACAAAGATTAATACACTAACTTAGGTGAATAATGTTGTTTACTTTATTGTACAGTATTTTTCTACTCAACCCACTTTAACATCAACAATAAAATACTACCTTAATCACACTTTTTATCATCTAACTCTATTTTTCTTAATCTCTATGTCTATCCCAAATGGACTTATTGAACGGGACAGAGGGAGCACTTTTTAATCTTCCCTCAATAATAAATTATTTTCTATTCATTAATTAATATGTCAATTTATTAATTAATAATTAATGTTTAATCAATTTTGATTATGGCTAGGAGTGAGCAAAATTCGGTTAAAACCGAAAAACCGAGCCGAACCTAACCGAAATACTAATTCGGTTCGGTTAATTTAGTTTTCGGTTTGGTTTAGGTTTTAAATTTTGAACTTTTCAATTTTTCAGTTTGGATATGGTTTTTGAAAAAAAAAACATATGATTAACCGAAAACCGAACCGAATTAATAATTAATTTAATAATTTATTAATTTTTATATATATTTAAAAATTAAAATGATTATTATTAATTTTTATATATATATTTTGGAATTTTGGTTATGTTTTGCTTAAGATGTTTGGAATTTTGGACCTGCAACATCAACAAATATCACTGATTTATTTATGTTTGGTTAAAGATGTTTTAGAATTTGGATTATTACTTTTTGTGGATTTGGAATCTTGATATTGAATGTTAATTTACTTATTTAAAATGTAGAAAATATATTATGTATTTATTTTGGTTTATTTGGTTTTAACTGAAACCGAACCGAAATATTTCGCTTCAGTTTTGTTCGGTTTTAGCCATATTCGGTTCGGATTCGGTTATTTATTACTCCCTCCGTCTACTCCCATTGTACCCATTTGCTCCTTTATTTTTGTCCACTCCCATTGTACCCATTTGCACTCAATTACCCATATACCCTCATTCCTTTACCATAATTTCTACCATTTGCCACAGTGGACCCACCCTTAACAATTTAACTGTCTAATTAAGCAGTTAATTTAGACTGCTAATTATTCCTCATAATTAACCCTAAACTAAAACACCCACCCCACCCACCCACTCTCATAACACGCACTCTCTCTCTTCTCTCATTCGTCTGTGTCTCTCTCTCGATGCTCTTCACCCCCAAATCATCGAACCCTAAATTCTACTCTCTACTCGGCCCTGCCCCGCCGTATCTCATCTATCTCTGCCTCTACTCCCCCACCGCGATTCCCCACCGCCATGAAGTGGCACCATCCCGATTCCCCCAACTTCCATGCCACTTTCATGGGGTCCGACGCCGACCATGGTACCCCTGAGTTCTTGTCGGATTTACCACGGCCGGAAGGTTACGAATCTTCCCCAGAATCCACCGATTCAGACCACGGTACTCCCTCCGTCGTGCCTGAAACGGAATTGTCTGTTGAAAATGATGCAGCGGTGGTGGAAACCCTAGATCCATACCAGATCTACTGTGCGGCGCTGATGAAGGGTGAAATCGATGATGCCTTCGATGAGGATTTCCCTCAATATGGCTCTAAGTCCGATTCCGAAACCCTAGACGAAAATCTAGTGAATCAGGTGGCTTTTCTTTAACTTGGGGGGTGGCTGGTGATGCCTTATGTGTTGTGGGAAATTTTTTTTGTTGCGTGGGGATGGCTGGTGATGCCTTAATTCTGTGATGGCTTATGCTTCTCCTTCTGATTTGTGCTCGTTATTTTCAGTGGGTGAAGTCTGATCTATATCTGATTTGTTGCTGGTTAATTTCTGCTTCATGCGAATGATGACTGAAATGTGATGTTGATGATGCCTATGTTGATAAGTTCAGATACTACTCTTGATCAGTGCCTATGCAGATGATGCACCTCTGTGTGCTGATGCAGTGCAGCGTGCTTGATATGTTGTGTATGCTGATTTTGTGTGAGAAGGACAGATGCTCCTCTTCATTCATTTGTGTGTGCTCATTCATTTGTGTGTGCTCATGCATTTGTGATAATGACAGATACTACTCTTCATTCATTTGTGTGTGCTCATCATTCATGCATGCAGATGATGCAAATGTGTGTGCCGATGCAGTTGTGTGCTCATTCAGTTGTGTGTGCTCATTCATGTGTGATAAGGACAGATACTACTCTTCATCATTCATGATCATGCAGATGATGTAATTGTGTGTGCTGATGCAGTTGTGTGTGCTCATGCATTCTTCATCAGTGCCTTGCAGATGATGCAATTGTGTGTGCTGATGCATTGTGTATGCTGATTAAGTTGTGTGTGCTGGTGCAGTTGTGTGTGCTCATGCAGTCTTGTGTGTCATTGCAACTCTGAAAAGAATAAATAAGGACAGTTTCTTTGCATGCTTAAGTTGCCTTGCATATGGTGCAAAATTAAACCATAGGTTAGATACAGATGATGCAAAATGATAAGTTTACATTCCAAACAGCTGCAAAACAAAAACTATGATGCTGTTTGTCCCTGTAAACAGCTTGACTTCAGTCTTCTAACCCCACTTCTTCCAATGCCTTTGAGATTTCATCCAGATTGTAGAATCTGTCTTCTACATTGCCATGTGTGTTTAAGAATGCTAAGCTTTCTCTGACAAGGGTTTCATCCACCTCAATGCAATCTGGCAAAACTCCTTCCCTTTGCATACTCTCTTTTTCCATATGAGGTATTTTGTAGTTATTGCCCCCCTTACCTTCATGATCTCATGATAACAGCTCTGTAATGTGAGGAAAATGTTGTTTAATTTGTCAGGTGGATAATTGTTGTATGCTTCTTTTACATTATGCAGCAACTCTTCCACATTGTGTGCTGGTTTCTGATCTTTGATGCCTTGTATGCTTCTAAAGAAGCCAAGGTCATTCACATTTGTGTCTGGACTGTTGGCAAGTTAGTTGATTAGTTGGATATTGAATCCATCTGCTCTTGCTATTGCTTGAAATTCTGGATCACTGTCCAAAATATGGGGTTTGGCATTGTCTTGTTAGATGTAGATTTCTTTTCCTAGAATATGAACTGGCCATTTGGCTTTAATTGCTGGCACCATCTGTATGATTGTATGTTGTGATAAGTCAGATGCTATTCTTGATCCCTTGCTGATGTTCAGATGCATATTTTGTTGTGGTAAAATGCAGTTGGTAGATGCATATTTTGTTGTGATAAGTCATATGCTATGCTTGTCCTTGGTTGCCTTGCATCTGATGCAAATGTGTGTGTAATGTTGCTGGTTATGTGATAAGTCAGATGTTATGTTTGTCCTTAGTCATAGGCATATGATGCAAATGTGTGTGTTGATGCCTAATGTTTGAATTGTGATCTGGTTTCACACATTATGTTGGTTCTGTGATGCAGTGCTCATGCAATTTCAGGAGCAGTTTAAAATCTAAGGAAAATTAACTACCTCCATGAGTAGTTGATTTTTCATTACTGGCCTTGTAACTGCATGCATTGCTCTGGTTTCTATGGTGCCTTTTTCTCTATTCTTTGAAGTTCTGATTGTTGGCTCTTCTATAATGAATGGGAAAATCCCAAATTTACCATCAAAAATTACAGTTCCATCTTGCCCTATAATTGGCCTTCCAACAGCACAATTGAACATCACTTTGGTGATGAACCTCTTTGACTTGCATGCCCTATATGGCTCTGTCTCACCTGCACAAAGGTAGTACCTATCCTTTGTTTTGGAAAGGTAAAACCATTTCTCATCCACATGCACAGTGTTGTGCATCTTTTGAAATTTGATCTTGCCACCCTCGATGATGCTTCCAAGCTGAGAGATGCTCCAATTCAATCTACATATTTGATTTTCTGGGGTAAGGAAAGGTTTTATGGCATTAGTGTATGCCTTAAGCTTATTCTCCTTGTACCATTTATGAACCAAACTCTTGCTCACTCCCAAATTTTCTCCTATTATCCTCAGTGATGTTCTCTGTAAAACTGAGAGGTTTTTTACCTTATCTTCATCAAATGGCTTAATTTTCTTGCGTGTTGATACTACTCTTTTGCCTTCGATGTTTACAGGGATTCCAGCATCTTGTTGAGATTTGGCCCGGCTCCAAACATTCCAAATAGTCTTCAAACTGACCTGAAATGTCTCTGCAGCTGCTGCCTTGGCTCCATGCTGCAATTTGCCACCACTGCTGTGTTCAAGAAGCCATTGAGCAATGGCATTTTGCTCCTGTGATGTGATGTCTTTTTTTTGCTCCCATTTTTCTTGTTTTTTTTTTTTTTTTTCTGTTTTGGAACCACTGAAAATGAAGCAGAAAGCTGCATGTATAGCATTATTTATAGGGGTTTTAGTTGTACCTTTAGTTTTAAATTTCCCTCCATTGAATTTTGATCACATCATGGAATACTTTAGCATTTTATAATAAAATCCATGCAGTTTTGGCTCCAACCCTTTGAGTTTTTGGCTCCAATTTTTTTCTGCACAGATTCTACTTTTGCACACACATTTGCAGCAACTTTTTATTTTTGTGTGAATATTCTTCAATGCTCACAAGTAATGCAACAGTGAGACAGTTTTTTCGATAATGCAACAGTGCACCAGTTTTTTCGATAATGCGTACAAGTAATGCGTACAAGTAACAATGGCAAAATCGAAGAAGACACAAATATCAATGTATGAAAAAAAAATCGAAAAAAACAAGGAAAAAAAACAGTTTTTTCGAAAAAATATTGTAAAGAAAATAAACGAGTAACGTAACTGTATCCCGATCCCGTCAACGAAAAATAAAAAAATGCGTAAGACAATACTCCTCACATACACCTTTATTCTTTCTCTCTCCTACTTTTTCTTAATCACAAATTAACAAACTAAATCCATAAATTACCACTACCCCTCAAATACACCTTTATTCCTTCTCTCTCCTACTTTTTCAGTTTTCTTAAAACCCGTGCCATACACCAAATTGGTCTAATGGGAGTGGACGGAGGGAGTATATAATTCGATTTTAATTTGATTTTTACAATTCGGTTCGGTTCGGTGACCGAATAACCGAATGCTCACCCCTAATTATGGCATAATAAATTTAGAGTATTATTTTTTTCAGTTTAGTTTGTAGGACCTAGCGGCCTAGCCCAACTTACTTACAATTTTCTGGAATGGGCTGACCTAACGGGCTCAACACTTCTCTTCGTAGAAATTACTCTGGGCCGACTCTATCGGATGGAATGAACCGCGACCCATTTATTACACATGGGACGTAATGCACTTAATATTAAGTAATTTTATTTGTTACAACAATTTAAGATTATTAAGACATTTTCTTTTATCATATTTTGCTAGTTACATTATATTTCTAAATTAATTATATCAATATGACCAAACTATAATTTCACAAAGCATTTTAATCTTGCTCATTTACGCATTTATATCACACTCAAAATGGAGTAAAGTATGTTTTTGCATGACTGCATGTGCTAAAGTTGATACTTTTCCATAAAAAGGGGTGATAAAATAAATTTTGAAAAATAAATTAGTTTTAAGGTTTAAAAAGAGCAAAATATCTTAATTGGGGCGCTTGAGCATATCCTAACACCTACTCCTGCATCTGCCCCTCCCATTAATATATATGTATGGATAATGCGTGCTACAAGGGGTTTGCAGGCTATTGCAAAAGGGACAAGAGTTTACCTAGTGCACACCAAAAATAGCGGTTGCGGGTTTTCATGACATCAAAAAAATAATAATAATAATAATAATAATAATAATAATGCGTGATACAATACAACAAGTTAGCAACAATTCTTTTAAAGCTAGTGCTTACGCCCCATTATTAATGACCTTTTTTTTTTCTATTGTCCTACTAAGGCCATCCACAACGGGGCGGGCGAAGGCCGGGCGATGGAGGAGGCGCCCGCCCGCGACGAGGGCGCCGGCCTTTGGAGCAAGGACGGGCGGGCGCGGCGACAGGCGCTGTGAAGCCCGGGGGCGAGGCGCGGCTGATGGAGGGGAGGAGGGACACGCGTCACCTCCTCCCATTTTCTGCAATTTTTTTTTTAATTTGAAATGAAAAAATAATAAAAAATTCTGTAACGGTAATGAGAAGCAAACGGCTATTTTTTTGTTTTTCCTATAAGTTTGTCACCTTTCTCCTCTCAAACATCCACACATTCTCTATTTCTTCATTCTCATTTCTACATTCCAATTAAATTTCTTATAATTTTATTTTTTTCTTAAAAAATGGGAGATGATGAATTCATCGAGTGGTTCTCCAAAAATTGTCCACAAAACCCTCGTCCCTCTTCCCAATCGTCCAATCCAATTCCCTCACAACAATTATTCACCGGTAATAATCCGTCGTTTTCATCCCAGCAAGGTACCGGATATCCACAGTACTCATCGCTTTATAGATTTGGGCAGTACTCGCAATCATCGGGCTTCAGCCACTTCAGTCATTCGCCGCCGCCGTCGGGTCCATTCCAGCAATTCTCGTCGCCGCCTGGTGGCTACCAATCTTTCCAGACACCGCCGTCTGCATATCGCCAGTTTAGAGGAATCAACCTCAATGACGAGGATGACCATGTCCCTGAGGATAAAGAAGAGGGCGAGAAAAATGAGGAGGCCGAGGAAGAGCCGGAGCCGGAGCCGGAACTACGTCGCAGAAAGGGAAAGACTGCGGCCAAGGAAAAGCCACCGGCCAAGGGCAAGGGAAAGGGAAAGGGAAAGGGAAAGGCCGCGGAAATGAACCACGGAGCTCGAAGCGGGAACTACACGCCGGATGAAGTTGAGTGGATTGCCAAGTGCTATGTTGATATCGGGCTTGATGCGGTAAATTCAAACTATCAAAAGCTTGATAAATTTTGGGAGAGAATTGCCGACAAATTCAACGAGTTCATAGCTCCTCAACAACCTCGTGGTGTAGAAGCCATTCGGTCGGCGTGGAAACGCGCTAAGACAGAAATTACTAAATTCAACGAGCAATACTTCAACTTCGAGAGAGAAAATGCTAGTGGGCGGAGCGACCTCGACCTCTACAAGCTAGCCGCCGATGGTTATCGTGCAACCCGTGGGAAACATTTCATCCATCGGAAGGCGTGGAAGGTCGTGAAGGATATTCCCTCCTTCTGCAATCCGGATGCCAAGACCCAATCGAAGCGCTCGAAGACTAGTGAAGACGGTGGCTACACAAGTCATTCCAACAACTCCACATCTGCAAACGAGGCCTCGTCGATGCTAACCCGCCCGACCGGCATAAAGGCGGCGAAGAAGGGAAAGGGAAAAGTCAATCCGAAGGTGGAGGCCGTGCAAACAATGGGCAGCATCCAGGAACGTATGGTCCAAATTGTGGCTACTCATGAATTTAAGCAGGCATACGAGATCTACACGAGGAAAATAAGCGACATGGAGCCGGAACAATTGATGCGCCACCGTGAAGTGCGCGCATTTCTCAAGCAAAAATACCAGTTTCCGGATATTAATATGTAACTTTTAATTATCAGTATTTAATTTGTAGTTTTTAATTTGTAGTTTTTAATTTGTATCAATTGTATTGTAATTTTCCAATGTTTCAATACAATTTCGTATTTTATTATTCTTATTGCTATTTTAAAATAGAAAAGTAAAATTAAAAAAAAATCAATCATTGGATAGCCCTAGGGGTCGGGCTTCACCATAGTGAAAATTTCAAGCCCGGACTATCAATTATTGGGAACTCACCCAAATATCCATAGCCCCAGGGCTTCGGAGCCCACTGTTGTGAATGCCCTAATAATAGGTTAGATCCAACTTTGGGGAGAATTTTCCGGTGATTTTTTTGATGATTTTTCTTAATGACGTATATAAACTAGCATACATGATAATATGTATGCTAGTCATATATTTCTCATTTGTCATGTATGTTTTTCTCATGTAATAAATTAAAGGGAGAAAATTTATAATACACATTATGGGATGTACAAAATCTAAAATACACATTCCTAATGTTATCGATCAAAAATACACATGAACGAATTAATTACAAAAAGTTGCCCACATGTCGGCTGACACCCTCTCTCAGCTGATACAATTTTTTTTGATGAATTGTCTGTTTTTGTTTGTTTGCTGTCAAACCCAAATTTTTATGTGTTAAATTGATTGACCCATTGACTACCCCATAATAATTGACCTAATTTACTACCCCCACCCGCCCCCAGTTCCCTTAGTTACGTTCATTCATCTCGCCCAAAGCAAATCTCGTTCTCGTCTCTCCTCATCTCTCAGTTTCTCTTTTATCTCACAAATCCCGCTCGAGCGAGGTAGTACGTCACAACAAAATTTTCACCGGTGTCGTGATTTTATTCATCAGAACATGGCAAATTATGGAGAGATTAGTGAGTATTTGTCAAATTTGAGTGTATAAATTTTCTGCTTTGAATTAGAATGTCAGATTGCATGTGTTATTTGTAAATATTATGTAGATGCTAATTATGATAATCCCGCTCGGTAAACTATATATTCATGAAAATCCCACTCGATCCCGCTCGAGCGGGATATTGAGTTATCGAGTGGGATGTAGATTAAACTTCACTAACTGCTCGATAAACTATATATTCATAATAGTTATTAACATGCCCTAGATCCCTAATTTTCTTTATTGTTGATATTAGGATTTAGTGGTAATTAATCGATAGTAATAAGTTCAAATTCAGTAATATTGATTTTTTTGAATGTGGAATTTGGTTTATATTTTATTATAAATTTATAGATATTTTTTTGGGGGGAAATCCAGCTCGGATTAGTGTTGCTGACCTAAATTCCGCTCGAGCGGGATTATGTATTTTAACTAACTAAATTTATTTGTATGTTTTGTACATGATATCCCGCTCGAGTTGGTGTTGTTTGGGTGATAATCCCGCTCGAGCGGGATTTAAGTATATCGAGCGGGATATATTTTAAATACTTTAGAAATATTGTATATAGTGTGATTTTAATATTTAATTTTTAATTTCAATTTGTAATCGTGTAGATTATGTTCAAGAGGCCCGAGACTATTAACCGTAAGTCGTCAGTTAGCACGGCATAGAGGCACATCGTTTTAGAAGACGTTGAGTCTACGTTAATGAAGGTTGGGGGAAAGGATCTCCTGGAGAGATGGCTTCGAGGGTGTTCTGGCCACTTCAGTTACTGGCATCCGGGTCCGAAGTGTATTATGGGCGTACATCACGTATTGTCACGTGAGATTCATTATCCCTTCAGCGAGGCGCGCGACATGTGGTTTCACATCAATGAGGCAAACATTCGTTTTTCTATAGAGGAGTATGCCCTTACTACCGGGTTGTCTTTCGGGTCGTCTAATTTCTGACCCTCAGACAACCACGACATAAGGGATGTGCAAGTGCATCGGCGGTTTGCCAACAACACGCAGATTAGTTTGGCGCGACCTCCTTGATCAGTTTTGCTAGAAATATGTGGCAGATCAAATTGGTGATATGTACCTGACTGTATGCTACTGCTTGGTGTAGAATCGGAGAAGTATGTGGAGCCGTGGGTGTGGAAGTTGGTGGACGATCTGGAAGCGTTTTCTCGGTTTTCTTGGGGTGCGTACACATACTTGAATCTGAAGCACTACGTGGACAACATGAAGACGACGCCCAAGTACCTCTTCTACGGTGCAGTTTGGGCTTTCCACGTTTGGTCGCTTGAGATGCTGCCACACTTAGCCGCTGCAGTAGCGGTCCCTGAAGACCCGAATGCACGGCCCAGATGCATTTGATGGAAGTTCAAGAGCAGAAGTGGAATAATGATCCATCTACAAAGAAGTACAAAAATATAACAATTAATAAAACTAACACATAATGACAAAATCCCGCTCGCATAAGTCATCAATTTCCCGCTCGAGCGGGATGACACGTGTCGAGCGGGAAATGCTATATTGTGAGCGGGAAATACTAATTTATGGTATAAAGTAATTTTAACTTGCTAAATACAAAATTCCTCCCGGAAGAAACTAAATACCGGTCGAGCAAGTTAACACTAAGCGAGCGGGAACTATCTTCAATTGGGCGGGAAATTGTGTACATGAATTTGTAGAAGTTTTCTTAGTTCTAATAAAAAAATCACGCCATTAATATAAATTTCAATGTTTCGAATACTATATAGTATCCTACTGTAATTTATTACATACAATAAAAATTATGCAAATACGAGACTAAAATTATAAAGTTGAACACAATACCTCAATTGATGTTGTCAAAGATTGTTGCCCACTTCCAGAATGTGATGCATTTTACAAAGTGATTTTGGTTGTTCTTGAGGGTGTGTGAACCAGAGTGGTGAAAGGTGAAATATAAAGAGCTTAACTAGACAGATGGCCTGAAGTTTTGGAGAATTCACGTGAAAATTGTTCATTTACAAGTAGTGAATTCAGCTTTAGTTATGTCTCATGTCTCCACAAGTGAGAAATTCATGTCATGCACCAGTCAACCATCAATCGGTACATTGACCAACTTTACTGATAGATCCCGCTCGCATACGAGATGATCCTGCTCGACACATGTCAAATCCCGCTCGAGCGAGATCAAATATCCCGCTTGAGCGGGATTTGACACGTGTCGAGCGGGATCATCTCATATGCGAGCGGGATCATTGTTTTGGTTACATTTATGACGATTTATTATTTTTCGAGTGAATACTAAACACTACTTAATTCGTAAATTATTAATAAAAAAATAGTTAAAAATATTATTATTGCATAATGATTGTCATTTAAGGACCAAATTATTATACAATCATCTTATTATTACACGTACAACTATACTTTTCATACACTTTATATCAAATCTCTTACAGATGTGTAAGTGATTTGATATAAAGTGCATAACAAGACATCATTTTATAAGAAAAAAAATAGAGTATGGATATTTTTTATTTTTAAACATGGATATAGGTATTTTAGACTTTGCCAACTTCAATTTATGTATAATTGTGGATTGTCACTAAATATACGACACTTATGTATGGTAGAATAATGTAATTTTGTCTTTAGTGTATTTTGTCTTTAGTATTTTTTTTTGTTTTTTTGTGCCTTTCAGCGTTTTTTTTTCTTTTTTTTCAGATTTCTTTTTTTTTCTTTTTTCAGATATTTTTTTCTTTTTTCTATTTTTCCAAATTTTTATTTTTTCTTTTTTATTTTTTTTATTTTTGAGATTTTTTTTTCCAGATTTTTTTTTCTTTTTCAGATATTTTTTCTTTTTGAAAAAATAAAAATCTGAAAAAAAACTAGAAAATAAAAATCTGAAAAAGAAATTGAAAAATAAAAACTTGGAATTAAAAAAAAGGAAAAAAATAAAAAATAAAATTAAAAATAAAAATCGAGGCACGCGGGCGTGTACCTCACGCGCCCACGCGCCTGCAAAGAAAAAAATAAAAAAATTGCAAAAATGAATAAAAAATGAATGTATTAGGTACAACAGTTGTACCAGAATGTGCCCTAAAACGAAATGCTGGCGGACTATTATTGGCTCTCGCTATGATGCCGCTGAACGACTACGGGTGCCCCCGTTCCTGGGCCGATTCCATCGTCCAAGCTTTCACTCATCAAAAGCCTTTTCGTGGCCAACAAACTACATAATTTTCAATCTTGTACTGATCCATGGGTGCCAAATATCCCTCATTTTAAAGCTCCAAGATCCCATCTTACCTCGGACAATATTTCAAAAGTGTCAGACCTTATCACTTCCGAGAGCAAATGGAATCGAGATCTCATATTCTCCTTGTTTCCAGCTGAAGTTGCGCAAAATATCTTAAAGTTTCCCATCATTGAATCTGAGCAACAAGATTGCTATATGTGGGATCTTTCGAAGGATGGAAATTACACAGTTAAGTCCGGCTGTTGGTTGGCGAAGAGCCTGAAAGATGTTGAATCATCGAAGCCCTCGACGTCAACACCCCAGCTGACAAACTGGGATTGGATTTGGCAAATGAAAACCCCTCCAAAGATCTAACTTTTCTTGTGGCGTTGTATGAGACAGATCATCCCCACCCGAATGGAGCTTTTGAGACCAGGAAGCATTGTGTCCAAGATGTGGAATAGAAGATGAAACGGATATGCATGCACTCCGCGATTGTAGTTGGGCGTCGTTTTTCTGGAAAGCATGCCAGTTCCGCCTTGATGTCCCAACCTCGGCACGAAATGTTTCCTTGCCAGATTGGATTTTGACGGTTATTAGAAAGAAAGATCCCACCTTTATTCACATGTTTGCCTGTCATCTATGGATTCTTTGGAGAGCTCGCAATTGTTTGATCTTCCAACACAAAGAAATGGACCACCTAACATGCTTCAGAGTTGCTTCATCTATTTGCGAGGAATATACTGCTGGTCTTGCTCAACGGAATCTACTTTCCATATCTCTGGAAGACAAAATTCTTGGCACCCCCCACCTCAAGGTGTTTGGAAATTCAATTTGGATGCCTCTATTCAAAAGTATATCGAGGCTAGTCTTGGTGGGGCTTTTCAGAATGCTCGAGGCGAAGAATCTCTTTGTCTTGCTATGAAGATAGATACATGTTTTGAGGTAATTGTTGCTGAAGCGCTAGCTTATTTGGAAGGAATTCGCATTGCAGTCACACGACGATTTTCGAGGATTATCATCGAGTCAGACTGCTTGAATTGGTGAGACGTCTCAAACAAACCCAGCAGCCACCATCTTACCTTAGTAATATTACTTAATTAAAGCTCTCTTTCATTATTTTGAAGGTGTGGAAATCAAGTGGATTCCACGTTCAGCAAATTTACTTGCCCATACACTTGCGCGTTTTGCTTTTGATGTAACTTGCCCCAGGAACTATGTTGGTTCTATCCCCCCTCAATTTTGTATGTTGTAAATTCTAAAGCTTTGCTTCATTTGACTAACGAATGAATTTAATGTTTTCTGCTCAGAAATTTGCTGATGCATCTTGAGTTATTTCTCAAAATCATATATACGCACATATATATAAACAAAAACTATGTGTATGTGTCCTCATTTATTAGTGCATTATTATAATTTTATTAAATTTATAAATCAACTACCGACTTCTACTATTGTTAACATCGAAATAAAGAAATGTTATACAACTTAAAATGCGTTGAATCAAAAACAAATTACAGTAATCTTATTAATAAGAGTTAACATGTACGGTGATCAAATTGTAATTTTGATCCGCACGTTTGAAATGTTTTACCCCATATTTCTATTGCTAGTAAATTCGACATTCCCAGATTTTTCTAACCAACTTTTTGAACTTTGAAAACTGTTGAAGAAATTTAAAAGCAAACAGTAATGCCAAAAATAATTAACAACGGAACATTCCGCCGTTAAACAGTGATTTTCCGTCGTTTAATGGGCTTAACGACGGACTAGCGACGGAAAACGTACGAAGCCCAAAGGCGCACCACTAAGATATTTAACGACAAAATCTATTGTTGGCACCTCAGATGTGTCGGTATCGGCTGATTCAAAGTCTGAATCCTCTCCTCTATCCTCATCTACATCCACAAAAGTTTTGATATTTGAATATAATTTAATTATTATAAAAAGTAAAAGTTATTATTACAAATCAACATTACCGCAATACATCGAGCCTTCGCGCAGTGGTACTCGCCGTCCTTAGACTTGTGCAATCTTTCAAATACTTCTGCAGTGACCTCGTGCTCAGTGTCTCCCTTCCTTTGCCTATGCACATAATAAAGAAAAAAAAATGTAAGATCTACAATAATGCAATAATTTTAATTCAACTCAATTTTTTAAATACTTACAATCTCAATCGCATACTCTAAAGCACTTTTTGAGCCTCCCTTGTGCTTTGACATTCCAGTTCCAAGTCCTTCAGGCTCAAAAAGTCGACTATCTCGTGCTTTTTTTGCCTTAAGTTGGACATCAGCCCTCTCCCAGTATGCTAGCCAACCATTCCAATCAGGTTCAGAAATCCATTGAGGCATTCCTTTTGTTGGATCATTCCTGTTAACCTTCACACTATGTAACAAGGCTTTATACCTTCTAGCCGCCTTGTGATTCCAGCTTTGGCGCACAACATCCATATCCTCATGTCTCCAAGAAAACGTTTTCTACAAATATATAGTTATATAACTAATCAATCATTCACCAATTATTATCAATTTAAAAATCAAATTATAGACAATTATTTATCTTGAATTCTTCAAAGTAAGCATCCTTTAGATCATGAAGAACCGATTTCCAACTATACCCCGTTGGATTTGGAAATTTTGCAAAATTATTTCAAATCGTCTCTGAGACCTTTCCACTTGGCAGCAACGTCTTTTTCTTCCTACTCGTTCAGTACAATAAGATAATATACATGATAAGCCATTACAATATAAAGAAATATATAACGTAGCAAATATGCTAATGCAAGTTTAGGTTTTCATCAACAGTTATTCTGCAGAATTTCAACAACACAAATTCATTATATGCTAATGCACCAACATGGAAACAATAGCAAATTCATCATCTAGAATAACAACAATTCATCAATAGCAAATCTAGGAACAACAGCAAATTTAACAAATCTAGTGTCAATGAAGAAATAAGCAAATTACAGATCATAATCAACAGCAAATGCATCAAGATAATATACATGATATGCGAGAATGAGAGATTATATGTGTGTGTGTGTGTGTGTGTGAGAGAGAGAGAGAGAGAGACTAACTGACCGTGGGTAGTGAAGGTGGTCGAAGCGGATTCACTTTGCCGGAGCAACAAGGTCGGAGCGGATACAATTTGGGGATTTCTCAATTTAGGGCAATTTTAGAGTTTGAGGGAGTGTAGCCGGTAAGAGCAAAAATGAGGGAGTTATACATAGGAGATAAAAAATTATTTAAAATTACCATTAACGACAGAAACATTCCGACGTTACATATGTAAATAATTCGGAAAGATCGTTTTCGTCGTTAAATTTTTTTCTTAATCAATAATTACAATAATTATAAATTTAAAATAATAACGACGGAATTTTTCCGTCGCTGGTCTTTGTGTCAGAATTTTTCGTCGTTAATTCCGTCATTTGTATTAGCGCGAAACTTCCCGCCACAATTTCGTCAAAATTCCATTGTTAATTCATGACAATGCTTTGTGACCTTTTTCCATCGTTAATTTGTGACGGTATTATTTCCATCATTAATTTCTGTCGTTATTTTTGCATTTTTTTTGTAGCGTTGGTTAGTATTTTCTCGAAATAATTGATGAACAATATATACACCAGACTATTTCCTGGAAAAAGAAAACAACTGTGTATGCATACAAGTTTTACAATGTTTCAAGTGAACAGTTTAATTGGATAATTAACGCCACATCTAGTTGAAGAGTGACTAAAAGTTGGCAGTAGTGGCATGACTAGACACAATTGATGGGATACCATCAAACGAAAAAAAAAAAATTAATGATAATAATAATAATAATAATAATAATAATAATTATTATTATTATTAATTATTATTATTATTATTATTATTATTATTATTATTATTATTATTATTATAAACTTCACTTATTTCTTTGATTAAAGTAGAAAAATATCATTTCCGGTCTAGAACAATTTACGTAAGACGACACTAACTAATGCTATAGCACCAATATATGTAACAGTCTGGGTTCTAAAATGACGGCTGATCCCACAAATCATTATAAATTATTTTTAACGTGCTTTGTTCTCACTTGCATGTTTTCTTGGAAAACTTTTCAGGATGTCACTCATACTAAAGATGCTTCAGGCCAGCACACTTAACTTCATAGTTCTTTCACAATGGGCACCATAAAAAGAGACATCTTGATAGTTTGCACCTAAAAATTCTGTTAAGCTCTACTCGAATATGTCGTCCCGTTCCGACATATTCTCGGAATTCCTTTTATTTGGGTGTGTTTCGGTTCGTTCTCGCCTCCACTTTAAAGTCTTATAGAAACCGTTCTTTGTCCATATCTCTGCACCGACGATCACTCCGCACTTCTATCCTAGACATCTAAGTATCTATTTATATTTCCAATTGTTACTGAACACTAATACACTTTTTCTTGTTCTAATACTTAATACTCCCCACCCCACCCCACTCCCATTTTATTAGCATAATAAATTAAAAGGTGCATATTCATTTTCACAAAGATTTAGTTGCAGTATTATAAAAAGAACATGTAATTATTCTAAAAAATGATAATGATATTCTAACAAATAGTGATATACATTTTTTATTCTCTAACTAGTTAAATTACCTATTGATAATGATCGCCTTTTAAAACGATTCACAATTAAAATCCAACCATAAGGTAAAACCTACCTCACTCGACTCGACTCTATCTCTTCATTTTACCAAAAATGTATGCACAGTTTATCAATCTAACTAAATGTGTTTTATTTTTCTCAACTAAATAAAAATTCCTCTATAAATCAATTAACAAAGTAAAAATAGGCTAAATTGCATATATATATATATTCCCCACCTTTTATCAATTTCTCATTTATATCCTCATCTTTTTGTATTAGGTGAAAATTTCTCACCTTTTAAATTTTTGCAATTCGATATTGCCGACCACTTTTCCCCATATTAGCGCTGAAATGGAATCCGAAAATGCTTACATGACAAAGCCCGACGGAAAAACAAACGACGTAATTTTAAAAACACTTATATTATTCTTCGGTTGGTGCCCTAATATGCATAAATATATATAAATATAAATATAAGTATTTGTGTTTGAGGAAACGATGACGTTTTGTGTTTGTAAAACTACATCGTTTGTTTTTCCGCCGGGCTTTGTCATGTAAGTATTTTCGAATTCTGTGTCATCACTAATTTGAGAAAAAATGATCGGATGTATCGAATTATGAAAATTTAAAATGCGATAAATTTTCACCTAATTTAACAAACTAAGGTTATAAATAAAAAATTAATAAAAGATAGAGAATTTTATATGTAACTTAGTTACAACAAAGGAAAAAAACAGAATCCCCACATTGTGATCCGCCAACGTGGCACCATCTGGCAGCACGAACGTAGGGCCCACATCAAGTGTGTAGGACTACTAAAATACATCTGAGGATGGGCCCCACGGACCCGGGTAGCATGAGAATGGAAAAAGGGCGGTCGCGATGTGTGAAAGTTTAAGCTAGCTAAAATTGTACCCCAAATTGAACGAATCAGGAATGAAAACGACGCCACGTCAGCGTCTCGATGCGCCTTAGCTGGCTACATGCGGGTCCCGCCAAAGGCACCGCCCTTTTTTAACTTTTCTGTTTGGTCTATGAATCACTCATATCACAAATCACAATTGCATAATTCCTTTATATTTTTCAAAATTGTTCACATTTTCAGTTTGACTACATTTTTTACCCTAATGTGCCATTAAATTCTATTCTTTTACATCCTTTCTTTTCAAGATTTTTCTGGGAATTATATCATAAAAAAGTAGTTATTGTATCTTTACACTATTGTATTTTCTTTAACTTTCCGTCTATATACATCTTTCTCACGTCGTAATTATCGCATTTACTTTGCCAACCAGCATTTTGCATTTGCTTCATATGGACACGACAGGCAAAAAGGTCCCTTTATCTAAAACCAATTTAAACCACTACCAAAAAGCATACTTGGAAAGTAGTAGATGTTAATGAATAAACTTCAACATCTTTATCGATTTTGGAATGATTTTACAGAAGCGTACGTCATTATTTTAATTGAATCACTCGCCTTCTTTACATATGACTGGAAAGGCCATAAAATTAAGAGTAACTCTCCCATGCGGCACGTCGCAAGTTGTACGACCGCACATGGTGCGTGCATAGTACGCGCGCTTTCCACGCACGGCACGTTTTGTGCACGTGTCTGAATATTTTTTTATTTTTTATATTTTTTAATTTCCAGCACGTGCCCGAATATTTTTTATATATTTTTTTAATTTCCAGATTCTTTTTCCCGGTGGAGCCGAAGGCTCTGATTTTACGGTCCCGCCTTCACTCTGATTACTAATATAAAGATAATAGTCGGACAATAATTTGAATTTTTCGGCTCGCTCCGAGGCCTTCGGCCCCCCTCGCTAGAATCTTGACCAAAGAAGAAGCGGCAAATAGAAAAACGAAGAGGTAAAAAAAAAAGAAAGGAAAAAAATCAGAAATTAAGAAAAAAATAAAAAATAAATAACATTATACGGGCGCGTGCACAACACGCATCACGCTGCGGTCGCATGCTGTGCGACGCTGCATGGGAGTGTTTGTCTAATCATCCATGAATTAGATTATTGTTTGTGTAATCAAAGGCGACCATGGGAGACACTAGAGTAAGTCAAATAGGTATGAATTTTTAAATAAGAGATTTCTAATGAATTTTTTCATTACTTGAAAATCTTATTCTAGATGAGTATATGATACATCATCTCACGGATAATAATCCTCAGGTCCAAATACAATTAAATACCATTAAATTATACATGTATAATGTATTAGATCTCATGCAAAATAGAGAGATATACATATTAATTTAAATTCGGATATAATACTACAACCTTACCCTCTCAAGCGCATATAATAGGTAGTATTTCCATTTACATGTTTCTCTTAGTATACTGCTACTTAGTACTTACTCTTTTTGTCGTCGTATAAGTGTTGCCTTCAGTGAAGCATTATATACCAAAAACTTATCAAATTTCCATGCCTATTATTACATTAAAAAAAAATAAACAATTCAAGAATTTACATTGAGAGTATGGGCGATTATGAAAATTTGGAATCATATTAATTTCTATACAATGCCAGATATTTACCTTGGCGTAGATATATGTAGCCCCAGTGCATACACAGAAAGATATGTAGACAGGCTTCCTGTAAAAACTAAAAATCATGTACAGTACCTATTTAGTAACAATAACGTAGATATTTTTCTTTACACAAATAATGATGATTTTTATGATCACACTCTCTAGACATTACAGTGATAATTATTACGATAACTATAGATGATACAACAATTAATAGTACAATTACTTCTAATTCATATACCAAAGTTTGTTTTTGATGAATCATTTCTTATTGCATTTATAGTTTTTTTTTATACAGATTTCTGATTACTAAGTGAATTCCTAAGAGCATTTACTACAAGGGTCTTGTTAGACCTAGGTCTAAGCACTGAGAAGCGTGATTTTAATGATTGGTGGTGTTGAATTAGACATAGGTTGATTTTCCCACTATAATGGGGTTGAGTAAGACCTAGGTCTAAACATTGGGAATCGTGATTTTAATGATTGAATAGATTTTATTTTGTTGTTTTTTTTTATTTGTAATAAATATTATAAAAACTAACTTAATTAAATTCAGAAATTAATAAATGACAATTTTATTGAATTAAAAAAAAAAAGACAATAACTAAAAAAAATACAATAATTAGGAAATAAATAAAAACACAATAACTATTCGCGGAGTGGACCAAAACGTGCCCAAATCTCTTCAATCATATCCTCCATAAGGCGGTCGTGGGCACGTGCATCCTGAATTTGAGCTTGTCTCTCAATAACTTGGCGGAGTGGCACTGGCGCGCCCTTGATGGACTGGTGCCCTATTCACGTTTGCATCGCCCCTTGCGCTCGATTCAGCATGGAATTCAGTTTCCCTTGGTCCTTCATCTTCAATAATCATGTTATGCAGAATGATGCAGGCATACATGATATCACATAAATGCTCCCGAAACCACAAGCGAGCAGGGCCTTTTATTATTGCCCAACGAGCTTGCAGGACGCCGAAAGCCCTTTCAATGTCTTTACGCGCAGCTTCTTGCATCCGAGCGAATCGCTGTCTCTTCGGATCTGTTGGCGCATTGAGCGTCTTCACGAAAGAGGCCCACTTCGGATAGATGCCGTCGGCGAGATAATATCCCATACGGTGCGGGCGGCCGTTTGCAGTGAAAGCAGTTGACGGCGCTCTACCATTGATGACGTCGTTGAAGACAGTGGACTGATTGAGCACATTGATGTCTTTCAGAGAGCCGGCGACACCGAAAAAAGCATGCAAAATCCACAAATCTTGCGAGGCGACAGCTTCAAGGACGAGGGTTGGAGATTTATTTCGTCCAGTGTACAGTCCTCTCCAACCTGTTGGACAATTCTTCCATTGCCAGTGCGTACAGTCGATGCTTCCAAGCATTCCAGGAAAGTCGTGCGTCCTCTCGTGCAATGCAGTGATCCGGGCAATGTCAGTCTCGTTTGGCCGCCTCAAATAGTAGTCACCGAAAGCAGATCTGATGGCTCGACAGAAATTCTTGAGGGTGTTATTGCCCGTTGTATTGCCACAGTGCAGATATTCGTCGTACTGATCGGCTGCTCCACCATTGGCTAGTTGCCTCAGAGCAACGGTGCACTTGACCCAGGGGTGGAACCCCTACTTCCAGTGGCATCAGGGTCTTGCTGAAAATAATGCTCCCAATCCTCTAGAGTTTGAGCAATTCTCAAGAATAGGCGCTTGCTCATTCGAAACCGCCGGCGGAAGACAACATCACCCCATATAGGGTGGTCGACAAAATAATCCCATCGGAGGCGTTGTTCGGCCTCCTCACGATTCCGGTGCAGGTACGTCCTCGTATCCTGGTCGTCGTCGTCTGATGAATTAGACTCGGCCACTATTTGGTAAAGCTCTCTGGCTCGCTGCATACGTTGGCGGCGTCGCGCCTCCGTCTCTTCAGGATTGTAGCTCGCACCCGGCCAACTCATAATTTTTATTTTTTTTTCAAAAAACGAGTGAAATTTGTATGATGAATGAATTAGATGAATTGATGTGGTGGTGTGGTATGGATGAATTGAAGTGGTGGTGTGGTGGGATATATATAGGAAAAAATTAGAGATATTACCGTTGCTCCTTCACATATATACGTTCGACACACAAAAAATATACCCGTTGCTTTCTTTATTTTTTAATTAGAAAATGGAAAAAAAAATAGGAGAGGACCAATGGGGACACGCCACGTGTCCCCATATTTCAGCCGTGTGGAGTCGAAGGCTGGGTCGAAGCCTCGACACCGGCCTCGCCACCGCTATCGACACTGGGATGTGTCGAGCGTCCACTATGAGATCGACGTAGGGTGTGTCGAGTGGGGGGTGTGTCCAATGTTTTTAAACCCGGCCCGGACCGGCCGGTCGGACCGGAAAACCCGCGAACCGATCATGTGTCTGGGCCGGTTTAGATCAAAATTAAAATGTAACCCAACCCGAAGCGAACCGCTAAAAACCGGCAACCCGGTGACCCAATAACCCGAAAAAACCGGTCAGTTAAAAAATAAAAAAGTTTAGAAATTCTGAAATTGACGTTCTGACTTCCGAGTCTTCACTCTTCCCCGTTTCACATTCCAGACTTTAATTTCAATTTTCACTTTTCAATTAAACTCATTTCCCAATTCTTCAAGCCTTAGAAGATAAACAAAGGTACGACAATATTTTCACTAATTTTCGAATATGGAACACAACAAAAAGTTTTGTTTATTAGATTCTGTGATATATTTGCATTAACCTTGATTATATGAAAAGTTTTCGGATATTATATTTACTTTTGTAGTTTGGATTGCTACGATATAACTATAACTTTTGTTTTCAATTAACTTTTATCATTTAGTAGTTTTTTTTTAATTTAGTTTATATATATATATATAATATAACATATAAACGGGTTGTCCGGGTTTTTTAGAACGGTTCAACCGGTCGAACCGGTGATCCAGTAACCCGATTAACTGATCGGTTCGCTTGCCGGACCGATTTTTAAAACATTGGGTGTGTCGAAGGCTTCGACACCGCCTATCGACACCACCACTCGAGACACACTGGAAATGCTCTAATGGTTATGACATGCTCTAACATTGATTAGTGTGTAGTATTGCACAATCATTCAAGCAAAGAAAATTAAAAGAATAAATGGCTCGAAAATTGATGTTTAATTTGCAATTTGCATGTGGACGATAAGCATAGGGATTAGATTGTAATGATATATAGTGTACGCCATTTTGAAGACCAAATTCAATCTTACCAAAAAGGTTTATAGAATCGTAATCTCTACGGCTGCAGATCACTCATATCTCTAAATTCTAAGCATTTCAATCTTCTTTATATCTTTTTCATGCGAAAAGCACAGGCGGTTATACGAGTGCATAATTGGTTTTTTTTACTAAACCAAGAAAAACGGTGAGATTTGAACTTTAGATCTTACTGCTTATAAATTGAAGTCTTATTGTTTGAAAGTATGTTCGAAGACACATTATGTCATAGTTCATCGATCAACATTTGATGTAGATATCATCATTAAAAAAAATGTTATGATGAAATTGAGCTGTAAAATATTAGTAAAATTCTACCATAAGATCCTTCGTCCTATTTATTTTGTCTCCTCACTGTTGGGTATAGAGATTAAAAATAAGGGTGAAAAGATAGTAGGTGGATAAATCTCACCACTATTGAAGGATGTCGAAGGATAAATTCTTTCCCAATTTGATATGTGACAAATTGAATGAGACATTCATTTAAGGAAAGTGAGATAAAAAGAGCAGGAGAGAGAGAGAGGGAGTACATCCGTTTAGACGATCTACCTGTAGTCATCCACGAAAAATATTCTAAGTTGTTTAGATTAATGTAGTTATACATTGTGAATTACATCATTTTCTTGGTCAATTATTAATAAATAACAATGCACACGCTTGTCTACTTAAGAATATTTGAAACACTCAATTATTCATGAACAGTATACAACATTTCATTCGACTTGCACATTAAATTCATGAATGAATATTTTAATCAAAATTTGAATTAATACTACCTTTTTTTATATGTTGGGAACAACCATGCTACTTTCGGTGACCACTAAGTAAACTCCGCCCATATACAACAAATTCGATCTATAGAGATGTTTGTGGAATTTAATTATTAAATATTACTCTCTCTGTCCTATTCAATAAGTCTTATTTTGCAATTTCGGGTGTCCCACTCAATAAGTCTCATTTCCTTATTTGGCAAAGATTAATACACTAAAACCCTCTTTATGTCACTCAAACGTGAATAATGTTGTTTACTTTATTGTGCAGTGTTTTTCTATTCAACTCACTTTAACATCAACAATAAAATATTACCTTAATCGCCTTCTTTATCATCTAACTCTTTTTCTTCTTAATCTCTGTGTCCATCCTAAATACTCTCTCCGTCCCATTCTAATTGTCTCATTTGAGACGGGCACGGAGATTAAGAAAAAAATGATTAGATATAAAATGTGTGTTTAGTGTAGTAAATAAAGTGATATAAAATATTTTTAATTGATAAAGTGATATAAAATATTTTTGAAGTGACATAAAGTAATATAGAAGTAACATAAAGTGATATAAAGTAGTTTTGAAGTGATATAAAGTGAATAAAGTGATTTCTTAATTATTTCCTTAAATGTAACTGAGACAAGTAGAGTGTGATACCAAAAATAAAAAGTGAGACAAGTAGACAGAGGAAGTAAGACTTATTGAACGGGACGGGGGAGTACTATATTTTGTCGATCTTGCTTATAGTAGGGCAGGAGCTACAATTGTAAGAATTAATTTGAAAGCTAGCTTATAGTATATGGGAGTTTGTAAAAACAAATACCAATACAATTATTACAAAAATCACAATTATCAATTGGAAATTTGATGAGATTTATGAAACATGAAAGCATGATGGAGAATTGGAGATAGTCACCTACACGGAATATACAATAGTCTATTTAAACAAAAGATATGAATAGGCAAATGGTATGTGGCCTCCACCATGTGGCTCTGCCCATTCTAAAGCTTTCTATTTCCCAATAAATAAATGAATAAATATTAATACTCCATTAGATGAGAAAAGCTCATGATGAAATTCAATTCTTTTCCCATTTTATTGAAAAGTATAAACATTTACAACTAGACCTGCCTAATGTGTCATATGCAGATCACTGATCAAATGAGATGTAAATTTCCCAAGATTCCTAGAGTCCCATCCCTCCTTTATATTATTATCATTATTTTAATTTTGCTATAGCTTATTTACATCCTATAAATACCCCTCTAATCCACCATTTTCTTCCATCACATTCGCAAATCAATACGTTTTCTACTCCCTTCTCTCTCTTTCTTCATATATATCTTCCCCCCACACTTCATTAATTTTGAGAAAAAAATGGCTACAGCTGAGGTATTAGTTGCTCTAATACTGCTTCTCTTTATAATGATCTATTCATACAATAACATTCTTATATAATTTTATTTTTTTTATTTTATACATAATCAATCATCTCATTGTGATATGATCAAACTTTTCGAGTACAATCAGGCTCGATCTCTTTTGCGATTAACTTTAGATGTCGTGGTTCAATATTTGTTGATCTTGCTACAAGATGAACAAATATCGAACCACAACATCTTAATATTGAGTTGATCATTTGACGACGATCAACTTATTCGAATATGTTCATTCCAAGTTCTAAACAAATTTTTTTTATTATTCTAAATATAAATATATGTGAAAATAAATATAAGGTAGCTACATCAAGCGACAAACTCTAAAAATGAATTGAGTATAAATTTTTACTAGTGTGAAAAAGTATAACATGCATGCAATAGTACAAAGTTTTATTTCAATGCACAAGAACAGGGTTTATCCAGTGTGCATCAAAAATAGTGGCTGTGGCGGGTTCCTACGAATTCAGAAAAAAAAAGGTTTTATTTCATATTTATATTTATTATTTTCTATCATGTTTAGGTTCAATCAATCGCCGCACCAGTCCCGGAGACTCTCCCAAAGGAGGAAGTGATCGCCGCCCCGGAACAAGAGAAAGCGGCGGCAGAGGAGGTTCCGGAAGCTTCCGAGGCGGTGGCCAAGGAAGCAGCACCACAGGAAGTAGCTGCTCCAGTAGAGAAATCAGCTGCACCGGAGGCCGAGGCACCGGCTCCAGAAGCCGAGCCGGAGAAGGTTTCGGCGGAAGAGGCCGCAGCAGAAACCGGGACCACGGAGGTTTCAGCTGAGGAAGCAAAAGAAACAGTTCCGGAGAAGGTGGCGGAAGAGCCAGCAGCCGCGGCTGAGGAGACTAAAGAGGAAGAAGCCCCCGTGGCCACGGCTGAGGCAAAGGCGGAGGTGGAGGTTGCAGCTCCGGCGAAGGAAGCCGCCGCCGAGGCTGCGCCGGCTGATGAAGCTGCAAAGGAACCAGCTGAAGAAGTTGTTGTTGTGAAGACTGAGGAGTGAGAAGCTACTATTTATATGTGTGAGAGAGAGAGAGAGAAAGCTAGAGTTGATGTGAAGAAATGATCTCTTAGTGGGAGGATGCATGCAGAAGTTGGTTAAGTTTATTTGTATCACTTTTTTGTTCTTTTTTACTGTTTCTATGTATGACTACTTTATTTAGTTTCTACTATATATCATGGTTTTAATTATAAAAATATATTATGTATGTAATCCATTGGGATCAAGTTAATTTCAAGGGAAAGTATCCCCTTCTTTCTTAGTATGGTTTGTTGGCCCCATAAGGTTACAAGTTGTCTTCTTTGTTGTTAATAAATACTGCTCCCTCCTTCCCATTAATAATAGTTCCATTTTTTCTTCAGGATGTTTATAATGATTCATTTCTAAACTTATAAAAATTAACCTTTTAAAAAATATAGCTGGACCCTATCAATTATCTATCTTTTATACATTCTTTTTAAATCTTGCACTCAAAGCAAGGAACTATATATAATTAGCGGGTCGAGGAGAGTAGTAGTAATTTATATTGGTAGTTTAGTGAATATTAGCATAGATAATGGTGATTAACATTTAATATTGATAATTGAAATTTACATTAGTTACGAATGCTAATTATGAAATCATTCTAATGATCATCTAAAACAATTATCAACTCAAGTTGATGTATAATTAACTGCGTTAAACAATTCTAAAATTTAACTCAAACACAAGAAAACAAAACCTGCGAATCGATGAAAAAGAAATATAGAAAAACTAATTAAGTATATATTTCAAGTTACTCAAGATAATGACTTCGAATTACCTCTCTTTAACCAAGAAAGAAAAAAAAAGAACCCTCCGATTTACCTGCCTCAACAAAAAAGGATTGATGTTGCCATGTCGGCTGTAAACAATAACTTTCATCCAAGTCAACATTGTTATGATTTTTTGTTTGATCGCCAAAACACTCCATAAAAATTAAAGAAATATCAAAAGTTCAAAACGTACAATCTCCCTGAATTTGTTTGCAGAACTATATATTAGTGCAAACAATCGAACTTAAAATTTACATATCAAATAGTGCAAGATTTTTTTTTCCAACTGCTAGTATAAGTAACGTACATTCGCACGTATAACTAATGGATTTTTCTATGAAAATTTGTACGCGTAATCTTGATACTTTAAGTGGCATTAGAAGTACAAAATTAGGCATGATGCAAGATAATACTATTTTTCTTTTGTCATAGTAAATTAATGTCCATCTTTAATTTTCTGAAGGAGTTTCGGATGCATAGAAACATAAAACAAAAATAAGAATTTTATTAATAAATATACAAAAATTCTTAAATTAATTATAGATTTTAAGAAAAAAAATCTTGGTAATATGTCTTAGTAAAATTGAGGATATTGTTAAAAGGTTTGACTAATCATATAAGCATTATGCTTGTAGTAAGGAAAAAACTACATCGTAAATGTCTAAATTATTAAATGAAGATTAGTAAGTAGAGAGTTTCCTTCCATTCTTACACAAGTATTCAAGGTAAAAAAGTTTCTTTGGTTCCCAAATCTTCATATTATAATATTATATACATTGAATTCAACATCTAATTAAATGGCCATTTTTTGTTTAGTTGCATTTTTGTTGATTTAATTTTGACAATTTGATTTACATAGATGCTTTATCAGTCTTAACGCTTCATCTCTCCATATCTAAGTTCTTAATTAGAAAAAGATAATTTGAAGAACACTCATATTTCTAAATTGTAGTATAATGTCTGATCATATATATAGCTTATGATTTCAAGCTAATGCAAAAACTAGTTAGAGTATATATCTCAAAATAAAATGGGATGTAGCTTTTGATAGTTCATGACGAGCATTTCTTTATGCCTTTGGTGGTGTAATATGCTCTCATCCTCTCAAAAATGCTACTAAAGTATATAGTTATCTTGCTTCAAAAATCTATAATAAAATTGAGATAAAAAGATACAAATCATTGCCTATATATTTACTTGTTGATATAAAAGGAAAAATAAGCCATCTAACTCTCTCAATTGATCAGGTAATAAGGAAAATTTAATGTTTTTTTTAATGTTCATATTAAATCTGTAAATTGGGTGAAAGATAAATTATAACAAGGTATATTTGATTCCTAATAGATATAATTCCTTATAACTAAAATATATTATTGCCATTAATTTAGAAGATGGACTTAGGTGCAACCAATTGTGTAGTATGCAACCGGATAAAAATTCACAGCTCTGCTGCCAAGAAGGCTCGAGCATGAGCCTCAGCGGGCTGATGCCTCTAGCAAGGAGGACGTTACCACTAGGCTACAGCGGATTTCATGTCTAGTTGGGTAGAGAATATTATTTATGTACATACTGTTTTATTATTTTATGCAATATTTGTATTTATATTATTTTTTTCATTTTTTCATTTCTTTTTTTTTAATTTTAATTTTCATTATATTGTGTCCTAGCTATTATTCAGTTTTTTTTTCAGTTTTTTTTAAATTATTTATTCTTCATATTTTCTTTTTTCTTTAAGGATTTCTTATAAAAAAAATTAAGAAAAAATATTACTTTATTTAATGACAATATTTACTTTTATTAACGACAACGTGTAGTTTTAGTAATTTGATTAAGTAATTTTTTCAGTTTTTATAATTATTTATTCATTTTCTTTTTTCAATTTATCATTTTTATTATATTGTGTGCCCTACCTATTATTTAATTTATTTAATTTTTAGTTTTTTTAATTATATTCATTTTCTTTTTTCTATAAGGATTTTTTATTAAAAAATTTAATAAAAAATATTACTTTGCTTAATAACAATATTTAGTTTTATTAACGACAACGTGTACTTTTAGTTATTTGATTAAGTAATTATTGTCGTGACTAAAAATAATTATTGATATGAAGAAAAGTAATGTTTCAAAATTATAACTTTTTCTCACAACGATCGTTACTTTTATTCACGGAAACGTGTACTTTAAGTTATTTTGTTAAGTAATTATTATCGTTATGAAAAAGTAATCATCGTATGAAGAGAGGTAATGTTTTACAAATATTACTTTTCTTAATGACAATATTTACTTTTATTCACGATAATGTGTACTTTTAATGATTTGGTCTAGTAATTATTATCGTGATGAAACGTAATTATTGATATTAAGAAAGGTAATGTTCCACAAATATTACTTTTTTCACAACGATCGTTACTTTTATTCATGACAACGTGTACTTTAAGCTATTTTGTTAAGTAATTATTGTCGTTATGAAAAAGTAATTATCGTATGAAGAGAGGTAATGTTTCACAAATGTTACTGTCTTAACGACAATATTTATTTTTGTTCACGATAACGTGTATTTTTAATGATTTGGTCAAATAATTATTATCGTGATGAAACGTAATTATTGATATTAAGAAAGGTAATATTCCACAAATATTACTTTTTTCACAATGATTGTTACTTTTATTCACGACAACATGTACCTTTAGTCACTAGAACTTTTATTTTTAGTTAAGTATATTAAAAAAAATATTTAAAAATAAAAATAAAATAGTAATTATATGTTAACAAATATTATTTGAACAAATAATTAAAAAAAATAAAATAGTAATTATATGTTAATATATATTATTTGAACCAATAATTTAAAAAAAAAAATTCTGTGATTGTATATAGCAAGTTTCAAACCTGGAACTTAAGGAGCCTAGCTCTAAAGTCCACCCCCCACCCACTGGGCCAACATATATGGATATTTAATAGTTACAGATAATTGTATAATGTATATAATGGCAAGACATCAGGTTTTTTTTTTTTTTTGAGAAAAATGCAAAAGCCAGGTTTTGAACTTGGGTGTCCACCGAGCCAAGCTTTAAAGCTCCGTCCCCAACCACTCGGCCAACTAACACTGATATTTATGATTTACTGATAATAGATATATTATTAAAAGCGACAGTCGTTTTTTTTTAAAAGGCGCGGGTTTGGGTCGGGTCGGGTTGGGAGCGAGTCAAAACCGGTTGCATACTACGCAACCGGTTGTAGGAAAGTTTTTGTGTTAATTTAGATATATAGTAGCATATTTTCTGCAAAGCAAATTTTGTAAAACAAGACTTTTTTTATATTAGTATAAATTATTAGGTAATTTTTTTTGTTATAGCATGTATTTTAACACAATTATAATTTAGCTTAAAAAAATTAATAAAAAATATAATTAAATTACCTTACAACATTGTACTTTTTGAGTTAGGGAAGACTGATAAGACTATCAGCAATGGAGCGCTTTATATACAAGCTCGGTGCCCACTTTTTGGCCATGTGGTGGGCCCGCGAGTGAGCTTCTTGTTTTGCTCACAACGGTGATCTCCAATTTATGGAGATTGCATAATAATAATAATAATAATAATAATAATAATAATAATAATAATAATAATAATAATAATAATAATAATAATAATAATAATAATAATAATAAATTACATTAATTTCCAAAACGTGTTCATATTTCTTCAATCAAATCATTTTCGAGCTTTGTGTGGCTCTTTGATTAGAAGGTCTTCTTTCTTCTTCAAATACTCTCAAAAGGTCGGAGGGGCTCCTCGACTCGTACTCACATCATTTGTAGAGGTTAATTCTTCATATGGGCTCCAATTACTTATAGAATCGCCCTCATCTTCAACTATCATTTATGCAAGATTATACAAGCATACATATTGTTTGATAAAGTCTCTCGGAACCAGGAACGCATCGAACTACTGATAATAGCCCAACGAACTTTGAGAACGCCGAGGCTCTTTCCACATCCTTGCATGCGACTTCTTGTTTCCTCGCATATAAAGCTCTCTTCTGGTCAATCGGGCACGGGAGAATTTCACAAAGATCGGCCAACATGGATAAATATCGTCAGCAAGATAGTAGTTCATTTTGTGCTGAGTGCCGTTGGTGGATAAAGTCACCGCCAGGCTCTTTCCTTGCAGAAGATCTTGGAACACGTCCTACTCATTGAGCACATGCATTTCATTGTTTGAGATGATGACACCGAAGAATGCGTGCCAAATCCACAGATCTTGAAAAGCAACGGCTTCAAGAACAACCGTTGGGAGCCCCTTCTTCTGGTTTGTGTACGCCCCTTTCCACCCAGTCGAACAATTCTTCCACTGTCAATACATGCAGTCGATGCTACCAGCATGCCGAGAAAGCCGTGCCTCGATTCATGCATTTCCAGAAGCCATGCGCAGTCAGCCGTGTTTGGCGGCCGCAAATTCTCCGAACCAAATGCAGATATGATCGCCTGAAAAATATAATCAAGAGCACTCGTCGTATTGACCAGTGCAGCTGCCATTTGCAAGTTGTCGTAATGCCATCGTACATTTCTGGAGTGTAGTGAACCCCAGTTTTCCCGTGGCATCCGCGCGCTGCTGAAAATAAGGTTCCCAAGCTTCCACCACCTTATAGATGATGTTGAATAGTTTTTTGCTCATACGAAATCGACGGCGGAAGACATCTTCGCTCCACGTTGGAAATTCTTCGAAATAATCCGTCTAAAGACGGGCCTGAGCATCAAGGCAATCACGATACACGACCGTTCTTTTTCTCTTCGCATTTTGTTCGGCCTTCGCCTCCTCTTCTTCTTGGGCGATGGCTTCGACATCCACCGTGATGATTCCGCCGAACAAGGTGGTGATTTTAAAAGCAAACTCTCGTATTTTTTCCATTTTTTTTATCAAAATCATCGTCACCCGACATGATTATTGAAGAAATGCGATCGAAAGAAACGAGTAATTGAAGATTGGTGTGGAGAATTGAGAGAGAGTGAAGAGAATGGTGTATGAAATGAGTTGGGAAGGGTTGTATTTATAGATGAGAAGAAGGGAATAAAAAATAAAATAAAATTGAATTGGCGACCGTTGGCGATTGCAACGGCTAGCGCTGCAACCAACCAACGGCCGCCAAGTGTCCGCTGACATTGGTGAGCTTGCTTGAGCTCGAGCTCGGTCCACAGACCTTGCGCTCGTGAGCTCCACGCTCACCAACAGCATGCAAGCAGCACTCGAGCTTGCAAAGGGCGTGCGCTCAAGCGCGCCGCTGCCCATAGTCTAAGGCTAGAGATTGAGATGAAAACTCGCGTCATTTGATCCTCATATAAATTAACTTAGCTACATGCTAGTTATCTCTTTTACATTTTACTTATCGTACCATCCTTGCATCTAGGGATGGCAACAGGTCGGATTTTCGTGGGTACCCGCACTTCCCAAACCCTGATGGGACGGGTTTGAGAAATATTAAATGGTTTTGGGATGGGTTTGGATCGAAACATGCAAACCCGTCACGGGTTTGGGTCGGGTTTGGGCAATTACCTCCGGGTACCCGCTACCAAACCAAATACATTTATATATATAAGATAAAAGATATTATTATGTGTATAATTTATTATATAATTATAAATATTAGTAGATTTAGGGTTTTAGTTGATTTTCTTAACCCACACACACATTCTATAAGAGTCAAGTCTTTAACGTTTCTCCTCTATTTTTGTAAATCTACTACCAAAATATGACGACACAACAACAACATCAATAATTCATACTTCTAGTTATGTTTTAAGATTTTGTAAGTTCGTAGTACTTTGCTTTGAGATTAATTTTAGTGAAATTTTCTGCTGATGTTTATGTTTTAATCATATTTATAATATTTAGTTATTTGATGTTTACTTTTTAGTATTCGGGTTTTTAGCAGGTAATAAACGGGTATTATCCAATGGGTTCGGGTAGGGTATGGGTTTTAAAATTATTTTTTAATCGGGTTTGGGTGTTGGAAATTTTCATGGGTTTGGGTTTGAGAAATGCTTAATGGGTGGGTACCCAACCCATTGCCATCCCTACTTGCATCGGCAAAGCGTATTATGCCGGCGGAGGGAATTTTGAAGTGGGAATAACCGAAACCCGGTCGATATAGGTTGGATGTAGATTATTCAATAGATGATAGAATCATAGAAGAAGAAGAGATGGAGCTAAAGCTATTTTGACAGATGACGGTGGCAGAGTTGTCTTTGCGATTCTTTGCTTTAGCAAAGCCCATAATAATGTCGTCCACGATCTTGCACGGGGAACTCAATGCATGGAATTTGTTGCTGTGTGGAAAAGAATATATCGCATGTGGAGGTTTATTATCCTAGTTATCGAGGAAGAAGACGAACCATCAAGTGTGCTCCACAAAGATTTGTTCGATTTTTTTTTTGCCTCTGTTAAAGAAATCAATGTTATTTTTGTTAAGCATGTTCTTAGAGAAGGTAATAGAGCGGCTCATGAGCTCGCTCATGATGCTCGAAGTCTAGATTTCACCACGGTGAGGCATGATGATTGGCCTTCCTTGGTTTCTAGTATTGTCGGTGAGGATTCTAAGTGATTAATAAAGTTGGTTAAAAAAAATTATCTACCTCTGTAGCACAGGTGCGTAGAAGCGGGTGCAGGGATGGTACGATATGGCTACGAGAAGATACAAAATTTTGAAAATTATAATATATGGTTCGGCAAGGATACATTTATTTCATGGCCTAATCTTTTACCTTTTAATTACTTTATAGCATGTCCTTTTAAAAATTTCAAAAATAGTTGGACATTTAGCCTTTATGCCCAATTATAACACGAGAGCAGAAAAGCGGTGACTGGATTCACGTAACATTGTCGGATTCATACATGGCATTTTCGCACAATGTTTTTTAACCTCGTCATCACCCGTTTTCCTTTTCTTTTTTGGCATGACGCATGAATTCGACAATGTGACGTGGAATTCGATTGCCGCTTTTTTGCTCCCATGCCATAAATGGGCATAAGTGCTAAAGATCACACAATTTTTGTAATTTTTAAGAGGTCAGACTATAAAGTAACTAAAGGGTAAACAGTCACGCCATAAAATAACTATACCCCATTTATTTATATATAACACTTACAAAATATATAAAAAATTATTTTTTTCAGAAATTAAATATATGTAATACACATTTCTTTCGCCCAAATTTTAATCGTTTTCAATTAAATAATTCAATCGAACAATAATAACAATTCAAATAACATTATGCCAATATACACACGTAAGACTTCATATAAAGTTCTCAAACTCAGCTTGTACAACTTACTCACCCACAGGTTTTGTAAAAGGATTCGCAAATTCAATTATTTTTATTTTATACTCAGAAAGATACACGACATGGCGAGAATCCGATAGTAACACTATAACATTTTAAAAAGAATCCAACCATCATAGGTATCTACTAGGAGTGATTATTTACTTAATAATATTTTTTTTCTTTCCTTTTCTAGTGGCAGACAGCAATAGAGAAAAGAAATGTTTAATCGCAATGAACCCAGACTATTTCGTCTATCTATTTAAGCTTGTCAACGACTTTATCAAGTTTCACAACTATAGTTGTTACCTCAAATTCAATGATCATACATGCGTAGCTGATATATACCATGAACTGAAAGTTCATAAGCAAACGAGCTTCTACTCATTCATCAAAGTCGACATAATATTAACATCAAACTCATACATAACATTTTTGTATTAGCATTTTCAAATTTAGCTCTACGCATGTTACATATATATATATATATAGTAGTCTTACCAGCGATAGTCGACCGAAACTTTGAGTACCCACAAGGGTCACTTAGAAGCAAAAAGAAACAAAACAGCCAAAGACAACTCGGAAGCAAATAGAAACAAAACGGGGCAAAGGTCGTGGGCACGTAAACTGTGCACAAGTGCCGGGCTCTCTGGCCTGTGTTTCCACCTGCAAGTCTACCTCTTACAAAGCGAGGCTGTGGTTAATATGGTATAACCAGCTCTACCCAAATAGCTGCATTGGAGGAAGAACCATGGACATAATAGTTTGACAGAAGTTTTGAGTGAGCTTTCCTGTTACTCTTCATCACCCGAGTCCGTCTGCATCCTGCAACCAGAATATCTTAATTTCATACAAACAAATTGCTTTATTGCTTTCTGAGTGTCTGGAAGACATTTAATTCAGAAGATATCAGTATCAGAAAACTACAACAAAAAAAATGATTGTGACGTCCCAGTTCAAAGGGATCATGCATCAGATCTACTGCTAATAAGGAGAGAACGAATGTGGCAACAACATTATGTGAAAAAGGTTGATTGAGCTTACAACAATCATGAACTGACAGAAGGTGTAATCTTGAACTTTATCTTATGGAGAGAATATTACCACAGAACAAGCCAAATGCTGGAATGAAGATTCAGTAAGATAACACAAGATCTAAGAGTTCCATGTTCTCACAATTACATAACAATGAAACGGAAAAAAACATCGAAAGAAAAACACTTAAACATTCATATTCTCATGTGAACACTTGCAAGTTATCAAGCTCTCTCTTTTGTTTTGTAAATTTCATGTCATTCATGTTTACTTGACAAATAGTTCCTCTCAAGTTCAGGTTTCATTGAAAAATAAGTAAGCAATAGTTTACATATGCAATAAGAAAGTTAATTGCCCAATCTTAAAAATGCATCCACATATTCCAAATCTTTTGTCCCCACGAAGCTAGTGATAAAGAGTACAGATAATAAATTCATGTAACTAAGCATTTCAAGAATTTGTCAGCTTATTAAACAAAATTATATATATAAGTCAATTTTCGCACGCGATTGGCGAACATCATGGCACAATATCAAGTTGGGAAGCATATCAATCTAACACTGACACACAAGCAAGACGGATCTAAAGATATTTGAGATGGAAATTTTTTTGGAGATGAACATAACAGTAAATCATGTCATTAATGATCTATGATAAATACTAATAACAACAATTTCCTTGATCTCTGCAATTCAACATCTCTTTGATTTCCGCCTCCCTAAATTAACTCATCTTTGTTTCATTTGACCTATACAGAGTACCAAAGATAGCTTCAAGTGCTTCCAGAAAAGGGGAGGAAAAATAAAAAGCCTTTTAAGCAATAAAAGGAACATGAAATGCACAAAAATGCAAAGAAAGTGCAAATTTTGGATAAGTGAAACACAGATAAGAGGCAGCAAGACTTCATGGATAGTAATTTAGGAGTAATCAAGTCATCTCCCATTCTTCACCATCCAGAGAAGAAAGAGCACAAAACCTTATTTCAGTAACTGTTAAAATCAACGTTCTTAATACCAAGAATTTTATCCTTATGATTGTTTTTAACTGTTACACCAAAATTCACATATAGACGTTCATGTCCTTATGATTGTTTTTAACAAAATAAGAATTTTCAGCTCCAACCACATATATCCACACTCACACTCACACTCACACTCACAAGAAGGTTATTAATTTAATTCAGAACTTACATACTCAACAAACACATTTCGAGGAGTTTCCAAATAATAATTTGCGAAAAAGAATGAGAATAAATGCATTTATAAATGTAATGTATATGTTTGAATGTGTTTTAGAGGTGAACTAGGAAAGAAAAAAGTTATTCATATACACAACATATTGGTGCTCATTAGCATTATTTATAAACACGCTTACATCACAACTAATAAAAAGTTTCTTTCAGTAAAACATATTCGCAGACAGAGAATATAAGCTTTAGACTTTTCGTCCCCACAAGAAGACAAAATGCTTTGCTCTATCCATAGAACTGTTCCTCTCATTCAAACTAGTGCCAGGAGTGTAGGAGGACCCATGAAAAGAGCAAAGCAAAAACAACTTGCATCAAGTTGACATGACTAAAATGATGCCTGACGGACCCCACAAGTTTTTCAAACACGGCCCGTTACGGTATATAACAGTAATATTAGAGAACTGATCTCCGTATAAATACATAACAGTAAGATCCAAACCGTAACGAAATCAAGTTATTCGACATACAATAAATACCTTTGGTGCCACAACTGCTCTTATCTTATGAGTATATGTTAGAGTACCAACTTGAACCCCTCAGACAAGAAATCATCAGTCCTGAAAAAAGAAAACCAAGACATCACAACCTATGTAATTTTGTATGTGAGTTGCATTTTGTAATTTTCTATGTACAAGAAACCAAAATAAATAATAGCTCAAACAAATACAACCATGTGATGTTACATTAAAGTACTCGAGAGAAAAGCCAAGCAAATATTATTCATAGTTGACTTGATATCGTACAAGTAAACCCAAGTCAATATTAATTCCTTTATAATCAGCCAGCCAATATATATATACACACATACATTCCTACATAATCAGACAGCCCTTATACATACATAAAGCTATAATTGCACCTTTTGTTTCTGATCTTTTCCTTCTTTTTCGCCTTTGGCTGCATCTTTTTTTTCTCATCCTCCTCCTCATTACCAAGCGTAACAAGGGTTTCAACGCAGACTTCGGCATAAAACACAAATGGCAGGCTTTCAACAATAACATCCTCAACTGTTTTCGATGCTAAATCATACCAAACAAGCCTCTTATCATCGCAATTCAACAGAACCCTCGCCCTGTCCCTCGAATACGCCAGTGGCTTCACAAAGTCATTCCGCTCGATCAGCGGAGGGCTAATCGTGAGCAACTTCACCCAAGATTCTCTCGCTCCATATTCCTTCATCACCCAAATCACAGCCCTGCTTCTAGTAGTACAAACCAGAGAGAGGCACCCATCAATCACATCTAAACTAACATCGGAGGCACCCCGAAATCGGACACCCGGCGGCAACATCACCGGAGAATGCTTCTCAGTCCTCAGATTAAAAGCCATGATCACGGCAGCATCCACACTATTCGGATCCTCCACCAGCGTATGCATAGCGCCGTTGACGTGCACGCGCCAATTCCCTTTCAGGAACGGCAGGGGGTAAGGGAAATCCTGGATTTTCCGCCATGAATTCAACCTTAGCCCGTAAATCTTCGTCTCCGACGCAATCCACATATGGCTTACCTTATCCCTAAATTCCGCAATCCTAACAACCTTGTAATCGTCATTCACCGAATCATATCCGAAACCATACGCGGCCTTACCGTACGATTGAAAGGGGGTTTGCATTTCAGTCTTACAACCGGGCAAGATCCGGTGCTCCGTCGAGAAAGGGTTCCACAAAACAGGAGGATCGCTCATCACGAGCACTATCCCGTTGCACGAATTCGAGATCCCATCAACGCTCTTGTAATAAAACGGCGGCTTGATGGCGTGGGCTTTTCTCGGCGCCTCCAAATCGACGCTGTAAACGCCGAGGCCGCCGATGATGAGATTGCGGTGGGAGCTGGAGATCAGCGATTGGCGCAGGTGCAGCTTGATGAAATCCTCGCTGTCAATCAGCGAACACCACGATTTGGCGACGGCGCGGAAACGCTTGATTGTCTTCACCGGCAGGCGGCGGAGGATGTCCTCGACGAGCTCGGCCGGCAGATTCGGCATTCTATCTGTTTGATGAAATGTCTCTAACTCTGAGCTGTCCAAAATCACAACTTTTTTATTGTTGGAGCTTTCGAGGGGTTTTGTGAGTCATACTCAACCTCATAAATCACAATCACAAGTGTCATGTGATTCTGAGCAGGAGGATTGCTGCAACATAACCAATATTGTGAGTTTTTTGGTAAAGTTTACAAATTTCTGGATGTTTTTCAGTAGAAAATAGTTTTTAAATCGTTGGCTTGATTCTGAAGATTTTTCATGAGTAGAAAAGATAAAAAGAGGAGTCAAGGAAAAGCTAAATAAAATATTTGAAATGAAACTAAAAATTATCTCCAAGTGGGCATTAGGCTATTAGCTAATTAAGCTAAGGCTGAGGGCGTCGCATTTATAACCTGCTTCTTTTTTCTCTTTATCCTATTTCTTTTGGATTAATTAATAAAGAGGAAACTAACAAAAAAATATCAAAATATAAAAAACACTTCTTTTATAGCCTATCTTTAAAACACACTCTTTTGTATACCAAAATCCTGTAAAAGTACTAAAATACCTTTAGTTTTCAAAGTCAACCGTGTCATACTTTTGACTGCGCACGTGGTCACGATGGGAATGTCGCGATGGGTTGTTCACGATGGAAATCCCATCGTGAGGTCACGGTGCAGTCCCATCGTGTGGTCACGATGGCACTTCCATCGTGACCACGACTGATGCATGCGAAACTCATTAATGTATCTGCACATTCGATTTGGTGAATATTTTCGGGTGTACTAGGTAATAAATGAAGCCACTGAGGTTGGTGGTGGTAGTAATAGGGAAGAATAATCCTCATTCAAACTCATAACCTCACATTCAAAACACAATCAACAAACATACACCCAAAAAACAAAAAAAAAACCAAGCATCCAAGATCTCGCCCAAGAAGAACGAAAGCATCAACGGGGGCTCCGTGGCGTTCCTTACTTCATACAAAGGTAAGCATAATATGTATAATGTTTGTTCATTTGATATAAGTTGCTGCTGAAATTAGGGTTATTGTTAGGGTGAAATTAGGGTTTTTGAAAGTATAATACAAGATATGTTTCATCTTATGTCATGAAATATGTTATTTTGTTCATATAATGGTGTCTTAAATTAAAAACTTCATGGTATCGTGGGGTTAAAAGAAGTTGAAATACCTAGTTCTAAGCTAAGCACACGAATTCTGCTATGGTCACGATGGACAAGTTCACCGTGTTCACGATGGTGATCACCATCGTGAGGTCACGATTCGTGAGGTCACAGTGACAACTGCCATCGTGAGATCACGATCGTGAGGTCACGTTGACAATTGCCACCGTGAGCTCACGAATCGTGACCTCACGATGGTGATCACCATCGTGACCAGCACAGATGTGTGCTAAACAAGTATTTTCATTGATTGTTTACACTTCATTTTTGTATATTTTCTTAATTTCAGATGTCTTTACGCCGTATTATTATATATCACGGCGGTCATTGGGAGCGATCGACATATATGGACGGGGATTTATTTGTTGTCTACATCGACCCCGGCACGATTAATCGTGCTAACCTTGTGGAACTCATTAGAGAGGGTTTGAATGGTGGGAAGGAGACCGAATATGTGTTATGGTACCTCACAACCATTAACGGCATGAAAGCAAAAGTGCTATTGCGGGGCGATTTAGAATTACTTCGATGGTTAGCGGACCCTAAAGAAGATCCTGAAGTTTATGTGATTGAAAACCGCGGGAACTTCGCCCCCGAAGTTAATGTGAGAGGTAGCACCTCGGGTGCACAAGATGATAGTGACGATGGTGATGATGATGAATATGATGAAGATTATGAGGAGGATGAAGCGGTGTCTACATCCGAAGATGAAGAGGAAGATCGTCGTAAAGATTTGCTTGAATCATTGAAAGAAGAGTTTTATGCTTGGATTGGACAGCCGGCACAAATGGATAGGCTCATGGGGCAGCGACACTTTTCATCGGACCATCAATCAGAAAATGAGGTTGAGCATGAGCGTACACAGCGCAATTGGATCATTCCACATCCTGACATTGAAAGCGCAATACCGTTGGCGTGGGTTGAGCGGCCTATCGTCATCAATGGTAGTCTCGAGGTAGGATCGATATTTCGATCAGTGCAAGAGTTGAGGATAGCTGTAGGAATGTATCATTTGGAGCACTTTGTGGAGTGTAAGACCGATCGCTCCGCTTCGAACCGTGCAGTGTACCTATGTAGGAGTGGTAGAAAGAATTGCACGTTTAGGTTGTGTGCTACGGAATGTGCAACTCTTTTTCGGATTACTAAGTTGACATTGGAGCACAGTTGCCGATCAGATTTGAACCATGATGCACGTGCAAGGTCGGTGAGTAGCGAGGTGGCCGCATTTTATTTTTCTAAGAAATTAATAGATGAGAAGGTCGTTCTGAGGCCTAAGGAGATGATGGCAGAGATGCGCATGCGATACGGCGTTCAAATGTTATACAACTTTGCCGTCCGAACAAGGCAACTAGCGATAGAGAGAATGTACGGTGACTTCCCCTCGTCATATCAGAAGATTCCGTCGTATTTGTATTTGTTGAAACAACGTAATCCTGGGACTGTATACGACTTGCAGACGACTAGTGAAGGAATGTTTTGTCACATGTTCCTTGCCCTTGGACAGTGTATTAGAGCATTTGAGCAGTGTCTTCGCCCTGTGCTCATAGTAGACGGGACTCATCTTAAGGGTAGAAACAAAGGAACCTTATTTGTTGCCTGCACAAAGGATGGGAACGAGCAAGTGTTTCCGCTTGCAATTGGCCTTGGTCCGATAGAGAACGATGAATCGTGGACTTATTTTCTCTATAACCTACGCAAATGCTTCAATCCACCCGAAGATTTGTTGATAGTGAGCGACCAACATAAGAGCATTAGGAATGCAGTTCGAACCGTCTATCCAAATGCGTTCCACGGATTGTGCTATCACCATCTGCAGAAAAATTTGACCCCATACGGCAAAACTGTGGCCACACTCTTTTATGAAGCAGCATTTAGTTATCGCCACGAAGTGTTTGAAAACTTTTTTGAATTGTTGTACACTGTAAGTCCTAATGGTGCTCATAGAAGACTTTCTCAAATTGGACCAGAGAGGTGGGCTAGGCCAAAGTGTCCTGTGCGGCGCTATGGATTACTGACATCCAATGCTGTCGAATCCGTGATCAGTGTTTTGTGGTGGGGAAGGCGTTTACCAGTGTGCTCATAACTTGAAACATTTCGCCACACATTGGAGGATTGGTTTGACGAGCGGCGTACTGATGCTGAATCGAGAGATCATGTGTTGACTTTCACTACATTCAACAAGCTTTCTCTATCTGTGCAAGCGAGTCTCCATCTTCCTGTTCGAGCAATCACCGACCATGTTTATAAAGTAGACGAAGATAATCAACAATATGAAGTGGATCTTCAAAATTGGACGTGTGATTGTCGTGTCTTCGATGAGGATAGGATTCCATGTAAGCATGCTGCTGCCGCTATAAGGTAAAATCTATATTATTTGTAATAATTTTCTAGTATTTTTATATTCATTTTGTATGTAAGTAATTCTATTTTTCCTATTTTAACAGGCGGGCCGGCATTGGTTTGAACGTGTACGATTTCGTACATAGATATTTCAAACAAGACGGCCTAAGACAAACTTATGCTGAGCATATCAATCAAATACCACACCCCGATGAGTGGAATGTGCCGCCGGAGATCAAATCAATTCAGGTTTATCCTCCAGAAGATGTACGTCAGGCCGGTCGTCCAAGAACGAGTCGTGCTCGGTCAGCAGTTGAAGGCACGAGAGCACGCCGTCCTCAAGTTTGCTCAAGGTGTGGTGGATCTGGGCACAACAGAAAAAAATGCACGACATCTATTCCCCCTGGTGGAGTCGATTTGAATATCCCTCTCCAACAAACAGAGGATGAACAAAATTTTCATGATTTTGGGGGTGTAGAATCAAGTCAACGACGCCGGAGGAAAAAAAGATGTAGCAATTGTCGTCGTGAGGGTCATGATATTAGAGCATGTCCTAACCCAATTGAAGATGAAATATAGGAGTATCAGAACTTGTTGAGTTTATGGCATTGTATTGACCTTTTTAAACCTTTAATATCTGTTATTATGTTCAGAATTTTTGAGACAAGTATTATTTGCATACATGGATGATTTTTGGTGTGTCTCTGTCTTGATCACGATGACAAAACCATCGTGACCTCACGATGGTATCTGCAACGTGAGGTCACGACGAGCCATCGTGAAGTCACGATGAAGGAACAATCGTGACCTCACGATGGTCACTCCTATCGTGACCTCACGATGGTGATCCCATCGTGATGAATCCAGATTTCCTTATAAAGTACTACAGAATCTCAAGCTTTTTATTTCAACCATACGTACATTACCTTCTTTTTCACCAATATCCAACATATATCATTATTATCTCATTCCTATCTCCCTCTTCCCTCTTTTCAATACCTCCGCTTCTCTTGTCCACCGCCACCGCCGCCGCCCCCACCGCTCGTTTCCGATTAGAGGTACGTTTCTTCGAAGTTATGAAATTATCTTTTGTTTTATGTCCGATATATGTTGTTTTTTAATTCGGTTTGCTATGTTGAATTTCGAAGATGTTGTTTTATGTGTCAATTGTTGAAGTTGGTTGGAGATGTTGATGTTGATAATGATGTTCGATTTATGTAAAATGTGGCAAATTATTGAATTTAATTGGTTGATGTTGATGTTGATGTTTGTCTTCACTTTATGTTTTGTCGCATTTGGATGGTTGTAGATGTCGACCAACCCATCCGATTCAAACTTGAACTGCCTATCAGGAGACAAGCCCTTTTTTGATGTTATCCTAGCCAAGTCACATGTTTCGGTCCCTTGGCATTTGGTAAGAATTTGTACCACTAAACAAACAATTAATTTGTTTGGTATGACTTTTAATCAATGCTTTGTGTGCAATATAGCATATACCAGCACATATTGTCGGTAAACTTCCTCCTGCGGATGTGCCACTGGTTGCCAGTCATAATGGAACCGAATGTCAGTTGATGTACCTTGGATCTTTGAAGAAACCGAAGTTTGAGTATGCAGGGTGGAAACAATTCACACGCACTTTCGACCTCAAAGTAGATGATGCCGTGATCTTTGAGGTGATGGAGTCGACACGGGAAATTATTAGATGCCGAGTGCTGATCCTAAGGGACACTGCTTGGTTGCCGCCAGAACTTGAGGCCCGAAATAAAGTAGCGGACGATGGTGCGTCACCCTCCACGGCTCTAGATGTCGACTAGCGTGTTGGTTATAGTTTAGATTTGTTTTAAAGTTATGTTTGAACTACTAGACCTATTTGGTGACTTTATTTGGTGATTTGGTTCTGTATGAATTTGTACTAAAATTTGTGTTGAATTTGATGTTTCGTTGCGATGGTAACTTGAATTTGAATGTTAATTGTTTTCGAGTTTCTGGACAGGTCACGATGACCACGCCAAAGTGACCACACGATGGCATTATCATCGTGACCTCACGATGGCATTATCATCGTGAGCTCACGATGACGATTCCATCGTGAGGTCACGATGTTAATGCCATCGTGTGGTCACGTTGATGAGTACATCGTGATCACGATGACATTCTCACGACCAGGTTCACGATGATATTTTTATCTTGTCGTGAACTAATAAATAGGAACAATTACGTCTAAAATAATGATTAATTAGTGTTGTAATGTTTATATTATGTCTTAACAAACATTTGCACATCATATTTTGCGGTTTTATATCAAAGAAACACTAAATGGGTTATTGTTAGAGGTGTATTGTTTATCAAATGCAAGAGTCATTGTATATGTAACATATAGTAATGTATTCATTATTGTGTCACACACCTCACCAACACTATAAGTGTGTGTTTAAATGTGAAATTTTTCATTTGTTGATGTATTTCAATGTTAAGTAGAACATATTTAACACGTACCAAAATAATATAACAGGTTAAAACACAATAATTAGTCAAAAATACTAACATCACGACGGGGTTTAGCGTCCTCATCGTGAGCTCACGGTTGTATTAATCGTGACCTCACGACTGCCCTGGCATCGTGAGGTCACGATGGCATTATCATCGTGACCAGACCCGAGAGTTTAGGGGTTTACTTGCTCAAAACTACTGTTTCATTCATGTAGTCAATAAACTAGGAACTACCATAAAAATAAGATCCAAATACATGTTTCAAACATCATAAACTCAATAAACTAATAAAACTAGACGTTGTCAAGTACAGCAAGCCAATAAATCCTAGTCGCTACGAGCCACCGATATCTTTGAATGTAGCGTTCGGTGATGTTCCCCCAGTGTCTCGGTTTACTACTAATCAAACGATCCAAATACATGCATGCAAAGGGGCCGCAACTGTGACTGTCTGTCTGGGCAAACTGGTCTTTGATCGGCATCTTCAAAAGCTTCATTTCACTATCTCGTTTCGTCATTGTTGCATTGTTAGTCCAATAGCCTGAGAGAGCTAGTAGACGAGGAACGAGACGAGTAATGGGCTTGAGCTCATAATCAATATGCGCGACCCTTTCCTGATCATATTCGTGTGACATTGAGTCGTACAACTCAACCGTCCAATCAGCAATACTTATCCGAATCGTGATCCAATGATTCTTAAAGACATTACACACAGCGCAGATCTGTTTCAATACAAAAATAGAATAATTTAAATCAATAATGAATGGTTAGAAACTTGAAATATATATCACCATAAACACTTACATGTTTGCAATTCGACCATGGAACGGCATTTGGATAGTCTAACCCGTGCACAATGTCATGTAATCCCGGATGCATCTCCCAACCCTTATATGTGGGCTTCCCCTTAATATGCTTGAATTCTGTATCCTTCGGATGTAGGAGTTGCAGCTCGGCACGCAAAACTTGCTATCAAATTGACAACATACAAGATTAATATCATTTTTAAATATTTATAGTAGAATATAAAGAATATATATTAAAAACTTACAAGTAACTGAGTGCCGATAATGATCGTGTTAGTTGGCCCAATATTTGGAGCAGTCCGGTTATGCACTCGGATCCTCGTGCGAACCGAAAGCACGTAGAGGTCCATTACATCTTGATGGAAGTCCTCCTTCGGATCCTCCACCCGATCAAAGAATTGGTTTGTTAGACGATAACCCGTCTCAAGCACAGGCACATAACACTCATATCCCTGCCGCCTAAAGTCACTATACATCATCCTCAACCTCTCCATTCTACTTTGTCTTGCACCCTGAAAAGGGGTGCGGAGAGCAGCAGACGGTCTACGTTTCCGAGGACCCAATGCAACATCACCTACCACCTCACCACCACCCTCCTGATCCGGCTCCTCATATTGAGCATCATCCTCATTAACCGGATCATCTACAACGCACTGCTGGGGAGTGTGTGAGCTGGAACCTTGATGCTCACTCGGACCATAGGTCAACTGCAAAGGTGTATGGTAAGGGAGCAGCTGCGTCGTCTGGTGAATAGGCTGCTGCGGTGTCTCTAGAATGGGCTGCTGCACTGTCTCGTAAGGGGTCGACATCGGCATCGGGCGAAAGAGCTGGGCAAACAAGTCCTGACCAATCTGCTGTGAGGACTGCGCCTCCTGATCGGCTTGGAACGGCCCAAACTGCTGAAACGGCTCATCACGGACTGTAACACCGATTTGAGGTTGCCGAGAAGGAGCCGTAAAGTCGTGAAGAGGGACCGGCGCAGAGTGGTCGAAAGTCTGCCGGCGAGAGTAACGGGAAGGCACCGGCTCAGAGTGTTGGGAAGTCTGCCGGTGAGAGTACTGGAAAGGCACCGGCTAAGAGCGGCGGGAAGTCTGCCTCTCGTCGTGGTGGGACCCAACTGCAGAATGGTGTGACCGCATTGGAGAGTGCTGGGGCTGAACTGGAGGTTGCTGGGGCCGAACTGGAGAGGTCTGCATGTGACCAAAACCTGCAGCACTAGAGTGACGGGCCGGATCCCAGTCCTGGTCGATCCTACCAGTCCGCATCTGAGCGTCAAATGCCGAGGTAGAGTGACGGGCCGCGTCCAATGCCATCCTACGACTCCTATTGGACTGTTGTGGAGGACTGTCTGGGCGCCTCATAACAAAAAACTGACTCATTTTCCGAGTGAGTTTAGCAAGGAAGCCGTTGTCAGATTCGTCGTCCAGAACACTCCTCAACCGGCGCTCAATCTCGTCCCCCCTGCTGCTCGTGCCCTCATCATGGAGGGGGCATGGTCGTCCGTGCAAACAACAAACCCTGTCTGGCTCTCCCGAGGGCCCCCACTGTGAAGTAGGAGGTGGTGAACTGCGAGGTGGTGAACTAGGAGGTGGTGGTGAACTGCGAGGTGGTGGGGTACCCTCCCGACGACGCTTCGACATCTGTCGTGCCGGGTCACCACGGACCACCCGTGCTGCTAACTGCTTCAACTTTCCCATAGTCTTCTATTTGGCATTCTTTGTAGTCGGGTTATTTCTGGAAGCAATTTGTTTGGGAGGTATATATCGAACATCAAAAGGGTCTCCATTTTCGAAGCTCAGCATGTAATACTCATAACGCTCTGCTTCCGTAGCTTCAAAATTTTCCAATACCTGAAGCTGCAAAGGTAATGAAAAGGTAATATTAGAATTTTAGAAACTAATATAGAGTGCATCATTGAATGAATGAAAAACATTATAAGATTATAAATGTACCCGTATATTATCGAAGAATTGACTGAAATCAACTTTCATCACTCTTGTGGCCCACATCAAGCACCGGGGCACTCTCTCGATGTGATCTTTGATTCCACATCGACCTCCCAACACCGGAATCATCTCATAAGTCCAAATCTGTAGAGCCCAAACCGGACCATAGAGGTGGTAGTCCTTGGGGACTGTCTGGGCGTTGTACACATAGTGACATAGTGCTCCCCAGGTGTACGAGCCCCATGGGAAGGCATCCCAAGCCTCGAAGTTTTCAACTAAAGTCCATGCCCAATCCTCTATGGTGGGTTTATCCCGACATAGGAGGAAATAATAGTAAATAAACAAGTTGGCCGCCTTCAAATAGTCATCGATGTCTCTCCCAAGTTGTTTTCTGTTGAAGGCGTCGCGCAACTCATTTGTCTTTATCTCTCGGCCGTTGAAAAATCTGTAGTGAATGCCAGTTCTAGGAGGTACATGAACTGCATAAGGATTAAATGTAGAGTTTCCAAAGTGAAGGCCGGTGATGAGAGCATATTCCACTGCCGTCATACGAAGGGTCGTATGACCAAGATAAAACCAAAGCTCATTCTCTGGTACCCGATTAGCACCAACCCCTTGCAACTGTCGGGCTATTGTTAGATTTAGCGCATTACTTGCACTCTGATTTCTTCTAGCATCAATCAACCGCCCAACAACACCGGTTCTTAGAAAATTCTCGGCTTGATGATCACCGGATATTTCAAATAGAACTCGTCTAATCTCATCAAACACGTCTACCCTCATGTAAAGATTTACATTAGGAGACGAGTACAACATGGCGGGTCTAATAAATTCATAATGTTCCTACAAAATCAATAAAACCAAGTATAAGTGCATGGTAACGTGTTATAATTCAACAAACCAACATAAACACAAGAAGATGAAGGATAAGGGAAAAAGCTCTCGGGTGACCTCACGATGGCCTTCCCATCGTGAGGTCACGCTGAGGTTTCCATCGTGAGCTCACGATAGAGTGTCATCGTGATCGGGCGATGGAAACCTCAACGTGACCTCACGATGGGAAGCCCATCGTGAGCACGCCAGAGCTCTTTCGCCGTCGTCTTCCCCACCTCCATCGACCCCGTAAGAACACCAAAACCAACACAACAAATGTCGAACTACCCAACACGAACAAATTCAAAAATCTCCAACTCTATTACACTAAAAACATTGTCGAAAACTAACTCTAACATATAACAATTTCTAACATGTAAAAACTAAAATACATGCATTCTCAATCGAAGACTTAAGCATGAATTTCGAAAAAAGAAAGGGCACTAACCGGTGGAATTGGGACTCGAAAATTCGAATTTTCCTCCTCTTCGCCGGAGGACGTCGACGGCGACTCATTGCGGCGGCGGTTTTGGCGGCGGTTGCTCATATTCTTCCGTTCACGACGAAGATGTCACGATGTCACGACGAGGAGGATGAGGAGATGTCACGATGAAGATGGAGAGAGAGAGAGAGGTCGGCGGTGGGGGGACCGATTTGGGAGAGAGAGAGGGAGATTGTTGGGTGGGGGGACCGATTTGGGGGAGAGAGAGGGATGTGGACGGCGGGTGGGTGGGGGTAGGGTTTATTTTGTTTTTTTGTTGTTTTTTTATTTAACTTTTATTTTATTATTTTGTAAGTTTGAGGGTATATTAGTCTTTTAAAGATTTTTGGTATGTAAAAGAGTGTGAATTATAAATAGGCTATAGAAGATTACTCTTTTATGTTTTGGCATTTAAAAAGTTGGACCTCATTAATAAATCACTACTATCTTCTTTAAAAATAAATCACTAAATTTGTTAAAACCATTTTCGAGGATTCAATTAACGTATTTTCGATATTTGAGTAATTATATATTTCTCATAAATGCTCGAATTCACAAAAATTATATTTTCGAGTGTCTTATTTTTTAGTACTCGAGAAACTATATATTTTTGAGCATTCGAATAATTATATATTTCTCGCAAATGCTCGAATGCATAAAAATTATATTTTCGAGTGTCTTATTTTGGAGCACTCGAGAAACTATATATTTTCGAGCATTCAAGTAACATATTTTTTAGCATTTCGAGTTACATATTTTTGAACATTCGAGTAATTATATATTTCTCACTAATGCCCGAATGCACAAAAAACTTTTTTTCGAGCATTCAAATAAACATATATTTCTTTCTAAAATGCTCAAATGCTTTTGGAGCATTTTTTACAAACTTATTTACATAATTTGAATATAAAACTACAATTATAAAATTAATATATATAGATTAGAATAAATATTAATTTATCAACATTTCGTTCTCTCACTTCATGCTAACACTGATTACGTTAATGGTCTTCCTGAAATTGCAGTGTAATAAACGTTATTGCACCGTAACCAAACACTTCTTTTATGATGGAATATAATTAAGTTAATTTTTATGTTTTAATAAGATTATTAGTATAAGAACTCAACAAATGTGAGATTATGATCATTTATTAATTTACATAAATATAGTTAAGATAACAAAAAAATGCAATATAGGAACAATTTTAAGAATAATTTGATAATAAAAAAATCTATACAACTTGCAACGTAATAACTTTTTTCTCAGCGTAACAGAAAAAACTCCAGCTTAAAGCAAATTAAGAGTCAACGTAACAACTTGATAGAGAAGTTTAATCCAATTTTTCTGACTATTAACTTTGTTGAATGATAATTGCATAAGGTTATGCACTAAAAATCAATAATTAATATAAATCAAACACAAAGAAAATTATGGCATTGGACTTACAAGTCACAACTTGCTGATTTTGATCTCTCCCCTCTATATTTGCTCAAATGCTCGAATATTGTATTTAACACTAGTTGTCAAACACAACTATTTTAAACATTATTAACATATAACATGATTTATAATCACAATAACTCCAAAAAAATATTATTGATTAGCACTCGATTGTCGCTTGATCGTTCTCACCATCGATTGATGAAGCACAATCTTGGTCGAGTGTGATCACTGAGGGCAAAGATGTTGCACTCTTTAAATTACTCGATGGTTTATTCAATACTATCGAGTGATCCATTGAATCTCGAAGAACAACCCAATTTTTATTTTTATTTTTAAAATTTCGCATTTTTCCTTGAAGTCCTTTTCTTTTCTTTTTAGATTTGAAACAGGTTCATTCAATATTATTTTTTCCTCTTTAATTTTTTGGTTTAAGCGGATTATTTTGAGATCTTATTTTGGATAAAAAAGAGGTGATAATTCTTGAATAAAGAGTTTTAATTCGAAAAAGAGGGTGTTTGTTACTCATTTTTGTTGTTTATTTCTAGTTTATTTGTGTACCTATAACTGTTGGATTAATTGTAAAAGAAAATTGCAGCTTTGATTCAGCTAGAATTCTAGGATCAATATTTGCTTATAGATGAAATCTAATGCTTGAATGCATAAGTGTCGTTTATTCGAGCAAGCGAGTGACCCATCGAGTACTCGGTGGTTGTGTCCATCGAGTACCCCAAAAAATGAAGTTTGATTTTAAATTTTGCATGTTATTATATTTGAAATATTTAACACAAATGCTCAAGTTTCGTATTTTCGAGCAATCAAGTTGGAGTATATATGTGTTTTACTTGAATGCTCGAATGCTTGAGTGTCGTATTATCAAGTAATAAATATTTAATATTAATATTCGAGTGTCATGTTTCGAGCATTCAAGAAAATAAATATTTAATGCTTGATTGCTTGTGTGACATATTTTTGAGGATTCGTGTAAATAAATACTTAATGCATTCAGTTATACTGTACATATTTTCGAGCATTCGGAAAATTACATATTTAATTTATTACTAATGCTCGAATGCTCGAGTGTCATATTTTCGAGTATTCAAGTAAATATATATTTTTCAGAATGTATTTCGAACATTCGAGTGATTATATGTTTCTTACTAATCATTTACGAAATATATATATTTCTTACTAATGCTTGAAAGCACAACAAACATATTTTCAAGCATTTGTGTAAATATATATTTCTCTCGTTAATGCTCGAATGCACAAGTGTTGTATTTTTGAGCATTCGAGTAATTATAATTTTTTTCACTAATGCTCGAATACAGGAGTGTCGTATTTTCGCGCAAGCAAGTAAATATATATTTCCGAAAATTGCTCCAATGCACGACTATTGTATTTTTGAGCGAGTAAATATATATTTCTCACCAATGCTCGAATGCACGAATATCATATTTTCGAGCATTTGATAAATATATTTTTTCACTAATGCGAGAAATAGAATGCATGAGTATCATATTTTAGAGTTCTCACTAATGTCGAATGCACGAGCATTATGTTTTCGAGCAAGCGAATAGATAATATTTTTTTTCAACATTTGAAGATGATTGCTTTGAATCAATAAAGAAAAAGAAACTTTGTCTATGATATAAATATTTTATGAAATAGTTGTAAACATAGAATTTGACCCAACAACTGAACTATCTCAATGTATATTTTTAAATTATATTTGTTGAGCACGATTTAATTAAATATTTGCTACAAAGGATAAATGTTATTAAATTTAAGTATTTAGATAAATAAATGAGCATGTGTTCAATCCTCTTTGAATTTTTTATTTAAGCAGTTATTTTGGAGGGATTTTTTGGGTAAAGGAGGGAAAAAGTGAAAAGTTTTGGAAGGTTTATTTTTGGGTCGGTTAGGAAAAATGAAATTTTGAATTGTAAATTGTCTGTCCACATACATGAAGGTTATTTTGGAGAGATTAGTTTCTCTCTCTCTCTCATTTAAGAAGGTTTTTATTTATTTATTTCCTACCAGTTTTTTTGATTGTTTTATATTTTGTATGTATTATATTTAAAATATTTAACATTACTGCCCGAATGTCGTATTCTCAAGTATTCAAAAAAATTAATATTTATTATTAATACTCAAATATCAGAATATCGTATCTTTAAGTATTCTGGTAAATAACATTCAAATTAGATGCTCGACTATCATATTTTCGAGTATTTGAATAAATTTATATTCTATTTAAATGCTTGAACGTCACATTTTCGAGCATTTTGAGTAAATAAATATGTAACAGTCTCCGAAATACAACTTTAGTGTATTTACTACTGCTAAAAAAACAGTATATATACCTTCAACCTTTATTTGATTTAAACCAAAAGAAAAATAAAGAAACTGACTTATCCGAAGCAAAACACAACTGCATATTATGTATCGAATGTATAAATATATACAGAATGAGAGATATATATATGTATAGTATTTATTTTGTATCTTCAAATCATCATAACTTGTTTATTTTTAATCTAATTTTTACAAATTATATATCAAATTAAAGATCGTTTCATGCTCTTTAATTCAAGATGTGTATTGATTATATTGCATTTAGCGAATTCGCGAGAAAACTACAAAAAAAAAAAATGTGTATGGAGTGAATAGTTTAAAAGAGGGAAAGAAAAGAACAAGAAAAGAGGAAAAGAGTGTTCTCACCCCTCAAAAAATAATACAAAAGTAAATATTTTCCACGTGCATGGCCAGAATTATACGTTTGTTGTACAACTGTTTGTTGCATCCTACCTCCCTATCTCTCTCATCATTCTGATTCTTGCTCGCTCGATCACGAATTCATGATCCGCCCCAAAATTCCCAGGAAAATTAGTCAATGTACATCACTGGGGACTGAATTCGCCGGCATTAATTGAGATTAACCCAGCTCAGAATGGCCTATCATTGAAGTGCAAACACAAATTATCAAAACTAGGCGTCCGGAGGCAAACGGGCGGAGGCGCTTCTGCGCTGCCGGATAATCGACGGCATGATGAAGGGTTTCTTCAAGCCCAAGCCCAAAGCCCCCGCCGAATTGGTGCGCCACACGCGAGATCTGCTCATCTTCGTCGACCGCGCCCCCGCCCCTGATGTCAAGGACGCCAAGCGCGACGACAAGGTTCTTCTTCTCTTCTCCCTCATGCATTATTTCCTCCATTTTATGATTATTGAGATAGAATTAATTTTAGTAGGTGTGCAATTCAAGGCCTTCCCAGTTTATTATCCAGAAATGAAATATTTCGATAGTCTTTGATATTTTTGGTGTTTGTACTTTGTAATAGTTTATCTCATTTTCCTCTTTTATTTTCCCATTTATATATGTAGTTGATGGAGCTGAGCAAAGTCGTCAGAGATTTAAAACATATACTTTATGGAGACAGTGATTCTAAGCCGGTATCAGAAAATTGTGCACAGTTGACTCAAGAGTTCTTTAGGGAGGACACTCTTCGTTTGCTTATTACATGTCTTCCCAAGTTGAACTTTGAGGTAATACACATTGCTTTTACTTTCAAGATTGGAAAACTATGATGATGCTTGATTTACTTATTATGCTTCTTTATTATTGGATACTTAATAGATCATTGTCTTGCAGACTCGCAAACATGCTACACAGATAGTCGCTAACTTGCAGGGGCAAAGACTAGAATCAAGGTTGATTGCTTGTGAATACTTGGAAAAGAACTTAGATCTCATGGACACCTTGATAGCCGGGTAATGCACAATCATTCTAGTCTAAATTATTGTGCGTGTGTTAGCCTAGTGGTAAAGTGATTAATGCCCGGGCCAAAGGTCACGGGGTTCAAATCCACCGTCACGTGGCATTTAAAATTTCTTGTAATGTTGTTCTATTTAATCTAAGCTATTGATTGGTATTTCGAAATTAATCATCCTTTGAAGTAGGTCTGTAGAAAATCGTTACAAGATAAGAGATTATAAGAGATTTTTGTTCATTATGGAACCTAGTTATAATATCTTTTGAAATATGACTGCTTGTTGTGAGAAATGTTAAACCTTTAACATTTTTGCAAGAAATGCACTTTGTTTCATTTGTTTACTAGTGCATGTATTATCTTTTATTTGTTAAAGCTATATTTGTAACTCTACATTGGCTTAATTATATCTTTATGGTGGTCATCAGTTACGAGAATAACGATCTAGCATTACATTATGGTGCAATGTTGAGGGAGTGCATACGCCACCAATGTGTTGCAAAGTAAGTCAATTAGTCAAGTCAGAATGTGCTAGAATGTTCTCTACTTCATCAATGCAATTCTCCTAATATGGCACCTATGATATGTAAAGGTTATTATATGCTGGAAATGCAATTCTCCTAATATGGCACCTTCTATATGTAAAGGTTATTATATGCTGGAAGGTTCTCTACTTTTTTTCACCTTTGAATTTCTCCTCATGTCGCACCTACCTATTTTAGAAACTTATATATTGGTTCAAATGGAATGTTCTCTACTTCATCTTTTTGTATTTCTCGTCATATGCCACTTATAAATAAGATAAGAAAAGTAGGAATATTTTCATTACATAGAGCGATTATTTGAAGTAGTTGTAGTTACCATTCTCTTAGTTTTTATTCGTGTTATTATCATGGACATTAATTGATATTATTCGTCAGCATGTGAAGCAGCACAATAAAACCCTCCTAAATTATGTTCTTAAGCTTCCAAAAACTTTCAAGTATTTTGTTTTGGACATGGTTAGATTAACTCACAAATATAGCATCGTGTAAGAATATTATTCTATAGAATTGTCAATCATAATGAGCAATAATGAGTTCAATTTCAAATAGACACATATTTTCTGTGTGCACGAATCAAGCTTAAATTAGTATAACAATGTAAAACCGATGAGGCGAAATTATTTCTTTCCAAACCATGCATTGACCTTCAACCAAGAATTGCAATTTGCACATGAAGGCTCTAACACCACATATATGGAGACACTAACTTGACATCAATTCTTGAGATTGTTACGAAAATCTAGGTTATCTTTTTTACTTTATAAAAAAAAAAATTGTTATCCAAGTTTGTATTGGTCCATGTTTAATTTAAGCCTTTGTATTGGATATTGGTTGTTGCATATGGTCAAATTTGTCTTACTAATTCTATAATCTGTGGTTGTTAAGGTACATTTTGGATTCGGAGCATGTGAAGAAATTTTTTGAGTATATACAGCTCCCGAATTTTGACATTGCTTCTGATGCTGCTGCCACGTTCAAGGTTACACATTCAAACTAAAAGTTGGACCATAAAATTTATTAATTTCTTTAGAAAAGTTGTTGGTTGATCTTCATGCTCTATGATTTGCTCCTCTAGTTAGAAGTCGTCACTAAAATTGTTGTCTTCAAATTATAGTTCATATATATGTTATTAGTTTCTTTCTATAGAACATTTTTGCTTTTTAAATTCTTAGGACAATGAATATGCTTCTTAATTGAAATGTTTCTTAATTTGCAATGCTCAGTTACTGATTTTGTCAATGATTTATTGATGATAGTTCATGTTTGGAACTTAAATAGTGATATTATCAGTATGCTCTTTGTATGACAAAATGTTCATATGAAATTTGAATGCCTTTATATGAATTTTAGGATACTTTTCGCCAATTATACTAAATAATAATGGAATGAATTGAATAGACTGTTCTTCATACACATTATGTGCTTGTACAATTAAAAAGTGTTGTGATGTGGCACTAGAATGTGAGTTACTCAATTTCTCATGCTCATATACATACATAGTCATGTCATATAAAAGGGCAATAAACCGTAAAATATCTTGACCATATATTCTTAGTTAGATACCTCTCAAAGATGAACCAAATGGGTCTTGACCTTTTAGGTGATGTTTTGTGTTATTTCCTCATTGTACGCGTTCCTGGAGTGGGAGTGTAGTGGCTGATTGCGATTCTAACATTTTCTGATTTATACGTCTTGTTTTAGGAACTGTTGACCAGGCATAAGTCAACTATTGCTTATTTCTTATCTAAAAATGATCAATGGGTAAGTATATTTTTTCTCCTTTTCAATGCATTCTCTATTGTGCAAGAACATATAACATCATGAACATAATCTTGTCTATCACTACGTGCATGAGTTATGTTTTTTTATGGAGCTCCTTTCTGTCATAAGACAACATTATTTTAGTTTAGTTTGTAATTTTTTTTATCAATAAAAATCAACTTATATAAATGTAAAATTGGAGTACAAGAGTCAAATCGCAAAACAAAGATGAAAGGTACAACAATATATTTCACAGCTTGTCTATCACTCTGTGCATGAGTTATGCTCTTTTATAGAGCTCGTCTTCTTCAAGGAATAAGACAACAATATTTCAGTTTAGTTAATAATCTAATCATTTATATTTCACAGAATGAGATCATGTAGTTTCAAAACTTTCTTTGTCTAATATGTTGGATCACTTTCTTGCTAGTTTTTTGCGGATTACAACTCGAAGTTGCTTGTATCTCCTAATTATATCACTAGACGACAAGCTATTAAGGTAATGATTATTCTCTTTTCTTTCTTTGTTTTATTGGACTATCAATTGAAACAATTTTAAACTCCCTCAAACTGTAGAAATAACTTTTAATGAGGTCAATTGCATGGCTTTCATACTTCATTTTTTTTTAATTATGGTTGGTGCTCAATTGTGATTTTGTTGTGTACTTACAGTTGTTGGGTGATATCTTGCTTGATCGTTCAAATTCGACAGTGATGATTCAATATGTTAGCTCAAACGACAACCTAAGGATCCTAATGAATCTTCTGAGAGTATGATCGTCTTTTCTGTTATTACATTATTTACCTCTTCATGTTTGCAGGGCACATGAGTTAAAAACCGAGGGAAGAAAGGAGGAAGATAGAAATGGAAAAGGAACAATTATCTCACAACACTACATTTTTTTAAATGTGGAATCTTTGATTTACAAGAACTGGATTTAACGTGCTCAATAATAAGATCTAAGCATGAAATCTTACTTGCTTTTCAAGAAAAAATGCAAAGCATAAGAGTATTTGTTTACATTGTGGTGATTTTAAACTCATGCATTGATTGTTTAGTTTTTCTTGTGGCAGGAGTCGAGCAAGAGCATTCAAATTGAAGCATTTCATGTTTTTAAGGTATTAATTCAAGCTCATGGAAAATAGGTGATTGTTCTTATTTCATGACTCATTTTAGTATCATATGGCCAGTTATTTGTAGCCAATCAGAACAAACCCTCAAACATCGTTAATATTCTAGTGGCGAATAGAAGCAAGCTTCTTCGACTTATTGATGGTCTCAACAATGAGAAAGGTGAGAAGTGAATACCCATGAATTATCTATGAAATTCCTTTCGCTTTAAATGAACACACACAATTCAATCTCCATTCGTGTATTATTGCAGAGGATGAACAATTCGATGCTGATAAAGCACAAGTTATCCGAGAAATTGCAGCCCTTGAACCTCATTAGTGACCAAGCATTCACTCTAGTTTTAATGTATGATTTGTCACTCCAAGTTCGGAAAAAAAATATTGTGTTCCACTTCCTATGCTTTCTTTCACTTCAATGCCGTTCATTTCTTAAAAGGCCTTGTGAAATACGGATTCTCGCAACTGTGTAGAGAGTTAGAATAGCGTGACTGTTTTTTACTTATGCTAGAGATGAACATTTTTATATTTCTCATTTCTCAAGCATCTAGTCCCGACGCAACACCAAGAGAAAAATGTAATATGTAAGTTATTTTTAGGAACTTGACTGGGATCTCTATAGTTTTGTTGTTGCTTGTTGATGTTAATGTTGTTTTCATTTTTGATTTTTGTTTTCTCAAATTTCAATTTTATGTAAGTTTTGGTCATAACACTTTTCTGAATCAATTATTGAGAAAAGTAAAAATAAAAAATATATGTGCATATCATGAATTATTGAGTAAAACACAATCTTTATAGTTAAGATCATTCAAGTCAATGATTAAGATCTTTTGCACATATGACGTACATATTTTATCCAATAGCTAATTATAAAGTTGTAGAAATGTAAATATATTGTTACAGTATTCTAGTAGCATGTGTGTGTATGTATGTATGCATGTATCTATATTTACATTAGAGTAATTTTAACCAATTTACTTTTATCATTTTGGTCCGTCCACAATGTGATTGTTACTTACATTTTTAGTAGTAGGGCTTACATAATACACTTTATTTTCAAGCTTATATTCTCTACCCTTTAGTGTGACTCTTACTTCACTGACAATAATACTAACTAACCAATTTCCTAAATCGTGTTGTTGATAATGTGACAAGGATATTGTCGACAAATCAAGTATATTATTAAAACGATTACGAATTCAGTGCATCCCCGTGATTTTAGGTCATATGTGGCGCAAATTTCATTCGGTATTTTTATTTATCTTAAATCCTCATTTTAAACATTTTTATTTATATATTAATTATTCGAATACATCATATGATATCTATTTAAATAAGGCATGTATTTTTTAATAGTTACACTATACACAAAATCGCGCTTGCGGTCGCTCCCGCTGCATTTGTGAGCTCCACGTGGAGCTCGCTGCCTGTTGCCGAGCACGGCGTGCGCGCAGTGGAGCTTGCTGGAGCGATCGTTGTGGCCCGTGCGCGTTGCCACACCTGTCGTGCCACAGTCGACACTTGGTGATCGCTTAATGGACGACCGTTGGCGATCGCAACGGTCGAAATTCGAATATTTAATTTAATTTTTTTATTTCCATCTATATAAACCCCCCTCCCTCTCAATTCATTCACACCTCTCCACACACACACACTCTCTCTCTCTCTTTCTCTTAGCCGAACTCTCTCTTCGGTGATCTCCCCTCTATCCAGCGATCTCTCTCTTATGGCTCCTCACGCCTATTCCGAAGCCGAGACCACGACATTGGCATGGGCTTGGGTCTTCATCAACAACGACGACGGTGGCAACGGGGCTTTTTGGAAGAGGGTGACGACTCTTTACAACGAGAATCGGCCCCAGTACTCGCTAGAGCGCAATGAAACGCAATTGCGTCACCACTGGTCCCAAGTTAAGACCTCATCCGACCTCTTTCACTCTATGTGGGAGCAGACTAAGAACCAAGCTCCGGAAGGCACTACTCGATCGGGAGATCATTTTGAACTCGACACTCAACGAATGGGCGTCGCTCTACGAAGAGCCGTTCAAGCATTTGGCGACATGGAGGCTTGTCAAGGATGTGCCCAACTTTTTTTAGCTACGGTTTAGATTTTTTTTTAGTTATTTCGTTGTGTTTCCCTAAAATTCTTTGGAATTAATTTATTAATGAAATTAGTGTTTATTAATTGTTAATTGTTTATTTAAATTTAATTAATCTAAAAAAATAATTGTTGGCGATCGCCGTCCGGGAGCGCGCCTCTGCGACCGAAAAAGGGTTGCGTTGTCGCTGACGTGGAGAGGCAGTGGGCGCGAGCTCGACGCCTTCCATTGTGGATAGTCTTATGGATAGAAATTGAAAGCAGTTTTTAAAGAAATTAAAATGGGGTATATATAGACACTGTTGATATATATGGAGAAGTTATTTTATGCATCATGTTTGGAATGAGTAGGAATTGATGAATTCTGAATGGGTTTGATAGCATTACGAATTTGAAACACCGCATTATTCAACACATCTTTGTTGAATTTTCTCCATTTTCTTATTTTATTTTTATAATGTTCGTTTAAATGATCTCAATTAGAATATGGACAAGCCTACGGGCAATCATGATATTGATATTTCTCATTACCATTATAATAGCAAGTAAAAATTAATGCCTATTCATCTAATATATTTAACCACACACATAATATCCTTGTCTTTTCTTTACATTAATTCACAAGCACAAGTTGCACCACTTTCTCATTATTTCATGAATTTCACAATATTCAACTTTTTCATTCAATCCAATTGAAATCCATAAAATAATACAAATCAATTATCTATTAAACCAGTTGAAATCCTAATATATTAGTATAATTTCTTCTTGCCAATATGATTCTCCTTGGTTACATTTTTTAGCTATAAATTTAAGAATACATAGTTAAATAACCTCTTGCTACTTGTTGCCATTAAGATACGATGAGAAAAAGAAAGAAATCAAGATTTTAAGAGGAGAGAAGAAGGAAATATTGAATTATGTTTTTATGAACTAATGATGAAGGATACAATACATGGTTACTTATAATATATATTTTATTAGGAATTATAAAGGTATTTGCATGAAAAATTCAAGGGGGTCAATTGACTCCCCTTGGCTATGAGTAAATCCGCCACTATTAGGGATAAAAGATGTGTTTAGTGATTTTTTTTTAATTATTATATCATAATAAGATATAAATAGTGAAATAAGTAGGTTTTTTAATATTGAAATAGTGAGTTAAAGTGAGTTATTCAGTTGAAATAATAAAATAAAATGAATATAATTAGTGAAGTAAAATGAGTGTAGAGAGAGAAAATAATAGGATTACATTAACAATTTTTCTTAGGCCCCTAAATAACTCCTAAGTTAGCTCAAAAAATGATATGAATAAACGGGACAACTAAAAAAATACATGTCATGAATAATGGGACGGAGGAAGTAACATGTACCATGAAATCTTCAATAGATTATGACGCAATTGCAAAGTTCACTTCACATATTTTAGAGGAATGAATTTTAATTACGTACCAAAATTTACTATGTATTAATTTTTCTTGCAAATAAAGGAAGTAGAATAAAATTGAAGACCACACTTCTAATTCTATTTTTTTTTAATTATAATTTTATCAATTTTTTTAACACTTTTATACTCCCTTCATCCCCAAAAGTAGGCATGGCGAGTGAGTGCAGCATGAATTTTAAGAAATTCTTTGATAGATGCATTTTGAGTAGAGTATAATGGAGATGTCGTAAAGTTAAAAAGTTAAAAAATGAAACAATGGGATCATGTTCTAAAGTTGGAAGTATCATCACAATCCAAAATGAGAAACACCACACTTTTAATGGATAGAGAGAGTAATAGACTATCAAAATAATATTACTATTGTATTACTTTTACTTTTCATGCTTATAAATTGCACCTTCATGTGATTTTCCGTTGAAAAATGGAAGTATCATCACAACCCAAAATGAGAAATGCCACACTTTTAGTGGATAGAGAGAGTAATAGACTATCAAAATAATATTACTATTGTATTACTTTTACTTTTCATGCTTATATAAATTGTACCTTCATGAGATTTTCCATCAATTTTTCGACAGGTTACACACTAATTTGATTAATAACTTGAGTTTCTTGGTAAGTCTCAATTTCTAAGTCAATTGTAGAGTATTTCAAAAAATGATAAGTTCAAATTTGAAACGGAAAAACACTTAAAATGTTTTAATTCAAAAAATTGTAGTTCAAGTTTAATTTTTAATATGAGTCTAAACAAAAAAATACTTAATTTTATTCTTGTTAGGTAATCAATATTCTTTACATTGATCATCATAGTTACCATTTTGATGTTATATTCAGTACTTTTTGTAAACACAAAATATTGTATTTATTCAATAAACACAATATTGCATACAAATATAAGAATTTCGAATGAAAATGTATATATGCGGGTTTAATCTCTATTTGATTCTCTGATTCTTCTCTTCAAGTTGATCCTCTAACGATCTTTAAGTAGTCTTTGAGATTTGATGGAGAAGTATTCCTCCTTGATCTCCTAGCTTTACAACGTTGACGCAGATAACTTTCATCTTACTTCCGAAGTAAATGTTGAACTTTGGGCTTTATAACGTCCATGCGGAAGACTTTCGCATTGCGTTTGAAGTAAACGTTGAATTTTGAGCTTTATAACGTTGACGTGGAGGACTTTCGCCTTATTTCCGGATTGAATGCCGCTTTGCGACAATTCCAATGAAGAACGCGTTATGTCCCACAAAGAACTTCTTGAATATTGAAAGAGAAAATTTTGGAGAAATTCTCTTGAAGTGGTATGAAAATCCCTATTTATAGTTGTAGGGAGAGATTTGAGTAGGCTTTTGGACTCTATCTTGAGCTTAAGGGGTGACGTGACATGATCTCATTGGCTCATAAATATTGATAAATATTCTTTACTTACTGTCAAAGTAATTGATATTTATCACCATATAAACATATATATTAATTAAATAATTTGTTTAATATGAATGATGTATAATTCCCATATCAATAAAGTTATAAAAATTAATAAAACTATCTTATAATTTCACCTCTTACACTTTTATAATGAATGTTAGAATTGATAGGCTGGTATGAATAGACAGATGAAAAAAAATACTACTAGAACAAAACTTTAGAAAAACATGGGAAGTGTTGTAAATATTTATGTGAGTGACACCCAAGCAAGTGGGTTGCTTGGTGGCCAAGTAATTAGTTGCTTGATGGCCAAGACTCGAGTTGCTTGTCGTGCAAGTAACTATCCCTAAACATGCTCTATGTACTACTATAAATAGAGGCTTAGTCCTCAAATGAAAAACACACCATTCTCACAATCTTCTCTCTACTCTCTTCTCTTATCTCTCTAGTCTATCTAGTCTATAACACGTTATCAGCACGAAGCTCTACCTCTTCCGATCCTCTCCTTCACAGATAGAAGTTCTTCAAATCCTAGAAGTCCGAAGCTCTACCTCTCTTCACGATCGTTGAAGTACGGCTCTCTAGCCATGAGTCTTCAACCACATAAACTAAATTGAAGGTATGTTATATGAAAGAATCGTGTCTTTCCAACGAGGTACAAATTTATTTTTAGTTTGAAAATCTCAATTACTTTTCATTTATATATGCTTCGTTTTTAATCTTGAATCGTGATTCCATGAGGAAACACGAATAATCTTGAAAATTTATTGATGCTATTTGAGTAGCACAAGTAATATTCCTGAAGAATATTACACTCAATCTTATTGATGCTATGGAAATAGCACAAGTAATATTCCTGAAGAATATTACACTCAAAATAGCCCAAGTAATATTCCTGAAGAATATTACAAGCCCCGAAGAGCAAATATTTGGATAATGTATTTATCCTTGATTCTTTTGTGCAGAGTTGCACGAATGACAAATATAGCCAAACTTGAGTTCATTGCTCTTGATATCTCGGGCAAGAATTATATGTCATGGGCTCTTGATGTTGATGTTCACCTGATATCAAAGGGTCTGGGGGAGACTATAAAATAAGGAAATAACGCATCCGAACAGGATCGCGCTAAGGCATTAATTTTCCTTCGTCATCATCTTCATGATGACTTAAAGATTGAGTATCTGACTGTCAAAGATCCAAAAGAATTGTGGACAAACCTGAAAGAAAGGTTTGATCATCAAATGACGGTTGTCCTTCCTAAAGCTCGTTATGAGTGGATGCATCTTAGACTGCAAGACTTTAAGTCTGTGAGTACTTATAATTTTGAATTGTTCAGAATTGTTTCAAATTTGAAATTATATGGAGAAAATATCACTGATGCTAATATGCTTGAGAAAACATTCTCCACTTTTCACGCCTCTAATGTGTTGTTACAACAACAATATAGAGAGCGAGGTTTCAAAAAGTACTCTGAATTAATATATTGCTTATTGGTTGCCGAGCAAAATAATGAATTGCTCATGAAAAACCATGAGCTCCGCCCCACTGGTTCCGCTGCATTGCCTGAAGCCAATGCAACTTTTCACCATGAAAATGGTCGTGGGAACCAACGTGGAAGAGGGCATGGGAGAGGACGTGGATATGGTCACGGTCGTGGACGCAGTAAACCAAATGATGCAACATCTAGCAACAAAAGGCAGAGAACATCCTACGAGCTTAATTCATCTAAAAAGGAAGGTGCATGTCATAGATGTGGCATGACTGGACATTGGACACGTACCTGTCGTACGGCAAAACACCTTGTGAATCTATATCAAGATTCAATTAAGGGAAAAGACAAGGAAACCAATGTCGTTGACTTTGACAGTTGTTGGGAAATTTTTTAGTCAGAGCTTTGATGAATTCCAAAATCAACTGACCCCAACCGAGTAGATGTTGCCAGTTCCTACTGTTAGCAGTTAGGCTCGCTGTTTGAGCAAAGTTAAGATTTTATCTTTACAAGTCTCCAGCTGAAGAAGGCAACAAGGCTTCACTCAGATAGAACATCAGTTGTGAGGAAGACAACTGAGTGTTCAATAGATGTGAATTAAAATGGGGAAGTCACAATCTCTCGGTCAGAACATCAGATGAAGGAAGCAACATCAATTGAGCATTCACAAGTTAGAACATCAATTGAACAACTCAAAGGAGAAGACTCACATCTGAGAGTTTAAAGGATGAAGATGCAAAAGTCATCCAAACATTGAAAAAGGGGGAAGTTACGTTCAAGAGATAGAACATCAGTTGTAAGGAAGACAACTGAGCGTTCATCCGACAAGAAATAAAAATGGAAAAGCTACAAGAGAACATCAGTTGTAAGGAATACAACTGAGCGTTCAAAGCCAACTGAGCAGAGTCAGATACAAGAAGGACAACTGAGCGCTCTAGTTGGAACATCAGTTGTAAACTCAATCAGTTAAGATCAACAAGATGAAGTTTAAAGTCAGCTGAGAGTTCAACTGTACATCTTCAGACAGTATATTAGTTGAAGACTGCACTCAGATAGAACATCAGCAGAAGACCACTCAGATTAAGATCAAGCTTCTCAACCGTCTGACCAAGGTTGACGAACAAAGGTTTAAATTTGAATTTCAAAAAGGAAGTCACATGAGGGTTTGACCGTTCAGTCATTACCCCATTTGGCCCAACACAAGGTTGTCTCAGATGGAAAGCAGACGCACGCAGTTGCCAAATCCGGAAAGTCTGCAGAGATGAGAGACAAGCCATCGCTTTCAAAGAACAGAGATCAACAGCTCCTCCAATGGCTAGTTGATTCTCTCCGCCTATAAATAGAGGCCTTCATTCAGAAGATCGGAAATAAGACACACACGCGAGAAGAAACCAGAGAGCAAAAGAAAGAGCAAAATTCTTCACGAGCTGAACTGCATTCATTCCTTTAGAACATCACTTGTTGAGAGTTCTAGAGTTAGTTTCTGTGTCTTTAGATCGAACCTTGAGAACATCACTTAGTGAGAGTTCGTAGAGTGTTAGATCATAGCTCACTTCGTGTTCGAGCTTTTAGTTGGAACCCATCTTTTTCACACTTCCTCTCAAAAAGAGTGTTAGGACCCTACTCTTCCCGGAATTGAGTAGATAGGTTGTTTAGTACCCGAAAACTAAACTGTAAGGTTGATCAGTACCCGCAAACTTATCCTTAACGGTTGCACAACCCGCGTAAGCTGTGTGGTTTGTCCAGAAGAACTTGGACAGAGTTGTGTGGACTCACAACTCCCCGTGGACGTAGGAGGTTTCTCCGAACCACGTAAATTTCTGTGTGCTTGAGTTTATTTTTCAGTTATTTCCTGCGTATTCAACTGACCAACTAACCAGCATACAAACTGCATCTTAGCATTCTCAACTGTCTTGGTTCTTGACCAACCGTGCATAAAAGCGTGAGTAAATTTTAACGAGTTAATTTCCACCACATTCCGCACAGTACATCACTTCCAACCAAGTATTTCTTACTCGGTTGTGATTCCAACTGAGCTTCCTTACTCGGTTGAGATAATTTTTAGGGAGTTGTTTTAAAAAGTTGCATCTGGTGTATTTCTCCCCCCCCCCTCATACACCAGAACTCATTTCGGGACCATCAACAGTTCAATTGATACTACTCATTTAGATGTCTCCGACTTTTTTGTTTATCCAATAATAAATAATTTGGATGTGTCTGGTGGTGTATTAGAAGACAATAATATGGACATTGTTTAGTCCTTTATCATGAATTTCAAGTTAATAAAAATGTTTTGTTTATTTCAGTCATTATTTTTCGTTAAATCAATTGCTTATTTCAAAATAATTGATTTTCCTTTAAAATATTTTCAGAAATTCAAATGAAATCTTGTGATATTTGTCTTGCTGATAGTGCCACCACACACACTATTCTTCAAAAGGAGAAGTATTTCATTAAGTTAACATTAGTTGAGGATAATGTTAACACGATATCAGGTGCATCAAACATCATTGAAGGCTCTGGAAGAGCTTGTATCATTTTGCCAAATGATAGTAAATTAGATATAGAAAATGCATGTATTCTAGTAAGTCTAAGAGGAACTTACTAAGTTTCAAGGATATCTGCGGTAATGGATACCATATTGAAACTATAGCAGAAGGTGGCAATGAATATCTTTGTATAAATTCTTTTGCGTCTGGCGATAAGCAGACAAAAGAAAAATTGCCAGCGCTACCTTGTGGGCTGTATTATCCATTCATAAAGGCAATTGAGACAAATCATGTCATGAACCTGAAGTTCATTGACACAAAAAGCTTTATGCTTTGGCATGATAGATTGGACATCCTGGAGCTACTATGATGCGCCGGATAATTAATAATTCACATGGGCACAATATGAAGAATCAAAGGATTCTTATGACAAATGAATTGCCATGTGATGCTTGTGCGCAAGGTAAGTTAGTCATTAAACCTTCATATACGAAGGTTAATGTGGAATCTCCATCTTTCTTGGAAAGAATTCAAGGAGATATTTGTGGACCTATACATCCACCATGTGGACCATTTCGATACTTTATGGTATTGATTGATGCTTTTTTAAGATGGTCACATGTATGCTTGCTTTCTACGAGAAATGCAGCATTTGCTAGACTACTTGCCCAAATTATAAAGTTAAGAGCTCAATTTCCAGACAATTCTATTAAGAGAATTCGTCTTGATAATGCTAGTGAGTTCAGGTCTCAAGCATTTGAAAATTATTGTATGGCAATTGGAATTGAGATTGAACATTCAGTAGCTCATGTCCATACTCAAAATAGCTTGGCAGAGTCATTTATTAAACGACTTCAATTAATTGCTAGACCATTGCTTATGAAGTCGAAACTCCCAACTACTGCTTGGGGTCATGCCATATTACATGCCGCAACATTAGTTCGAATAAGACCATCGGGTAATCATGATTACTCCCCGATGCAAATTATTCTTGGTCGAGAACCTGATGTTTCTCACTTACGAACTTTTGGTTGCGCGGTTTATGTTCCAATTGCACCCCCACAAAGAACAAAAATGGGTCCCCAACGAAGGCTTGAGATATATGTTGGATTTGATTCACCCTCGATTATAAGGTATTGAACCTTTGACGGGTAATTTATTTACTGCACGGTTTGCAGATTGTCATTTTGATGAAATGACATTTCCAACATTAGAGGGAACAAATCTACATCCTGAAAAGCACAGGAAAATATCATGGATTGAGAAAAGCTTGTCACATTTTGATTCCAGAAGTAATCAATGTGAATAAGAAGTTGAAAAGATCATTCATTTGCAAAGAATTGCAAATCAAATCCCTAATGCCATTGTAGATACAAGAAAAGTGACACAATCTTATATACATGCTGCAAATACTCTAGCTAAAATTGATGTCCCTGAAGAACAAATAGCCTTGGCAGCAAATGAGTCTAAAATTCGTCAAAAACGTGGTCGACCACTTGGTTCCAAAGATTCTGTGCTCAGAAAAAGAAAGGGGCAAGATGGAAACCAAGCAATGACGAAAATGAACAATGTGATTCCTGAAGAATTACAAGTGACTCATCAAAACAATGTAATTCCTGAAGAATTACAAGTGACTAATCAATCACATGAAAGTGATGTAACTCCTGAAGAATTACAAGTATCTGAAAATTATGAGATCTCAATAAATTATGCATCCTCTAATCAGATACCGGAGAGAGAAAATATCATCGTGGATGATATATTCTCCTTTCATATAGCTCATCAAATTTTAAATGAGGATCTGAATCCTGAACCACAATCTGTTACTGAATGTAAACAGAGAAATGATTGGCCAATGTGGAAAGGAGCTATAGAAAGGGAATTGAATTCCTGTGATAACCGGAAAGTATTTGGACCTATAGTCCTAACTCCGGCATCTGAAATCCCTGTTTGATACACATGGTTCTTTGTTAGAAAGAGAAACGAGAAAAATGAAGTTACGAGATATAGAGCAAGACTCGTAGCACAAGGTTTCTCTCAAAGACCAGAAATTTATTATGAGGAAACATACTCTCCAGTAATGGATGCAATTACTTTCAGATTTTTTATTAGTCTGGCTGTGTCACAAAGGCTTGATATGCGCCTTATGGATGTAGTAACTGCATATTTATATGGGTCATTGGATAATGACATATACATGGAAATCTTCGAAGTATTTTGTTGGGAAATTTAAGTAAAGTTTTGATTGATTTCAAAACCAACTGACCCCAACCGAGTTGATGTTGTCATATCCCAATGTTAGTATTTAGTCTCGTTGTTTGAGAAAGGTTCAGATTTTATCTTTACAGGACTCCAGCTGAAGACGGCAACATGACTTTACTCGGATAGAACTACAGATGGAAATTCAGATGTAAGAAAGACAACTGAGTGTTCAAGAGACAGAACATCAGATGTAAGAAAAACAATTGAGCGTTCAAGATACAGAACATCAGATGTAAGAAAGACAACTGAGCATTCAAGGCAACTGTTCAGATGGAACATCAGTTGCAGGACTCAATCGTATAGATCGACAACATGAAGTTCAAGGCAGCTGGGGGTTCAACTGTTCCTCTTCAGACAGAATGTCAGATGAAGGTAGCGATCAGATGGAACATCAGCTGAAGACCACTCAGATGAAGATCAAACTTCTCAACCGACCAACCAATATTGAAAAACAAAGGTTGAAATTTGAATTTCAAAAAGGAAGTCACGTGAAGGTTTGACGTTCTGTCATTACCTCATTTGGCCCAACACAAGGTTGTTTCAGAAGGAAAGCAGAAGTTCACAGTTGCCAAATCGGGAAAATCTGCAGAGATGAGAGACAAGCCATCGCTTTCACAGAACAGAGATCAACGGCTCATCCAACGACTAGTTGATTCTCTCCGCCTATAAATAGAGGCCTTCATTCATTCATCAAAAAAAGAAGACAGAGTAGAGAGCAAACAAACGAGCGAAAGAACAACTTTATACTGCACACAAGCTAAACTACAAATATTCTCTAAGAACATCACTAGTTGAGAGTTCATAGATCTGTCTTGGTGTTTTCGATCTTAGTTTGAGTCTTCATTTGTTCAAGCTTAAATCCTAGCTCACTTCGTTGTTAGAGCTATCAGTTGGAAAACCCACCCTTATACACATCCCCTAAAAAGGTTGTTAGGATCATGCTCTTCCCGAAATTGAGCAGAAAGGTTGATAAGTACCCGCAAACTTATCTGTAAGGTTGATAAGCACCCGCAAACTTATCTGAACGGTTGCAAAGCCCGCGTAAGCTTTGTGGTTCCTAAAGAATTTGGACTGAGTTGTGTGGACTCACAACTCCCCGTGGACGTAGGAGTTCTCTCCGAACCACGTAAATCCTTTGTGTGTTTGTGTTTTCTGTTCAGTTACTTATTGCATATTCAACTGACCAACTAACCAGCACTCAAAACTGCATCTTTCCATTTTCAACTGATTTGGTTATTGACCGACCTTGCTGATGACACCCAAGGATCGTCGTTGGTGCAAGATCCAGTTCGTGTTCCCGTGGGTCCAGTTACACGAGCTCGAGCTAAAAAGTTCAAGGAGGATTTGGCAGGATGAACTATGGAGACGCAGGAAGCCTAATATTTCATATTTTCGCGTTTTTGGTTCTAAGTGTTATATTCACAACAATGGGAAGACTCAATTGAAAACTTTTGATGCCAAGGCTTCGAAGGGCATATTTCTCGGATATGCCGCTCGGATCAAGGCTTATAGAGTTTTTAACAACAGTTCTCGTGTTGTGGAGATAATACCTCATGTTAGTTTTGATGAATCTACCTTTGAGTGCAGGGAACGGGCTAAAGGACAACAAGCAGATCCACATGTTCCAGCAGCTCTCACCAGATCGCAGGTTCTAAGGCAGAAGAATCTAGCTGAACCATTGGTATGGGCAACCGATGATGATGATCCTTGTTCCTTTGAAGATGAATGTGAGGACCCCAACTCATCTCAAGGGGGAACTTCAGCTGATGTCACTCCAACTGCATCAGCATCCGAAGCCCAACCTAGCTCGGTTCAAAATATTGTCCATGTTGAGGATCCAGACTCAACAGCAGATAAATCACCAGTTCTGAAGATCCCAGCATCTCCCACAGCTCTGAACACGGAAACGGCACTGTTGGAAGAAGAAGGAAGACGCAACAAGAGATGGTATGAAGATCATTCCAAGAACAACATCATCGGAGATCCAGCCAAAGGTGTGCGTACTAGGAGCACAGTTGCAAATCCAGACTCAGCTGAGAAAGATTCCAGCACTTACGCCCAATATGCTGAGGAGTTGGCAGTTCTTGAGGAGTTCGAACAAGCCGGAGATGTTGCCATGATTTCATGTTTCGTAGCTGATGTGCCAGAACCGAAGAATGTTATGGAAGCTCTCAACTGTGTTCATTGGACAACAGCCATGCAAGAAGAGCTGAATGAATTTCTACGCAACTGTGTATGAGAGTTGGTAGAAAGACCAAATGGTGTTAAAGTCATTGGATTAAAATGGATTTTCAAGAACAAGAGAGACGCTATTGGATTCATCGTGAGAAACAAGGTAAGGTTGGTAGCTCAGGGATATTGCCAACAAGAAGGAATTGATTTCGAGGATTCCTTCGCGCCTGTTGCAAGGTTGGAAGCCATCAGAATATTTCTAGTCTATGCCGCATTTCACAAATTCAAGGTCTATCAGATGGATGTGAAGTGTGCTTTCCTCAACGGTGATATCAAGGAAGATGTTTATGTTGAACAACCTCCCGGTTTTGAGACTGGTGATGGAAGAGTGTATAAGTTGAAGAAAGCTATCTATGGCTTGAAGCAAGCACCTAGGGCATGGTATGACACTCTCTGTGGTTTTCTTCTGAACTCGGGGTTCAAACGAGTGTCAGTTGACAAAACACTGTTCACCATAAAAGTTGGAGAAGACATACTTGTTGTGCAAATCTATGTTGACGACATCATATTCGGTTCCAAGTCGGAGGAGCTGTGCGAGAAATTCTCAACTCTCATGAAGGAGAAATTCGAGATGTCGATGATGAGCGAGATGAACTATTTTCTTAGGCTACAGGTGAAGCAGTCATCAAAAGGGATTTTTATTAATCAGTCCAAATATACAAAGGAGCTCATCGCAAAGTTTGGATCGCAGACAAGTAAAACCACAAGGATCCCGATGAATACTAACTGGAAGATTGAACCCGGATCTGAGGAAAAACTCGTGGATGCCAGTAAGTATAGAGGGATTATTGGTTCTTTGCTATATCTAACCGCCAGTCGGCCAGATATATCTTACGCGGTTGGAGTGTGTGCTCGGTTCCAAGTTCAGCCGAGGGAAGCACACATGTTGGCAGCAAAGAACATCATTAAGTATCTGAAGGGAACTGTTAATGTTGGGTTGTGGTACCCAGCCGACGACAATATCCAACTGTCCGGATACTCAGATGCAGATCTAGTCGGAGATCAGTTGGACAGGAAGTCCACATCTGGACACTGTCAGTTCATGGGAAGCAAGTTAGTCTCATGGTTTTCCAAAAAACAAGCATGTGTTGCCACTTCTACAACCGAGTCAGAGTACATGGCTGCCGGTAGTTGTTGCATGCAAGTGTTGTGGCTCAAGCAACAGCTGAGAGATTATGAAGTAGCAACTGAACAGGTTCCCATCCATTGTGATAGCTCAAGTGCCATTGCTATCTCTTTGAATCCTGTTCACCACTCTCGGATGAAGCACATTGACATCCGACATCATTTTATCCGAGATCATATTGAGAAGAAGGATGTATCTGTGGAGAAGATTCCAACTGAGATTCAGAGAGCCGATATTTTCACCAAACCTCTAGCCGAAGCACGATTCAAGATGTTATGCGATCTACTTGGATTGTTGGATCCATCAGATGAGGAATCAGCCGAGGTGAAGAGATAAATATCCATCTGAGGGGAAAGTTCAGATGAAGAGAGAATCTCAGATGCAGATCGCCAACCGAAGACATCAGACGTCAGCTGAACAGACGAACTTGAGTCAGCTGATGGTATGCCGCAACATTGGAACACAGCTGATTCCGACATCAGCTGGCAGGTATCATTTATGGCTGAAGGTGTTTGTGTCTTAAATGAGAATGTTTGAAATAAATTCAAACATTCCTGAGCATGTCAGTTAGATCAAAATAGCCATCATAGCGCATTTAATGTAAAGTACGGCTGAACATCAATAGCCTTACTTTATAGTGCGACTGGGCTGACATAAAAACAGTTCACCTTCTCACTCGCACGTATTGGAACTCGGAATTCAACGTCAAGTCAAAGTTAGTCAACAGTCGCGAGATCTCAGCCGTTGATAGATTCGCGCCATTCAACCTTGGCCGTCGATTTCAATCGACCCACGAACCTATAAAAGGCGGAAAATCAGGAAGTGATTTCTTACCTTCTATTCTTGTGTTTATCTGCAGTAACTGTTCATCTTCGTCTCTAATTCTGTCTCACCATTTCTGCTAAGTTCTTTCTCTCTCTATATATAAACTTCACTGCAATATTAAATGGCACCAAAAGCTTCTTCGCAAGGAAAGAAGATGGCATCCTCTGGACCAGCTCTAGTCCCTTCATCATACGAGGAATCTTTTGATATGATGCTATCTAAAATCCATTTTGAGCAGATTCTGTCGGAAGAAACACTGGACTCGCCGGTGTTATCCCCCCTCGCCGATCTTCTCAGGGAGAATGGCCTTCTTGAAAATGCAGATGCAGATCAATTTCTGGAGAATGCTCTCATATCCCCAGAAAGATTGAGGAGCAACATGCAGCGAACGAAGTTGAAACCCGAGCATCGACTTCTGTTCGATGTTGTATCCAAGGTCATCTTTGGATATAGCGGAGCCTTTGGAGACATTAGCCGACCAAAGCTCAAGCAGCTGATTGCTTTGGAGCACAAGCACAAGCACAACATCAACTGGTTCAAGTTCTTCGAACACCAGTTGATAATGGAGAAGCAGAAGATTACAGAAACCACAACTGACTCTGGAGAGAAGTTGTTGAGTGTTAAGAGAACTCTCAACTTTGGAGTTAAAATTTCTGCCCTGATCCTTCTCGCCACAAAGGATCAGAACATGGTGTGGGAAGACTGTAAGGAGACCCCAGTAAAAAGGCAGATGCTGTTCCCAACAGCCAAGAAGGCTCTGGATGTGATTCGGAGTGTTTATACTCCCAAAGAGAAAAGAGAAGCTGTGAAATCAGCTGAGGAGAAAGATACAGCTGAGGAGCTGCCTCCAGCTGTCGGCCGCACTTCAAAATCAACAGCTGCACGCCGACTCAGAGATGAGTCAGATAAAGAGAAAGAGGAAGAACCAGCTAAGAAGAAGTTGATGCTTTGTATCAAGAAGAAGTCAGTTGCAAAACCAGCTGAGGAGGTACCAACTGAGGAGGAACCATCTGAGTCGAGTCACTCAGTTGACAAGGACGCTTTCGAGATTGTTCCTCGTGAAAGTGAAACAAGGAAGGAGAACTCTCCCCATCGAAATGAGATGGAAGGGGTGGAGACCGATTCGGAAGATGAGCCGAACATCTCCTCGGATGCAGCTTCTTCTTCTTCCACGGAATCCGAAGATCTTCCAACCTCCCCCACGGCAGGAGCTGATGCCGTACAGCCCAAAGAGTTTCTCTCAACCAACACTCAGTCAGAAATCCCGAGCTCCCCGCTCGATGCCAACATTGTGACCACTTCTTCGGCCAATGTTGAGGAACCTCTCGATGCCAACATCCCCACCCAGTCAGAAATTCCGAGCTCCCCGCTCCATGCCAATATTGCGACCACTTCTTTGGCCAATGTTGAGGAAACCCTTGAACCGATCCCCTACGAAAATCTTTCTCCCTCCCCCATCGACGAAGAAGCTGATCGTCGAGCTATCGCGCTGGAACACAAAGGCAAGTTGGCCTACTGCTTTCAGAAGCTGATCGGAATGTTCCCCGAGGCGCGCGACATGCCCACTTTTGCCACACTCGGAACTGAGCTGCTATATCAATTCAACATCATATTCAGCCACTGGTATGTCAAGGAAGATACCATCCTAATACACAGTTGGAACCAGCTCAAGGCCGATGAGTCGCGTATAAGGGAATATTTCAACTACACTAACCTTGAAGTTGCGTACAACAACAAGGTTGCACTGCTGACTCGTCGACTGGATATCAGCAAGGCAGAAGGAAGAGACACAAGGGAGACAGCCGAACAAGATTGTGCCGCCTTCCTTGATAACATGCTGGCCAAATCTGCTAATTTCATGGATGACCTTGACGCAGCCGCCGTAGCAGCCAAGCAGGAGGAAGAAGAGCTTCAACAGTACCTGGCCAATCGCCAAGCCATGGTTACTGTTGAACAGCCAGCACCAGTTGAACAACCAGCTCCAGCTGATCAGCCAGCACCCTCCATAGATGAAATATGCGAGCTGATCGCTGAGAGGGTCAATCAACTGAGGAAGGAGATGCTTGCCAACATCCAGCTCCACGGAGAAGAACAGCTGAGGATGATGGAAGCTCAGGATGAGAAGCACAAGAAGTTGCTAGAAGACAATGATGCGCTGAAGATGAAGTTGGATGATCTTTCAACATCCACCAGCAAGGACATCACTGACCTGAAGACAACAGTTCTTGGCATCAAATCAGAACTGAACGTGCTCAAGTCCATATCTGAATCCAATCTTGCCAAATCTCAACAAACGCAAGATGAAGAATGGGATTCTCGATTCGAATCAAGATGGGCTGAGTTCATCGCCTTCCAAACCAAAGTCAATGAAACCTTCGCTGCACTGAAGAAAGCTGATCAAGAGCGTCGTGATAATGAATTGACGAAGAAGGTTGATGTGGAGAGCGTTGTTGATGAACTCTTCAACCGAATCCAGCAGGCTGAACAGAAACTCACTTCTCTAGATGGCTCAGTCGCAAGCCTTGTTGCTGATGCCAAAAAGGGGGAAGATGAGATTGGGGAAGATGAGCCTTGTTGCTGATGCAAGAAGCTGAAGAAGAGATACCAGCTGGAAAAGAATCTCAGCTGAAGAAGACCCAGCCGAAGAAGACAGCTCAAAAGAAGAAGTCCGCTCCGAAGCCAACCGACAAGAAACAACAAAAGCTGAAATCTATTGTTGTCAGAGGAGATGAAATGGCTAAAGACATGGAGTAAGCGAAGGAGTATGGAGTTTCCTACAACTCCATAGCTGAGATTGTAGCCGAGCTCGATGCTGAACTCGACGGTATTACAACCGAAGAGTGTATTGCTGTTGCTAAGGCTATGGATGTTCCGGAGAAGGAATACATGAATCCTGAATGGATCAAGAAGTTCGCAGCCAACCAAGCTACAAAAAGTCAACAAATTTGAAGAAGAGCTTGCCAAGGTTACCAACAACTTGGACAGAAATGTTGCCCCTCGAAGCCGTCGACGCATAGAGAAACATCAAGTAAAGGCTGAAGCAAGGTTGAAGCAACAAAGATTGCCAGGAAAGATCAAGCTCCAGGGACGCTTCAAGTATGTGGACAAGTGGATGCCAGCTGAATGGAATGACGATTGAGAATCATTCAAACAAGAATTTGTGAATGATTTCTATTACAGGAAGGTGTTCGCAACTGAGGATCCAAGAATAGCGTTCAAAGCAGCCCTGACTGAGCTACACTCTGGGGATCTGGGCATGTTTAGCCAGTTCAGACGTGCAATGGTTGATGCAAAGCTGGACATGAACACAGTCCCTGTCCCTCAGAAGGTTACATATCTCCCTCCATTCATTCCAGACACAAGAAATCATAACCGACAGAAGATCGCAGCTGAGGCAAGAAGAGTCTGTCAGGAACATGGAGTGGATATATCGAAGGAGTCAGATGCAAAGAGAGAAATTTTTGTCAGGATTTTTGGAAAGTATGGGCTGAAGTATTAGCCAAGGATAGAGTTTTTGAGCCACTGATGTATTTTGATTTTTGTGCATTTCTGTGTAAACATCAGTTGTAATGAAAACTTTCATCATATATCCGATTCACCTTGACGTACAATCTCTAGTTGTCTAAGCTCTGAATCGCAAAGTTATTTCAATACCATGTTATAACTATGTTAACCCTTTGATGTTTAATCTTATAGACTGTCGAGAATTTCAGCTGAGATTTTAGATAGGTCAGTAGGGTTCAGATCAGTAGGGTTTTGGCATCATCAAAAAGGGGGAAATTGTTGGGAAATTTAAGTAAAGTTTTGATTGATTCCAAAACTAACTGACCCCAACCGAGTAGATGTTGCCATATCCCATTGTTAGTATTTAGTCTCGCTGTTTGAAAAAGGTTCAGATTTTATCTTTACAGGACTCCAGCTGAAGACGGCAATATGGCTTTACTCGGATAGAACTACAGATGGAAATTCGGATGTGTAATATCAGATGTAAGAAAGACAACTGAGCGTTCAAGAGACAGAACATCAGATGTAAGAAAAACAACTGAGCGTTCAAGATATAGAACATCACATGTAAGAAAGACAACTGAGCATTCAAGCCAACTGTTCAGATGAAACATCAGTTGCAGGACTCAATCGTATAGATCGACAACATGAAGTTCAAGGCAGCTGAGGGTTCAACTGTTCCTTTTCAGACAGAATGTCAGATGAAGGTAGCGATCAGATGGAACATCAGCTGAAGACCACTCAGATGAAGATCAAACTTCTCAACCGACCAACCAATATTGAAAAACAAAGGTTGAAATTTGAATTTCAAAAAGAAAGTCACGTGAAGGTTTGACGTTCTGTCATTACCTCATTTGGCCCAACACAAGGTTGTCTCAGAAGGAAAGCAGAAGTTCACAGTTGCCAAATCGGGAAAATCTGCAGAGATGAGAGACAAGCCATCGCTTTCACAGAACAGAGATCAACGGCTCATCCAACGGCTAGTTGATTCTCTCCGCCTATAAATAGAGGCCTTCATTCATTCATCAAAAAAAGAAGACAGAGTAGAGAGCAAACAAACGAGCGAAAGAACAACTTTATACTGCACACAAGCTAAACTACAAATATTCTCTAAGAACATCACTAGTTGAGAGTTCATAGAGTATTAGAATATGTCTTGGTGTTTTCGATCTTAGTTTGAGTCTTCATTTGTTCAAGCTTAAATCCTAGCTCACTTCGTTGTTAGAACTATCAGTTGGAAAACCCACCCTTATACACATCCCCTAAAAAGGTTGTTAGGATCATGCTCTTCCCGAAATTGAGCAGAAAGGTTGATAAGTACCCGCAAACTTATCTGTAAGGTTGATAAGCACCCGCAAACTTATCTGAACGGTTGCAAAGCCCGCGTAAGCTTTGTGGTAGCTGTCCTAAAGAATTTGGACTGAGTTGTGTGGACTCACAACTCCCCGTGGACGTAGGAGTTCTCTCCGAACCACGTAAATCCTTTGTGTGTTTGTGTTTTCTGTTCAGTTACTTTTTGCATATCCAACTGACCAACTAACCAACACTCAAAACTGCATCTTTACATTTTCAACTGATTTGGTTATTGACCGATCTTGCATCTGAGCGTGAGTTATTTTATACGAGTTATTTTTATCCACCACATTCCGCACAGGACCACTCTTACAGCTGAGTTTTCCTACTCAGTTGTGATTCCAGCTGAGTCCTCTTACTCGGTTGTGATAATTTTCAGGGGGTTGATTTTAAAATTCCTATCTGGTGTATTCCCCCCCCCCCCCTTCATACTCCAGAACTCGTATCGGGACCATCAGATTTAAAATGCCTGAAGCATTAAAATCATAACCCAAAAGCATGTTTTTGATTAAACTGCAAAAATCATTATATGGGTTGAAACAGTCTGGGCGTATGTGGTATAATATACTGAGTGAGTATCTTTTGAAAGAAGGATACAAGAATGTATGCCCTTGTGTTTTCATAAAGAAAACCGAAAATGGATTTACAATCATAGCAGTTTATGTTGATGATTTAAATTTAATTGGGACTCCTGAAGAGCTCAATAAAACTGTTGAATATTTAAAGAAAGAATTTGAGATGAAAAATTTGAGAAAGATAAAATTTTGGATTGCAAATCGAACGTGTCCGAGGAGGAACGTTTATTCATCAATCCACATACACAGAAAAAGTTAAAGCACTTTTACATGGATAATGTTCATCCATTAGCATCACCAATGGTCGTTAGATCTCTTGATATAAAGAAATATCCATTTCGACCTGTTGAAATGGTGAAAAGATACTTGATCCTGAAGTACCGTATCTAAGTGCGATTGGAGCATTAACTTATCTGGCTAATAACACTAGACCTGATATAGCTTTTTCTGTAAATCTTCTCGCAAGATATAGCTCTGCGCCCACTTTGAGACATTGGAATGGTGTTAAGCATATTCTACGGTATCTAAAAGGTACGATTGACTTTGGATTATTTTATTTGGAAAGTTCAGATCAATCTCTTGTAGGGTATTCAGATGCAGGTTATCTATCTGATCTACATCAAGTTAAGTCTCAAACTGGCTACGTTTTCACCATTGGTGGAACGGCTATATCATGGAAGTCTGTGAAGCAAACCTTGACAACAACATCTTCAAATCATTCTGAGATTATTGCAATCCATGAAGCAAGTCGAGAGTGTGTATGGTTGAGAAATATGACAAGTCATATCCAAGAGTCGTGCGGACTAGCTTCCTCAAAGACCAACCCAACCATTTTGTATGAAGACAATGCTGTTTGCATCGCACAACTCAAGGAAGGTTACATCAAAGGCGATAGGGCGAAGCACATTTCTCCCAAGTTTTTCTACACTCACAATCTCCAAAAGAGTGGTGATATCAACGTTCAACAAATTCGTTCAAGTGACAATTTGGCGGACTTATTCATGAAGACATTACCAACAACAACATTCAGAAAATTGATACACAAGATCGGCATGCGTCGACTCAAAGATCTACAGTAATATCAAGATCAGGGGAAGCAGTTGTACTCTTTTTCCTTCGATTAGGTTTTTTCCCACTGGATTTTACTAGCAAAGTTTTAATGAGGCAACATCTGTTTAGGGATCTGTCACTCAAGGGGGAGTGTTGTAAATATTTATGTGAGTGACACCCAAGCAAGTGGGTTGCTTGGTGGCCAAGTAATTAGTTGCTTGATGGCCAAGACTCGAGTTGCTTGTCGTGTAAGTAACTATCCCTAAACATGCTCCATGTACTACTATAATAAGAGGCTTAGTCCTCAAATAAAAAACACACTATTCTCACAATCTTCTATCTACTCTCTTCTCTTTATCTCTCTAGTCTATTAGTCTATAACAGGAAGGCATTTGTTGGCAAAAATATTATTAAGTGATTTTTCATTTTGCAAAACAGTTTAATAGAGATGAGCATCCAAATAAAAGGTTGTGATTATTCTAAACTTTCATTTCATTTCTCTTTAAATCCACGATCTTCATTTTCTCACAAATGGCAGAGAAAGGCAAGAAGCCATCCCTATTTGTTGTTTAAATTCACGCACACAAGTATATATTAACTGTGCCTATGCTTTTCGGTGATGGGATTCATCGGTTTCAGGTTCACCGGAGGATTTTTTGGCCACTGCAGTCGAAGCTGCTAAGCGAGCTGGAGAGGTGACGTTTCTCTCTCATCTCCAAACTTACAGCTTTTGTTCAGATTTTTGCGACATTTTTTTGATCTTTATGTTTGCGACATTAATGTAATTGTTCTGTTGATCTTTGTTCTTTCCTTTTCTTTTTTCTTTTTGATTCATCGGGTCACAGATTATTCGTTCTGGATTTTATGGGACGAAAAAGGTGGAACACAAAGGCGAGGTATAATGTTAGTTTTATAGTTTTTATTTATTGTAGTCCAATAGTTTGGATTTTGGGATGAATACTGATTTGGAAGAAGCATCAGCACTGTGTTAAATGTTTGATGAAACTCATATTACTTCAAATTTCTGTGTTGGATTTGGCTAATATATGGTTAGTATCAAATTTGGGAACGCTTGCTTCAATTGGTGTTCTGGTATAAGTTGATTTTGAAGATTGGGATTGATCGATGAAATATTTTTAGGAATTTAGTAATCCATGTGAACTTACGTATTGATAATAGAGGGACGACAAATGTAGATACATTTGATGATGGTATAGTTCAAAGTCAAGCACTCACAGTGTTGAATATATGTATGTATTTCATTGAAACGACAATGTTGAACATTGCTTATGCTTCTTCATAACGACTTATAAATGATAAGACTAGATTCATTGTACACGGATGATGAACCATCTTCTAAAGTTTGATGAGATAGAGAGTAAGGTTATGTGTGTTTGAGCCAGTAAAAGAAACGGTGAAGTAAAACAGAAAGGAGATATGTCTTGATGCAATAAATTGTTTGTGAACCACAACTGAATCTTCTAACTTGGCCAAAGTAACGGGGCATAAAAAACAAAATGCTGATCATCTTGAGGTTCTATTTGCTTCAGATAGTGTCATTAGCTGATAGTGATGTCCACTGTTTCTCCTTCAGGTAGATTTGGTCACGGAAACTGATAAGAAATGTGAAGAACTCATATTCAATTTGCTCAAAGAGCAATACCCTGACCATAAGGTTTGATGTTTTTGCATTCTTCTGATTTTAGTGGCATTTTTCAAGTTGGATGCCTTTCCATCTGCATTTTATATCTAATATCGAGCGTTTTTCACCTTAGCTCATTGGGGAAGAAACAGCTGCTGCTAATGGCACTATAGAATTGACTGATGAACCAACTTGGATTGTTGATCCTATAGATGGAACTACAAATTTCGTTCACGGGCTAGTATCTCACAATCTTACTCTGTTTTATTTATCCAAAATGAAATTAGTAACATACTGAGCTCATAAGTTCTGAACATGATGCAGGTTTCCGTTTGTGTGTGTATCTATTGGATTGACGATTGGACAGATTCCAACAGTTGGTGTAGTTTATAATCCGATTATGGAAGAGGTAGAGGATCGAACACTTTCAAGTATCATTCGACATGATTTATGTCTGCTACCTTTGCTTTCTTATGTCCAGTACAAAATCCACTGAATTGATTACTGATTCATAGTGGATTGAGTTTTGAGTACAGAAGGAGTTGTAGCTCATAGCTTCTTTATTTCACTAAAGTGTTTTCATTTTCTTCTTCTCTATTCCATATAGTCGTATCTATAAAATTAAAAATAATTGATGATTGTACATAAATAGCCAATGGAGCTATCAGTATGCCTTCTTCAGTGTATGTGACTTTTTTTTTTCTTCCATTTCTGCTAAATCTTAACTGCGTGCTTTCATAACAATTTAAAAGCTTACACTTTTAAGCAGAATTTTTATTTGAGTAGAGGATAATATATCTTGGTTTCAAAATGTAGCTTTTTACTGCAATTCGTGGCAAAGGTGCTTTTCTCAACGGGAAACCCATCAAAGGTGAGATCTTCATCATTTATATGTGTTATTGCATATTCATTATATGGCTTGTCTGATCCCTGCTGCAATATTTGCGATGTGTAGTATCTTCTCAGGACAAGCTCCTGAAATCCCTTCTTGCCGCAGAGGTGATATGCTAGTAATTACTTTGTTTAACAGTGCTTATGTTAAAGGCGAAAACGCAGTCAATTATTTAGTTAAGTAAGAACCTACGTGGAGGACATTATTCACCTAATATATCTTTATTTGCTGTTGCTTATTCTCTTCATGTATTGCTGCATCTGAAGTTGCGATTTGTAAAATATTGGTGTTGTGTTCTATCCTTTTATCTGCAGTGAGGTAATACATTTTCGTCTAAACTGAAATAACAGGTGATTGCATCCCTTGAAAAATCTATCGTGGATGCTTGTACTAAGAGGATCAATAGCTTACTATTCAAGGTAGCTTATTTGTTTCCATAACAATGATATAAGCATCGCATTTATTTACCTACCGACAGGTAGTTGTAGCTAAGATCCTGCTTTCCTACTTGGTCAGGTGAGGTCACTTCGGATGAATGGATCTTGTGCTTTAGATCTTTGCTTCATTGCATGTGGGAGGCTTGATCTGTTCTACTTAGTCGGGTTTGGAGGCCCTTGGTAAGATTTTAAAGTTGTCCGCTGTCACTATGATCCTATAAATTACTAAATTTGGGTGATCTCTTCAGGGATGTTGCTGCTGGTGCTGTTATTGTAACTGAAGCTGGAGGAGTCGTCTTTGATCCGTATGTAACAACTCATCCAGCTTTTTTTGAAGAAATAGTTCATTATATTCTTATGTATGGAAAAGACCCTAATGGAAATTTTGAAATAAAGCCATGACTAGGGTCAAGCACACTGTAGTTAACTCAGCATTCTTTCATAACTATTCGGATATTTTGGAATTTGGATGAGTAAAGAAACTTTTATATTCGCTTATCCATAGTCAAGTCATGTAGATGTATCCTTTTTTTTCCAGCTCTGGTAAGGATTTCGACATCACGGCTCAACGAGTTGCAGCGTCAAATCCTCTTCTGAAGGACGCATTCGTTGAGGCACTGCAAGAATCGGAATGAGGCAACTCTCAGAGAGGGAGGGGCACTGATCTCTCGCAAGTTAAGTTTCTCTGTAGCATTTGAATGCTTACGATGAATCCTTTTGTTAATAATAATGAGTATTGATTGTGTTTTAGGCTGATGCCTACAGCACAATGATGCAGCTTCGTTTACCATATTTTTGCTATGGCTTTTGAAGGCCTAATGTAAACATTCATTTTGTTATGCACAATATTATCTTCTTCTCAATATCATTGCGCCGTGTATCTTTTGTGTTAGGTTAAACGTCGTCGTTACGCAGGGTTGCATATGTGGAGTGTACATTTGATGACTTACCAGTCAAATTTTGATGAAATGATTGCAAAATTGTTAAAGGTGGTGATGTTTTTTTCAAATGACCTGAAAATTGTAATTCTTCAACCTTAAGGTGATGGTATGCTTGAATTCCATTGAGGTGAACATAGCAATGAAATGATGATTTTAAAAAAAGAAAGGAAAAAGAATGAAGCTACTAATGTTGGTTTCCACAAAGATTGGAATGGTAATTTATTTATAAATTTCATTTCTATGATTGAATGAGTAAAGATGAATACGAATTAAATGTATTTCTATTAAAATAATCAGTTTATCTTATAGGATATTTTATTAAAAATTATGGTTTAATTAGCTTAAAATACATATTTTTTTGTTATGAATAATATATTTAAATATAGACATTACTTGTAGGCTAGGGATGGCAACGGGTCGGGTTTTTGTGGGTACCCGCACTTTCCAAACTCTAATGGGGCGGGTTTGGGAAATATTAAATAGTTTTGGGACGGGTTTGAGTTGAAACATGCAAATCCGTCACGGGTTTGGGTCGGATTTGGATAATTACCTCCGGATACCCGCTACCCAAACTCATTTATATATATAAGATAAAAGATATTATTATATGTATAATTTATTATATAATTATAAATATTAGTATAAATATTAGTAGATTTAGGGTTTTATCTGATTTTCTTAACACACATACACATCCCTTAAGAATCAAGTTTTTTAATATTTCTCCTCTACTTTTGTAAATCTACTTTCAAAATATGACGACACAACGACAACGGAACATCAAGAATTCATACTTCTAGTTATGTTTTAAGATTTTGTAAGTTCGTAGTACTTTGCTTTGAGATTAGTTTTAGTGAAATTTTCTGTTGATGTTTATGTTTTAATCATATTATAATATTTTATTATTTGATATTTACTTTTTAGTATTCGGGTTTTTAGCGGGTAATAAACGGGTATTACCCAACGGGTTCGGGTCGGGTATGAATTTTATAATTTTTTTTTAATCGGGTTTGGGTGTTGGAAATTTTCATGGGTTGAGGTTTGGGAAATGCTTAATGGGTGGGTACCCGATCCATTGCCATCCTATTGTAGGCTGAGTTAGGGTTTTCTATTCCGTATCTAATATTATTTTTTATATATATATATATATATATATACATATATATATATATCATATAAAAACTAATCCTAGTGTGAGAACGTGAGAACAAGCTTAAATTACTTTCTAATCATGCTTAAATTAATATATTATCATGCTTAATTATGTTTATGTCTTTTTATACGAACATTATATTTGTATATTTATGATTGTGAGTATTTGAAGCAAGAATATATATCGATTCAAGCATGATCTTATATAAACACTAACGTATTTATAAAAAGCATGAATCTTATTAAGCATGAAAATCTATAAATTTAAGCATAACTACATATTAATTTAAGCATATTCTCACGTTCTCACACCAGGAAATGTTTTTATACTAACCATCCCTATATATATATATATATATATATATATATATATATATATATATATATATATATATATATATATATCCTATTATCCCTATCTTGTACTTATACACTTAAGAGTAATAATAATATTGCTTATTCTCTGCGTCATGTCTCTCTTTTCTTCTCCCTATTTTCTGTGTACTTGTTATACTTACATTACAGCACATTATCAGCACGTGTCTTTAACCAATTGAGTGAATATTGGAAGTAAGCCATAGAAAAGAATCGTGTCTTTCCTGCAAGAAACCACAAAATCTCAATATGTAATCCATGAAGAATATGAATACCTTGTGTCAAGTGGATAGTGCCACAACACATACTATTCTTACCGATAAAAAATATTTTCAAACACTTCTAAACGTACCCTTCTTAGCTTTAAAGACATCCGATTAAATGGTTTTCACATTGAAACCAAAACTGAGAACAATAATGAGTTTCTAATCATAACTCAAGATGTTGGATGTCGAAAACGAGTTATAGAAAAACTCCCTTCTTTCTCCTCAGGGTTGTACTACACTCACATTCGACCTAATAATCATGTTGCGCTAAGTATGAATTTTAAAGACCCAAAATCTTTTAAACTATGGCATGAGCGAATGGGTCATCCTGGACAAAATATGATACATCATATTATTAATAATGTTGTTGGGCATAATCTACAAACAAAAGATCTATCTTTATCAAATGAGTTTGTTTGTAAAGCATGCGCAAAGGGTAAACTTATAGTACGATCTTCTCGTACTAAAGTTGGAATAAAATCTCCTACATTTCTTGAAAGAATTCAAGGAGATATTTGTGGACCAATTCACCCGGCGTTGGGACCATTTCGATACTTTATGGTTCTGATTGATGCTTCCACTCGATGGACTTATGTATGCTTGTTGTCTATTCGCAATAAAGCATTTGCAAAACTTATTGCCAAAATCATTGAGTTGAGAGCTCAATTTCCTGATTATTCCATCAAGTCCATTTGAATGGATAATGCCGATGAATTCACGTCAAAATCTTTTGACGAATATTGCCTTTCATTAGGTATCAAAGTAGAACATCTTGTTCCTTACGTCTACACTCAAAATGGTCTAGCCGAATCATTAATCAAACGTTTAAAATTAATAGCTCGACCATTGTTACAAAAATCCAACTTACCTGTTACTTGTTGGGGACATGCAATTTTGCATGCAGCTAATTTGCTGCAAATCCAACCAACTGCATATCATGATTACTCCCCCGATACAATTAGTACGTGATAAAGAACCAAATATTTTCTATCTGCGAATATTTGGTTGTGGAGTGTAGGGATGACAATTGGGTACGGCGGGCACGGATAGTGGATATCCATACCCATATCCGCGAGCCAAACCTATACCCATACCCATTCCCATACCCGCGATGGGTAGTTTCCTCCACCCATACCCGCTACCTGCGGATACCCGCAACCCGTCGGGTACCCGCCTACCCGCCACCCGCAGATATCCACTAACCCGCCACTCGCGAACCGAAATTTAATCAAATAAATTATAATTTAACACAAATAAAAGATTAACCACCAAAGTTCAAATCTATAAAACATAAAATTCAAATCTACAAAGTTCAAATCCATACCAATATCCAAATTCATCAACTAAAATTCAAAGGCCAAATTTAAAATTAAAAGTTACATTATTCCAACTCAACGGTTGAAATAGAGCAATCTTCCTTCAGCTCTTCTTCTTCGTCTTCAAGACATGACCAAAAAATAATTTCATTCTTTCCTTGACCTATGAACAAACAATTATTTACATTAGAAATTGAATATTACAAAAAAATAAGATTAATAGTAATTATAAATTTACCGGGTAGTAGTCGAGTATAATCGGATAGTAGTCGGGTATTTTGTGGATATTTCGCGGGTATTTTTAACGGGTAAATGGGTAGCGCGGTTAGTCCTGTTCACGGTTCAAGGCCCGCCGGTTCCGGGCCTTGAACCGCCGGTTCACGGTTCGGAGGGCATTGAACCGTAACCGGCCCCTCAACACTATTGACGGTTACGGGCCGGTTCAGGAAACCGCCGATCTCGGTTCCGGTTAAAACCGCCAATTTTTTTTTTTTTTTTTTTTTAATCATCATCCCTTGTGGCTTGTTTTTCCTTCTATTATTATATTATAAACACATTACAAAAATAAGAACAAAGCAACTAATTTTAATAGAAAGGTGAAATTGAAATATTATAAACAAATAAATTAACAAACACAATTAACACATTAAGATTTAAAACATTAGGAGAAGATATTACACACCAACAAAGTGACAAACACAAATAAGTCTAAAACATTAGGATTAGGATAACTAACTAACAAACATAACAAACACTAACTTCAATTGTCCTTGAAATAGAAAATAAACACTACAAATACAAATATTACAAACATTACAATGTGAAATATCACCGGAGAATGTGTGAAAGACTCTCAATTCGATGCTTCTTTTCGATGTGACCAACTAGCTTCTCGTAACCTCCACCGGTTTGCCACTTAAAATTACAATTGCAATAATTGCAAACAACACGATATATTGGCTTTGTATAGTCCGGCAATGGCTCGTCATGACGGGTGTAGTATTTGGTGAAGAGCTCACTAAAAGTAGATGGGCAAGGAGGCATTTGGTGAAGTTGGTGAAGTTGAAGAAGAAGATAGAAGAGTTAGAAACTTAGAGTTGGAGATGGTGAAAAAGAAAATGATTGAAAAATAGAAAAGTGAAAGAGAATGGAAAAATGAAGAAAAAATGAGGAAGATGCAAAGTGATAGAATGAGGGTGTATTTATAGATAGAATTTAGGGTTTGCCCAAAAAGAAAAAATTAAAAAAGATCGCAAACCGCTGGTTCAGCTCAAAACCGGCGGTTACCGGCACAAAACCGGCGGTTTTAGGCAGAAAAAAATGAGGTTTCTAGGCACTTTTTTTGAGTTTTTTAATTTATATATTTTTCTTGTTTTTTTGCTATTATATGTTGGATAAACATATTCTAAGACAATCTAAGAAAAAAAAATGAAAAAAATTTAAGTACTCCTTGTATTAAAAAAATAAAATGAATTATATAGAATATTGTTGGAATTACAACACAAGTTACATATTTGATAGTTAATACATTATAACTTCATACATTTCATTTGAAATTACTTCTACTTTCACAACATTTTTGCTAACTCCTAATACTTTAAGTTATATTTGAAAAGAAAAAGAAAAAAAAAAGGACTTGAGCTCAATCTTATAATTAAAATTGAGTTGTCTACGTATCCTCATAGAGGAATCAAAGTCCACGTAGTTCGATTACCTTAATCATGCCGATTGCCGTCTAGTTCTCTTCCGCCTCGGATCAATCGCTCTCGGTGAACTCTTCATTTTCGCTCTCTTCTACATCATTCCAATCAACTTCTTGAGCTCTAAGATCCGCCCTCGCCCAATCATTGACCAACATCGTAGCTTCGACGTTTCTTAGTTTCAAGCTTGATCTTCTTTGGTCTAACATGAGTCCACCAAGGTTAAAAGCTTGTTAAATGGAGACGGTGGATGCGGGAACGGCAAATAACTCCTTCGCCATTATAGAGAGTATTGGATACTCCGTTATCTTGGACCACCACTTCAATACGTCGATTTGTGGAGTGCTAAATTCAACACCAAAAACAAAACGACAACCCAAATACATATCCAATTCACTATTACCTTGACCCCTAGGGAGTTCATAAGATCTATCTTGGTACATGGTACTTAATTTTTGAACTAAGGGATCTAAAGAGTTCATCATATCGAGTGGTAAATATGAAGAGGTTGGAATACTAGGAGGTGGCATTTGATTTATGTCGAGAGTACTATGAGTTGTCCTATATTCGGCAAAAAGAGATCTTAAGGTTCTTTCTAACTCATCTTTTATTTGTTGTACATTAGGAAGATAAAAAAAAATACGTTCTCCGTCAATTTGTACGTCTAAAAAGTCCATTTGCGAGAAAGCATCATAATAAATATCTATCATTTGACAAACACCATCATATTTTCATTTAAGATCCAAACATTTAGCTACCCAGAAAACATCCGGAATATATGTAAAATATTTTAGCCATTTTTGCACCATAAAATAAATCACACCTTGCAAGTTTGGTTTAGTAAAACAATTCTTAAAACTAAGAGCAATATACATGCAATGTTCCAAAACACGAACGAAAGTACAATAATAAACACCTGATAATTGAACGGTGGCATTGTTAAAAACCTTCAACAAACCATATAAATCCATGCATTGATCCCAATGAGAAGGTAACAAGGTTAATTGAGTAGTTGCAAATTTTTTTCTAAAAAAATCGCATAAATGTTCTTTATACTCTATAGTACTATTAAGCATGTCATACGTCGAATTTCAACGATGTGATACGTCTCTAACAAAACTCCTATGTTGAAGATTTTTTTTACGACAATATTTTTGCCATTTTTTGCCTAAATCTATCTTCTTATGCAACATTGCAACGGCTTTTCTAATTGGTTCAACCGATTCATTAAAAATATCAAGTGCATCTTGAACACATAAATTTAAAATATGACAAATACATCTACTATGAAAATATTTCCCTTGAAAAGTAGGACTACAAGCCGCAATTAATTGGGGAATACTAGCGGTATTGGCCGATGCATTATCAAAACCAACCGAAAAAACTTTATTAATCAATTGATATTCATTTAAAACGGTAATAATAATTAAAGCAATATTATTTGCCGTGTGTGGATCATCGAACTCCCTACATACAATCAAACGCTTTTGTAACGTCCATTTATCATCAATCCAATGACATGTAATTCCCATATAATTATTTTATGATAACAATCCGTCCAAATATCCGCACAAATAGAAACTTTATGATCTAAACGCATCAAATATTTCATTAACTCTTTCTTTTTATCAAAAGCTTGTCTCCTAATACTCCTAAGCATGTTACTTCTACTAATTTTTTTGGCGGGGGGACAATATGCATCTTTTATCGATGATTCATACGTTATTCTATCGGCATAATTAAAAGGTTGTTTTTCCATAACACAATATCTAGCCATAACATCTTCGGCATGCTTATGATCATATTTAAATAAGACATTAGAAGGCGTACCCGTCATCGAAGTTGTTGATCCACGAAGTTGTGTTTGGCTTTGTGGAATTCCGTATTCCGTCGGATGGCAAGTCTCCATGTGTCGCCTTAGTGTGTCGTAGCCTACTCCGTGCGAAAATTTGTAGACATTGTTGCAATAGTTGCAAAATGCGTTGAATTTTTTTGGTCCTTTGTCGGCGTCGGGATCGTTGCTTGAGCTTGTTTCGTCAATTCTTGGCAATTTTTTGAAGTGCTTGAGGAAGATATCCGAAGTTAGAGGTCTACCACTTGGTGCTTGAACTTCTTCTTCCTCTCCGTCGCTGGCGCCGGCGTTGGATTGTTGTTGAGATTGCCGGTTCAAAAGCGCCTCTTGCCTATGAACTTCTTGATACCACTCTTCATCTTCTTGTTGTTGAAGTCGTTCGGCATACTCTCTATCAATTTCTTCCGCCACTTGTTGTCTTCTTGATCTTCCTCTTGTGGATCGAGATGGAGCACGAGCATTGCGGTCTTGATTTTCGGCAAGACCCTTGCCCTTATCGACACGAGATGAGCTCGACATAGTGGAGAGTGGTGGTGAAGGTGGACGTGAAGGTGGTGGAGGTGGTGGCGGCGTGGCGGTGGAAATGGAAGTGTGGAGAGTTGGTAATGGTGGAAAATGGAAATGGTAATACAATACTACAAATAACACAAAATAAAAGAGGATTTGAGAGCTTAAAATGCAAGAAATTAAGAGAGAAAGAGAGGATTGAGGTGTGAGGAATGATGAGGAGGAAGAGTGGTATTTATAGGGGAGGAGAAGGGATGAAAAACGGCTACAATTTTGTAGCCGTTGCTGCTGCTGCCATGAATCTGCCTTGCTGCAAACTTTCTGCCTTGGAGCCGTTGGAACCGCCGGTTCGGCGGCCCGGCGGTTCAGCCGGTTAACCACCGGTTCAGACGGTTCAACCGTTGTAACCGCCGGTTCCATGCAATATATATTAAATTTTTATTTTTTTTTTAATTTTATTAACCGCCGGTTAACTGCCGGTTACGGTTCGACAAAATTGAGGCCCGTAATCGGCCCTTCCTCTGCCGGTTACGGTTACGGTTCCGGATCATTGACAGCCGGTCCGGTTAAAAACCGTTGACCGGCGGTCCGGTTCCGGTTCGGAACCGCCGGTCCGGCAAAAATGGGCAAGTTTAAGCGCGGGTACGGATAGTAACTATCCATACCCATACTCGCGAACTAAATGTATAGTATTTTCTAACCATGAAGCTATCCATGGATATCAAATGCCCCTCAAACTCGCACCTATTAGGGTCGGGTACCCGCAGGTAAATTGCCATCCCTAGTGGAGTGTACTCCAATATCACCACCTAAGCGTACCTCAATGGGCCATCAGCGAAAACTAGGCATTTACGTGGGTTATGAACCTGGGGATCAATTTACTGCTTGGGACGCTGATTGTATTTTCGATGAAGATCATTTCCCAACATTAGGGGGAGACAAAAGCCCAAATTTAACACAATGTCGAGAAATTTCATGGAATGAAAAGAATCTTCAATATTTAGATCCACGTACTAATGAATCAGAACTGAAAGTTCAAAAGATAATTAACTTGCAATATTTAGCAAGTAATTTGCCAGATGCATTTACTGATCATAATGGAGTGACTAAATCTCATGTTCCTGCTATAAATACACCATAAAGAATTGAAATTCCACGTGAACTAGCTAAATCAGCTGATTATCCTTAACGTCAGAAGCGTGAGAGACCTATTGGTGCTAAAAATAGAAATCCCTGACACACAAAATCAAATAAGGAAATGATATCGCTCCAACAACCTTCTGAAGACGATCATCCTGAAGATGATAATCCTAGTACATCTAAAAGTGCACTAACTAATCATAATACTAGGATTGCAGAACGGTCAGATCACAATATTATGGGAAATGACAAAGATCTGGTTGATGTTAATATCGAAGTTGCTATGAACTTTGTGAATACATGAGAAACGTATAATAGAAATGATATTGTTGTTGACGACACATTTGCCTTAACAATTGTCCTTACCATTTTTAATGATAATCAGGATCCTGAACCGAAAACAATAACCGAGTGCCGGAAGCGCTCTGATTGGTTGAAATGGAATGAAGCAATGGAGGTAGAGCTAAATGCGATAAATATTAAGAAAGTCTTTGGCTCGATAGCACTTACACCAAATGGTGTTATCCCAATAGGATATACATGGGTGTATGTACGAAAGAGAAACGAGCATAATGAGGTGGTGAGATATAGAGCGCGATTGGTAGCTCAAGGATTTTTGCAGAGACCTGGAATTGATTTTCATCAAACATATTCTCCTATTTTGGATAACATTCCGGTATTTGATATCTCTGGCATCAACTATGAATATAGAAATGCAGTTAATGGATGTCGTGACCTCATATTTGTATGGGTCACTAGACACTGATATTCATATGAAAGTACATGATGGGGTTAAAATTCCTCAAATGAAGGAAAATGAAACTCGCAGCATGTATAGTGTTAAATTACAAAGGTTGTTGTACGACTTAAAACAGTCGGGAAAAATGTGGTATAACCGACTAAGTGAATTCCTCTTGAAGAAGGAATATGTGAACAATAACATAAGTCCTTGCGTGTTCATCAAAAGTTCACAAAATGGTTTTTGTATCATTTCTGTGTATGTTGATGATATAAATATAATTGGAACACGCAAAGAGATTGAGGAAGCTAGCTCATGCTTAAAGAAGGAGTTTGAAATGAAAGACTTGGGTAAATCCAAATTTTGTCTCGGCCTGCAGATTGAGCATCTCCCTGAAGGAACTTTTGTACACCAGTCAAACTATGTGAATAAACTATTAGAAAAATTTTATATGGATAAGTCACATCCACTTAGTACACCAATGGTTGTCCGATCACTAAATGTGAACAAGGACCCATTTAGACCTAAAGTAGATGATGAAGATATTTTAGGACCTAAAGTTCCTTATTTGAGTGCAATTGAAGCACTACTTTATCTCGCAAACTGCACGAGACCCGATATCGCATTTGCAGTTAGCTTGCTAGCAAGGTTTAGTGCTTCTCCTACACGAAGACATTGAAATGGTATTAAACATATTCTTCGTTATCTTCAAGGTACAAAGATCTTGGTTTATTTTATCGAAGAAATCAAGACGTGGCATTGGTAGGCTATGCGGATGCTGGTTATTTATCTGATCCCCATGATGCTAAATGTCAGACTGGTTATGTTTTTCTCTGTGGTGGTGCAGGTAATTCTTGGGAATGTGTTAAGCAGACTCTAGTCATTACATCTTCAACCACTCAGAGATTATCACTTTACATTAAAACCGCTAAAGAATGTGAGTGGCTAAGGTCATTAAAACAATACATTCGTGGATCTTGTGGTATTGCAATAAATGAGAACTCTCCCACTGTCCTATATGAGGACAATGTGACTTGTGTTGTACAAATGAGTAGTGGGTGTATTAAAGAAAATTTAACAAAGCTTATATTACCTAAATTCTTTTACCCACACGAGCTCCAGAAGAGCGGCGAGATTATAGTACTGAAAAATTCGCTCTTGAGAAAATCTTGCAGATTTATTTACAAAATCTCTTCCTACATCAACATTTGAAAAATATGTTTATAATATTGGGATGCGCAGGCTTGGAAGATTATTATCTTTAGGGGGAGCGAATATTACAAAATAGTTTTTGAAGATTGGACCTTGAAGGTCTACATCAAGCCTCAAAGGCTAAATTTGTTGTGCTCTTTTTCCCTTTACTATTTTTTTCCTATTGGGTTTTCTTAGTTAAGGTTTTTAGCGAGGCAACAAATGCAACGCATATATAAACGTATGTCATGGACTTTTCTCGACTGTTTTTCTCCCATAGAATTTTTTCAGCGAGACCTTTAATGAGACATGAACATCACGTCATAATGTCCAAGGGGGAGTGTTATAAATAATATATTTATATATGAACATTACTAGTAGGATAAGTTAGGATGTTCTATTCCATATCTAATAGTATTATATATATATATATATATATATATATATATATATATATATCCTATTATCCCTACCTTATACTTACACACTTGAGAGTAATAATAATATTGCTTAGTCTCTACGCCATCTCTCTCTTTTCCTCTCCCTATTTTCTGTGTACTCATTCTACTTACATTACAACATTTTTGTCAATTTTGAATTTTTTTTCACGAATTTTTAAATTTTCATCCAAAACAAACAATTTTTCCACGTTTCACAAATTTGACAAATTGAAGCTGCTATATTAAAAAAACCAACAAAAAAATGACATGGATGATAGGTTCATCCGTTCATGTGGATTAATTTTGCATGTCACACCAACTTCAAATCTTCAATTTGACTAAAATTTAAATTGTGCGAAAATTGCAATAAGTTAAGAATTTGTTGTATTTAGAGGAAAATTGAATATTTATGAGAAAAACTAAAAAAGAAATGCAAAAGTACGTGTGTAATTAAAATTAGGCTTGTAGACGAATCGAATATCATTGTATTCGATTCGTATTCCCATAAATTGCTACATATTCAATTCGGTATTCGATTATACTTCAAATATTTTTTTTTGATTCATATTCAATTTCATATGCTATTTGCGAATATTCAAATCGAAGCGATTATTCGGTTCGACTTTTTTTAAGTTTATTGTAAACATATTATTCGATTCGATTCGTAATTTTGAAGGATATTTTTTAAATAATATTTAACACAATTAAATACTCAATTCAATAATAAATTGAAAACTGAGAAGTGAGAATGGAAAATTGGGATTTGGGATTTTGGAAGGGTTTGCCGTTTCAGGGTTTGAGGAGTTTGAGGTTTTATTTTTGTTTTATTTTGCTTTTTAGTTTAAATTTTTATTTAGTTTAGTTTAAAACACTCAATTAAATAATATATATATATATATATATATATATATATATATAATCTAATATTTTTGAAATATCGAATAGAATATTTCGAATATATCAACATTTTGAATTCGTATTCGATAACTAATCGAATTAAAAAAAGTATTCATATATTCGAATCATAAATTTACGAATCCGAATATCAAAAATTCGAACGGGATATCGAATCAAGCAAAATTATTCAATTCATATACACGCCTAATTAAAATTAGTCCAGAATTTCATTATGTCCAAAGGCTCAATTGATTTAAGTCGGGTTTGATATACAGGCCTAATTAAAATTAGACCAGAAATTCATTACTATGTCCAAAGGCTCAACTCAATTTAGAACTCGATTTGAGTCGGATTTGATCACGAAGACAAAAGTTTAGGGGGGTGTATTGGATTAGGAGTCTGTGGGATTTTTAAAGAGTTTGAAAGTCTGGGTGTATTCAATCGAAACTTTTCAAAGTGCTTTAAAATCTGGTGGTATTCAATCACAACTTTTCAAACTTCTTAAAAATTTGGTGGTATTCAAAACTTGATTGACTTTCTATGTCTATTGACTCTCGTGGAATTTAACGTGTTTTTACCCGTTTTTTGTACTCAACGAACTCCGACCTTCAACCACGAGATTTTGAGATTCCATGAAACACCAGCGCCGGCGTCCTTCCAGAAACTGCTGGGGTCTATTCGGCCCTCGGCTAGGGCCCAGCCTCAGCTGGAAGGTGAATGAGAGAAAGAGAGAGGGGCAACGGACGCATCATCACTAGTGTTAGCTTCATCATCTGTTTCTTAGGGGTGACTTTTGTTCTATATCTATACTCCATTTCCACTTTGTTTGAGATTCTATTGTCTTGCATGATTGCATCCAAATAGGCGAGGAAACTTGAAACCCAACTGGACGAACAGATGCATTTGTATCGCAAGTCTCAACAAAAATTGATTCATGTAACGATAATGATTTGGAGTCTGGAATTGATCAACTCTTGAAATAGCTTCAGCATGTAAATGTGCAAATGCAAGCTAGGGTTTCATCTGGTGGATCAGAGATCTTTTCTCATACATTGACACGACATCAAGAAATCCTTCAGAATCTTACTCAGGTTAACAATATATTTCTAATTCCACTATACATTAACTCTGCGTCGGTTGCCTCTCTCTCCTTCTCTCTCTCTGCTCTGCGTCGGTTCCCGTCATAGACCAGTGACGGCGGCTGGCCAGCGCTCGCTGGCTTTAAGTGCCGCGATCGCTGAGGTCCAGCCGGCTCTGGAATCCATCGACTTCAACTCTAACGAAGTCGTCCATGTGAACTCCATCACAAATTACTCTCGACTCCATACGGAGTCAATCAACTTCAAAACTCGACTGATTTTTCAAACTCTTTAAAACTCAAACGGACTCCCAATCCAATACACCCCTTTATACTTTAGACTTTAGACTAGTCGAGCTCGAACAAAATAAAGTATTAAGCTCGCGCGAGTCGCGACTGCAGCCGAGTTGATAAGTTAAATCGATAAATGAGCGCATTTTGAATTTTTGACTTTCAAATCCACTCTAGATCTTCCTGCTTTTTCCGACGTCGCCGACCTCTTCCACCTTAGTGGCGCCGCCGCCGCCGCTGCCAGACAAACGAATACGCCCCCACCCTTTGCCAACAGTACTTGCAAAATCAATTCGACTCCGGTTTTGGCCGTTCCATCCAAAACACCGCCGTTTTCTGGTACTGATGGCGACATCTCAGGCTAGAAACAGTGGGCTGCCGCTGATAAATTTTCTCCGGCTAAAAGGAGTGCCTATTCTGCAGCAATTGCATTTGGAAGAGAGGCTGCTGCGGACCTCCTCCGATAATTGGTGCATCGTCAACGACGGAACAACCCGCCCCACCATTGTCATGGGTGTTTCAGGGTCAGAATTTTGAAAGTTTTCTGTTTAATAAATTTCTCTCTTCTTAATGTTCAATATTTGTGCCTGAATTGTGTGCCTATATGCTGTCTGATAATGAATCGTATTATGTAGGTTTGAGATATTCTTACTCCATTCAATTCTAAACAACCATCTTGTTCTTTCTTTTTCCTAATAATTGTAATCTCATTGTCATTTACTTATAATTGGCCTTTTGTGATGGGAATGGCTAACTTGGTGTTGAATTAGTGCTGATAACTATCCTTCATTGACATTGCTAGAACTTTCTAATTTGTCGAATTTCGGATTGTTTAGATCACCAGCATTTGCTTGGATTTTATACCCTGAAATTGATATACGCTTTTGCATCTCATAAATCCCAATTTCTGAGATATTTTCTGTAGCATGCAAAAGGATACATATGCAAATATTAGATACACAGAAGCAAACATGCAGCATATACCAGTCTTGAACACAGAGAAATCTACGACGATAAAATAAAAGTCGCCTAGGACCTATTTATTGGCATAACTGCTGGCAGTGCAGTAGGTTATCTATTAGGCATTGACATTCTCATCCCTAATTTGGTGTGACGTGTTTGATTGTCATGTCATGTCTTGGAGTGTTGTAGTTTTGAGTTTCATCGAATGATCATGAGCTAGATTTTATGCAACAAATTGATGTGCGCAGTGTGGCAAAATTATTTTGATAGGAAACCTAAGGAACTTCTTGAAACTGATGCTGTTGTAAGAGATGAAATTCCAGTCATCCGAAGGTTTAGTGGAGGTGGTACTGTTATCGTTGATCAGGGCACTATTTTCGTAACATTTATATGCAACAAAGACGCCATTCCAGGTTTACAACCATATCCTCAACCTATCATGTCATGGAGCAGCCTAATATATAAGAATATTTTTCAAGGAATTGGGCAATTTGGTCTTCGAGAGAACGGTATGTATGTAGTACCACCTCTATCATATAATGGCCCCTGCAGTCCTATAACTAGATATTGATTAACTTGAGTGAGATGGGACTTGGTAGATTGATTCAGTTCCAATTACAAAATCAACATTTTTTCCATATTTCACGGGATTTTCCTGCTCCTAGTAGTGAAGTGTTAAACATGTATGCTGATTGACTTATGTACCCATTTTTATATTGAAACTGATTTGTTTTGGTATGGGAATCAGCAAGTGCCTTTAGTAGTAGTTACATTTCCTTTTCTTTCTTTTCTCTTAATTTGTTTAGCAGTTCGGATCTTTAAAAGTAGGAGTTTTTTTTTTCTTCTCCACAGTCCCCACTCACTTGTCTAGGAAAACCTTTTCCATTGGAAAGAATTCTCGCCTACCTTCTTGACCTGGAAACTAGAAAAGACTTGAGATTTTTAAGTTTATCTACTGACATTTAGACAAATGTACTGCTGAAATTCTGGGAAGACTATGTTGGCATTTATCATCCATGCCAATTTTGTTCATTTCTTCTCTTTGCATATCAACGATGGTAACTAAGAAACTGCTGTTATTATATCTGTGATTATCTATCTCTGTAGCCAGATAACCTCACAGAAAGTCAAAAGGCTTGTTTTATTTTTCCTGTAAATTTTTCTTAATGGATGCAAATGCAATTGCATCCAATACATTAATGTATCTATCATATGTCACTACCTAGCTTAACCTATGAAGAAAATATTGATATGCTAAGTTGGATATATCTCTAGGCAGCATATTTTAATGAGAAGTTTGATTGTACTCCTCGTACTGCTCTTTTATCAGATTACGTGCTTGGCAGCCGCAAATTTGGTGGAAATGCTCAGTCTATTACAAAACATAGGTGGGTCCACCATACTTCTTTTTTATGGGATTATGAGGTCAGTAACATGGGTTACCTCAAGATGCCGAAACGAGCCCCTGAATATCGACAGGTGCGGGTTATACTTTTAAATTTTCCATGCATCCTAACAACACTGTTTCTTTCTGGCCATTCTTGTATTTCAAACTCTGTACTCTGTATTCTGTGTAAATCTCTATTACTTTTGATGATTTAAGCTCCTCATATTTCTCGTGGATGTTTATGCAGGTAAGTTGCATGCATCCTTAAAAATTTTGCATACATCTGCAGAAGTTAAATCTTATTTTAGATTTTCAGAAAATACTAATCTCTTATATATTTAGTCTTGGGAATTTCTGGGAGGTGAACAGATTAATGGAGATGACTTTAGTTAGTAGATAGGCTATAAGATTACAGAAGGTTATATAGACCTACCACTAGCTAGACGACTAGACATAGATAATCTTATCCTCAGTAAGAGATTGCAGTTCAGACTTGAACTTGATACAATCAAGGAGGGGAAAAGACTGATAAATCACGGTGCCCTTTCCTTGTGATAATCTGGGCCACAGAGTCTATCAAGTCAAAACATAATATTAGTAAACAAAATAATGAGGTTTAATGGAAGATTGCCATGCGAATGTAATGACCTACACAATGAAGCTGTCCAGAACTGCTAATACCCCGTAAGTTGAGTAAAAGGAGAAATTTGTCCGAGGAGGAAAATACTCGGAAAAGTTGCCATTAACATAGCTTTCTTGGTTGCCTTTCATCGCAAGTTAATATCTAACTGAAATGAATTACAATAGTGTGCCCAGCTTCATGACTGCAATGCAACTTATCTATTACAAGTCTTGTAAAATTGTCCTGTTCTTTTTCGTTAAAGGCCAGGAATCATCTTGAGTTTATATGCCGCATGAAGGACTATATGTCGAGGTCAAATTTCATCGATGGGACGATGAATTCAATTGGCACCTATTTTGATTTGAGACCACTGGAGACGGAAGATCTCCAGAATCCTTCCGCTTCTCAGTTCGTGCCGTCCAGTAAGCTACTGACTCGACAAGAACTGGGAGTGGAACACGACTCTTACGAGACCACGAGAGCTAGTAACATCTCTCAAATTATGATTTGATTTGCAGAATTTAGTTCAAAGAAGTGTGGATGATATTTGCCTCTCCTAATACTGTAATTGACCATGCATCGTAACTCATTCATGCGGTTGCATAGCTAAGCTAGCTATCCACAGGCAGTCAGGTACGACACGAGGGAGTTAGATTTTTCGTTTTGTTTGGACAAAGAGTAATTAATTTCTTATAGATAAACTGAACACATATAAAGATTAAATTTATTGAATGAAATACATCTATTTTATTTAGAGATACTCCCTTTGGTTCACTCATATTGTCATCCTTTTCTTTATTTAAGTATCTCACTCATATTGTCATCTTTCAAATATCTTCCAAATAATGAATGTTTTAACCTTTCAAAATCCTCCAAAAGTAATGTAATCTACTCATATTTTTTTTTATCTTCTTACCTTTATTCTTAATTTTCGTGCCGAATAATAACATAACAATTGGGTCCGAGGGAGTATTGTTCTTGTTAAGTAACTGTTGTACAAAACAAGTATGGCGATACTATTACTATTGATGATAAAACGTGGTTATTTATCGTTAGGAAGCAATACAAAAGCACCAAGAAAATAATTACGGCGATATTTTTTTAATGATTAATCACGATGAAGAAGCATCACAAAATTAGCAAGAAATTAAGTAGTTTACATTTGGCGCATCCAATCCAACGATTCTGCATAAAATCTTTCACGACATTTGGGATCAAAAGGACAGATTGATAAGACTTTTTATTGACAGCAGACATGTTGTAAGTTGTAACCTTATAATACAATTTATGATTCTGCAAGTACATATGTATAAAGTGCACTAATAATTTGAAATAATGTGATGTGTCGTTTTCTGTAAATATCCATCATCATATCAACTGAATCTATTCTATCTATGTGTACCTAAATGTCCTTCTATACTCTCTCTCTCTCTCTTACCATGAGAGAGGGGACCTTCCTTTTCTGCATTTGTCTGCACTGCCTAAAGACACTTATGGGACACTCGGGGGTGGAGTACTCGTCGGTGTAGAGAGACACGAATAAGGAGCGGCTCTTATAATAAAACGTCAAAGCTATAATGAGAGTAATACATTCGAGAGAGAGTTTAAAGTAATTGATAGTTGCTATTCGTACCATTAAAGATGCATCTTTTTTTCGGTACCTATTTTGAAAAGACTCGTTGGAGTAATTCTAATATGGGTGACCGACCTCAAAGACAAAGACAAAGCCCGCTAACAAAAACTTGTGATGGTTTATAGAGTCAAAGCCGAGTTGTTACCCCCACGCACCTCTATATAAATGTTTGACAGTTGAGTAAATGTCTAATTGATAATGGGAAGATCTTTCATGTAAACTCTTCTTGTGTTGATTAAAATATTAAGCTGCCAGACTTTGGTTAGCAGCCCCCCAACCCAACAAAGGCCACCTAAGCAGCAGCGATGCTCTGCCGTCTTCCTCATCACCCATTTGTTTTCTTGTTTATACTCTGTCAATAGCTTCACATCTCGCTTCTCTCTCTCTCTTCCCATTTCCTCTCTCATCAAATCTTGAAAATTCTGCATCCGGAAGTCCTCCACGCCCACAGCTCCGCAGCTTTATTTGATCATCCCTCTCTTCATTTTTTGGTTGCTCTTTCTGAGACTCTTCATTTTGATCTGCTCTTGAAAGTTTATGACTTGATCACACACTTCTAAGAATAAGTGGGTATGTTTCTCTCTCTCTCTCTCTCTCTCTCTCGGCTTTGTGAGTGTTGCTGAATTTGATTGGAAATGCATTTTAATGTTCAAGATGCTTACTTTCTTTTTATGGCGGAGAAAAAAAAATAGCAGTAAAACTATGGCATATTCCGAAAAGGAAATGACATTTTGTGGAAACATTATTTTTGGTAGTTTTCTCTAATAGATAAAAGTGTTAAACTTCTCCTTTTCTTGGGTTTTCAAGTCAACATGCTATTGAAGTTGGGTGGAGAGTGGTAGAAATGCTTTTTTTGTTGAAAATGTACAAAAATATCTTTTTGAGCACTTGATTTTACTTCTAACATAAGATTCAATGGTAATGAAATGAATTATAACTAGTGTCCTTTTCTTTTTTTTTTGAGGAAAATAGCTAGTGTTCTTATTGGTGCAATGTGATTTGGATTTTTAGTTTGAGATCTTGGAACAAATTGGTTAAAAAACATTGAAGATTTGGATGAGATTAATTTTATATTCCAATGTGTGAGATCTATCTTCGGTTTTTAATTTTATTACACATAGTAAGTCATCACATTATGTTAATCACTGGGGTAGAAAAAGATCAAAGAAACTGTAAATTTTGTGTAATTTGTTCTTGGAGGTGTAAAGTTTTGTGTAATCAGTTCTTAGCTGTTTCGGAGCTCTCCCACTGTCGTGGCATTGCCATTTGTGCTTCGTTGTTAATTGTTTCGGACTTCTCCCAATGCCGTGGCATTGCCATTTGTTCTTTAAAAAAAGTATGTGCTAATGAAATCCAATTCATATAATGAATGACATGGTTTTAGGCAATCTTTTGGTCCTGATCCAGTTTCAAATGTACACTCCGATTTACATGCTGGATCATAGTTCATATGGCGAACCAATCTAATGGCTTCTCGAAGATTCTTCTACATGCTAGTAGTTGCTTTATGTATAGCTAAAGTAGAAGCTGAGAGTTTTAGGCTACATTTTCTGGACAAAACTAAAAGACTATTGCTTTGTGGACAAGAACTAAAAACTATTAAGAGTTTTAGGTTACATTTTATAGTTTTAGGCTACAGTTGATAGTTCTTCGTGATGTGCATTTTTGCTTGAAAAGCAGCTCGTATGATGATATAATGCATTTTGCCGATTGCTTGAGTAATTTGCTTTGATTATTGGACTCATATATCTTAGTAGTTTTCTGTTCTATGCTTAGATTATTATCTAACTTCTGTTTTTTTATACTCAAAATAAATGTAGCTATATGATCAGATGTTTTCAGTTTAGATGACGGGGAGTGATGCAGAAGCCGAACATAGGGAAATGCTTTAGTATGAAGAAGGATGTCCGAATATTTATGTGAAAGGTATAACATGTCATTTTTCGTTTTGCTGCTCGAATTCTTCTTTCTTTTCTTGTATTATACCACTCAAGAAGGGATTGATTGATTATTCGTAGGCGACTGTTGATATTTTGTCATTTCTTATGCTTGCTTGAAGTTGATGGTTCAGGTGCCTCGGCACTCGCCTTTGCTTGACGGCTAGACTGGAATCTCGAAAAGGAAAAGTGTACTTGCTGCAACACAGAAGGTGCTAGTAAGTAAGTAATTCATGATCTGCTTATCTTCTTCTATTATATATGCAAACAATTCTATCCAAGATTCCTTTCTTCCGGTTGCTGTTGCCCTCTATCTTGATATACTTTACCTACTAAACAAGCTTCTTTCTTTCATTCTCTTCTCGAACTTTGAGCATTGTTCTGTCTGTCTGCTATAACTAGCATTCGCAGCAGTCATTAAACTGCAAACTATGGTTTCGTGCTCGTGGGACTGAAAGGGTGGTCGAACATGGCCTACATGGAGGAGGAGTCTGAGGATTATCTTTTTAAGATTGTTTTGATTGGTGATTCAGCTGTTGGTAAATCCAACTTGCTTGCTAGATTTGCTCGAGACGAGTTCTACCCTAATTCAAAATCGACAATCGGAGTAGAATTCCAAACCCAAAGGATGAATATCAGCGGTAAGGAAGTTAAGGCTCAGATCTGGGACACGGCTGGCCAAGAGCGGTTTAGGGCTGTTACGTCTGCTTATTATAGAGGCGCAGTCGGAGCCCTCGTTGTATATGATATCAGCAGACGCCGGACTTTTGAAAGTGTCCCCAGATGGCTTAACGAACTCCAAAGTAAGCAATGTGGCACTCAATGCACTATTTTCTATTTGTTTGTGCATTTGTTATGTTAATGGATTGAACAATTCTGAGCTTGTTTTGACCGTCTGATCCTTGAGATACTCGATCATAACAGACCGTTGATGCAAAAATGTTTTCTTTTTACTTGAACAGCTCACTCGGACATGAATGTGGTGACGATACTAGTGGGAAACAAGTCGGATCTCAAAGATGCACGGGAGGTGACAACAGGGGAAGGCAAGGCCTTGGCCGAGTCACAAGGTCTGTTCTTCATGGAAACGTCGGCTCTTGCTTCGTCGAACGTGGCTGCTGCATTTGAGACTGTCGTGAGAGAAATATTTAGCATATTAAGTAGGAAAGTAATGCAATCACAGGGAATGAAGCACAAGGGAGCCGACTGGCTGGCGAACGGGAAGACCGTAGTTTTACAGAGCAACGAAAAGCAGGAAGCAGAAGGTGGAGGAAGTAAAACAGGTTGGTGCTGCTCACAGTGATTTTCATTCTATGGAATAATAACATTGCAGTTTAATTCTCCATGTTTGAATTCTGATTGTACCTAATATATTTTTTTGAGTGGATTTTACTCAATATTAAAAGTTTAGAAGGCATCATCAGATCTCCATGGTTTAGAAACATTTTCTTTTTCTTTTTGGTAATTGTCACATTTGAATATAAAGGCAAACATGCCCCATTCTACTGATTAGGGAAGTGGGTGAGATTGTGGCAGAGAACTGAGTATAAATTTGTTTTATGAAACATATTTATGAGCTGCCATATGAAGTAGTGAATTATGATGATAAAGTAAAAAGTAGGTGGTGGGTCATAAAATAGTGGTACTATCTAATCCAAGGCAGGCAATCCTTATAGTGAAATGTACAATTTATATACCCTTGTCTTGAAAGTTTATAATTACCCATGTTTAGATGATCCCATTCCCCTATCTTCTCATCTTGAATTTCAGACTTTTTAGTAGGGCACTTGTGCTTCTACCATTCTAGCAGTATATGCAAACATAGGCTCTAGAAAATAAGATATTTAGGTCCACATAGAATATTGATGGTCACCTTTCATTAGTACCTGTCGTGAGCACCATTAACGTTTTGTACACGTTAGCATTCACATATCTTATGTATATTTGCTGAGAATCTCAATCTTATACGAGTTTGAGGCGTTTTCTAGTTTTGCATCCGACTTTAAGAATCTCCATACAATACATATGTTCAATTTTGTCTAAATCCTTTCCACAATGAAAATTTGGAAGAAATGTGTTTGAAAATGATGTGGCAGATTAAAAGAACTTCGTTTAGACTGGAACTCTGTCGGTAAATATCCATGCTAATGTAAAAAGAGCATTGTTTACAAAATATGTTTTGCCAATTTTATCAGTATTATATTTTTAGGCCAAGACCAATAGAGTAATCTAATATATATTTTATAATTGTATACAATAATTCACAAGAAATTTTGTTTACCTTATAAATCAATTTATTTTACCTACTTTTCTTATTCTTCTATCTTTAACACTAAAATTTATTTATTAAGAGTCATATTTTTGAATTATTTCTAAAGTTTCAAAAATAGGTAAAACTTAATCAGATTAAGAATATTGTTTTGTATATAGATATTATACTTCCTCCGTCCATGAAAATTATATTTTTTTTTATTTAAACAAATGACTTTACACACTCTTGACTTTTCTCACCTCCTTCATTACCTACTTTATTACTCCACTCAAAAAATCTATCTAATTTTCAATATAAAAAAGAGGGGCATAATAGTCCACCCCATACATTTACCTAACTTTTCTTAAAACTCACACCACAATCTAAAAACTATAATTATCATGAACAGATGGAGTAGTATTTATGATATTAATGAAATTCAATTGTATAAAATATGATAGTTCAATTATGAAAAGTTATTAATTTAAAGAACATACATGGCATAACCTAATCAAATAAGTTTTTGCCTATACGTAGAAAAGCATATAGAGTGTCTATGCAAATTAATAATTATTTTTATATATTTTTTTTAACTATATATATGTTATCTATGTATTTAAACTCATATAAGAAATTATTGATATTTTAGTCCTTCTTAATTATAAACTATTAAGGAAATATTAACTATAAAAGAATTTAATGACTTACATATTTTATAACATGACAATACAATACTACTTTTATAGTGATACTACTGTAAATTTAATTATCGGACACTTGTTATAATTTTAGAATATTGAATAACACATACTCCATCCGTCCACGAAATGGTTGCCACCTTTGCTATTTAAGTTTGTTCACGAAATTGTGGGAGCCTTACTCCACTCACAACAATACTCACTATTATTCACTACTACCTACCATTTTCTTAAAACCCGTGTCGTCCACAATATGATAACCATTTCGTGGACGGAGAGAGTAATAAATTAAGAGTGTTCTTTAAAATAAAAAATAAATTCAATATTTTTTTTTGTTCTTATTAATGACAATATATAATTTTTTTAAAATTTCATAAAATTCATTCTAAAACAGAGTTAAAGATTATCAAAACTATAAAAATAAATTAAATAATAAAATACAATTATTAAAGCTTATTCATTAAAATATTTTTTTTAACGTGCGAGTGTACATTACTTTTTTCTAGTTAAATAAAAAAATACTCTCTTCGTCCCTCAAAAATTTGCATTAGTATTTATGGTACAAATTTTAAGAAAAATGAATAAAACATGGTATGAGTGGACAAATAGCCCCGTGTGAAGGGTTAAAATTATAAGTTTGATGGTGGAGTCATGTACAAAATTTTAAATAAGTTTGATGGTGGAGTCATGTACCACCTTTTCTAAATGTTTAAATTTAACGTGACCTTTAAAATTGTAAATATATCACCTTTGCACTCTTTTAAATTTTGACACGATAAGATCCTCGAGTGACAAATATGATAAGTTTTAGTTGACGTGGCGTTTCATGTTTGACATGACTATATAAATAAGATGGAGCGACATTATTTTAACAATTTGGATACAAGATTTAAGCCGGTTCATTTCATTCACCATCGTATAATTTTAGGCAAAATGACAGTAGCTCGTTTTTCTTGAAATGAAAATGATATCATTTCTTTCGTCTAAAAATCGTGTACAATTCCGACAACCACGTCAGATATAATTGAGGATTTTTTAAACTCATACTACTTCCATCCGTTTCAACTTGTCCCATTTTGCCATTTCGGTGTCCGTTTCAACTTGTCCCATTTCATTTTAAGGAAATAATTAAGAAATCACTTTATTCACTTTATATCTTCAGCACCACTTTATATCACTTTATGTCACTTCAATATCACTTTATATCACTTTATCAATTAAAAAATATTTTATATCACTTTATTCAGTACACTAATCACACCATTAATCCATTAACACTTTTTTTCTTGATCTCCGTGCCGATCCCAAATGGGACAAGTTGAAACGGACGGAGGTAGTATTAAAATTCAAACGGGTGTAAAGGTGATGTATTTATAGAAATTTTTTAAAGATCATGTTAAATTTCAAAATTCGAAAAACGTGGTTTATTTTAGGCAAATTAATCCAAATTTTAAATAAGAATGTGCAAACTTTTAAGGGACGTTCTAAAATGAGATAAAATGTAGATTTTTGAGGGATGGAGGGAATAAAAGAAAAAATAAAGATAAATTAAAATCCACCTCTCTCTATCTGGCAATTGAGACTAGGGTGGGTCAGTATGGTATACTGTAGTCTTTGTGTCATACTTTATATCTTATCGTAAATTTCGGTATGATAAATTTCATACCGTTACTATACCGTATCTTACAGTATATCGGCGTTCGGTATACCGTAAATTCGGTATGAAATTTTTACATATTGTTGTCGTACCGCAGTTTCGGTATACCTTATCAATATATGGTAAATCGAACTTTCACGGTATACCGAACATTTACGGTATACTGAACATTCACGGTATACTGAACTTTCACGGTATACCGTGCACATTCTATACATGTTTAAAAGAAATAATATTCTAAATTTTCAATAATTACTTAATTATATATATTATTATTAATTATTAACGGGTGCGGTACGATATACCGTATATACCATACTACGGTATATATCAATACGGCGGTATATACCTCGGTACGGTATACCGCGGTATTAGAAAATCTCATACTGTTACCTTACCGTAAGTGACGGTATACCGTAAGTTCGGTATTTTCGGTATTTTTTTGGTACGGTAAGGATGATATACCGTTTTTTCGGTATATCTAGCCGCCTTAATTGAGATTCATGATGAGAGGGTGGAGCTTGTTAGGGCTTTGATGGGCCGAAACGATTGGATCAGGCTCCATGATATATACACTGAACTGGGCAAAGTGGGCCAACTGGTTGCTGTTTATATTCAAAGTTATGTCTTCCTCTGGTAAGTTTAGTTCGAAACAACAAACTTTGTCATATTTATTTGGGTTCTTATAGGAATTTTATCTACATACTATTTGTATTGTTACCGTTGAAACTTTATTTACTTTATCAGTCCATCCGTTTAGCATATATTTCATTTTCAATTACTCATTCCAATATCAGTGGTACATTTCAAAAATAGCAAAAATTAACATTTCAAAATACACAAAACTACTTTTCTATTTTCTACACCTATTTTATAGTTGGACAGTAATCTATATGGATGTATTTGGTTTGAGTGATTGGGAGTGATTGATAAATAATTATGCATAATCATATGTTTGGTTTGCATGATTAGACACGTGATGGATAACTAGGCTCTTGATCATATCAATCAAGTAGGTGATAAATTATCCTTTCTATTTTGGGGTGATTATTAATCACTCCTCCAAATCATTTGAAAATTTTCAGCTTTGCTCTCAAATTTCCCCCAATTTTCAAGATCAATGTTCAGACTCTCTCTCTCTCTCTCTCTCTCTCTCTCTCTCTCTCTCTCTCTCTCTCTAACTTTGTGGTGCATCTCTCTCTATTTATCCTAAGAAAATTAAAATGATAATCAATCTAACCAAACGTATAATAAATAATCCAAATACTATAATCTTATCCTATTTATCAATCTTATCTATCCTATCCTTAAAACCAAACATGCCCTATATGTATTAAAACAAAAGTGAGGAGTGGCAAAATTGAAATCCAATTCCTAAAATCTCGCCAATCAAGTAGCAGTTACTTCCAATTCAATCCAATTTCAATTCAATTTGAATGAAGCAGTTTCACGTTCTCTCTACTCCTAATTTCTCCGCTAAACATGATCTGCAACATTTGAGCCTCTTTCAAAATTACCCACCTCTTCGTTTGCTTAAAAAATTCTGCAACTACTTCACTCTCTCAAATACGACACGGTCAATGGTGTGTTGGTCCATGGAGGTGAGACGAAGCCTTCGATGATTTCCATAGGCGAAGAGGAAGAAAATCATTGAGCAAGAATTTCTGATTTCATGAGGTATTGCTGATTTCTTTTGTATTTAGCAAGAGCAACAATACAACTTTTGGAAGAAATGAAATCAAGTAACAATTGCGTTTTTTCTTCCATGATTTTTCGAAAGGCCTGTGTTTATTATATAGATTTCGGAAAAGTTGTTTTCAATAGTTATATCAATTGACCAAAATTCTTTACAGCTTTATTTGGCCACACAAATTCATTATCAGAGATACAATCCATTGAAGAAGATTGTCGTGATGACTGTTTCAGCACTGGAGCGACAAGTAATGCTGCCTCCGATGGGAAACCATAAGTTGCAGGAAGTTTTCTTGCAAAATGGGAAACCAAAGAAATCTTTTTGGTATATGAGATTTACTTCCTGCTTCATTTTTCATTTTCCAATAATCTTTTCAATTTATATGTTAAATTTTGTTGAAATGGCAAAATAATAAAATTGTTTATTGGAGGATTTGTATCTAAAATGTTGCAGATTGGAAGTTTTTCTAATGAATAATGATCTAAACCTAGCAAGTTGTGATTGTCTGAGAACTATAAATTCTTCAACACTTCCATCCATAGACAAATATTTGGTACATAACCTCATTCATTTTAATTAATGAAATTATGGTTAAGATTGTCATTGGTAGGAAATTATGTTATTTAGATTAGTACCTATAATTTTTAATTATTGAATTCATAAGAAAATATATTTAATTTTTAATGTTTGATTAAAGCTGTAACTTATATTGGATTAGCAATTAATTCTTTAAGCATCAACTTTCATTATACAGGGCTTGACAATTGAATTGGTTATTGAGGAACTTGCATAAGAAAAAGATATTCTACTTATGATTAATTGAAGCAGAATGCCATATAAAATTCCTTTTTATACAAGGTATACATATATAAATATTTTATCTATTTATTTGGTGGATTACTTTATCCATTAGATTTGAAATCATGTTTGAATAATGCAGTGTCACCCATGTTGAGATAAAGAATTGGAAGAATTCTTTTGTTTGTTCAATTACCTGAGTTCATGGATATTACTATTTGTTTATTAATGATTCATTCTAGGACAGAGGTTGTTTATCAAGATCTTAGTTGAAAAGATTGTAAACAATTTGCAAGAGAATTTTGTCTTAAGAATTTTATGAGTTGCTGCTATGTGAACTACTAAAGCAAAGTTTTAATAGTATTTGTTTTAATATCTGTGTAAGGATTCTAGCATCATAGATTTCACTTATTGATGGATTCTTAACTTTGCATATTGTGGATGAAGCAAAATTTGCATTTGATTCTCCACAACTTTGTGAAAGAATAGACACTAATTATTTTAAATAAGTCTCCCTTATTTAGATAGGGTAATGATATTCGCACACACTGTGGCCAGCCACACGCGTAAAAAAAGAAAAGTTGATTGTAAAAATGAAAATAATCACATTTTCCCCTAGGGTTTATGCTTCCCAATTAGGGTATATTTCCATTTTGAAAACCTATATTACTATTTTTAGCTTGTATGATTGGCCACAGTGTGTCCGAATATCATTATCCATTTAAATAATTGTGATTTTTAATTTAGATGTAATTGTATTTCACTGTTTCATTTAATTATCGATACATTTTTTTATTAATGCTAAGAGATTTAAAAGTCACAAAAATATTGAATATATATAAGCACCTAACAATTAGTGCAATTCACGTTATATATATTTCATTAATTAAACTTTGTTTAACTTTTATTGAGGATTATTAATAAAACATAATTGAAAAAATAAAATCTATTTTTATAATTAAAGTTTTGCCGCATTGAATGTTTTGAAAGTTTTGTATTTATCTTGCAAAACTTTTAAATTATGATGGCATTAAAAGTATGATAGATCTTTATAACAGTGCAGACTTAGAAAAAATCTTCGGTAGAGCAGTATTTTCTATATTTCAAACTAAAGAATTTGAAAATCAATTTGCATGCAATTTAATATTTTAATTTGGTAATGGAGGCTTTTTTTTAGAATAATCTAAACAAAATATTGATAACTTTACAAGGGAGTTTTTTAAAAATATTGCTTGGAGAGGGTTGGTGCCCCTCTTTGCCCCCACTTAGGTTCGCCATTGCTTTATAATGTGTTATCCGTGCATCGCACGGGACCGTGTACTAGTATGTCACTTATAATTAACCAAGGAAGTATATTCCAATCTCTACATTTTGTACCGATTTTTGCTATTCTCCAGCGATTAATTTGTAACGTGATTGTGAAATTGAAAATATAAAGGATGAGTTAAAAAGATATTTTATTTTAGAAACAAATATCTCAAAAATAACGACGTCATTTTCAGTGGAATAATAATAATAATAATAATAATAATAATAATAATAATAATAATAATAATAATAATAATAATAATAATAATAATACACCTTATCTTTTTGAGCAAAATATGATTTAGTCAGTTTGAAACTCTGCTTAAAAAAAAGAATTGGGATATATTATGTAACATCACGCCGGCCTATGCGGATAATCTGATCGTCACTTGAAAGCGTACAATAAACCGTTGATTTTACACAAGTTGACTTTACAAGAAATGGAAAATACAAAAGATTTGGCTTCAACGAAATTGAGGAGGCTTCATCAACTTGTCGTCATTACCCTAGCTTGATCATCTTGGGGTAAAAGTATGAGGACTTTGAATCCGCACTGCGGAAGTGTTGATTGAGACTAACCGCGATAGGTTTAGTCGAAGCGTGAAGAAACGTTGAGTTTGTACTTGTGAATTAACATACAAACATACATTCAATAAGAAAGAGAGATGATAATCTGAGTGATTGTCTTTAAAAACATCTCCGATGTCAACGCACCTCCATCTCATCCGTCACTCAACCTATTTTGAAAAGAAAATATTTTGGGCTAAGTACTTTTGATACTCAGTGAGGTTCGTGCCCCTTTTCAAAATCATTTTTATAAAACGTTCGAATGCTAAAGCATGCTCATTTCATATACACGGGTAATAACTTTAAAAAGAAAACATTCATCACATGCATATGCAAAAGCATTTTATCATAACTTTGCTGACAACATAACTCACCTACCGTGTTACATTTCCCCGGTTCTTCAAGTGGGGAGTCACTCCCACTCTTCGAACCGTCATAAGTAGCTCTGCGCACTACTTTGGGGTGTACAAGTCCCAAGGTCAATTGCTAAAAGATGGCATGAAGCCAACAACATTATATGGTAAACACGAGTAGAGAGCATAAAATATTTTAGCATGCAGTATCACTTTTCATGAAAAAAGTTAGGGTTTAATAACCCGAAAAGTTTCTTCCGTGGAGATTATAACCCACAATTTGAAAATAGAAACCCACCTCTTATCCTTGTTGTATGTGAAATATCCTCTTGCGTCCCTAGTACTTTATGTCTCTTACAAGATAATCTAGATACATAGGCCTTTGATACTAGTAGAGCTGTCAAAATTGGCCCGAAATGGCCCGGCCCGATGGGCCAGCCCGACCCGCCCGATGTTTGGGCTGGGTTGGGCTGCCATTATTAGTGGCCCGAAAAAACCCGGGCCATTTTGGCCCGGCCCAAGTGACCCGACGGGCCAATCGGGCAGTGGGCCTAAAAAGCCCGACGGGCTACGGGCCATTTTGGCCCGGTTATAATTTTTAATTTAAATTTATAAATTGTAATTATGAAGTGATTAATATGATTAATCACAATTAGTGTGATTAATTACAATGTCACAATAATCGATTTTCGAGCAAGCCATATCATATGAACCGTGACTACACCCACATATCGATCTGAATGAACTCTCGATCCGAATGAACTACACCCACATATCGAAAAGAAATAAAAAAAAATTTCACTTGAATTAGTTGAAATTATACATTAATTTGACACCATAAAATTGTTAAAATAAGTTGTCTTCTTGTAATCAACTTCACATTCCATACCGCATGCACTGTAACTACAAAGTTAGTGATTCAATTGTAAAATTTTTGTCCTGTTTTACCCAATTTATTTACTTAATGTTCTAGCAGGAATTAAGAATAATAGATAAGTCTATTTAAGTCTATTAAGAATTTATGTTCTAGCAGGAATTAAGAGTAAAGATAAAATAATAGATAAGTCTCACTTCAAAGACTTTAATAGGTGTGTATTATTTTTATTTAAAAATAGATAAATTAAGTGAAACATTTATTCAAGAAAAAGTAGGAAAATTGAGTGAAAGTTACACATGATCTACCCATTTTAAATTATTTAAATTTAAATTATAATTATTTTTTAAAATTTATTTTCTGACCGGGCCACTTTGGCCCAACCCGCCCGTAGGCCCGATAGGGCTGGGCTGGGCCAGCATTTTTGGTGGCCCGTGAAAATTCCGGGCTACCCGGCCCGACCCGAAAATGTGCATTTGGCCCGACGGGCCGGGTCGGGTTGGCCCGGCCCAGATGATTTGACAGCCCTAGATACTAGACATGAGACAAGGCTAATTAATCTATTATTAACCTAAAGGTCAACGTATTCTCGGTATTCATCATTTGGAATTGAGAATCCATCAAGGCATCACCTCTTGAGGTTTTATCTTAAAGAAAATGGATCCATGATCCTTTATTGAATACACGTATCTTAAATCGTTATTCAAACCTTAATTTTGAATACATGTCGTGTCATGATATGTTATGTCATGCTTCATCGTGATTCATATAACACATTATTCATCATGTAAATCATTCATACTATACTTATGCAATTAACACATGCATACATGTCATATCTTCAATCATGTCATATAAGAAATTAATTAACATATTTTAACATGTATACTTAAGCAATTAATTAAGCACCTATAGTATCATATAACTTAGTTAATTAATCTTAATTAATTAACAATCATCATTAGGTAAGTCATAAATAATTGATCACTTAATAGCATGTATTAAGCATGGGTGATTAATCTAATCATGATTATTAATAAAATAAATAATTAATAATTTAATTGATTAATAAAATAATTAATCAATATACTTTAATAAATATGCTTAACTAAATCATACTTAATCAAATCATATCACATAAGTACATGTTAATTATCAATAAAAGAAATATTATTTTATTTTTAAAACTCCGCAAATAAGGACCTATCTCAAAAGTTTTAATTTATTCGGATTTTTTTAGACCAGTTTTGTCGGATGTTACAGTATGGATGAAATATGTGAGTCTAATAAAAACCGTAATATCAAAGTGTTCACCTTTTTCTCGTAAACTCTATTCACACAATTTTACAGAACGTGTTCTTTACTTCTTTTATAACGGGTCAAATCGATAGAAAAATTAATTAAAATTAAATATCATATCAGCATGACATCCTTTAGCCATTTTTGAACAATTTACTACTCAAGTCAATGATACAATAATAGACTTGGTCTATAATTAGAGAGAGACAGAGACAGCAAACTAAACGAATAAGTCAATCTTTGAACCATTACAACTTGCACATTAATTCCTTAAATAATAAGAATACCTTTGCAAGATAAAAGGGGCTTAAAACAAAGTGGAAAAATGTTTTATAATAGAGAACACTAAAACATCAAGAACTAGTGAAACAAAACTCACAAATCCAATAAAATATAGAGGGTTACATAAATTTCTAAATTAGAGTTTACTATCTCTATCCTTTTTTTTTCCACAAATAAACCACACATTTGATTTCATTTTTCCATTCTAGACCCGGCCTACTTTTTCGATATAGGATACTCACGCTGGCAATAAATAATCTGTACTATTAAAACAGTGTCTTTTCAATTAAGGGGTAATGGTAAGAAAATACATAAAATTTGCTAAAATTCTGATTTTCTACATGAATTTTCAATTTCACCAGAAAAATACACGAACTTTGGATTTAGTTGTGAAGCTTTGACTTTAGGTAAAATATATTTGTTGCTGCATTTTGTTATAACATGTAACAAATTACCGATCTGCAAGTAACTAAAATGATCTTCAAGAAACAAATTACAGCAGAGTACGCAAAATCATTGACAGTCTCTTATACGTCCCAGATGTTAATAGAGATGCGCGATGCATTCAAACAAATCACAGAAACGAAACTATATAAAGTAACCTCAAGTTTCAGACCTCACACAAAAAACTTTCTGAATTAACTAATCATGGCAACGAGTTCACTTGAATAAGTACACGAACATAGCTCCATTTAACGTGCTCTAGGAGTAAGCGTCTCCAGCATGGAACATCAGATGGTCCTATGCGTATTTTGGTTCATCTTGTATGTATAATCTTGAAGCATCCATATATTTTGGTTCATCTCATAAATTTTCCTAGGCTGCAATCCCTGTTTGACAGTAAGATAATGGAAAAATTCGTTAGCATCTGTTGGATTCTTACTCGCGTAGATGATCTCATAAACTACAATCTCAAGAAAATGTGTTCTTTGTTCTTTTTCAAGGTGTTCATCAGATCAAACGAACTTCGTGCAGAAAGTAAATAGCGGAGTGGAGATTATATACGATGCTTACCTCTACTTGACCTAAAACTATAACCAGATGCAGTTTCAGATGTGACCTCAGCTGCTGCATTTCCACGCCCGTAACCAAAAGAGGCAGAACCCTCAAGCTCTAGAGACAATGAATGGATATTTACATACCAGCTTTCTTTGCCTACACCTGATGAATGAAAGACATTAACGAGCTGTGATATATTTTAAGAAAGTATTCATAAGTTTGATATATTTATAGAAAGCACACAGATATGCAATCAAAACGATCAAATTGCAGCTAATATCTCAACTCAAGCACACAAACAGTGTGCATATTCGTATCAATAATCATCGAATATGATCAATCACTAAAGGTAAGTGCAAGCAAGAGATCTCCATCAACAAGTAAACCAGATCGCTAAACTATTGTAAATTTGTAATTCAATTTTAGTATTCCATAAAGCATATTCAAAGAAAAATCAGCCCTCAGAACAACAGAATTCATTCATTAAGAAATGCAATAATGTAGACTGAGTAAGGAAGACGATACCTTCAAGAAAATACTCGAAGAGAAAATCGGGAGATCTATGCTACTTATGACAATAAATTGGACAGTTTTATTCAACAAGAAAGCATATGATCTTCAACATATCAAAACTAACAACACCCCAAAATCCAGAACCCCTGAACAAATCAATAAGATTCAGATCTTGACTTGAAACGATTGCAAAAAGAAAAAGAATCATACATCAGAAAACATCAGCTTTCATTTACCATACAAATAAGATAAAATCGAATTCATGATCTGAGATGCTTCATAGAGAGAAGCAAGAGGGCTAAAGGGCCCTCTTCTTTTGCTTCTCGTTTTCCTTTTACTGGTTTACCAAAGTTCAGTCTTTGTTAGAATTGCCAAATATTGTATATTTGTAGTATGTTTATGTGAAAGAGAACAAATAAAAATATATTGTGCCCAAAGACAAAGAAAAATATTGTATATTTATAGCATGTTTAAGCGTCTCCAGCATGGAACATCAGATGGTCCTACGTTTATCTTGGTTCATCTTGTACATATAATCTTGAAGTATCCATATATAAATTTTCCTAGGCTGCAATCCCTGTTTGACAGTAAAACAGTGGAAAATTCATTAGCATTTGTTGGATTCTTACATGCGCAGATGATCTATTAAACTATAAATCTCAAGAAAATGTTTTCTTTTTTTTGTCAATGAGTTTGCTTGATCAAACAAACTTTGTGCAGAATGTAAATAGCGGAGGGGAGATTATAATATACGATGCTTACCTCTATTGGACCTAACACTATAACCACCAGCATAACCAGGAGCAGTTTCAGATGTGACCTCAGCTGCTGCATTTCCACGCCCGTAACCAAAAGAGGTAGAACCCTCGAGCTCTAGCGACGATGAATGCCATGCCTGATCCCAACTAAACGGGCCCCCATATGAATTTCCAAAATTCTCTTCATGAAGATTATTTGTCGTAGCATATAGAGATGTCGAGTCAGCAGTGCCTCCATCGTCTGTCATATAACCTGCTCTACCACCGAAGCTATTGTCCCCATGGCCATAACCAATATTTCCACTGCTTATGGAGCCTAATTCTGTGCCTTTAGCAGAAAGAGGCGAGCTGCCCCAAATCTTGCCTATACTTCCTAAACCACCACCAATCCCAGTATTTCCAGTTCGAGATCCAACAAAATCATGTGAAATTGCTGAGTTTGTACCAATATTAGGACCACTGTTTCCCCACATGTTACGGTTCATACTGCTCAGCAAAGAACCACTTCCACCACTGCCTAAGTCATACCCATTGGAACTACCATATCGACTTAAATCCCCACTAAAATAAGAGCTCATCCCATTTCCATAGCCCATACCAGAATCCCTGCTTGCCCCATAGTTCAAATTGAATCCAGAATCCAAATTCAGTCCTAAGTTATGGCTGGGGCTGTAGGGAGGATATCCGTTTCGACCAACAGTTGCAGGACTAAAGCGGCCATCCATTCTCATTCCATATCCACTTGTAGCATTTAAATTATATCCAGGAGAATAAGCATTTAGGAAACTGCTTGCTCTATTCAGGCCATAGTTATAGCCCGGTGAAGGGCTTCGCGTCGGTCCTGGAGATAACTCTTTCGGAACTGCTCTCTTAACCTCGACCATTTTCCCATTAAGTTCGTGAAAGGTTTTGAATAGAACTTTATCAACTGCTTCCTCTGAATCATAAGTTATAAAACCAAAACCTCTAGGCCTTTGTGTATTATGATCATACATCACAACTACATCTGTTATCGTTCCAAATTGATCAAAATACTTCTTGAAGTCACTTTCTGTGACTGTAGATGCTAAACCTCCCACAAAAATCTTCTTCGTACGGACATGACCAGGGGACCCTTGGATGCTGCCATTGTTTTTGTTGAAGTGTTGGTGGTCATCCCTAGGAACAGCTTTCTTTGCCTCCACCTGATGAATGAACGACATTAACGAAATATACTAGCTGTGATATATATATTTATAGTATAAAAGAATTCATAAGTTTGATAGTTTCAAATAAGCTGCCATACAATGAAATTATAAGTTCTTTCTCCAGATGAATAAATGATAATCTTGAATATGACAAAATAAGAAAGTAGTGGCAAAAATCCTACCAACAATAAAATCAATAGAAAACAGTTGTATGCAAGACAAATGGAGCAAGTTGAATCAATTGTAACAAGCAAAATTTGATTATTTAGTAATTGCACATTGGATAAGTTTCAACAAACATACATGCATTTCTATTATCAAACTGCGAAATTCCAAATAAAACTTTAATACACCGTGTCAAAACAACTTAACAAATCCCAAGAGGATACTGCATTTATTGGTATAGGACAAAACTTAAGGGAGCCAAATATCAAACGATAAAAGCAAGCCGATCCCGATATACCAATTGAGTTATACTCTTCAAGTGCTCAATTCCTATAGCAATTGCCTCTATGATACAACGTCTAGTAAAGATCATCATTAATCATAACATACGGTAATGCTCATAGGTTTTTCCTCGTGATGCAGTTCACTCCTCAACATGTCTTAGCAGAAGCACGTGCTCAATTAACAGAATCTTTTATTTTTCAAAAATCAATACACATTACAGAACTAGCATCATCAAGCTAAAATACCCATTTTAGCACGTTATTCTTGACTTTTTTTTTTTTAAATCCCATCTATAAAAGAGAGACAAATCCAGGAAACATCACACTTGCACAGACCAAAAGAGTCAGAAGATAATTCTATCTGAAATTGCTGCTTATATAGCAATCAGCATGAGAACTTCAATCCACAGTCTATATCTGAATGTCATAGAAATAAATCATTCCACATAATGAACTGAAGAATATATTACAAATAAAGACATCAAATCCAATCTAAAAAGTAATTCAGTGAAGAAATGAGGTTGCGAGATTTACAGTGCGGCCGTCTATGACATGTTTTTCCTTCACAACTTTTTCAGCAACAGAAGCATTGGCAAAAACAATGAAACCAAAGCCACGGGCACGGCCTGTAGCACGATCCTTCATTATCACAGCTTCCACAACTTCACCAAACGCTTGGAAATACTGTCGCAGGCGGTCCTCACTCGTGTCCCACGAAATCCCACCAATAAAGAGCTTCCCAGCATCCATTTCCATCATCTGCACACCAAATAGGCAATCAAAACGATCAATTGCAGCTAGTATCCCAACTCAAACACACAAACAGTGTGCAGATTAACAACTATCAATACTCCATAATTTCACAATGATCAATAAGCATTGAATAAGACCAATTGCTAAGGGTAAGCGTAAGCAAGAGATCTCCATCAACATGTAAGCCGGATCACTAAACTATTGTAATTCAATTTCAGTATTCTACAAAAATCAGCCATAAGAATAACGGAATTCGTTCATTACGAAATGCAATAATGTAGACTGAGTAAAGAAGACACTACCTTCAAAAGAAAAGCTCGAACAGAAAACTGGGATATTGCTACTGAAACAAAATTTCTTATTCAACAATAGAGCATCTGATCTTCAACAGATCGAAACTAACAGCACCACGAATCCAGAAACTCTGAACAAATCAATAAGATTCAGATTTTGACTTGAAACGATTGAAAAACTAAAGGAAAAGAACAATACATCAGAAAACATCAGCTTTTATTACCAACAAATTAGCGAAATATATCGAATCCAAGATCTGAGATGCTTCGTAGAGAGAAGCAGGAGGGCTATAGGGCCCTCTTCTTTTCCTTCTTGTTTTCCTTTTACTTGTTTAACAAAATTCAGTCTATGTTAGAATTGCCAAAGATTGTATATTTATAGTATGTTTATGTGAAAAATAAGGAAAAAATATATTGTGTATGGCCCGTGGAGACTATCTATCACAACCGACAATGGGCAAAAATTGTGTTGACATATATTCCTGCGTTGTTCGCGATTGAGTTTCTGCACATATACAGTTGTATTCTAGAGAGAGAGAGGAGAGCCTTCGGCTATCTTCTCTCTTGTAAGAAATGGAGAAGAGAGGAGAAAGAAGAATCGGACTGTTTATAGAATTTCGAATTTTAGTTTCTATTACTTAAAATTAAAATAGAAGAATGTTTTCAATTGTGATGTGGCCCATCATTTCCTACGTAATTTCATAACATACCTAATAATTTTTAAATAATACTCTCTCCGTCCCGCTCATTTTGTTTCCTTATTATTAGGCACGGAGATTAAGGAAAGTTGTTTGTTTAATAAACTAGTGGATGAGATTGGAAGGGGATGAGAGAGAAACTTTTACAACCACTCATTATGTCTATATTTGGATGTAGACAAAATAAGTGGGACGTCCATTTAAGGAAAGGGAGACAAAATGAGTGGGACAGAGGGAGTAGTATTAGTATTAATTATTGTTGTTGCCCCCTGCAGGATTGATGATGGCAAATGTGATTTATGATCATTAAAATGGGATTAATGAGCTTTTCAATTTCAAATTGCACCAAGTTGGATATTTTGACGTGTAGACCTCTACACCGTGTATTTCTTTTGTAGTTCCTTATTTTATAGGATAAACTAGGAATATATAAATAAATTAGTAGTTTTGCCGTCTCACTCATTGTATTTATGTAGTGTGATGCATATTTTTATTTAAAAATAAAGGTACACATAATAAGTGGGACGAAGAGAGTAAAAATTCTCGCATAAATTCTAGTATGAGAAAAATGAAAATGGAATAAAGAGGTTTGATCTTCTTACCTTGATTGATGAAGAGGTGTGAACGTCAAGTACTTTTTTTTTAAGAATGTCAAATACTTTTTACTTTTTCAGTATAAAACAAATCATTTGTTTAGTTGTATGTAATTTCTCATCAAAAAAGAAAAAACAATGTATGTAATTTCGTTTCATTATAATTTCATTCATCAACAATAGTGTTAAAGATGTGTTTATTTTGATGAAAAATTAGGAATTGCAAATATTTTTCATAATTTTTTCATCATTTTTACATATTTACTAAAATTGTTAACTTTCTTCGGTAGGATGAATAATTTTTCCGGAGAACGAACCTTTTTTCCTTCATTTTGTGGTAAAATTAACATGAAGATATGTATGATTATATTTTTCCATGATACAAAAAACATAAAAATGGGAAGGGTTGAGAGACCATGTGATATAATTTTGTTTTTTACCCTAATAAATACTATACGTGATTAAAAAAAAAAGGTAGAAATGATACTATTTTCCTACTTTTTATTATCCCTCATTTTTCAATTATAAATTTACACCAAAATTCTATTACGTTTATTTGACAGTATAAAATATCAAAATCCTTTTCAATAATCATAATAAAATGATTCTTAAAATTCTTAAAATATATATATATATATATATATAATAAATTTTATATGAGAACATGAAAATAATATATTTTAATGTATTTTTATTACATCGAAAATGCATATATTGCAGAATATAATACATACATATTTTAATGCATAAACTAAAATAACTTAATCCATTAACATTATAATGTATAAATTACAGTAACTTAATGCATCGTTATATCTGAGCCATTGATTAAGAAAGATCAAGGGTCTAGATTTATTCTCATTTCTCACCTAAAATAACATTCTCACTTGATCCTCTTTATATATATATATATATATATATATATATATATATATATATATATATATATATATATATATAATAACGTAAGAATTATACATTTTAATGCATTTTTATCACATTGCAAATGTATATATTGCATAAATATTATGCATATACTACATTTTAATGCATAAATTGCAATAATTTAATGCATTAGCATCACAATGCATAAATTACAGTAACTTTATGCATCGTTAAATCTGAGTTATTGATTTAGAAAGATCAATGATCCAGATTTATTTTCATTTCTCACCTAAGATAGCATTCTCACCTGATCATCTTCCTATATTATATATAAACAAATACTTGTATGCGACCGCGCGTAGTGCGTGTAATACATGCGCCAGTTGCCCACACGTGACCTGTGTATTACACGCGCCTGTATTTACTTTTTTTCCGATTTTTTTTCCAGTTTTCTTTAATTTCGTTTTTTGAATTTCAGTTTTTTTTTTACCATTTTTTATTTCAATTTTTATTTTTTTAAAATTCCACATTTTTTTCCACCTTTTTTTTGTTTGCCGTTTCTTCTTTGGTTAAGAGTCTAGTGAGGGGAGCCGAAGGTCTCAGAGCAAGCCGAAAAAGTCCAAATTATTGCATGACGATTATCCTTATATTAGTAATCGGAGCCAAAGGCGGAACCGAAAAAAAAATCTGAAAAAAAAAATGAAAAAAAAAATGACCGGTCAATGGGTCAACCCGCATTGATCGGATCGAACCCGACCAGATCCAGTCTCTTGAAAAGAGACCGGTTGCACACAAGTGTTCCTCTTGGTGAGAATAAATTTTATATGAGAATGCGTGAATAATACATTTTAATACATTTTTCTCACATCGGAAATGCATATATTGCAGAATTGTAATGCATGCATATTCTAATGCATAAACTACAATAACTTAATGCATTAACATCATAATGCATAAATTACAGTAACTTAATGCATCGTTAAATCTGAGTCATTGATTAAAAATATCAATATTCAAATTTATTCTCATTTCTCGCCTAAAATAACATTCTCATACGATCCTCTTCTTGCATATATATATATATATATATATATATATGTATGAAATGATTATGTAGTCCAGTCGACAATTTATTGTAGATTAGCCTAATAGAGGTACTACATTTAGTTCTTAAATATGAATTAATGAATAATATTAGACTTCTTAGTAGCATGTGATAGTTATTGAGATGGTATTTAAAAAAAGTATATGGCAGTAATTAAGAATCAAATTATACTAGAAGATTTTTATACTGAGAAGAAAGAGATTCATGATGATACATAAAACATTCAGATCTTTACTACGGTAGTTTGTCCCCTTTGTTTTTAAATCTAAACAACATTTTAGTTTGTGAAACAAATTTAGACATCTGGATTATGCAGAGGCCAGCCACGAACCTCTCTCTCTCAATAAACTTTATTTTAGATTTCGTCCTCGGAACTATGCTGTTTTTTAATATGTTTACCTTACTGTCTTTTATTTTTATTTTTATTAAGAATATCATTCTATTCCAAAGAATAGCCCAAAGTTGGAAGGTGTGGAAGTCTAATTTCATGGGACTTTATAATCATTAACACTTAAGAGTTAAGAATCTTATTTTATCGCGTCGACACGATAATTTTGTAACGAATTCGTATTGTGTTTGTACAACACAATAATATTAATTCGTATTTGTACTTGTGTCATTGTCATTTAACACAATAATATTTTTATAAATTTGTATTATTTTTTATTAATTTATTTCTAGTTAGGATTCGGACATGTCATGTCAAAATGAACGAATTCATGTTCGTGTCATATTCATAATTTCACCAGAATCACTCACAATCGAATTGGCGCAAACACACACTACCCCATCATAAACGACTTGCTTCAAGTTCATTTCACTTGACGCCATGGCTAGCCCAATCAAATTAATCCTAGCAATCAACAACAGCACCCTAGCCGATTGATTACTCAGTAATAGAGAAAAATTCGTCAAAGAGCTTACAAACTGCAATGGTAGAGTTGATCACATTAAGAGAGGAATTTGTAATTTTGGTGTGTGTGGTGATTTGAATTTAGTGGTCGTGAATTTTGATTTCTCTAACAAAACTGAACTCCTTAGTAACTCTAGTTCTCTAATCTCTACCACAGCAAGTGACGTCGTTTCCTTTAAACATCGTTGCGCCACGCTTATAAATACTCCTTTCTGTTCCGCTCATATTTACTACTCCTATATCTATATCTATCTATCTATACCTATATAAGTGGCTTGCTGAAATTTTTTGATTTGCCTATAATATCATTGTTAATATAATTGTACATTAGATATATATTATTATCATTAGATATATATTATAATTGTGTATAATGTATATATTAAACCAAATTTACGCAAGGAAAAAAGATAAGACCTATTCAAGCATTGTAAAGTTGGATTAGGCCAACATATTTATTTATTGTCAAATTACAATAATAATATTATATTCATAAAGGGTTATTATCACGAAAATACACGAACTTTAGATCAACTTTCATTTTTTCCACGAACTTTCAATTTTTTGTGACAATACACGAACTTTCAATTAACTCTTAATTTTCCCACGAACTTTCACTTTTTTGTGACAATACACAAACTTTCGGTCAACTTTTATTATTCCCACGAACTTTCAATATTTTGTGACAATAGACAATCTTTAGGTCAACTTTCATTTTTCTAATTAACTTTCAATTTTCTATGACAATACATGAACTTTGTGTGGCAATCGAGAGTATGCAATCCTCCTGTCAGGCTATTACGTTAAACGATCCCATCTTTTGATCTTCATACATCGTCGTTCAATCTCAAAATTAACATACCTAACGGTTTAGGGTGATATTGAGCGAAAATTCTACATATTACTCATATCAAGATGATAGGGAAGAATAAGACATTAGTGTATGAATTTGGTTTGGATACGACGATTAGTGGCGAAATTAAAAAATTAAGAAAAGATATGAAGAAATTTTAAAGGGGAGGCGATACGCCTATCTTTATAGGAGAAATATGAAGAAATTTTTGCCGCAATATCTATATGACCTTAAACTCTAGCAAGATAATTAAAAAGCTAGGTTTGGTAATGTTTGAATCTAACGATGACTTATGGAGATTACAATGTCATGCACGTGTTAAATCTCAAACTTCAAAGGGAACAAAATTAATCACAATATAAATCATTTCGCTTCTCTAGAGAAGATTTATGAGATAACAATAATTTTTTTTCGCTTAAAACGATAATAAACTATTAAATAGAAGAATTTAATGAACTCTCCTAAATATTTTGCAAACTCGTTGGTATAGGGGTTATAGTACTAATTAATTAAAGATTGAAAAGTCCTATCACTCGAATAAAATAATGAAGAGTCATAACTTATTGTAATTTGTGATTATAATATTATTATTATAATTTTAAAATAAAAACAATGAAGAATCATAACCTATTGTAATTTATGAATGACTTAATATCATGAAAATACATGAACTTTGGATCAACTTTTATTTTTCCCACAACCTTTCAATTTTTTGTGACAATACACGAACTTTTAACTAAGTTTCATTTTTCCCACGAACTTATGATTTTTTGTGACAATACACGAACTTTGAATTAACTTTCATTTTTATCATGAACTTTCAATTTTCTTTGAGAGTACATGAACTTTGGTCCAATCAACGATCCTTAATTTTGCTCAAATTCAAGTTGACATGTCTTATCCAGCAATCAAGATGGTGCGGTCTTTTCGCGTCGGCTAACTTAAATAACTCATTTTTTGTGTTCAGTTTTTAATTTAGGCTTACACGTATGTGCTACTCCTTATGTCTCATACCTTTTGAGCGCACTTATCTAAAAGCAAGAGTAAATGCTAGAAAATGGTGAACCCATCATTTTTTAAGGGTTAAATATTTCTATTTATAGAAAGAGAACGATGTAAATGAGAGGGACAAAAAAGAAAAGATTGACATTATCAGTGGGATGAAGGGAGTACGTACGATAAATTGAAATTTGAAATATGCAATTAAGGGCAAGTGTTATATGTGATTATATAAACTCGAAAATTATGTTATTTTAACATACTTTTTATGTGACGACCCGCGACCCGGCCTATGCGGATCCGTCCGAGCCGTCACGCAGTGGGTGGAGTGAAACCATATAATCATGATTCATAAATGATAACAAATAGTTATTTATTGAAAAATCGAAATGACAAGTGTTTGGGATAATAAAGGAAAGGTGGGTAATTGTTCAAAATCGATGCCCTAGCATAACATAACTGGGGTCGATGTATGAGGACACCGGCCCCGCACTGCGGAAGCGTTTCAAAAGATAACCATCTATAAGTAGATGATTAGAACATAAGAGGTAACATGAGTTTGGTGGCATAAGCCTTATTGAAGACACAACCATAGTCGTAATGACCGACACGACAAGTATTTGAAAACGAACAAATGGACAATAGCGACACCGACATCCCCTTCCTTCGCCTCCACATTGATCAACCTGCATTAGGGAAAACAATGCAGGGGGCTGAGTACAAAAGCACTCAGCGGATTCCGTGCCCCATTTTGATAACAATTTTTCAAAAGATATAGCATGCTTCATTCTTATGGAAGGGGGTTACTTTGGTAAAAATATCCTTCACATAAGTTTTTTTTTTAAACAGTTAACGGTTCGAACCATAGAGCATCTCACATTCTTGGGTTACCACCCGGTTCAATTAGAGGGGAGCCACACCCTCCAACCGAACCGTCATAACTTCATGTGTACACTACCTTGGCTTGTACGGAGCACAAGGCCGATCTTATTATAAAACTTTCAACATAGGTAAACCACAAGCAATTGAGCATAAAACATTTAGCATGCATATCACACTTTGAAAGCATTGGGTTTAATAACCCTATAGTTACCTCAGTGGGAGTTTGTAATCCCACAGTTTGAAAATAGAAATCCACCTTGGTTCAGGTTTTCTTGACTAGTCCTTGGAATTAAAGAGTTGCTCGGTCCTTGCTTCCTTCTCCTCCTTCTCTCTCACATTTCCTCCTCTCCCAGCCTACTTCCCAACTCTTGGCCCTCTTCCTCACGAGATTCCGGTCACCTCCTCTCCTCCGATGGTGGCCGGCGGCGGCGGTTATGGATGGTGGTGGTTTTGGGGATTAGGATTTTCTTTATGTTTCTACTTGAATAAAGATTGGTCATGGAAGGAATGGTGGAGAAGCAGATCCTTATTGATGAGGAGAAGACATAGGAGTGAATAACATAGGTTACAAGATGATTACTCCTAATCTCCATCTACTAGCTTATTTGAGCGGCTGCATTGGAGAAGGAGAAAAGAGAAGATCGTATTTTCTTTTCTGACAACACATTATTCTCCCAAATCTTTTTCCTTCTAATTCTATTTATTCTCTATTGTTATTTCCCTTTCCCCCAATTCCTATTTACTTAGTTTTCCTATTTATTTTAATTAGGTAATAGGTTAAACTTATCCTAGCTAATCACAAAACACACACACACATATTCACGCGTACACACACCCTCACGCACACACACACATTCACATACCTATTTATAATGTGTATATATATATATATATATATATATATATATATTATATAATTTCCTTTTATATAGTATTTTAATTTTCGTTTCATACGACATTCATTCATCCGATCAAAGTTTCGATCGAGCATATACGTAGAACTAATTATTTCGGTCTTAACGAGACCAATATCCATATTATTCTATAAATTGACTCTTTTACAAAATCAAATAAACAAACGCTTCATAATTATATATTATATATATAATTTATCTTTTTATTAATTATTTCTAATTAATCACATTATTGCATAGACAATAATAATATCGACATATTTCACTCGAATAATAAAATTTGAATGCTCGTGCTATGCAATGCATATGACGTCTAAATTTTTTTTTTATGATTTAGACGTATAAAATTTGTCGGGAATAAGTGACCGTTCTATTATTCAATTAATTCTAATTAAATTTTTATATACTTAAAACGAAATTTTTAGGCTCGAATTTTCGGGTTTCTACATCCTACCCTCCTTAAAATAATTTCGTCCTCGAAATTACGTACCTTTAACGGGTAAGTCGGGGTAGAGTTCTTTCATCTTGGATTCTAGTTCCCACGTAGCTTCTTCTTGTCCGTGGTGCATCCACTGGACCATAACTAATGGGATTTGCTTATTTCTAAGCACTTGCACTTTCTTATCGAGGATACATTGGGGTCCATCTTCATAGCTTAAATCTGGGTTAAGGTCGAGGTCGTCGTATCGGATAATGTGCTTTGGATCATATATGTAATTTCTCAGTTGAGAAACATGGAAAACATCGTGCACATTTTCTAGACTTGGAGGTAAGGCAAGTTTATAAGCGACTTCCCCTATCCTTTCCAGAATTTTGAAGGGTCCTATGAATCTAGGACGCAATTTACCAAGGGGTACTAAAACGAACTACGCCTTTAGTAGGTGATACTTTAAGAAAAACCTTGTCTCCAACTTGAAAACTTAGTTCAGTTCGGCGCTCGTCTGCGTATGACTTCTGTCGATCCTGGGCTTCCTTGATCCTCACACGAATTTTCTCAATAATCTCGATCATCTCTTGGACAAATTCCGGTCCTAACATCTTTCTTTCACCAATCTCGTCCCAATGAAGAGGTGATCTACATTTCCTACCATAAAGAGCTTCATATGGCGCCATTCCTATGGTTGCTTGGTAACTGTTATTGTAGGCAAACTCGACTAGTGGTAGATACATCTCCCATTGTCCTCCTTGATCGAGGGTTACAGTTCGTAGCATGTCTTCCAAGGTCTGGATAGTCCTTTCGGACTGTCCGTCAGTCTGGGGATGATAAGCGGTGCTAAAACGCAAGTGCGTTCCCATGGAATTTTGCAGACTTGTCCAAAATTTTGACGTGAACCTTGTATCTCTATTGGAAATGATCATGGCCGGCACACCATGCAGTCGTACTATCTCCTTAACGTACAGTCTAGCTAAACGATCTAAGTTCCATGTCATTTGCACTGGCAAGAAGTGTGCATATTTGGTTAAGGTATCAACTACGACCCAAATCGCGGTGTTTCCATGATTTGATCGAGGTAAGCCTACTACAAAGTCCATCGTGATGCGTTCCCATTTCCATTCTGGTATCTCTAATGGTTGAAGAGTCCCATAAGGTCGTTGGTGTAACGCTTTGACTTGTTGGCAAGCTAAGCACCTCTCAACATATGCAGCTATATCTCTCTTCATGCCTTCCCACCAGAAGTTCTATTTCAGATCTCGATACATTTTGGTACCGCTGGGGTGGGCAGTATAAGGTGTATCGTGAGCTTCACTCATGATTTCTTCTCTTAAGCCAACATCATCGGGTATACATAATCTTCCTTTGAATGTCAGGGCATCGTCCGGTGCTTCCTTATATTCAGACTTGTCATCGGTTCTTGCCTTCAAGCGTATTTTCTCAAGGAATTCGCATTGACGTTGACTGTTAATGATTCGATCACGAAGGTCAGGTTTTGCCATAACAGCGGCAATACGGCTTTGAGTTGTCTCGGGAGGGCAAATCTCCTCTATTCTCAATTGCTCTAAATTTCTCACGAGTTCTTTTTCTTCGGTCAATAATGATCCTAGCTTCGATCGAGGTTTTCGACTCAAGGCATCGGCAACAACGTTGGCCTTTCCAGGGTGATAACTAATCGTGATGTCGTAGTCCTTGACTAGTTCAAGCTATCTTCTTTGTCTCATGTTAAGTTCCTTTTGCTCGAAGAAATATTTCAAACTTTTGTGGTCAGTGAATATCTCGCACTTGGCTCCATAGAGGTGGTGTCTCCATATTTTCAATGCGTGTACAACTGTTGCTAGCTCTAAATCATGTGTTGGGTAGTTCACCTCATGCGGTCTTAATTGATGTGATGCATACGCCACTACCCTTCGTCCTTGTATTAGGACGCATCCTAAGCCCAATTTTGACGCATCCGTGTACACGATGTACCCTTCATTTCCTTCTGGTATGGTGAGAACTGGCGCTGTCGTTAACTTCTTCTTCAACTCTTCGAAACTGGCCTCACATTCAGGAGTCCATTTGAAAGTGGTATCTTTCTTCAGTAGTTGCGTCATTGGTTTTGCTATCTTAGAAAAGCCTTCGATAAATCGCCTATAGTATCCAGCCATTCCTAAAAAGCTACGGACTTCTGTTACAGTAGTTGGAGCTTTCCAATTGTTCACAGCTTCGACTTTTGCAGGGTCGACTTTCAATTCCTTGGCTGAAATCACATGGCCTAAGAAGATTACTTGGTCAAGCCAAAATTCACACTTGCTAAACTTGGCATAGAGTCGTTCTGATCTTAAAGTTTTCATCATTATTCTCAAATGTTCTTCATGTTGCTTGTTATCCTTTGAATAGATGAGTATGTCATCTATGAACACTAACACGAAATTGTCCAAGTATGGGTGAAACACTCGGTTCATCAAATCCATGAATACGGCTGGCGCGTTGGTTAGACCAAACGGCATCACTACAAACTCATAGTGACCGTATCTGGTTCGAAAAGCTGTCTTTGGAATATCTTCTTCCCTGATCTTCAACTGATGATATCCAGATCTCAGATCTATCTTTGAAAAGACAGATGCTCCCTTGAGTTGATCGAATAAATCATTGATTCTTGGCAACGAGTATCTATTCTTGATAGTCAACTTGTTCAATTCTCTGTAATCGATACACATACGAAGTGATCCATCCTTCTTTTTGACGAAGAGAACTGGTGCTCCCCAAGGCGAATCCCCAAGGCGAAGCACTGGGTCTGATGAATCCAAGATTCAATAATTCTTGTAGTTGCATTTTTAGTTCTTGAAGTTCCTTCGGTGCCATCCGGTACGGCGCTTTGGATATTGGTGCTGCTTCTGGTTCGAGGTCTATTGTGAATTCCACTTGTCTATTAGACGGTAGACTGGGTAACTCTTCTGGAAATACATTGGGGTATCCTCTCACTATCGACACTTCCTCGATTTTAGTCTTGACTTCTGTGTCACCTTCCAAACTAACCAAGAAAGCTTGGCAGTTTCCTTTCCTCAACATCTGGACTGCTTTCATGGCAGAAATTATTAGTATTTGACGTCCAACTCCGACTCTTGCTCCATAAAATCTTGTTTCTTCTTTTCCGGAAGGTTGAAAGGAAATTTCTCGGTCTTGACAATGAATCATCGCACTATTGGCCGAAAGCCAATCCATTCCCAATATGATATCGAAATCAAACATATCTACGACATGGAAATTTGCCTTGTGGAGTGATCCTTCTAAGTCTAACTCTATGTTCAAGCACTTATCCTTAGATCTCATAGTTTCTCCTGACGGAAGTAGTACTTCTAAGGTTTGACTAGAGCTTACTGGGCTTAGACCTAATTTGTGGCATGCTTCCAAAGATATGAAAGAATGTGATGCTCCAGTATCAAATAAGGCTAAAATTGGTTTTCCAGCAACGTTGATCATACCTGCCAGATTTCCTTGCTTCTGTGCTGCTTCTTGTTGGTTTATGGCATAAGCTCTAGCTACTTGAGGCTGCTTCCCTTTTTGATTGCCTCCCTGATTCTGATTCGGTCTAGGAGGGTTTGGCGGAACTTGCCTTAGTGGCATGGGTAAAGGATTCTTAGGACAATTCCTCTTGAAGTGTCCCGGCTGTCCACACTCGAAGCATAGATTGGTTCCTAAATTGCACTATCCAGAGTGTTGTTTCTTACATCGAGGGCAAAGTTGTTTTTGCAGTGGAGGTAATGCTTTGAATCGAGGTTGAGGTTTTGACTGGGCATGCTGGTTTGGTCCTTTCCACGGCCTTTTTCCCTTGGGGTTGTGCTGATTATGACCACGCTGGTTGAAATTCATGTTGTCCCATTTCCTCTTGTGCTCTTGAGTAGAGTGAGCAACTTTCTTCTTTTCCTTGGGCAGGACTGCCTCCATATTGAGTGCTCGACTGAGCACTTCGGAGTAAGTAAGGTGTCCATGACTAGCCAGCGGTAGTCTAATCTCTGCTCTCAATCCTTGACGAAATCTGAACGCCCTCTTTTTCTCAGTACTTACCAGATGTTGAGCATAACATGACAGCTGGTTGAATAGTCGATCATATTCAGTTACAGTCTTCGTTCCTTGTTTCAAGTTCCAGAATTCGTTCTCTTTTTGATGACGGTAGGTTTCAGGAATAAATTTCTCGAAGAATTTCTCTTTAAACTGGGTCCATGTCAGACCCCTCAAGGCTTCGGGAGTCATAGCATTCTTCTCGGCTTCCCACCAGTGGTCAGCTTCATCAGTCAACTGAAAAATGACACAGATTGCCCGTTCATTAGGGTTAAGCTCCATGAAATCGAATATCATTTCTAGGCTACGCGCCCACTTTTCAGCTTCCGGAGGTTCAACGAGTCCTCCGAACGTTGGTGGATTTTGCTTCCTAAAACGAGTCTCGACACGTTGCTCAAGAGGTAGAGGTGGCGCATGTTCTTCATGATCTGATTCCTCATTTTCGGGACCGGGGTTTGCCCGTCTACGACCTTGTCCACGGCCACGGCCTCGGCCTCATCCTCGTCCTCGACCTCCTCGTCCTTGGCCTTGGTCCTGTTCTTGCTCGAATTCTTCCTCTTGCTCGTGATCATCCTCAAACCTTTCTTCATGTTGTTACGCCATTCTGAAATGGTTTCTATAGTTGAGAAAACAAAAATCTGACTCTCGATTTGTTTGAGGTACGCACACTTAAAAGAAAAAACTTGATATTAAACTATTAGTTGTACGCCTCTCATTATTGCCTTATCATTCTATTTCATTGTCGAATGACTATCATATCTTATTTTGGCTTGTCTATTATGACTCGTCATTGTTACAATAAGATAAAAAACTTTTTCGGCCATAATGTATTGTGAATTGTCTTGTTCGTTCATTTCAATATCATATCATCATATCATATAACATTATAACATTTCATTTCATATAACATCATAACATTTCACTTTATGTTGATCATATCACATCACATCATAACATAACATTGTAAAAAGCTTTTCATAACATGTCATACCATAGCATGTCATAAGTTTGCCCAAACAAAGGCCCATCATGAAAATTTGCCTCATACAAGAGGTCTCATGTCAACAAAAATGCCTCAAACTGAGGACTTATGAAAACAACATAACCTTAAAAGGTCTCATAAACATGTCAAAATGTGCCATCATAACAACAAAATATGGACTCATGAAGGAAACATAAAAGTGCAACAGCATCATCATATCAAAACATGAAATAGTACAACAATAACAACAAACATATCGACTCTCTCTCTCTCTAACTCTCGTCCTCATCGTCGTCCTCCATTGGCTCCTCCTCCTCTGGGTCCTCCTCCTCTAGGTCCTCGTCAGGGTCCTCCTCGGGATCCTCCTCGTTTGTGAATGAATCTCCGGACGGGTTAGTCTCGAGGCCCTGTCTAGCTCTCTCAATCAACCGGTCGAGATCCCTAAGCAACTTTTTCTCCGGCTCCTCCTTCCTTTGAATTTTCTTCTTCACAATGTACTTTTAATACCACATGCTAGGTCCTCGTAAGCAACTGCTAGTCTCATGGGCAGGGGAGTCGGGTAGAGGTGGCTGCTGGGGACAAGGTGGAGAATAGGTGCAGCTGAAGGTACATTAGGAGTGTAAGTAGGTGAAGGTGGCAAGGAGCTTGGGGTGTAAGTAGGGGACTCTGGTGTGTAGGAGGATGAAAGTGGTGTGAACTGAGGTGGGTGAGAGGGACCGACCTCTCTGTCGTGTCGCCCTTTGAGGGCAGTGTGGTCACTGAAGTAGAGATAGTCTGAGTCGGTGTCTGAGTCAACAGTTAAGTCGACAAAAGGCCTCTTCGTCCCGGAGTGAGGCTGGACTGCACTAGGTGCTTGAGGAACAAAAGTAGGTCCATCCCTCGCCGGGGAATGGATCCTAAGAGGTGGAAGTGGGTGTTGAGGTTGCACATGAAAATCAGCTAGGAAGATTGGAGGGATATAACCCAGGGGTGGTTGAGGTATCGGGTTGTACGGGTCTGGGGCAGGTGGTCCTACAGGGTCTTGAATCCAGCGAATTAGGATCAATAGGGATAGGTCATTTAGGCTTGCCATTGGCCGACATTGAAGGCCCTCCATCTTCATCAATTCTAACTCTTGTCTTGCCCAAACGCCCCAATTCAAGGGCAACCAATAGACCATGATTCTACAGCTTTCGTAATTTGTCTAGCGACCTCCTCCAACTAGGCGACTCTCTTCCAAGAAACGGGTTACGAACTGTCCTACTGACTCATCCGGGTACCTCCGGATAGCATGGAAATGCTGTAAAAGCTCATCGTAGGTTGGTCCGGGATATCCTGCCATCTACAAGAACAAAAAAAAAGAGTGGTTCTATTAGTACATATCTTACAGTGAAAATCTTAAAACAGCTAAGTTCAGGACTGTGGTTTAGGTTTGGTTTGAGTCCTCTCGACGATTGTGCAGTGCTTCTCATTGGCTTGCTCCTCCACACTAACTTCCTTAGGTTGCTCCACAACAGGCATTTCTACCTTGTTATCAACCATTCTTCCACTGCGAAGAACGGTAACAACTTGAGCTTGGTGAGGTTGCAACCCTTGCCCATGAAGTTTTCCTGACTGTTGCTGCTGTTGAATTTGATTCAACGTACCAAAAAGTTGCCCAATAGTTGTCTCAAGGCGCTTAATGGTAGCTGCCTGAGACTCCATATTCTGCTTACTCATCTGCATAAAAGACTGCATCGTCTCTTCTAAAGATGGTTTCTGAGGATTCTGCTTCTGATACTGCTCAGGTCCATTCTGATATTGTTGTTGTTGCTGCTGCTGAAAATTCCCTTGTTGCATGGGAATCTGCGGATATTGCTGAAACTGTTGTGAGTTCTGCTGAAACTGTTGTGGGTTCTGCTGAAACCGTTGTGGATACTGCTGATTGAAACTCTGTTGTTGTGGGAATGGAAATTGCTACTGAGGTGGGTAGAACTGTTGTTGGTTTGAATAACCCATCTGCTGTGGAGGTCGGCGAAACTGATTGCCTTGACTCGATCCCGCCCTTTGATTAGGAGTTTGATTCCTCCATCCTGAGCTCTGTTGACCTCTTCAACGAGAATTTGAACCTTGGTTGTACATTGGTCGTTGCTCGAATTAGGGTCTCCCTGGGTATCCCTGAGCAGAATAAACTTTAGCTTCCCCCTCTGGTGTGTACTCTCCCATCCTGTGACACTCGTTGGCTCCATGCCCATAATCTCCACAAATACCACAAGTCTCGGCATTTGGTTCATGTGGTGGAGGAGTTGGGGTTTCCACCTGGCTCATCTTAAGCTGTTGTAGCTCTCTCATCATACCTGCTACTTGCTTCTGGAGCTCATAGTAGGTGTTACTGCACTTGCTTCGACTCTTCTTCCACGGGTCGACTTTTGTTGGGAGCTCTCAGCTAAAGTCTGGAAAATCTGATTGAGCTCAGTAGCAGTCTTCTTAGCAATATTGCCCCCTGCAGTACTGTCCACCATAAATTGGGTTGTTTGAAGCAACCCATCATAGAAGAACTGGCTAACCATAATCGGCCCCAGCTGATGTTGTGGGCACTGCCTAAGAAGCTCTTGAAATCTCTCCCATGCCTCGTGGAATGACTCGTCAGCACCTTGTGTGAAATTCATAATCTGTGTTCTAATCTCCTGAGTCTTGTGATTAGGATAGAATTTCAGCATAAACTTCTCACAAGCGTCCATCCACGTGTTTATGGAATTTGACGGCAATGATAAAAGCCATGTCCGAGCCCGATCCTTCAAAGTGTACGGAAGACACTTGAGCTTTAACTGATCCTCCGTGAGATCTAATAAAGGAAAAGATTGCACCACCGAGCAAAATTCACGCACAAATTTAAGTGCATCTTCATTGGGCATGCCGTAAAAAGATGGGAGCATGCTGGAGTAATTATGCTTCAAATCGTAATTCCGAACGGCAGTTGGAAGCACAATTGTTGACGTTGTGGCCTCAATAATAGGCCTGGAATAAGTTTCCATAAGTTGCGCTTCCTCTCCAGCCATATCTTCTTGATCGTGGTTCGAATGCACTTCTTCTTCACGATCACTTCCGTTTACCAACGATTTGTTGGATTCAACGGAATTATTTTCATCAAAATCCTCCAGATTTGAGTTGGAAACTATTCTTTCTAGAAGCTCAGATTCCACACAAATAGTAGAACTGGGCTCAGACTCTTCCTCCAAGCTAGACAAGATCTCGCGAGGTCGATTGATGTTGTCGAAATAAGGTGCTAGCTTAATCTTCAAGCTTCGGCGACCTTGCATACACCACACTAACAAACCAATCAAACGCACCGGAGGAAGAAAAATATCCAAGCCAAAATAAAAATAAAATAAAATAAACACAGAAAACAAATAGCACAATCAAACGCCTAAAGCCTTCCCCAGCAACGGCGCTAAAATTTGACTCAACCCAAAACACCTATGAATTGACTCGTAATCGCACGAGGTCACTCTAGTGTGATAAGTTAACCCAAGTCGTATCTCAAGGAAGGCTAAGCAGGGCGATAAATCATGCTACGCACTAAAAGCAATAAATCCTAAACACTCTAAACAATAAGTTGGGTCTGACACTCTCACTCTTCATACACAATTAACTAAACTAAATTTAAACGCTAAATTATTAAGATAATAGACTTAAAACAAATCATAAAAATAAAGTAACAATTATAAACCCTAGGCAGTAATAATTCTAAACCAATAGACATTCATGTAAAAAAAATAACAAGTAGAAATAATCCAAATATCCAAACCCAAAGAACGATAACAACAATTTCAATAACGTGAAATCTAACTCTATATAAAGCATAACATACCAGATCAAAGCAATCAATAAAATGAAGTTCTGGAAAATAATTGCAAAGAAAATAATATCTAGGGAATAATGCTGAAATAGTTCTTACAAAAATCTAAATCCTCAAATGTTAATGGTAAAAAGATAAAGAAAGGATTCCATAATTGCTTCCCAAAAATTACGACTGTCGCCGTTCGTCACTGTCTAACCACGAAGAGAAGAGATAACCTAAAATAAAATTACAACTCTCTAATTTAAATAACTACTGAGCGACGGCTCAAAGATAAGCGAGAACTGAAAGATTCTACGCGGAATATATTTGGCAACTACCCAGATTATACACTGAGCGGCTGCTAAGAAGAATGAATGGCCGCTAACATCTAAACGGCGGCTATGAGCGGTGGCTAATAATGAGCGGTGGCTGATGATTGAGAATGAATGAGCCGTGGCTGAAGAATGAGCTGCGGCCGACATTTACTTCAACTTATTGTTCTGGTTGCCATTTTCCACCATTCTCCCATTCTTTTCAATCACCTGCAAAACTAATTCTAAAATCATCAAATATTCTCACAAATTAGACTAACAATTATATTAAATATATCCCCAAAATTCACTTTAAGTACGAACACTTATGCACTAAACAGTAGACATGTGGGTTAATCTCTTAAAAATATAGTACAAATATTATAACACGAATTCTAATTTTACAGACTAGACCTTTAAAAGAGGTCCATATAAAAAGTATAAACTTTATCACGGTCCGCAAATCAAAGTAGTAGATACTGTAAAACTTAGAATATGAAAGACATACATATAATATCGATTTTCGTCTTTAAATCGTGATTTAATTAGTAGTAATTAGTTCTTTAATGTCTAAATATAAAGTGGAAGATGTGTGAAGGAGATGAGGCCGAAGGAATCCTTTGTTTTTGCCAACTCATCCAATCACTAGCTCAATTGTGTTGGTGGCTTGGTGCAGATGCAATTACCAACATTATATATTGCAATTGCAATTATGTAGTATGATAAAAAAAGAAGATTATGCTCACTCCGTCCTTAATTAGTGACTCATATTTTATGGGCATAATTATTAAGGTAAAATATAAAAAAAAAGTTAAAGTGATATGTTCCATATATTTTGAAAAGATAATTATTTACTTATTTAAAAATGAGTCACTTATGATAGGTTCGACCTATAGAGGAACCTCATGAAGCGCCTCTATAGGTCGAGCCTGTCACATCTGTACTTGGAAAGTGTGGTTTACCTGTCCTGTTTGGTTTGCAGACTACTGCACAAGGGACGAGAGTTTACCCAGTGCGCACCGGAGGTAGCGGCTGCGAGTTTTCACGATATTAAAAAAAGAATATATGATATACGAGGCATTTGTTACGGGACGTAAGAAGTATATTGCACAATTTTTCTTTATTTTCTATTGAGGAAATTAGTATCTGTTGTCTTAAGTGCGCGTGCTGGTAAACTTTCACTCACACATAGCTTGCAATTTACATAAGAGAAGTGATTTAAAAAAATTAAATGGAATACATTCCACCTACATATTGATGAACTTTGAACTTCAAACCTTTGTCTTTAAAAAGTCCTACCACAAATCTATATTATCTATATCTATATTATATATAAAGAGGGAGTTTTCAATTAGAAATCAATTGCAAATCAATTTCAATGGCAATTTTGTATTTACAATCAAGTTAAAGGTCATAATTTTAATAATAAAAAAGCCTTAAGAATGGTAAAAGATATGTAAACAAGAAGATCAGTGAACAAAACTCTGTTAATGTGAAAAATCGACTTATTCCATTCTCCCCAGAAACAATACTTTTTTCTCTAAGTCCCTTTAAGAGCGTTTACTAAACAAGGATGAGATTGATTATTTTAATCTGATGATTATTTTAATTTTATATGTGTAGTTCCAAATGTGAATCTCATGTGCTATAAGATATCATTAATCAATCCTTAAAAGTAAATACTTGATTAATCTATATTATTTTTATCTATCCAACTTATCCCGTTTAGTAAACGCCCCCTTAATGTCAGTAAACTAATTTGTGATTTTTGGTAGGAAGGCTCTCTAATTCTAATTGCATTAATTAACTAAACTATTCATGGAGGTTGCTACTTTTGTTTGATTGTCAATTGTCATATTCATTCATCTTCTGGGTTCGTCGACTCTACAACACTTAATAAACAAATATTTATCCGTGCATCGCACGAGAGCGAATACTAGTTTATATTAATGTGTGAGCGTGTGTATCTGTTATCGAGAATGATTCTTCTAATTTACAACTCTAATGGAAAAGAACCTCCCGTTGCACAATTTGAACCTTATCTTTAATCTCAATTTGAGTCAAATATTTTAAGATTAAAAAAATTAGTCATTTTGGGCTATGACAAATGCGAGCACGTAGCAGTTAATACCAATACAAATACTCTTCCATTTAGCAAAAGTAATTTAAGTTAGGTTGTTGGAGCACATTGAAAAAAAAAAAAAACTCATAAGCGTCAGAAGATATTTTGCGGATATATGATATTCATTTAAAAAAAAAAAAAAAAAACTAGTACTCCGTTAAATAGAACATTAATATTGTTCTCCCCTTTGAGAAGGTATAGCAGTTGAGATTCATGAGGTTAAAGATTTCAAATTAGAATTCCATCAATATTTTGAGTGACCTAAGGTCTATCATTTCGAATTTTGTATTTATAATCTATAAATTCAGTATGTATGCAATTGCAAATTAACGGTAGATAACAAGAAATAATATAAAATATTCTTTCGTTCACGATAAGTGTAACCTGAAAACAGTGATATGGGTATTGTGAGTGTGAGTGAGACGTCCCACTATTTTAATTTATTGTGAGGCTTAAAATATTAGAAAGTTGGTGGATCATTTTCAAAAATAGAAAGACCACAATTATTATAAACAGTCAAAAAAATCGTGAATGGAAGTTGTATAACATAATCTTTTTAGTTATTACACATGATCGGAGGGGGCCGGGGACACAATAAAGGGAACACTATCTAAACCTCAAGCTTCAAGCCTCCGACTCGCCACTTTCATTTCCCGATCTGATCAGAAAATCAGACTCGTGACACTTTTTAGACTTTAAACAACATTAGAGTATTTTAGACTATTAAATCCTATACCCAAAAAAAAAAAAAAAAGTAACCGTTAAAGTTCTTTCTTTCAGCTATTAAGAACATCTCCAGCAGTTTGCTAAAAACTTTACAATTCATAAAAAGTAGCCCTTCGTTAGCTTCAATAGTCGGCTCTAGTTTTACACCATTAATTAACAGAATATCAAGAATATTATTTCTTATGTCCCGTTCAATAAGTCTTATTTTGCCATTTTGGGTGTTCCATTCAATAAGTTTCATTTTTTTATTTGGCAAAGATTAACACACTAAAACTCACTTTATGTCACACTCAGACGTGAATAGCATTATTTACTTTATTGTACAATATTTTTCCACTCAGCACACTTTGATACGATCTTCGACGAAGTTGCAGATGCCGATGTGAATAGTATACACCCAAGACCAAATCTGAACCGAACTGAATAAAATGAAATATCCCAAAACCTCTGAATCAGTTTCTCGAAGTGAATTAGGCGTACAAATGTTTCCTAAAACCCAACGATAAGACGACACAGCAACTCGGGGACGATGAATGATGGATAAGATGGAAATCCCAAAACCTCTGTATATGTTTCTCACAAGTGAATTAAGCGATTGAATCCCTAAAACCCAACGATAGGACGATACAGCAACTCGGGGACGATGAATGACACACGAACGACGGATGGTTGACTCGTCGATACGTCGATATGAACATCACGGTAGCATGCCGCCAATCCGCTAGTTCGGTGAACGAACTGAAGGAGATAAACTCACAAAATATTATTTATCAAATCGTTATTTAATCCATGCCCTACTAGACCTATTTATAGGGGTGGAACACAATAGAGTCCTATTCTAATAAGGAAAAATAATTCCTTGAATAAAAAGAAACATAATCCTAATCTAGTAAGGAAACAATTCCTTGAACAATAAGGAAACAAATCCTAATCTAATAAGCAAACCAATCCTTATCCTAATCAAATATAATATTACCAAAATAACTAAAATAAAGCCCTATTTTTGGCCTACAATAATAAAAAACAAAAATTAAAATAAAATAAATAAAATCTTCAGATCTTCAATCCTGGATTGCATCATTAATGATACGATCCTCGCCGGAGTTGCAGACGCCGACGTGAATAGTATACACCCAAGACCAAATCTGAACCGAACCGGATAAGATGGAATATCCCAAAACCTCTGTATTTGTTTCTCACAAGTGAATTAGGCGTACGAATGTTTCCTAAAACCCAACGATAGGACGACACAGCAACTCGGGGACGATTAATGATGGATAAGATGGAATATCTCAAAACCTCTGTATCTGTTTCTCACAAGTGAATTAGGCGATTGAATCCCTAAAACCCAATGATAGGACGATACAGCAACTCGGGGACGATGAACGACACACGAACAAGGGATGGTTGACTCGCCGATACGTCGATATGAACATCACGGTGGCATGCCGCCAATCCGCTAGTTCGGTGAACGAACTGAAGGAGATAAACTCACAAAATATTATTCATGAAATCGTTATTTAATCCATGCCCTACTAGACCTATTTATAGGGGTGGAATACAATAGAGTCTTATTCTAATAAGGAAAAACAATTCCTTGAATAAAAAGAAACAAATCCTAATCTAGTAAGGAAACAATTCCTTGAACAATAAGGAAACAAATCCTAATCTAATAAGGAAATCAATCCTTATCCTAATCAAATATAATATTATCAAAATAACTAAAATAAAGCCTTATTTTTGACCTACAATAATAAAAAACGAAAATTAAAATAAAATAAATAAAATCTTCAGATCTTCAATCTTGGATTGCATCATTCCCCTCCTCATGAAAGGAATTTGTCCTCAAATTCAAAGCTTCAAACCTGCATCAAAGAACAATATTTCTTTTTCTTTCCTTTTTCCTTTTTGTTTTCTTTTTTTTTCTAAGACAAAACCAATAAAAGATAGAGGTTCAGATCAGGCTCTGATACCAAATGATACGATCCTCGCCGGAGTTGCAGACGCCGACATGAATAGTATACATCCAAGGCCAAATCTGAACCGAACTGGATAAGATGGAATATCCCAAAACCTCTAAATCAGTTTCTCGAAGTGAATTAGGCGTACGGATGTTTCCTAAAACCCAACGATAAGACGACACAGCAACTCGAGGACGATGAATGATGGATAAGATGGAAATCCCAAAACCTCTGTATCTGTTTCTCACAAGTGAATTAGGCGATTGAATCCCTAAAACCCAACGATAGGACGATACATGATACGGCCAATCAATTACGCGGAATTAGGGACTCGAACACACGTCAGCTTATAGGTTGATTCAATCCAATTACAAACTGAACAACTAGAGACTCGAACTCCCAATTACTGATCTGGATTGACAATTGAACAAGGAAACGAACAAGTTACGAAACAAAACCCCAAATTATCGAATAAAACCCTAGAAAACTACCCGATCAGAAACTATAGAAAATCAACTCCGATTAGACTCAAATTTTAACACGAATTATAAATTGAAATCACTAACAACATATCCAAAATTCAGCCAATTCGCACGAGGGGTTTATGATTTATGAAGGGGCGGACTTTTTGACGATTTTAGGTTGAAACTGGAAACGGTGGCAGTAAGGGCGGAAGTCTGGAAAGGCGTGGGGATTGGGATGGATGATGATGAACGAAAGTGGTGATGGTGATGGTGACGAAAAGGAATGAAAACAGGCTGAAGAACTTACCCCAAACGAACCCCGGATCTACTTGAATCCGAAACGCGTCGATGGATCGATCTTCGTGGCTTGTCTAACCCGGATACGACTGGATATCACGAACGAGACAAATGATTTCAAATCTAAGGATGCCAACTCAAGACTCTACCAAGAACAGCAACGTGAACCGAAGCACGCGTGAGATAAAAACTGAAAACTTAATTTTTGATTCAATATTGTCTGCTCTGAAAAGTGTCGAACAAGGGTTTAAATACCCTAAAATCCGAACTGGGCCCTTAATACAGTTGGGCTCGAAAAGGAATCATAAAAATACTAACTATTGGGCTCCATTAAATAACACAAAGTTCAGCCCAATTAAAATAAATCCGACATAAAACAATTAAATAGAAGAAGTCCAATTTCGAATTAAAAGGCGACATAAAACAATTAAATAGAAGAAGTCCAATTTCGAATTAAAAGGCTAATCCGAAACTTGGGTCAAGTTTATGAACTTGGGCTGCTTCACTCCAACATCTTCATCTTCCAGCTTCTTCCGGACAATGCACTGGAAATAGCCTTGCAGCTTCTTGGCTCTGAATCTTGTAACTGGACCTCTCAGCTGCAACTCCGGGTTTGATTCATCAGTGCTGGATCCCGGCTCATCATTTCCCCCCTGCTGAAAAAAATTCCTCCTCGAATTCGGCTCCTCCTCGGCATCAAAGTCATCTACAGGAAAAGGAGATAAGTCAGTAACATTAAAAGTATTGGACCACTTATACTCACCTGGAAGATCAATGCGGTAGGCATTGTCATTGACTCGAGCAACCACAGTAAACGGTCCATCTCCACGAGACATCAACTTCGACTTCCTCAAGTTAGGGAAGCGCCCTGGACTGAAGTGGATCCAAACCTTATCACCTAGTTTAAATAGCACTTGCTTGCGATGTGTATTAGCCTTCGTAGCGTTCTTCTCTCCCTGCAGCTCGATCATGTCCTTGATCTTCTTATGCATCTCTTGAACCTGTTCAGCCCTACGAGAGCCTTGCAAACTCGAAAGATGGTCATTAGGCAAAGGGATAAGATCTGTAGGAGTGAGAGGATTAAAACCATATACTACCTCAAATGGGGACATGTTAGTGGAAGAATGCACAACACGGTTATAAGCAAATTCAGCAAAAGGTAAACACTCTTCCCATGACTTCAAATTATTCTTCACTAAAGCGCGAAGTAAAGTCCCTAAAGTCCTATTAACTACTTCAGTCTAACCATCAGTTTGAGGATGACATGCAGTAGAAAATAAAAGTTTAGTACCTAACTTTCCCCAAAGAACACGCCAAAAATGTCCCAAGAACTTAGAATCTCTATCAGACACAATAGTCCTAGGTAAGCCATGCAGTCTAACTACTTCACGAAAGAACAGATTAGCAATATTAACAGCATCATCAGTTTGTCTGCATGCAATAAAATGAGACATTTTGAAAAACCTGTCGACACCACAAACACAGAATCTTTGCCAGTCTTAGACTTAGGCAAACCAAGAACAAAATCCATGGAAATGTCAATCCAAGGTGCAGATGGTGCAGGTAGTGGAGTGTACAAACCAAATGGATTAGAACTAGATTTAGCCTTTCTACAGGTAATACATCTAGCACAGATTCTCTCGACATCTCTCTTCATGCGAGGCCAATAAAAAAGCTCATGCAATAAACTCAAAGTTTTAGTAACACCGAAATGACCCATCAAACCACCTGCATGAGACTCTAGAACAAGTAAATCTCGCATAGAACAAGTAGGAACACATAACTTTGCATCTTTAAATAGAAATCCATCAGTCACATAAAAGGAATCAACAGATCTAGTCCTAGACTGACAATTTCTAAATATATCACCAAAATAAGGATCAGATTCATAAAAACTCTTCAAATTCTCTAATCCTAAGCACTGGGCATGCATCACAGAAAACAAGGTATACCTGCGAGAAAGTGCATCAGCAACCACGTTCTCCTCACCTTTCTTATACTTAATCACATATGGGAAGGATTCAATGAATTCAACCCATCTGGCATGTCTCGAATTCAGATTTTGCTGCCCTTTCAAGTGCTTCAACGACTCGTGATCAGTGTGAATCACGAACTCCTTCGGTCTCAAGTAATGCTGCCAAGTCTCCAAAGACCTCTTCAATGCATACAGCTCCTTATCGTACGTAGAGTACCTAAGAGCTGCTCCATTCAGCTTCTCACTGAAGTAGGCGACCGGCTTCCTATCCTGCATCAAAACAGCACCAATGCCTATACCAGAGGCATCACACTCAATCTCGAACATCTTAGAAAAATCGGGTAAAACTAACAAAGAAGCATTACATAATTTTGACTTCAACAAATTAAAAGCATGCTCTTGGGCTTTACCCCACTCAAACTTCCTGTCTTTCTTACTCAACTCAGTCAATGATGCAGCAATAGTAGAGAAATCACGCACAAATCGACGATAAAAACCAGCTAAACCATGGAAAGATCTCACATCAGAACACGACTTAGGTGTGGGCCACTCCTCAATGGCTTTCACCTTAGTCCTATCTACCTCAACACCACGACTACTAACCACAAAACCAAGAAAAACAACCTCATCCATGCAAAAAGAACACTTAGACAGATTGGTATACAACTTAGCGTCACGTAACAACTCAAAAACATGCCTAAGATGCCTAACATGATCAGAAACACACTTGCTATAGATAAGGATATCATGAAAGTAAACAACAACATATTTTCCAATAACATCACGCAACACATGATTCATCAAACGCATAAAAGTACTAGGAGCATTAGTAAGTCCAAAAAGCATCACAAGCCATTCATACAAACTATGCTTAGTCTTAAATGTTGTTTTCCACTCATCCCCTTCAGACATTCTAACTTGAAAATATCCAGAACGCAAATCAATTTTAGAAAAGACAAACGCTCCAGACAACTCATCTAACATATCATCTAACCTGGGAATGGGAAAACGATACTTTACCGTGATTTTATTGATGGCTCAGCAGTCCATGCACATACGCCATTCATTATTCTTCTTTAGCACAAGAATCACAGGAACTGCACATGGCGACATGCTCTCTCGGATTCGCTTATCTTCCAACAATTCCCGAACTTGTCTGTCTATTTCTTTGGTCTCCTCAGGGCTGGTCCGGTAAGCTGGTCTGTTGGGAAGGACTGCTCCCGGCTGTAAGTCGATCTGATGCTCAATTCCTCGAATTGGCGGCAGACCACTGGGAATCTTTTCTGGGAACACATCCTTAAACTCCTCCATCAAAGGCTGCAAAACAGTAGGAATAACAACATCAGGAGTATCATTAGCCTTAAAAGTAACTAGAACGATAGGCTTACCAGCTCTGATTGCTTTCTGTACTCCCTTTGCACTAATAAACAAGTTCTTGTGCACTGGATCTGAATTGTCTGCACTGGAACTCGATGTAGTGGCAATTTGAAGGGACTTAGAGGATTCCTTAGACGTAGAAGAGGCTACCTTGGAAGACTTAGAGTCGGTCGAACTCATTGTAGGATTAGGCGACGACAACGCGACCTTGTTCTCAGACTTTTTCTCCCGTTCTTCCTGGAATTTCTCTTGCATCCTCTTCTGATCTTCTGCAACATCCTTAGGCGCCAATGGCCATAGTCTGGCGGTCTGACCATCTCTAGTCACGACATAAGTGTTGGCGAATCCATCATGTATCGCCTTCCTGTCAAACTGGTATCCTACTCTGATCTCGTCTCTGTCGGTCAACCATTGCAATCGGTAGGGTTTGGGATGCTTCTGTGGAGTCAAGCCTAGCTTTCCCACTGCATACTGGCTGATAGCGTTCACGACGCTTCCACTGTCAATAATGAGCGAGCACGTCTTGTCTTGGATAGAACAACGCGAGTAGAAGATGTTTTCTCGCTGATCGTTCTGATCCTCTTCACGAATCATGCTCAGAGATCGGATGGAAACAAGATTCACACTAGCTGGCTTCGGCTGCTCATCTTCAATCTCAATGCTAGGGGAACCATTAAGGGGTTGATCTTCGACCCCTGCATCAATAGGGTCGTCGGGCTCCTCTTCACTAGCTGATTCTAACTCATTCTGATCGGTAATGAAGAGAACTCGGCGATTTGGACACTGGGCTTGAAAGTGTCCCCATCCTTTGCACTTCTGAGTCTGATTAGGCTGCACAGTTCGATCCTGATTTCTGTTGGGTGCAGATGAACCGAACTCGGGTCTGCGATCGGGCGTAGGTGCAGACTGCTCAGAACGGCGGACGGGTGGTGCGAACTGACCTTGAGGACGTGTAGGGGCTGTCCTAGGCGTAGAGGAATTGCCTCGAACCCAAGGAGTCCTAGCAGGCGGCGACTGGAAGGATCGACGACGTCCATCTCTGAGCTGCCGTTCAACAATAGATGCATAATGAACCATTGCCTCTATACTGTCAAAGTCCTTCAGCTCGACTTCACAGGCAATATCAGGGTTCATTCCTTCAATGTACCGGTTGAGTGTAGCAAACAATGTCTCTTCTTTACCTACCTGGTTCAGTGTTGTCTTTAATTCCTTGTGATACTCCTCAATTGATCTGGACCCTTAACGAATCTGACTGAGCTTCTTTTCCAATTCTCTTTCATAGTGAACTGGAATGAACTGCCTCTCATAACATCCTTCATCTCCTGCCAACTGTCAATAGGAGGATATCTATCTTTTCTGCGCCTATTCTGCTGAAACTCCCACCAAGTTGCTGCATATCCAGTGAACTCAAGGGATGCTAGTTGCACTTTCTTGAGCTCGGGAAAGTCATAGCACTCAAAGATTTTATCAACTTTGTGTTCCCAGTCTAAATAGGCGTCTGGATCATGTTTGCCTTCAAATGCTGGGATGGTGGTCTTGATGTTGCCGAGTAGATCATCGGCATGACCATATCTAGGCTGCCCTAGATAAACGTTCCTGCGAGCTGCCTGGAAACGTGCCTGGAACGGTGGCTGGAATGGGTCACCACGACCTCGGCCCCGGCCTCGAGATTGGAAACCGATTCTGTCTTTGTTTCTGTCTCCCTGATGTGGGATGAACGGAACTGTATTATCCTCACGTGGGACGAACTGAGCTGTATTATCCTCAGCTCGTTCATCCTCAAAGTTTCCAAACTCTGAGTCTGAGGCTTCATTATGCACTTCATCTTCATGTACCTGCGGTTGAACATTGGCCTGGGGTATAGCGGTACTGAACTGCTCGAATTTAGCCAACAATTTTGCCATGGTATTCTGAACTTCTCTGAACTGTCTCTGCATATTACCATTCAAAGCATCAAAGTGGTACTTGGCATCCCAATCAGCTTTGGTGCCTGAAAACTGAGGTGATTTGTCTTGACTCATAGTACCTGCACAGTGAACAAACGACAAGAAATAAAAGGGACCTCACAATTCCTCACAATCACTCGTTTGTTCTCTCAGATTTTTACCACTCGTGTATGTCACTCAAGTATATAGGAAAGAATAAAAACTAAACTAAAAAAACTAAAACTTCCCAATAGAATCTGTCGTCAACTCTTTAGCTTTAGACAAGAGCTCGGACTTGACGTCCAGAGAACCACGGGATAGCAAGGGAGCCACGAAATAGAAAACCACACAAAGACAACGGTTATGCAGAAAAACCGTCGTCTAAACTGCCCAGAAAAAAGTGCACGTACAAACTGCACCAAAAGACTCTATACGGTCCAAGGATTCAAAAGAACAAGAATGCTCAAAGTGAGTTTCGGTAATGCTCGGGAAATGAATAGTAACTTTTTCGTGAATAGTGATTTTTCTACGGAGGATATATGGACTACCACGACCCCAAATATCATACCAAAACGTAGCGGAATGACAAAATTTTTCCCGCCATTTTACTCTTTTTTTTTCGTTCACTGAACGAGGATTCCGAAAAGTGGTACGAACAGAACTAAAATATGAAGTATGTGTGAATGGTGACCAGTTTTAATTGGGACGGATTTTTGGGAAACAAATAAGGAAGAAAAGGTAGTCAGGGCCAAAGAAAGGAAAAGATAAGGAAAGGATGAATTCGGATGGTATGTTAAGGATTTCAATCCAAATTAGTGATTCAATTCGAGCCTAACTAGGAAAGCAATGAAATCAAATCCTAATGACACTCGGATAACACCAATTGATCCTTATTAAACCAATACAATCAAATCCAATAATCGAAACTACCCAAAAATCGATAACCAAAACAATACGACGTCCCCAATCGCTATTCGACGAAGGACAACAACTCAAAGAAGATACACAAACTGCAATTCACAACTTTCCAACTCAAATCAAGAAAAACTCACGAAAACAACAAAGACTTCTCGGCGATTCAATCCTAGGGCTTCGACTTTTAACTCTTTTTTTTCGATTTCTTTTCTTTTAGTCGATCACTTTTGCCCTTAGAATATCACACCAAATTGGATCGAACCACGACCAGCAAGCGCTGACGTGGCTCTGATACCAAAATTTATGATACAGCCAATCAATTACGCGGAATTAGGGACTCGAACACACGTCAGCTTATAGGTTGATTCAATCCAATTACAAACTGAACAACTAGAGACTCGAACTTCCAATTACTGATCTGGATCGACAATTGAACAAGGAAACAAACAAGTTACGAAATAAAACCCCAAATTATCGAATAAAACTCTAGAAAACTACCTGATCAGAAACTATAGCAAATCAACTCCGATTAGACTCAAATTTTAACACGAATTATAAATTGAAATCAGTAACAACATATCCAAAATTCAGCCAATTCGCACGAGGGGTTTATGATTTATGAAGGGGCGGACTTTTGGACGATTTTAGGTTGAAACTGGAAACGGTGGCGGTAAGGGCGGAAGTCTAGAAAGGCGTGGGGATTGGGATGGATGATGATGAACGAAAGTGGTGATGGTGATGGTGACGAAAAGGAATGAAAACAGGCTGAAGAACTTACCCCAAACGAACCCCGGATCTACTTGAATCCGAAACGCGTCGATGGATCGATCTTCGTGGCTTGTCTAACCCGGATACGACTGGATATCACGAACGAGACAAATGATATCAAGTCTAAGGATGCCAACTCAAGACTCTACCAAGAACAGCAACGTGAACCCAAGCACGCGTGAGATAAAAACTGAAAACTTGATTTTTGATTCAATATTGTCTGCTCTGAAAAGTGTCGAACAAGGGTTTAAATACCCTAAAATCCGAACTGGGCCCTTAATACAGTTGGGCTCGAAAAGGAATGATAAAAATACTAACTATTGGGCTCCATTAAATAACACAAAGTTCAGCCCAATTAAAATAAATCCGACATAAAACAATTAAATAGAAGAAGTCCAATTTCGAATTAAAAGGCGACATAAAACAATTAAATAGAAGAAGTCCAATTTCGAATTAAAAGGCTAATCCGAAACTTGGGTCAAGTTCACCAACTTGGGTTGCTTCACTCCAACATCTTCATCTTCCAGCTTCTTCCGGACAATGCACTGGAAATAGCCTTGCAGCTTCTTGGCTCTGAATCTTGTAACTGGACCTCTCAGCTGCAATTCCGGGTTTGATTCATCAGTGCTGGATCCCGGCTCATCAATACAATAACTCGGGGACAATGAATGACGCAAAACGAGGGATGATTGACTCGCCGATACGTCGATATGAACATCACGGTGGCATGCCGCCAATCCGCTAGTCCAGTGAACGAACTGAAGGAGATAAACTCACAAAATATTATTCATCAAATCGTTATTTAATTTATGCCCTACTAGACCTATTTATAAGCGTGGAATACAATAGAGTCCTAATCTAGTAAGGAAACAAATCCTTGAACAATAAAGAAACAAATAATAAACTAATAAGAAAACAAATCCTTGAACAATAAGGAAACAAATCCTAAACTATTAAGGAAATAAATCCTTAACCTAATAAAATATAAAACTACCAAAATAACTAAAATAAAGCCTTAATTTTGGCCTACAATAAATAAAAACGAAAATTAAATATAAAATAAATAAAATCTTCAGATCTTCAATCTTGGATTGCATCACACTTTAACATCAACAATAAAATACTACCTTAATCACACTCTAACCCTTTTTTTCTTAATTTACGTGCATATCCCAAATGAGACTTGTTGAGTGGGACGGAGGGAGTATATTTTATTTTATTTTCTCAAGAATATTTTATTCTAAAGAATATAAGTCATAGCCATAATGAGCAAACAAACCCACTATTTAGCACACTCTCTTTTAAAAACATAAATTATAGCCATTCTTTTGAATTTGGGACCTAACTATCTCTTACCCTCTTCTATCCGGATCCATCACTGTTTGACCCTTTTTCCTTTTTTTTTTATTTTTTTTATTTCCAAATTATTTGTTCTTTTCTTTTTCTGTTTTATTTTTTTATTTCGTGGTTTTTTCTTTATTTTTTTCCAGTTTTTTTTCTCTTTTTTCTATTTTTAATTTTTCAGATTTCTTTTCTTTTTATTGTTTTTTTTTTATTTTTCATATTTCTTTTCTTTTTTTATTTTCCAATTTTCAAATTTTTCTTTTTTTTATTTTCCAAATTTTTTCTTTTTTTTCTGTTTTTTTTTATTTTCTAGATTTTTTTTATTCCCAAATTTTTTTTTTGCCTCTTCGTTTTTTTGTTTACCGCTTCTTTTTTGGTTAAGATTCAAACGAGGAGAGTTAAAGGCCTTAGAGCGAGCAGAAGAAATTCAAATTATTGCCCGACGATTATCCTTATACTAGTAATCGGAGCAAGGCGTAGCCGTAAAATCGGAGCCAAAGGCAGAGCCGTAAAATCGGCGTAGTATAACTTGTCATGTTCAAAAATAGACATTTTCGTAACGAAATGTAATGATTGTGAAAATTTTGTACTTTGACACTAATGACCATATTAATGCCAAAAGTACCAACAGAAAATACAAAAAAAATATACTCCCTCCGTCCACATTTTAAAGTCTCATTTGGGTGTTGGCACGAAGATTAAGAAAAGCTGAAAAAATGAAGTTAGTGGGAGAAAAGGGTAGTGTTAGTGGGAGTGGAAGAAGTAGATTGGAAGTTAAAATTATTGTGAGTGGAATAAGGGTCCCACTTGTTGTGAGTGGAAAAGATAAAATAGAGTTAAAGTTGTTGTGAGTGGAATAAGGATCCCACATATTATGAGTGGAAGAAGTTAGATGGGAGTGGAAGTTGTTGTAGGTCCCACTTGATTTGAGTGAAAAAAGATAAGTAGAACTTTAAATTGTGCACAAATATTTCCATGTAAATGAGACTTTAAATCGTGGACGGATGGAGTACTAGTAATTTGGTACTTTGGCACTAATGATAATATTAGTGCCAACAGAAAGCACAAAGAAAAATAAGTAATTTAATACTTTGGCACTAATGACCATATTGTGCCAAAAGTGCCAACATAAAACACAAAAAAAAGTAATTTGGTACTTTGACACTAATGATAATATGAGTGCCAAAAGCGCCAACAGAAAGCACAAAGAACTATACTAAGTAATTTGGTATTTTGGCACTAATGACCATATTAGTGCCAAAAGTGCCAACAGAAAGCACAAAAAAAATACTAAGTAATTTGGTAATTTGACACTAATAACCATATTAGTGCCAAAAGTGCCAACATAAAGCACAAAGAAAACCAAGTAATTTGGTACTTTGACACTAATAACCATATTAGTGCCAAAGTGCCCGACTCCTTGTACCCGAATCTGATCCAACCCGCGCCCTGATCCGACCAGCATGCCCTTCATTTAGGGTATTTTTTGTCTCAAATTTAAAAAAAATGGCTAAAATTGAAGAGGATGGACTGAAATTTGAGTTTCATTGGTCAATATGATTATATCAAAAGTTAACTCTTTATTCTATTTGTTTAATTTTTTAAATATGAATAACTTAATTCAAGTAATGTCAAACTCGACTTTGTTTTTTATGCTTTAAGTAATTATGTTTGGTGAGGTTGATAGTTAAGGGGATTTGAGCGAGGTAGTGTCCATAAATAAAATAATAAGAGCACTAAAGGTCAATAATAATAATAATAATAATAATAATAATAATAATACTCTTGATGGACAAACAAAAACGGAAGAAAGTATAGATCATAAATTGTGCTGCAATACTAGTAGTCATCATTTAAAAGAACATACATTTTGTTGTAAGCTATACATGAACGAGAGTTTACCTGATTTATATTCAAAGTAACAGTTGCAAGTTTTCAAATGCAAATAAGGAATATCAATTATAAAAGATAATAAACTTAATAAGATAAAAAAGAACTTAATTTATAACTTCGAATTTTGACATTATGTTTTGATGGTTGAGATTTGAATTAACAAAAATAAATACTAATAAGCTACTTTTTAATTAAATGAATAGACTTTCTATTATTAATACGCCACAAAAAATAATGGAATCAATTTTGCTGTCATGAATAAGTACACACTCAACGGTTGGCATGACGCAGCTTTGCTGTGTATTGCAACTTTGAATAAAGGGTTAACTAAAGAAATTAAGTGATATATTAAAATAGTTTAGAGAAATATTTATTTATTATTTAGATAATTAAAAGAGAAAGGGCCCAAAGAAAGGGATGAATTGAAGAATCATGATGAGATGGTCGTCGTTTACTCGTCGCCCATTATTATTTATTCGCTTTTTCTTTTTTTTTTTTCGAACTTTTATACTGTCCTTTTATACTTTCAAACAAGAAATAGAATTGAAAGTAATACATATAAATATAAGTATAAATCAGAAAGAATGAAAGAAACAAAAATGAGAACAAATTCCATTTTAGTTTGGGTTTTGAATTATCTGCGTCACCAAACAGGGCGTGAATTTTGGTATCATGCGCAAAAACCAGTTGGTTAATTGGCCGTTTAAAATGACTACATTAATTATTCGATCACATGCAGCTTCATAATGTTTAAGACCCACTGCATTATCATTTTTCAAATCAATAAAGCTATTTGATCATATGGTGGCAAACCACACGCATAAGAAAAAGAAAAAATAACTGAAAAATTAGAAATAATCACATTTTTTCTAAGTATATTACTAAATTTATAGAAACATTAATTATTAAATTTCGATTAAATCTTTAAAAGTTAAAATAGAGATAGGTTTATATTTATTTGTGAAAAATATAGAGAGATTTCAAAAAAAGAAGTTATACTAGTTTAATTTTGAATTTTGATATAAATTTTTGAAGATATTTTAATTATTATTGATGGTCCCGGTAACGAGTAACTGGTGTACGGGGGGAATACACCAGTAACAATTTTCGTTTTGCTTAACGTCTTTTCACTAAGATATACTGCTCAGGTTAGTTTACTCACAACTGGAAGAGATAGTTGGAGTAGCTTTACAACTGAGTTGCTCAGTTGGAGTCAATCATACAGTTGGTAGCTCAGCTGACACCTATGCATGAAGTTCAGCAGCTTGCACCAACTGAGGTTTTAAACAGTTATGCAATGCGGAAGATGGTGAGAGATAAGTTCGTTACAATAACTGAAACCTTAGTGAAGGGGGAAGATTAAACTCTCAAGTTAGTGCAGTGCATATGTAAAGTTAGTTGGTTAAGTACTGAATTTAAAATACTGAATGTAAAGTACAGAAAGTAAGCACACAATATTTTAACGTGGTTGGGAGATCGACCTCCTAAGTTCACGACTTCCTTTTCGGGGAAGTAATCCACTAGGTAAGTTTACGCATGCTTCACTAAACGCCCACTTGGATTTTGGGTTCCAAGCAAACCTAACCATTTCGATTCCAGGTTCGAACAAGACCCCTCAAAACTTTTCCGGACAAGTGGTCAACCTATCTTAGATTTCTGGTTCTAAGGGACCAACTCTTGGATTCCTGGTTTCAATGGACCTCTGCTTGAATTACGGGTTCCAAGCGACCTGGTATTGGATTACTGATTCCAAGGGACCACTGCTTGGATTACGGGTTCCAAGCGACCTGGTATAGGATTACTAGTTCCAAGGGACCATTGGACTTTGATTTTGGGTTCAAAGTCAGACCTGGGGTTGGATTTTTTTTGGGGGAGGGGTCCAATAAGGACGCCTCAACACTTTAGGGGAGTGAAGGCTTCAACCCAAGGCTAAGAGCTCAATTTCGTTGAGACAGAGTTTTGAGGGGATACAAAACAAGCAAGGACCAAGTCGCTAGCCTCAATCAAGAAGGAAAACTTCTGAGAGGTTAGGAGAAGAGGAGATAAATCACTTTACCCTTCTTCGCCAGTCTAATTGCTTGGAGAGAGAGAGGTGAAAAGTTGCTTGAGCCGCTTCACTTTTTGTGTTGTCTCTCGGCACTCTGGAGTACTTTTTATCTACTTGCATCAAACCCCCCATTTTAGCCTTGTTGTGGAGACCTCTATTTATAGAGGAAAAGTCAAAGACAGCTGTTGGAAAGAGCCGTTTGATCTCTGCCAAAAGCATGACACTCCACGTGCTTTACTGGTAACTTTTTCAGAAACAATACATGCGACCATACTTTTTGCACGTCGTTGTTGTCAGCCAATTTATGGAAAGTTTTTCAGCTGACTTGTGCTCTCGAGTAGATTCACAAACTGGATTGTAGCTCCTCCGTCTTCGGCGTCTCTTCTCCGCTTCGAGACGTCTTCACGCCAATTGTTTGCCTTCAGTTGCGTGGTTCAGTTGTGAGTCAACTGAGCTGCTGTCTAACTGAATCCGTGCTTCAGTTGGGGTTGATGTCCCAACTGACCTTGAGTCTCAACTGAGTGTGATTCCTCAGCTGAGTCTGGGTCTCAGCTGTGTTTGAGCCTCAGCTGAGTTCTTCTCGAACCTCCTGCTCTAGTCCGGCTGACTTCTTCTGCTTGACTCTTGTAAAGATAAAATCCTCACGCTCAAACAGTGAGCCTTAGCTAAACAGACTAAAGGCAATCATCTCTTCGGTTAGGGTCAGTTGGATTTTGGGCATCTTTCGAAATCTTTATAATTTTCCCAACAATTATGTGTATCAAAATTCCTTTTATAAAAATTTTCTCACCAATATGTTATTATTACTAATACAAATTGAGATTTCTTAAATAAATGTATACAAAATGTGATTTAAATTATTTTGTTACATGTGAAGTATGGTTTAAAAAAATGATATTGCTCGACTTAATAAGACTAAAAAAATAAACATGTTGGTAACATAATGTCGTTTCAATTTCATGGTTATCGATGTTTACTCTTTATTTTAATAATACATAAGAAACCCGAATGTGCATTTATCAACAATCGAAAATTGTTTAGTTTAAAGCATCATGTTTACTCCGTTTCTCTACGTTGTTATGTAATTTAGATGACACTGCAATTATATTTAAATGAACAATAATTTTATTCGAACAAACTGTGGTCGGCCACACATGTAAAAAAAATTAATTATAAAAATAAAATTAATTGTATTTTCTATTAAGGTTTAGATTCTCCAATTAAAATATATATATTTTTTAAAAGTTATATTATATTTTTTAACTAATATGACTGATCACAATGTGTCTAAATAATGTTATGGACCCTTAAATGAATATGCTCTGCCCCTAGCGTATCCGGAAAGGTAACGGTCTGTAATCTGTATAGACTTTGTGACATGAAGGAGGAACATCAATATATACATGACCTTATATTTTTATTGTTTTTACAACTTGCACATCGCCTCAACACATCTCGTCAAATAAGGCCACAAATATTTTATCTACAAAACTGACAATATTTTATACTCCACAACTGGCACTAACAAAAGCAAACTAATTTCAACAAGAACCCCAAGCAATATATATAAATGATGTAATATCATCGTATTTTTGTGCATGTTTCTGCAAATTAATTACTTCAGATTATATTCCAATACAGCGACGAAAACATTTTGATAGGACCGAAGGAAAAAAAAAAGAAAGAAACTGCATATATACATTTAAAGAATGAGAAAATATTAAAAATCTTCCACAAATTTGTAAGTAATATAAGTGGGCGATGTCAAGTAAAGTATAAGTGGGCCGTATCATTACTGGGCCATTAAAAACTTTCAAATGCAGTCCAACGCCGCCCACCTCTACGTATAATCTACTTCTTCTTTCACCTATACTCCTTTCTTCTTCTCATGTGCCGGTAGCAAAAAGGTTTATTAAATACTTGCTAATTTTATTTGGCATGATTTTAAAAATTGATTGGTAATAATCGATATTATTGTAAATGGAGCTAAATTGTGTAAATAGAAGGTAATATAAGATTGAGAAGATAATATGTAGACCCTAGTACTATAAATAGACGGTGTGAGGTCCATTTTAAAGTGAGTTTCTAGGTAAACAGAAATCTTTTTACAAGGTCCTTTAGGGTAATTCTAAACATGGCCTCTTTTTATTCATTATAATCATCTATTAAAATAAATAATTAAATACGAATTTTACTATCTTACCCATTGGCCCCCCAAAATTTCATTGTTGAATAACTCTATCCAAGTAAAATCTTTTATTATCAAGTCATAGCCTTCTTGAATATTTCTCTTTAACCAAATAAATATCGTTTTCTTTTGGCCATTTCGATGTTTATGCTTTCTAATTCTTTAAAAAAAAAAAAAAATTGAATAAAAGTTGGAACCCTAGAAATCAGAATCCGATCTCCATTGATCAGGTTTCCAGAAAGAAAAAAAAATTGAAGACATGGAAGAATTAAACCTTGAAGAAACAACAACGCAACTTCAATTTCATACAACTTCTATCATATGTTTTGGCTTTCCAATCATATTCTTTTTAATAATATCCATATGAATTTTACACATCAATAAAGCTATTTGGTCACATGGTGACCAGCCATGCGCGTAAGTGAAAAGAAAGTTGACTATAGAAATGGAAATAATAATTTCTTTAGGGTTTATGCTTTCCCAATCAGAGTATATTTCTATTTTCAAAACCTATATTACTATTTTATAATTGTGTGATTGGCCATGCCTAAATAACACTACCGTTTACACATATAGACCGAAATTTGATAAATAAGTAAATTGAAGCACTAGTTAGAATCCGACAAACCAAAGTGCTAAACGAACGGGGGCATGATTTGATTGAAAAATATTTACTTGATTCTTCGTTCAAATTATTTCATCTATTTTAGCCATTCTTTTCAAGCCGAGATGGCCAAAAGAATCAATAGATTTTTCTTAGGTACAGTATAAGAGAAATCAGATGAAATAAAGAGAAAAATGAGGGTTAATATTTAGAAGGGTAATGACATTCGGTCACACTGTGGCCGACCACACGCGTAAAAAAAGGAAAGTTGACTGTAAAAATGGAAATAATCACATTTTCCCTAGGGTTTATGCTTCCCCAATTATGATATATTTTCATTTTCAAGACCTATATTATCATTTTTAATTTGGGTGACCGGCCACCGTATGACTAAATAGCACTACCCTAGAAGGGTAATAGACAAAAATAACCTTAACGCTATATATTTCGTAGATTGGATGAGTAAGACTTGTTAGAAACTGGAAAACTCATTCACAAACCTTTACAACGAAACATAACTGGACTAGAGGATAGATAAATAAGAGATTACAAGATAACGAATAACAACAAATAAATAAGATTACAAACTCAAATATAATAGCCGAGTCGAGATATAATCTCTGTCTGCAAGAAAGAAAACACCCTATAGTACTCTCCGTTTGACGGTCTTTCCCCAAAGGTAAAACGGCTTCGTATCGACAGATGTAGCACTGTAAGTCCGACGAGCTCCAACGAATTGAACGAGAATCGAGAACTGAGCAAGCTGTGAAACTATGATGCCGTTCGAGAAATGAAATATGCAAAATTGCTGTCTAGAATGCCATGAACCTAGCACTATATTCATAGCTGCTTGCTCACACCACAAGGGAATTAAGAGCAATAATGTGCCTCATTATCAAAATAGGATGTTACAAGTCTCGGGCAATAAAATCTGACCGTTTTAGGCCTAAAGAGCATTATGCTCGACTGTTATAAATTTGAAACTGACTGTTACAGTCAGATTCCATATGAAACGCAAGCACTTGCTCGGCCAAACGAATAAGGCACCAACTTTATTTAATTCTATTAAGCCCAATAGGCCCAAACTTATTGAGTGAATCGGTCCAAATAGGCCCAAACACCAATTGTCCTTGGCTACAGCGATGACGTCGTCCCTACCCAACATCCATCTTTGATCCTTCATTTTTTACTCACCAAAAATTGGTTTTGGGAATATAAGTTTACTTTGTTCATCTACTCGTGGTGTAGATTAACATCCAATAATTATTATAACAAAAGAATTATTATTCAAAATGGTTTATCAAAACCAATTTTCCAACATGACTTACCATAGATAATACTATATGAAAATAGATCAACATAATAAGGAAAGTCTACAAGGAAATTACCTTGTACAAGTCAAGGTCTATTGAAGAAAGTGTCATGCTTGGGCTACAAGCGCAGATCGACTTGAAGAGTATTAAAATATATTCTCTCCGTCCCGTTCAACTTATCTCATTTTGTCATTTTGGGTGTCCCGTTCAACTTGTCCCATTTCATTTTAAGGAAATAATTAAAAAATCACTTTATTCACTTCATATCACTTTATGTCACTTCAAGAACACTTTATATCACTTTATCAATTAAAAAAATACTTTATATCACTTTATTCACTACACTAAACACACTCTTTATCATATAATACTCTTGTTCTTAATCTCTGTGCCGATCCCTTATGTAACAAATTCAACGGGACGGAGGGAATACAACTTTCGTTCAGAAAGGTTTGGGGATTGGGGGATTGGACTTGAGGATTATTATCCTCGCCTAATGTGGTGCAAGTATTTTGTACATGACTTTTTTGTCAACAAATTATTCAAAAACGATGCTTTTTTTTTTTCTTTTTTTTTGGGGGGGAAAGCTATTTTTACGTCTAAAATGTAGCTGTTCATGTCAGTTTATTTCATTGGAGAAATTTTCCGGATTTAAATGAGAAAAAATATACTATAAAGTTTGTTTCATGTGGCAGATTTGGCGGGATAGAAATAATGTTGTGGAATACCAAACAACCTTTACCTGCACATCCATGGCTACTACAGCTCGAATGGAATGAATGGATGCTCAAAGCAAATTAGGTAACATAAGAGTTTCTTCCACTTCGTCTCGAATTTGTAATGGGTGGCACGATTTGAATGCTAGTTGGTTCAGATGTGGAATAGATGTTGCTTTCTTTGCAAGTGAAAATTCGACAGGGATTGAAATTATTTTGCAATGGGAGAAAGGTGATTATGTGGCAGCAAAGGCTCACATTACTTGGTTTAATGAGAGTCGAGGAAAGAGAAGCAATGTGGGAGTGCATGAAGCTCTCTCTTGAATTAAGCAGTTGGATTTTGAGTGGGTGTAATTCGTCTCAGATAGCAAACTAGTGGTCAACGCTATATCTTCTCAAGATGAAAATAGCTCTGAGTTTAGAGCTATAATAGATAGTTGTCGTTTTCTTTTTCAGGCTTGTCCTAATTTTTGAATAAAACATGTTAGACGTGATGCTAATGCTATTGCTCATAGACTTACTAGAATGTCTAAACAGTTTCCTTGTACGTATGTTTGGGATGAACCTCCAACCTTTATGGAGGGTCTTCTCTATGCCCCATGCGTATGTTGATTGATTAATGAAATATTGGTTTTCGAAAAGAAAAAATTACTTTATTACATTAATTTATCTATTTTATTTACAACTTAGTCAAATATAGTGATTTTGGTGCAATCAACTTAAATTATAGTTATTTATTTGTCCTAAAAATTATTAAAGCTTTTAGGAGAATGGAGTTCGACAATGCATGCACTGATGCACTTATTCATTGTAAGAAAATTCGAGCTCGATGAGAGAGTTTTGATTTTTGGAGTGATTTAAAAAATGTAGAGGTTTGAATATTGGTGAAGTAGGGTTGAAAATGAGCCAAGTGCTATCTCGTGAACATTTTCGCTGCTGGTTAATGGGGCTGTGGCTAGTGTGGAAAGAATATTGTCAAGAGAAACATGAAGAAATACCTATCGGGCTTGACAATTTTGAAGCTTTATCTGTGGATTATATATCTCAATATACCCAAGCGTTGCAGCTTCAGTTTCTACGCAGTGAGGTCTCGAGTTCAAACCAACCGTTTCCCCTTTCCCATGTAAAATTAAAAAAAAGCGTTGAGCATATAATATTGCTCCTGTGGAAGTCTACATAGATTCTATCTTGTTGTTCATGTCCTCCCAAGAGCAAGACAAAAAATCCAAAAGTGTGCTGTGGGATGATCTATTTGAAGCTATCTCGGAGGCCAAGGAGTTGTGTGTACTTTCCGTGAATCATATGTGACAAGAAGTTAATAAAGCGGCACATAAATTAGCTTAGCATTTTTTGGTAAAAGCTTAGATAAAGCTTTGTATTGGTTATTGGCCCTTGTGACTCTTGATATTGTAATGTTCGATTCTAATTAATATATTGACATTTTTTCCTAAAAAAAAGAATTATTTCGAAAAGGAAAAAAAAAAAAAAAAAAGCAGCTTTTCCAAGAATTATGACTAAGATTATAGTTATGATTATTAGTTGCTTATAATCTTTTGAAGATAATAATATATCGAGTAATAATATAGTAATTGTTTTTTTAAGGTTAAACCAAATCAACAAAATTGGAAAAAAAAAATGTATGCAACGCAAAATATGCTTTCATTGAGAGTTGAACTCAAGACCTCCCGCTTACTAAACGGGTGCTCTAACCAACTGAGCTATGAAAGCGGATTACTAACTTTTCAAGTCACATTTATAAATACTTTAAATAAAAAGTAAATTAGTCCAGATCTTATGTAGCTAATGAACTATTGAACTGTATATAATCTTCAATGAGTTTAAAGTTGTACTTAATGCACAGGTACCGAACAATTTGGCAATTTACACGTTCTAATTAAGAGTTGCAATTTTTGATAGGGGTGATGATATTTGGTCACACAGTTATCAATAACCACACGTGTAAAAAAAAGGAAAGTTGACTGTAAAAATGAAAATAATCACATTTCCCCCTTAGGGTTTATGCTTTCTAATTAGGGTATATTTCTATTTTCAAAACCTATATTACCATTTTTAGCTTGTGTGGTCGGCCACAGTGTGACCGAATAACACTACCGAGACGTGGACCATAATAACAACGCTGCATGTTTTTCACTTTTGGAGTCTGATAACTAGCGCTGTAAACGAACGAGCACGGGCTCGACCGTCTCAGCCGAAAAGCGAGGGCGACTGAAACAATCCTCTACTGCACCACCGGCTCGACAGCACAAGCCAGGAGGGCTGATTAATCACATTCTGGTCGAGCAGCCGTGATTCATCCACCAGACTTGATTTCATGTCTCTCTAGAACTCTAAGTTAAGGTCTGTCATGATAGAGTCGCTATTCACAATCACAAGTCACAAAATTTTCATATAAAAGAGGTAAAATGGGTTCTTTGGAAAAGCTACACTTGGACGAGCAAATCAATCCTCTCTCTCTCTCTCTCTCTCTCTCTCTCTCTCTCTCATCTCCAAGCAGAAAACGTTACCAGAGCTCTCTTTTTCCATCCAATGCAAAGGGCACCATTGCCCTCTACAAGTGAGTAATTTTGGCTATATTCTTTCAAAACATCCTTTATACAAGTGCTGACAGATGAAGTGAGCTGAATTGGTGAAAATCCAGCCATTGATAGTCTCGACCTCCATTTACCAAAGAGCTCGTGCCTCTCCACCCGCTCGTTCCCCTCGCAAGCTATTATGTTGACAAGATCCTTCGCCACGCAGTGTTCCTCCGCATTAACCCGTTGCTTGTCATCTCTCGACAATGCTGCTGCATCTATGGACTCAAACATCGCTGTATAATAATCCAGAGCCTCACGCAACCGTTGGGAGAAAGTAGCAGTGTTCGTGTTGGATTCCTGCTCGACAAGGGTCATCACCTTTGGAGACAAACTCTTAACCAGCCTGAGGAGGCGGTCTCGATGGTTGGTAGTGCTCACACTCTCATCAGGTATGTGATGCAGTACATAAGGAAAGTTAACAGCCAATGCTTCCCCGTGTCGTACCTGAAGATTCTCAAGTTGCACATCACACCCTGATGCTGCTGCGTTGTGGAATTCAAAAGGTACTCCACATGACTCGGCTATTTTGGCTAATCTCTGACCGACTAATTCCAGCCCTCCACCACGAGCATAAGCTGATTCAGGATCATCTACACCTGTAATGCGGACATATGGTGGACCACCCGGTCGACGAGAGAGGGCCTGAATGAAAGAGAACCATTGACTGCCCTGTGCAATCTGAAAATCAATGATGTGGATTTTTTCTTCATTTTCCATGGCTTCACCAATGACAACATTTGCAGATGTATAAGCAAATCTGTAATATGGGCAGATTTGAGAAAGCAACTGCATGTGAGACATCAAGTCAGGACCTGATGGTTCGTTACACTTCAATTTTTTGCAAATTAAGCTTCCAGATGAGAGCATCCTTGCCCTGAGCGCTTCCAACATGTACGCGCCTAATCTCTGTAGAGGATCACCCGATACTGAAACCCTTTTCTCTAATAAGTCCATCAGGGTTTCCGCAGCCGAGACTGCGATCATTCTTTCAGAGAAAGGGACAACATCAGCTTCAGATACTACTTCAGCACATGCTATGAGCAGTTGTTTCAAGTCCATGTGGGGGGCCATCTCTAGGATTTGATTGTGCCTAGTGAAGTAAGAAGGCTGCACGAATCCATCAGTTAAGGAGTCGTTGTAATCAATATCACTTTCAGATCCCAGAAAGTCATTGCTTAACAACCATAGTGCGTGCATCAAATTGTTCTCATCATCGGCTCCAAAAGAATCACTCAAAGATGCAATATAAGTTTTATCCGATGAGTGATGGACGTCCGACACATATGAATGAGAAAATTCAGGTGAAAAGGGACTCATACTGGCAGAGACACTCACAGCTGAAGGTGAACTGTGGACAGCATCATCAGTCACCGGTGTCGATTCCAGAGTGTAGAATTGTTCAGCATAAGCCTGAAAAGAAAGTCCCGTGCCCTGGCTCTTACTCGGCAGATGGTGAGAATTATGGGCACTCGGACATGCTAGAGCTTCCTGGGATGCCTGCATCTCAAGAAAGATGACCACTTCTCAGGGCACTTGACTCAGAGCCTTCTTTTGACTACAACGCTATCAAAAAGAACAAAAACAGATTAGATCTACCATTCAATAAAACAACAGGTCAATGCATTTCAACAATAGAAAGTCTGAGCACCAACATAAACTAAGAGCCTTGCATACACTCTCTCGAGGGTAGGTCAGCAAAGATGTCAAAATTGCACAAACATTAAATACATGCAACTTTGCACACATCATTGCCATCAAGATACGGCAAACCTAATGAATGAAGATGCACATTATCCAACTCACAAAGTCAGCGGATCAAAGCAAGAAAAAAGAAAATAAGCTACAAGCTACTCATGCTCCCTTCCCTTGGTCAGAAATAATGAAACTCGCACGAGCTACGAAGAAAAGTATACTATCTTATAACAGATCACTATGCTGTTAATGAAGTTCACAAGTTTGACATATTTATCAATGAGCCTTTAGCACTGAATGCATTTAATATCCAATATGAAAAACACAGGCGTCAATGAAACTGAATGCATTCAATACTGTAACTGCTTCTTTGAGAGGAATTTAGCCTCTTGGCTATAACTAATTGCCCCATTAATTGCATGCTTATTGATGGCGAAAAAGGAACGTGTTCTTATCTTCGTCGACCACCTAGCAACTCCTTTATTTTTCTCCTTATTTACTCATGAAAAGGAATCCATAATTTCTAGTTTGGAGCTTAAGTTCTACAAGATCAAAGGGTTCAAGCACCAATTGCAGTTGTAAATACCAAGAATTGGGCATCTATGTTACTTTCAAGTCCTAACTGTTTGTCTTTGCCGTCTTACAATCTAACCATGGTCGCAGCTTTAGAAAGTTAGATTCATAATAAGAGACTAACTTCAAAAACATTTAATGACCAACTAACTACAAGACCAAATAACCAAAATAAATTAGAAGCAATATAGACAAACTATAGGTGGTGTACCAACAGCAACATAAATTCTCCAATTTGTACAATATAAATCTATGGATAAAGGCTCTGTATCTTGAGCTAAACAAATCCATTAATCTATGCATCTACAAGCAAATAAACATCCACCTCTCCACCTAAAAAAAAGAGGAGAAATTGATAAAGTAAAATAAGACAAGATAAAGTGATTCTTAATTATCTGAAATAAAAGGTAGAATCGAAATTTTGGTGACGCGTATTTATGCTTCAACAGCTGAAATATCTCAAAGGCAGAATAAATTCCATCACCACCTCAAAATTACAGACACCTAATCAATTTTCGCAGATAAAATCTTCACAAACAAAAAGAATAAGAATCAGTATTAAGATTCCGAAAACAAACTGCGAAAAGGCAAAAACTGAAAACACTCACATACAAAATCATCTTTGTCCTAGACTCTCAAAAATCAAATCAGATTACAAACTGTAAACACCATAATTGGAGAGATTAAGCTGCCTAGACATACCTCTGATAGAAAAAATCTCCAGCGTTTGTTTTGATTTATGAATAGTCAAACATTCGTAGAGAGAGAAAGTAGAAGATCGTCTAGTGTTGCAGTCAAACTATATGAAATGGAAGAGAGGGAAAGAGCCGCGTCGTTTGTTATATAGGAGTAGTTGTTGAGACTTGAGAAAGAGAAGCTACTACGTAAAGTCACCGGGAAGTGTACTGGAAATGGAACCAGCGTGTGATATCATTTCACACGTGTGAACGCGTATTTGGACACATCAGATTTTAAACAAAGTCTCTCCAGTGTCTTAATATATTGAAATTAAATAATTTATCAATGCAAGTATACTAACAATAAAGGATATGGATCTGTCATGACTATTGACGTAGTGGGAATTTACAGCCGTTATTTTCGGTGCAAATAAATTTCCGTTTTTTATGCTGTAACCTGTAAACTACACTGATAATCACACTTTTCAAGTACAAGTGTGACAACCGTTATTTTCAGTGTAAATAAACTCCCGTTCCTTGTGTAGTAACTTGCAAACCATACTGGTAATCACACTTTCCAAGTACAAGTGTGACAACTGCTATTTTCTGTGCGAATAAACTCTCGTTCTTTGTGCAGTAGCCTGCAAACCACACTGATAATACACTTTCTAAGTATAAGTGTGACAAACTCGAACTATAGAGGCTTATCATGAAGTTGGAACCTGAAATTTTTCAGTCTCAGGCGCCTACTTTTACCACTAGGCCATTTTTAAAGGATTATGTTTATATTTTTCTATTTATTTATATATATTGTGGATTTTGTATGCTTTTATTTGTGAATTGGATCGTTGTGTTGGTGGCTAATGACTCAAACTCAATGAATCTAATCTTTAGTATTATAAATTTACTACATTATAAAAGAATTTAAAGAGTGCGTGACAACACTTACTTTATTAGCCGTCAAATAAATTACTATCAAAATAATTATAATAACTCACCACACATAATGAATACTCAACATAATGTTTATGTTACACAACATGACATGCATTTTTTATTTTATTTTTGTTCTCTTATGCTCCTCATGATTTCAGGCAATATTCCAAAAAAAGAATATTGTAGATTAGAATTTGTAGACCATATACTCCATCAAAAATTATTATACTTAACATTTTCTTTGTTGCCGCCCCTTGACCTTTTGGTTTGTTTCATATTATTAGACCAACTCACTTTTCTGTTATATAAAGATGTAAACATATTAATGCATACATGTTAAAGCAAACCAACCTCTTCAATAGCAATTTTGGGTCAAAAAGTTGTTGGGGTTGTAACTGAAAGATAATTAATTACAGTTAGAAAATGAAGTAAACGATTTAGAAAGCTTGTCGCAATTACAAGTGGAATCTAAATTTGTGGATATATTATTTGACGAACCAATTTCAATGTATTATTAATTACAAATGAAAATATATTAACATTTTACATGCAAGTTACATATAAATCAATCAGAATACTAATCAATATCAACCATGTTAAATATTTACAATTACAAATCAAATTAATATAGTATAAACCTGACACACACATATTAAAATAAAAAGACACTCACATTTCTGTGAGATTACGAATCACATATTGTGTCTTATTTTAACCACTTGGATAGTTGGGTAACTGGACTATGCTTCTAGTGTAATTTCTTTTAGAAATTAAATTATATAAAATACAATAATTCAAATGTAGATGTCGTTTCTTTAGAAATAAAAAACTTTACTTGAAAAAGTATATGAGATGCAGAATTGAATGACTTCTAGTGTATCGACTTTTAAATAAAAAATTCGAGGCATCAAAAGCTTGACTAGACTTTTATATTTTGGAGTAACACTCTTGTGCATAAATGTGCACCATGTAGATTGGTATTGACCCGATCCGACTTGCCTATGCGCCCCATCCGACTCGTGTGTGGACCTCACGTGTTTCTTTTTTTTTATTTTTTTTTCTGACGGAGCTTTCAGATCCGATTTTACGGCTCCGCCTTCGCTCCAATTACTAAAATAAGAATAATTAGCGGGTAATAATTTGGATTTTTCGGCTCGCTCCGAGGCCTTCGGCTCCCCTCGCTCGAATATTAACCAAAGAAGATCTGACAAATAAAAAAAGAAGAGTAAAAGAAATTGAAATTAAAAAAAAAACTGAAAATACCCGGTCAAAGGGGGTTAACCGGGTCAAATCCGGGTCAACCGAATTAGGTCAACCAGGTCGGGTCGGGTCGGGCGGGTATCTGCACCGTACACAATATGCTCGGAAGTTTTGTTCTTATATTCTATATACACATACCGACGCACATCTATATATTATTAAAATTGATGCGGATTCGAGTTTTCTCCTTAACTTTAGGTCTTACGTAGCGCAACCTCCATTTAATATTCATATTTATCTTAAATCCTTATTCTATGCATTTTTAATAATTTATTATATACTTATTATTATTTAATATTACAAAACTTTCATAAATATATAGAATAAATCTTCTGGAATTGTGACCTTAAAAAAAAAATCATCCAGAATTGTGATGGTAAAACAGGGGTGTGTTATTTTTCCAAGAATAGTCATGTGTATAATTTATGATATACCATATCATGTTTACTTTTTTCTAAAATATTTAATTTATAAATCTATTATGTTTACTGTATAATCTTTTTTATCCCACATCGATTTTCAATAAGAATATACTATTTGAAAACTTATATAAATACCTAGAAGCAATGTTATTTTCTCACTCCGCAATTGTTTTTGCATAATCGATTTAATTTGGCAAATTAATTTATTCGTCAAATTATTAGTTTTATTTTTATTGAGTAAACTTTCATCACGAATTTGTTTAGCACTATCAATTTAATTTGACCAATTAATTAATTCTAAATAAATAGTTTTATTGAAAAACTTAATTTGATCAATAATTAAATTGTCAATATTTCTTCTCATTTCTTCCAATCTATTTAAAAAGTTTCAGTTTTTATTTTCTTATGCCCAAGTTCTATATATAAGCTCAAAACTTCGATAATATAATATGGAATGAGAAGTACACATTATGTCTAATTCATTTATATAGGTTCTAAATATTTAAAAACGATTTGTATTTTCCATCATTATTACTTGTACCATCAATAGTTTTGTTTTTATTAATTTTTTGAAATTGGTCAAATTATTATTTTGCCATCAATAGTTTTATTTCTATTAATTTTTTGAAATTGGTCAAATTATTATTAGGCCTAATTATAATTATATTTATATTTTTAAATTAATTAATATCTAATAGACATGTATTTCTATTTAATAGAAGGGAGGAAACAATTCTGCAAATAGATGAGACATTTCCTCTTGCTTCATCAAATCTCACCACAAAATTAATGTTTCTTTCTCTAAATATCTTTATATAGTTTTAATTCCTAAATATTACTATTTAATATTTTATATTCCTAAAACTTTCAAAATAATAATAATAAAAAAAGCACGTTTCATATAGTATGTACAATCTTTCATATTTGGTGTAATCTCTCATATGTGATAACTATGTTTAATTAAATATAACATATAATCTCTCATATTTTGAGCTTTATTCATATATTTTTTTTAGTCGCAATGCACAAATATACACAAATTGAACATGTCAAAATTTAAAATATTCATACCCATGTTTAAACATCAAAAATACCCACACTCTATTTTATTCCTTATAAAATGGTGTCTTGTCATGCACTTTATATCAAATCACTTACACATGTGTAAGAGATTTGATATAAAGTGTATGACAATTATAGTTGTGCATGTAATGATAGGATGATTGTGTTATAATTTGATCCTTAATCAATCATTATACTATAATAATATTTTTAACTATTTTTTATTAATAATTTACGTATTAAGTACTGTTTAATATTCACTCGAAAAATAATGAATCTTCATAAATGTAACCGAAACAATGATCCCGCTCGCATATGAAGTGATCCCGCTTGACCAAACGTGGCAAATCCTGCTCGAGCGGGAACAAATATCCCGCTCGAGTGGGATTTGACACGTGTCGAGCGGGATCACTTCATATGCCAGCGGCATATGTCAGCAAAGTTGGTCAATGAACCGATTGATAGCTGACTGGTGCATGGCATGAATTTCTCACTTGTGCAAACATTAAATATAAACTTAAGCTGAATTCACTACTTGTAAATGTACAATTTTCACGTGAATTCTCCATAAATTCAGGCCATCTGTCTAGGTAGGCTCTATTTATTTCACCTTTCAGCACTCTGGTTCACATACCCTCAAGAACAACCAAAATCACTTTGTAAATTCATCACATTTGGGGAGTGGGCAACAATCTTTGACAACAACATGAGTTGAGGTATTTTGTTCAACCTTATAATTTTAGTCTCGTATCTGCATAATTTTTATTGTACGTAATAAATTACAGTAGGAGACTATATAATATTCGAAACATGTAAATTTATTTGGCAAAATTGCATACAAATACCCGACCTTTTTCCAAATTCTGGACTTATTACAAACCTTTTAATTTCAGCAAAAAAATAGCAACCTTTTAATTTGTTGCAATCTCCGTCCGAATCCAATTTGGGGGAAAAAAATGAGACGTGTGCAATTCAAATCAACGTGGCTTTCAAAACGACGTCGTTTTAACTAAAATGACATCATTTTGATTAAGAATTAAAAAAAAAAAACAAATTACATGTCATTTTTAAATTTCCACATCATCTTGCCCAGCCCCTCCTCCTCTCTTCCACACACACTAAATCACGACGCACACACACTCAATCACGACGCACACACACACTCAAACTGCTCTCTCTCTGTGCTTCACCGGCCGCCATCACCGCCTTCACATCACCGCCGTCACCACTGTCGTCACATCCACTCCATTTCGAATCTATCTCTCTGAAACAATAAAGCCCCAAATTCAGAACCCTAGTCCCTAATCAAAACTCTCATTCGAAATCCGGCGAGTTCGCCGCCGCCCAGATCCGACACCTCTAACGCCTTTCGCCCATTCCCCAGAATTTCATCCCCAATTCGAGCAGGGCGATGGCGAAAAGGCGGCGGGCGGCGGAGGAGCGCTGGGTGCACTTGGCAGGGCTGAGGCGGCTGCTGAAGACGTCGCGGAGGGAGCCGATTTGGGAGAGAGGGTCGGCGTGGAGCTGGAGATGGAGCTGGCGATGGACTTGTGGAAGAGAGCGAGGTTGTCGAGCTCGTCGGGAAGAGGAGATGGCGATTTGGCAATGTGGGAGGAAGTGGGGGGCGAGGAACAAGTAGAGGAGGAAGAGGGAGATGAGGAGGGTCTAGTCAAGGACCACGGCGGAGGCGGAGGAGATGGGGGTGTATGCGGCGGGGGAGGAGAGGAGGAGGGGTTGGGCGAGAGGGGAGAGAGAGAGAGAGATAAAGGTGAAGGGGATGATGAGGTGGAATGATGTGTAATTTTTTTTTAATTCTTAATCAAAACGACGTCGTTTTGAATGCCACGTCAATATGAATTGGACACGTCATCGTCAATTTTTTCCCCAAATTGAATTTGGACGGACATTAAGAAAAATTAAAAGGTTGTTATTTTTTTTGCTGAAATTAAAAGGTTTGTAATAAGTCCAGAATTTGGAAAAAGATCGGGTATTTTTATGCAATTTTGCCAATTTATTGTAATGGTGATATTTTTCTATATTAGAACTAAGAAAAATTATACAAATTCATGTACACAATTTTTCGCTCCATTAAAGTTAGTTCCCGCTCGCTTAGTGTTTACCCGCTCGAGCGGAATTTAGTTTCTGCCGAGAGAGATTTTGTATTTAGCAAGTTAATATCACTTTATACTATAAATTAGCATTTCCCGCTCGTGAAGTAGCATTTTCCGCTCGACACATGTCATCTCGCTCGAGCAGGAAATTGATGACGTATGCGAGCGGGATTTTATCATTACGAACTGCGTGCTATTAATTGTTGCATATGTATAATTCTTTGTAGATGGATCACTATTTCACTATCAAATATGGAGGAACATGGTCCGATTGTACGTACTCGGGCGGGTATGAATTCGTTACACTTGAAAGAAATCTCGTCGACCTGAGGTACACCATCGATTGTCAATTGAGCATAAATTCCTTCAACACACAATATGAGTTGCATTATTTGTCGAAAAATCCGAGAGGACGCACTGTAAAGTGCACATTGATCACTGAGGATGATTTTTATCGGTTGTGCGCGACGCAGCCAGAAGCAACTGTGTACGTGACTCAACAATATGTACACGAATACACTCCTGCTTTTGGTGCCGATTATTATGAAGAAATGAATCGTATCCAAAGACAAATGCTTTCCTCTACCTTTACTGATGATGCATACCCCGCTGGGGGTAATTACGGATCGACATCCATTCATTATTTTGGATCCACGTCGACTCAATACCTCGCTGGGGTATATACGGATCGACATCCACACATTATTTTGGATCCACTTCGACTCAAGTTCTAGATGGAGAAAATATTTCTGCCAGTGATGAAGAACCAAATGGGGCTGACTATGAGGAAGAGGCAAATGCTTCTGATAATGACGAAGAACCAAATGGTGATGACGATGATGAAGAGACAAATTGTTCTGACGATGCAAATGAGTTTGACAATGACGAAGATTATGTGTTGGAAACTGACAGTGATACTTCGGATGAGCAGACAAAGGAGACCATGATAGAATCGGCAATGTTGGAGCGTGAAGCATGGATTTGCGGCGACGAAGATGCCGAATCCGCTGATCTAGCAAGTTGGTTAGTTCCTGTGATTCCAGTGAATGCAGTGAATTTAATCATTGTACATGAAATCGGTCCGCTAGAAGATGGTGATTTATGCGTTGGTTCTGTTTTTGATAGTAAAAAAGACCTGAATATTGCAGCTGGCTTGTGGCACATGGAGATTGGAGCATAATACAAATGTAACGACTCTGATAAAAAATGTCTGAAGTGGACATGCAAGCGTATGGGAAATTGTCCATTCGAGCTGCGAGCATCATCAACTGGCAGATCCAGTGCTTTCAGAATTACGACGTTTATATGCGATCACGCATGAACACGCAAGTTGGGACGTGTTCCTCCTAGAAAAGTTCACATGAATGTGATTGCAGCCTACGTTGCTCGGAAAATACGGAGGGAGTGTAAAATAATAGAGCCAAAAGCTATTATGGAAGAGGTGCACCGCGAATTTGGTGTGCGTATTCTTTATAATTTGGCCATGCGAGCATGACATGCAGCGATAGAAAGCATATACGGGGGATATATATGTTGATACCTTCCGGATGTTGCCGGCCTATCTTCACATGCTTATGGAGTGGAATTCAGGTACAATTATTGATTTGCAAGTTGGGATTGATGGGAAGTTCGAACAGTTGTTTGTAGCTTTTGGCGCCTGTAGGCTTGCTTATCCACTGAATATGAGGCCTGTGATTGCAATTGATGGCACTCATCTGAAGGGCAGGAATAGAGGTATCTTGTTTGTCGCTGTCACTAAGGATGCCAACGAGCATACATTTCCTCTGACGATAGGCGTCGGCCCTATCGAGAATGATATCTGTAATACCCCAAATTTTTCTAAGTCTTTAAAAATATACTAAATGAGTTTATATGTCTTAATGATGTGCTTTGAGTGATTTCCAAGAAAATAAATTTTCTTGCAAAATTACCAAAAATGCCTTTACGTGCTCTTATGTAATTTTTCTCGGTTCGATTATTCGAATCGAGTATGTGATGCATTGATTGAGCCTTCTTATATGAGATTAAACATGAGTATGAATTTCAGAGAATTCTGAGAACTTTTACTTTTCAGTGAATAGTAATGAAAACCGAGAAATCACTATTCACCGACGGACTCCGAATTTAGTCTAATTAGTGTCTTTTGAACCTAGATTTAAATTTAAGACCTTTGAGATATATTAAAAAAATTTCTGAGATCGTTTGAGAGATGTTTTAAAAATAATTGCTTAACGGCATAATTAGCTTAGCAGTTTTTAAGATTTTCTTCATTACTTGGAATTTTGATCTGAAAATTTGGTATTTAGATTCCTTGATTTATTTGGTGAAGAATGAGACGAGTTAGAGTAAAATTGGACGTTGAGAAAGAGTCGAGGAGAGTTTTAAGTCATTTGAGAGATAAACGAAATAATACGGATATATTCTACCGGAAAACTTTTTCTTCTGGGGAAAATTATACCAGTTAAAGTGAGATATATATTTATTTCTCTCTCCTTCTCTCTCTTGGCCGATATCAAGCCCTCTCTCTCTCTTAATTATATTCTTTTCTTAGTTAAGAGAATATTCATCATATCATTTCATCATTTCATTCCCTAAATTTCAACTCTCTCTCTACTAAGAAAAATATCAAGCAATCTCTCTCTTCTCTCTCTCTCAGCTGGAAATACAGCCCTCCCATCTCTCTCTCTCACAATCACACATACACACACACTAGTGTGAACTCCATGGAAGCTTGAAGCTCTAAGCTCCAAAAGCTTCAAGATCATCATCATCATCTTCAACCTTCAAACCCTAATCTAAGAAGGTAAACTATTCTTCAAAGCTTTGAGATTTATTCAAGAATCAAAATCATCTCCCTTATTATTTTCTTAATTCTCGGCACTTAGCACTAAGGAGATGATTAATTTTTGCTTTCTTTCTTGAGGACTAGAGATGGATTCCTCCATGAAAATCCGAGCTAGTATTTGAAGATCATCATCTCTTCCTTCACCATCGATCCAAGAGGAGAAGAAGCTTGATTTATTTTACTTCAAAGTATGATTTTATTTCAAGTTCTACATATATGTAAATGTATAAAGCTAAAGAAAAAGAAGGAAGAATGCATGTTTAAATTATGCTTAGGCAAACTAGGATGATCGATGATGATGATATGAGTATATAATGAGAAGTACAAACCCTAGGATTTCATATAGGAATCAAGAATTAAGAGAGAAAAGAAAAGAAAAGTAATCCTATAAAAAATTGAGTTGAAGCCGAGAATAAGGAAGAAAAAGAAGAAAAAAAAATAGTCTTGATAAGTTCTTGATGATTTCTTGATGATATGTGTTTTGTGATGATGATTAGAGTGATTTATATGCATGAAAGAATGAGAAAAACTTGTTTGCCCTATTTTCTAGTGAAATCGAAAATTAGGGTTAAAATTAGGAGAATTTGATTTAATTGTTGTTTGATGATTTTATTATGTTTATGAGTATGTTATGAGCATGATAATATGATTGAGTTATGGATTTGAATTATTTTGCTAATTCCTTGAAGAAAATCGATGAATATGTGTGTAGGAAGAATTATGATTTTTGATGATTTTGATGATGTTGATGATATGGTTATGTTTATAATGAAATTTGAGTATTTGATGTTTTAAGAGATGAAGAAAATAAATTTTTAGATATGTATATGTATGAAAATCGAAGAAGTGAGTTTGAAGATGTGAGTGTGTGTTCTAGGTGTTTTTGGTGAAAACTTGAAGATATGAGTATGTGTTCTTGGTGTTTTTGGAGAAAAATAAGAAGATTTGAAGATGAATAAAATTAATTATAAAATAAATAAATTAATTAATAAATTCAATTTTTTTAAAAAATAAAATAAAATAGAAAATAAAAAGAAAATTTATAATTTATTCATGGAGAAATAGAATTGAGTAAAACAAAGAAAAATATTTATTTGTAAGAATTAAGTAATTAAGAGAAGAAATTCTATGAGTCTAATAATAGAAATTAGAAAAGAAAGATAAAAATATTAGTTGAAAAATAAAAAGAGAAATTAGAATCGAGAAGATGAAATTTAAAAGATGAGTTTAAAATTTAGAGATGAATTAGTCGAGGATAAGTTCGTTTAATCGAACAAGAAGTAAGAAGGAATTAACCTAAAGAAAAATAAATTCTCTTTTAAAGAAAAAAATATTTTAGAGTCGAGCATGAGAACTTAATTAAGAATTTAATCGAGATTGAGTTTGTTTATTTGATTTGATTATGAAATTAATCAAAGAGTTTTTAGAATTAAAATAATAGAAATAGAGATGAATAAGTTAAATGAGATAATTTCTTAAATAAGAAATAGTAAAGTATGAGATTGAGATATAAGCTAATACTTAGATGATTAAATAACAAAGCTCGAATAAAATAAAGTCTTGAGTTGAGATTGAATAAATGTTAATTACTAAAAATGTGAAAATCGAGAAGAGTGGGTCTTAAGTGTTGGATGTTCGTTTCTTGATGATGTGTTGAGTATTAAATGATTTAATAATAATATTTGAGTAAAAATAATCGAGTACGCTTTTCAAATATTTCTAAAAGTTGAGATAAGACGAAGAAGTTATTGAGCGTCGAGTTATAAATATAAAGTCTAATTTCTATTTAATAGTAGAAACCGAGAATTTTATTAAGAAAAATAATAAGTGTATATTATTGAAAGTTAAATTATTAAGACGAGAGTATATATACGAGTATATATACGTATTTGAGAAAGGACGACGTATTTTAGAATTTTGAGAAAATAACGTCGTATTTTAAATCGAGAAATATTAAATGGAAGTTTGAGTTTTAAATTCAAAAATTCTGATGAATTGATTTATTAAAAGCTTGAAGAGATAATCTTTATTATTTTCCGAAGTTAGCCTTTTTCAAGAATAGAGTTGAGCAGTGTCGAGTTAACTGTTGAATGCTTTTGAGATATAAATCATGTTTGAGTTCATTGTGCTTGACTGAAATTATGTGCTTAAGTGAAACGTTTTTATTTCATTTATTTGTGAAATAAATTGTTTATATATTGTGGATGTTTGTTTATAACTCGAATAAATTGTGATGACGATAGTAAAAGATCTATGAATTGAGAACTCGAGTAGCATAATCAAGATGAATAGTATTCTCTCGTTTAGCGGGAAGAACTAAAGTAATGTTATTCCTAGAATCGAGAATGTGAGTCTAAGTTTTATCTAGTAATCGAGTAAAGTCGATAACCCGAGAACAAGAAAGTCGAGAAAAGATATTGACGTAGAAAAGATAAGATAATATAAGAAAGACCCGAGTCATGTAGAAGTCCTTCAGTCGAGACCAAAATCTACTTTACGTCTTACGCAACAAGAGTTCCTTATTCGATGTTAAATTGTGAAGGATCAAGCGAGACGAAAAAGTAGCAAGGACAAAAAGAGTAAGCCGCCTAGCTAGATCTTCGGAAGTCAGGTGAGCTTTCTGAACTAAAATCAAATGATGAATGCGTTTACTATTTATGTATTACGTGCGCGTTTTAAATTGATTGACTTGCCTAAATGTTCTAAATGTTTTGGTATGCAACCATCTACGTGTTAAAGTTATAAAAGTCCTATGGACGCATAGGATAAAGGTCCTGTGGACGCACGGGATAAAGATCCTGTAAGATACGGGACAATGCATGCATTAGTTAAGGTGACTGTGAGCCTTTGCTTCTGTTGGACCGGTCACGGTGTTCGAGGAGGAGGCCTACTTCTCGACACCACAGAAAGATAAGTTGTAGATTGATTCATACCTGAGTTAAATGCCGGCAAATGATTTCAGAAAAGTATGAAAATGTTTTTATGGCTGTCACAAGTGGTAAACTGTTTTGATCAATTATATATTTAACCCTTGTGATGCAGCAAGAGAGGCAAGTCTAATCATATAGCTCTATTGAGCAAGCTTTCAAATTATTTTTGGCATGTGTTCACTGAGTACGAAGTACTCAAGCCTGCATGCTATTTCTAAAACGTGCAGGTTTGCTCGGATGATGATGGTGCAGTGTGCCTAGCGACGTTCATTGTTTTGAGTCAAGTGTGGTTTAAGTTTGGGTTATATGTCTTCATACATATAACTTTGGGACTTGAAGTATTTCTCCGCTGCAACTCAAATACTTAATTGTATTTGAGGTACTTTTAACTCTGATATCTATTTGAAAAGTTTCGAGTTCATCACTTTATTTTGTTTACCCCTCGATTCTTAAATTACCAAACCTATTTTGTTGAGTTATTGAATCGGGTAATTGAAAGCAAGTTCTTTGATTGTCATTGCTCATTTGAATTTCCTTCCGTCTCCGAGTATTATTCCTTTCGAGTCATGTTTATTCAGTTGTTCCATCTTCACTGTCCAATGAATTTTAGTCGTTCGTACACACTAGAATTTGGGCTGTGACAATATCTCTTGGAAGTGGTTCCTCAGCCGATTTAAAATGGCATATGGAAAATTGAATAATACATTAATTGTATCTGATGCCCATCCTTCAATTGATAACGCGGTCAGGGAAGTATTTCCGAATGCAGTTCATGCTTTATGCTACTATCACTTGCTTTAGAAGATCACACGGTACGGAAAAATGATAACAACCTGTTTTAAAAGAGCTGCATTTGCATATCGCCGAGCAGTTTTTGATAAAGCAATGAACATCATCCACCAAGGGAGCGAAGCTGCTTACCAAAAGTTGATTAGTGTTGGACCGGAGAAGTGGTCTCGAGTTTACTGTCCATTGCCGCATTACAGTCAGCTGACATCAAATGCCGCTGAGAATTGGAATGGGCGGTTGGATCGGGCACAAAGGCTTCCAATATGCTCAATGCTTGATGCAATCAGATATGTCATCGAGAAGTGGTTCAAAGAGAGACGTGAGGAAGCTCACGACGATGACCAAGTTTTGACCGGTGAGGCGTCCAAAAAATTGACGGCAGAAATGAATAAAGCTTTGAGGTGCAATGCGACTCGTGCAATGGGATCCATCTTCAATGTCAGTGATGCTAAAAGATCTTACCAAGTTGACCTCAACACGAAGACATGCACTTGTTGTGAATTTCAAGCCGATGGACTGCCTTGTTCTCATGCCATTGCTGCTATACAGTAAGTTACACTTGTAACGTTCTTCACTTTCCTTTATTTAAAAATACTAAGGTATCCTCACAGCCATCTCTCTAAGAGATCCTGTCCCCCAACCTTCATCAAGGTATCCTCAACGTCTTCTAAAACGCTTTGCCTGTAGGCCGTGCTAACCGACGACTTACGGTTAATAGTCTCGGACCTCCTGAAAGAATTAAAATTACAATTAAAAAACAAATATTAAAATAACACTTTAGACAGTATTAAACAATTACTTAAACTATTTCCCGCTCCATATATGTAAATTCCGCTCGAGCGGGATTACCACTCAAACATCAACAACTAGAGTGGGAAATGATGCACAAATCAGACACAAAAATTTAATGGGTAAAACAACATATCCCGCTCGGTTAAGCTATATCCCGCTCGAGCGGGATTTAGGCCACGAAGACTTTATCGAGCGGGATATCCCCCAAAAATTTATATAAATTTCAAATAGAATATAAACCAAATTACACATTCAAGAACAACACCATCGCTGAATACGAACTTATCAGTATTGATTAATTACCACTAAATCCAAACATCAATTGTAATACCCCAGAAATTCCGTACAGTCTTAAAAATTTAAAGTTAATAATAAAAATGGCTTTGCACGCCTAAGTTTATGATTCTGAATTAATAAAACCAACGGTGAAATCCGTTTCCGAAAATAAATTACGGAAGTCAGTTAGATGACTACTGTATTTAGGGTTATTGCGTACGAAAACTTTTTAGTTCTAGAACTCAGAACGGAAAACCGTCTGATTTTTATATTCACGAAATCGCGATACGAACTCGCCCGAGAAAATTCGTTTTTATGATTTTCCGGACGAAACTCGGACTGTGACGTCCCGAGTTTTTGTCGGAATTTAGTTTTTAATTATTACTTTCCGAATAAGTTAAATACGTTAGAATTTTTGGTCGAATCGGAATTTGACGATTTTGTGCCGAGCTACGTTTTTCGTCTTTCGATTTCTGTCGTAACGCGCCGGAAAAACGCGTAATTTCTTTTTTTTTCTCCCCTCAATGCCGACTTCTCCCTCTCTCTCTAAGCTTGATATTTTGATTTTATATAGTATTAAGTTGTGACTCACTACTTAGGATATTTTAATTACTTTACACCTAAGTGTTAGATATTATTTCCTACATTAGTCATCACCATCCTCATAACCCTCCCTCCCCATTTTCGGTACACACACACATCACCCTCTCTCCCATTTTTCTTCATTTCACCATTGTTGGATCCTCAAGTTCTTGGAGCAAGAAATCATCACAAGTTCATCATCCTCCATCAAATCCTCTAACTTCCTTTAGTAAACTTCAAGGTAATCTCCTCCTCTACATTTCTATCCAAATGGATTCCATTTCTTTTAATTTTCTCATGTTGATCGAAAATTAGGATGATGGAGATTAGATGTTTTGATCTTTAATTAAGTGTAATAGGATGGATTAGATATGAATTCTTTGATTAAAATTTTAAGAAAATCAAGAACCCTAAATCCTACTTAATACCGAAAATTTGGGGCTTTGGAGTAGGATGATTGGATTCTTCAATTAGTTGGATAATTATGTTTAGGAGATGTTCAATTGATGATTAAAACAAAAAGAAATCAAAACCCCTATGTTTATAAGTGAGGACCGAGTTTTAGGCTAGGGTTTGAGTTGGGATTTTCAATTTAATGATGTAATGAGACTTGTAATTGGTTAATTGATATTGTAGTAGGTTGATAATTGGATTAATGGAGTTATTTGATGAAGAAAATCACCCCCTTAAATTTTTTGTTGATACCGATTTTATGTGGTAAATGGAGGTTTCCATGTAGCTTGATTTAGTTTATGATATGTTGATGAATTAATGTTTCTAATGATATTAGATGATGTTGGGAATTAATTGGAATTATTCTAAAATTATTTTGTAGAACATAAGAGACAAAGAATTGGATTTAAGTTGAGTTTAAGTAATGATATGAGGTGATGATGTATATAATAATGAATCTCGTTAGATGTTGATTGATGACGTAGAATTTGAACGAATTCCGATAACTTTTGAAATCTTGTAAGAGACGAACAAGTGGACATAATTAATAATCGAGAAGTTGAGTAAGGATTCTAACTTGATAATAGTGTTTATAATGGACTAAGGAACGACTTTGTAGTTGACGACATGAGCATTCGGATTATTATATAATGAGTTGTAGTTATAGTCGAGAACTAGAAACGAGAACTTGTTAACTTGTTGTTGGTATAGTAAATGGTAGTTGAAACGACGGGGTTTGATCGTCGTGGTTATAAACGAGTTTTGAAAAGGAGTTTTTCACGTACGAGAGTACGTTTTGACTGCCTTGAGATTAAAGTTTCATGAGAAATCGAGTACGAGAACTTAGAATGAACTTAGGAAGTTATACGTCGATTCTATCGAGCAACTAGGGTTAGCCGCGGCAGTTTTGCGACCCTTCCCGAAAACAGTAATATCTTTTAGCTCGTTTATCGGACTTGAGATCCATAAATTGGAGCGTAAACTAGACTTTCCAAGCTTTCTAACGGTACAAGGCTTATCCCTTGTTTCCAATTCTTCTGTTCTGGGCAGTCCCCAGAACTACTGCATTGCGCAGTGAAAAATTTCAGGATTTGTTTGCCTAAGTTGTTTTCTTCGCAACTTAGTTTCTTTCGATAGTTTAAGCCGTAATAAGTTAACGACCACCTTCTCTACTGACCTAAGAGTCGAGTATGAGACCTTTCGAGTTCTAAACGAGATTTGTTCAAGTCTCGTTCCCGTTTAATTAAAATGAAACTAGTAGCGTGCAAATGCCTAAAGAAACAAAACGACTAAAACCTAATTCGAATTTCCATATTCGATTATCTTTTACGACCGATTTTAAAGTGTGATTATTTTACGATGAAGGAGGAAGCCAGCACTAAGGAAAGGACGGAAGAACCGAAGAACGAGAACCTGTTTAGTAGTTCTGTATCATCGAGGTGGAGTTTTATATATAAAATAAAACGAGCAATGCTCGAAAACCTTTCTTTATCGCTTTGATATCTGTATTTTCAAAGTGATAATTATGGCATGAACTGTTTTATGTTTTATGTGAGTTCTCTTGTACCTATCTGAGTTAACATTCGTGTTTTCCAGATTTATGAGTGAATCAAAATAGGTTAACTAACGACCGACTCTGAGTTAGCTATTAAGTGCTTTCCAGAGTTAGTGCACTTTGTAACACGTGGTGTATGTGGTATCCTGTTGAGGGGTAACCAGCCACGGTGAATGAGAATTGATCAAGATTTGAACCTAACATACCAGAAAATGCTCGGCCGAGTAAATTGTGAATATTTGTCAGAAAATGTTTTAGTAGACACGGGCTAATTTTAAATAAAACCCCGATGTGCTACAAATTATGAAATGCCAGATTATCTCTACCTATGATTATGTTTTCGGCATCGTGCCCACTAAGTACTTTTGTACTTAACCCTGCATATGTTTTCTAAATGTGCAGGTTGAAGCGACGAGAGCGGCGGTGGTTGAAGTTGAGTCGAGTTGAGAAGTTAGGATTGCTTTAGCTATGACCTACTTTCCGCTGCAAAACTCTAGTCTCTTTTTGAGGATATGTACATTAAACAAATCACTGTAGTTTAAGTCTGTAATCTTTAACTTAGATGCTTTCGAGTACTTTTGTCGAGTAATCCTTCGTGATTAACTCTTCGTTTTTAATAGTAACGTCTTGTTCATTGAATGTATGATGTCTTTTATGTATGTTTAGTTAGTCAGCTCCCTTCTTCCCCGCTTCTTTAATCCAATCCCAGTCGCACCCCGACTTCTGCAGTCCCTCGGGATTTGGGGCTGTGACAGAGTGGTATTAGAGCAAGGTTTGTTTCCTACTCTGATTATGAGTCAATTTTCTAGTATGAGTCATTTTTTTTAGTGATACCACACAGTGGTATCAGAGCAGAGGTTCGTTTTCTGCTCTGGTTACGAGTCAATCTTCTAGTCCGAGTTATTCTTTTAGTGATACCACGGAGTGGTATCGGAGCAGGTTCGTTTCCTGCTCTGGTTATGAGTCATTCTTTTCTAGTATGATTCATTCCTTCTAGTAATGCCACAGAGTGGTATTTGTATACAAGTCTTCCTTCGAGTAATAATATAGAGTATTCGTTCGTACTCTATATCGAGTCTTCTTTCGAGTCATAGGATAGAGTATTTGTATATACTCTAGATCAGAGTTTTCTTTCAAGTAAAAGATAAGAGTTAGGCTATGACACTAAGATTGAGAATGTAGATGTCAACTCAACCTCCCGCTACGTCGACTCAACGAGGAAAAGGAAAGAATTTTAATGATGTGATTTCTTTTAAATAAGAAATTTATGAACAAGTATTCAATGAAAATGAGAATGAGAATGAGTTGTGTGCCAAAAATAAGAATTTTATGGAAGTATAATTTTTATACTTTGCATACTTTATGTGATTATGTGATAGTACAAGTACTATCTTATGTGAAATTATTTGCGCGATAATTTCTTTCTTATGAATTTTTTTTTGACACAAGAATATAGTCGGATTTTAGGGATTTTTCCCGGTTCAATGAGAACGCAGACTTGAAACCTAAGGTCTTTCCGGTTCTTCGAGAATCTAGACGTTTTTAAGAAATGTTATTATAAAATGATTTCAAAAGGAGATCCCCGACACGAGAAGGACTTCTACTGATGAATGTCACGTGCGTAAGGTGACATGAATAAAGATTCGGCAAAGTCGAACTTTGTTTTAAAATCCAAACAAGAATTTCCTGCGAGGAAAATGAAATAAAAATGATTCGGTAAATCGTGTTAGTAAACGGAGGAAACGATTAGACATTTGAGAAGCTTTCGGCTTCGAATTAAGAAAGATATGAACGAGACGACGAAGATAGAATAAAGGGAATAAAAGCCAAATGAACGTAAATGACGTCATTCGTGTCACGCCATTCCGTTTCTTTTTCGTTTCGTGTTTCAGTAGGGTTCGCCTTGATCGAACTCTACGAAGAAAATCGTATAGATTATTGAAAGTCGAGCATGAAGCTTGATTAATTTTTTCATCGATCGCCCGATTCTAGCGACGACAACTGGAACGTAGTTTCCAGAAAGTTATTCTTTAAGTTATATTCCATTTCTTTTGGAATTTATTCCCTATTTCGTCTTTGAGCAAAGACTACGACTAGTACGAGTATCAAGAGTCGTTAACGACAAATTCTTTTGTAAATGGATGTTACTTTTGAATAAGTAACATGAACAAAGTAAACGTACTTTGTTTTAATAAGTAAGAATCGTTAAGAAATGTTGTTGAGAAAGTAATAAAGAATTAAGGTAAGTAAGAATGTAGTAAGATAAGGAATGGAAATAAAAAAAAAAAAAAATCTCAAAATTTTAATTTTAATTATATATATATGTTGTTTAGGTGCAATTTCTTGAATTGCTAGAAGTCGTGATAAGTGGTTGTTTTAAGTGGTGATATTACAATTGAATAAGGAATGTTCATTTTGTAATTTAAGTATTTCGTTGAGATAAGTTATTTTCCCTACCTGTTACTGATCCGTGTTTCCTTAAAACTTTTGTAGGATGGCTAGGACTCGTGTTACTGCTCGGAAGAGCCAGCCCTTGGCCACGAGCAAGCGTACCATACTAGATATGATATAAGACGAGTATTATGAGTTCGAGGCAGATTACGGTGAGAAGGATGTGGGACAGATAGTTAGCAACTTTTCGTCAGTTTATTTTCCAGTACGGCACTTGATTCCGGAGAGTCGGGCGATATCAGACCTGATTGTGCACTTACCGGACGAGTGGCGCGGTTGGGCGCACCGCGCGGCGTGGTACTTTCTAGGGATTTTTGGCGACGACACAGCCGACCGACAACTACACAGGATTCGTCCTGTTTGTACACAGGTGCTTCTTTGACAGCAGATTCATGCTTCCAGTTCCTTTTGAGCCGCATCTCCCCTACAGTCACTTTCCCGCAGAGACCGAGCTAGAGCACCTCGACTTGGACCCAGAGTTTTCCGCCTTGTTGGAGTTACCACCAGACTTTGTGCCGAGTGAGGAGTCTGACGCGGAGTCAGAGCAGTTAGAGGAGGACGCAGAGCCCGCTGTTACACCAGAGTTACCGTCAGTGAGTACACAGATCGAGGAGTTGATCCCAGGACCGGGATTCGTAGAGATCGATGCCGAGACAGCCGCGTTGTTAGGATTATCTTCACCGTTCTTACCTGACGTTTGTGTTAGAGTCAGGGGACCTTTAGAGACAGGACTGTTTCGGGCAGAGTCAGAGTACCGAGGGATTGACGCGGAGCTTGCCGCCATGTTAGAGTTACCATCTCCACTGACACCGCTTGAGGAGATCTGTGAGAAGTGGGGCGTAGTTAGAGGTCAGATGGAGGCAGGACCGTCCAGAGTCCGTTCTAGGGAGGAGTTCGAGTCGGGTTCAGGCTCCGGTTCCGTTCCAGAGCACCTTCTTCCCCTGAAGAAGCGTGCAGTAGAGCTCAGTGAGGACTACCTTGTTTCAGACCTAGAGGAGACAGTTCCAGAGGCACCGTCACCCACTCTGCTTACACTTTCTGACGGCTCTACTCTGAGGGAGGACGAGGCACTCCAGCTCGTCTTTGGTTCAGAGTCTGAGGAGGAGGACTCGGATAAGGATCCTGAGGAGGATCCGGACGAGGATCCGGAGGAGGACCCAGAGGAGGACTCTTAGGGTTTTTAGGCCGTAGAGGGCAGTTCCGACTCGATTATAGTTTGTCGAGTAGAGCGTCGTAGACGCATGTTAGTAGTAGTGGTAGTTCTTTTGTCCTGTACATAGTCGGATCAGTAACTAGTTTTTGTAATACTCTAACGGATACGAAATTTTATGAATCGTTTTCGTTCTAGTACTTTTAGTAAGTACGGAGATGCAGCCTGTTAGTGCACCCGGTAAATAGTAAGCAGTCAGTCTAGTTTAGACTAGTAGTAGTCTAACTTTTTGTATAAGTCCTCGTTGGAGGCAAAATTAATATTCTTTTTGATGTATATATATATACATGACCCATGAGAGGGTTTTTAATCACGAGAAAAATTTCCTATGAATCGTGTAATTAAATCAGAATGTCAATGAATTCGTGTGACGAGAAATTTAAGTTTAACTTGAAAGTTAAAGGATTACGAAGTTAATATCAGAACTATGTTCGATATGTCGTCCCGTGAACTTGATTAAGTTGAGAACGAGTTAGTAAGTACTAAGAGCGATTAACAGAAAAGACTAATGAGAATTTCAAATTTCTTTAGATCAAAGAAAATGCCGCCAAGAAACGTTAACAATAGGAGAGGTCGAGGACCTGGGAGGCCTCGAGGACATGGGAGACGTCAATCAGAGAACGACAGAGAACAAGAGCACGAGCAGAATGCTACCCCATCACCATCCCCATCACCATCCCCATCACCTCCACCACCACCCCGTAGGGATATTGAGGACCTCTTCCTCAAGAGAAACCCCCCATGTTTAATGGAACGGGCAGCCCTAGCGATGCTGAGCTATGGGTGAGATCTACTGAGAAGATATTCAAACTCCTCAGATGTACTGATGAGGAGAGAATGCTATGTGTCGCGTTCCAACTGACTGGATCGGCAGATTATTGGTGGGAAGCAAGGCAGAAGGTGATACCCGCAGAGCAGCTGGCTCGTTTTACATGGGAAGAGTTCAAGGAAATACTATTTGATAAGTACGTACCCAAGACGTATAGAGCACAGAAGGAAGCCGAGTTCTATAACTTGAAGCAAGGAAAGCTGACCGTAACTGAGTATGACGCCAAGTTTTGCAAACTGTCTAGGTATGCGCCGACTTTGGTTGATACCGATGAGAAATTATCGAAGAAGTTCTAAGGGGGACTACGACATGAACTGGGAATCGCATTAGCTAGTCATGGGGGACTAGACTACACTGATATTTTGGGAAGAGCATTGGAAATGGAGGCCGTCGTGCCTGATGAGAAGAAGGTTGTACCAACTGCATCAGCTCCAGCACAGAATCAGAACCGAGGATATTATAACAACAATAATAGCAACTATCAGGGAAAGAGGAAGTGGAATGGAGGAGGTAGCGGAGGCTACAATCAGAACTTCAACAACCAGGGAAGCCAGAGAAAGGGAAATCAACAGGGCTATCAGCAGCCTGGCCAGAACAACAACCACAACAACAACAGCAACAAAAGACCATGGCAGGGAAACAACCAATCGGGGTTGTTTATTCAGGGAAATAAGCAGAACGCACCATGGAAAGGCAACGGTCAACAGAACCAGCCGCAAAGGCAGCAACGAAACTTCAACCAGGGAGGAACTAACCCAGGGAGGGTTACCATTCCTGTCTGCCCTAAGTGCAACAGAGCCCATCCCGGAGTTTGTCAGCTAGGCACCCCCGACTGTTTCAATTGTGGACAGAAGGGGCATATGAAGAAGGATTGCCCGAAACCACTGCAAGCCATACCTCTCAGAGCCATACAAGCACAGCCGCAGCAGCAAATGAACCAACAACAGTTCCAGCAGCATGCACAGCAACAACAGAATGCGAGGGCATGCGCTATCAAACAGGGTGGCCAGCACAAGGGAAAAGGCAACCTAGCAGGTATGGGAAAACTACACAACATCCCTATTAAGATACTGTTTGATACTGGCGCATAGCATTCTTTCATTGCTGGCTCGTGTGCCGATAACTTAGACATCAGACCTGTAAGAGCTGCACATTCTATGAGAGTAGCTACACCTTCAGGAGAGATCACTACTTCCAAGCATGTTTGCTCTAACCTAGAACTAGAAATCGGAACTCTTAAGGTTAAGACGAACAACTTAAACGTTATGATAAAGTGGGACGTAGATATAATCCTAGGAATGGATTGGTTGTTAGAGAATTATGCCACAATTCTCTGCAACGAGAGAAAAATCTCTTTTCAACCCCCGGGTAAAGAACCAACCGAATTCCACGGAATTTCCATGGGTAGTGGCGTACCAATTATATCAGCCCTTCAAGCCACAAAACTCATGAAGAAGAAAGGTACCACAGCTTATCTTGTGTACCTAGTCAGAGAGCCAGGAGCCGAGAAGACCATCCTAGACGTAAAAGTTGTAAATGAATACGAAGACGTCTTCCAGAAGTGTTACCAGGATTGCCACCAGATCGTCACGTGGACTTCACGATCGACTTAAAACCAGGAGCAGCTCCTAAGTCTAAAGCCCCATATAGGATGGCACCGAAAGAACTAGAAGAACTCAAAATCCAGTAACAAGAATTGCTAGACCTTGGTTTCATCAGGCTAAGCGTCTCACCTTGGGGAGCACCCGTGTTGTTTGTTAGGAAAAAGGACGGATCGATGAGAATGTGTATAGATTATCGAGAACTGAACAAGATCACACTCAGGAACAAATATCCTTTGCCAAGGATCGAGGATCTGTTCGATCAGCTCAAGGGTGCAGGAGTCTTCTCCAAAATAGATTTAAGGTCAGGGTACTATCAACTGAAGATCAAACCTGAAGACGTACCGAAGACCGCCTTTAGAACTCGATATGGCCATTACAAATTCCTAGTAATGTCATTTGGTTTGACCAACGCTCCAGCTGTATTCATGGATCTTATGAATAGAGTTTTCCACCCTTACTTGGACAATTCGTTTTAGTATTCATCGACGACATCCTCGTTTACTCTAAGGATGAAAAAGAGCACGAGGAACATCTACGGATAGTGTTGGAAACACTAAGAACTGAGAAACTCTACACCAAATTCAGTAAATGCGAATTTTGGCTGAAGGAAGTAATGTTCCTTGGGCACATAGTATCGGCGGAAGGAATCAAAGTGGATCCAACCAAGGTAGAAGCAGTGCACAACTGGAAGTCACCAACAAGTCAGAATGAGATCAGAAGTTTCTTAGGTTTGGCAGGCTACTACAGAAGATTCATCGAAGGATTCTCCACGATTGCTAGGCCGATGACACAGCTACTCAGGAAGGAAACCAAATTTGAATGGACGGACGAGTGCGAAAGGAGTTTCCAAACGCTTAAGGAAAAATTAACCACAGCGCCAGTATTAGCTCTTCCAGACACAAACAAGGAGTATGTGGTCTACACCAACGGATCGAAAAATGGATTAGGTTGTGTCTTAATGCAAGATGGACGAGTGATAGCTTATGCTTCACGACAACTTCGACCACACGAAGTTGAGTACCCAACCCACGACTTAGAACTCGCAGCCGTGGTGCATGCGCTAAAGATTTGGAGACACCATCTCTATGGTGTAAGGTTTGAGATATTCACCGATCATAAGAGTCTGAAGTACTTTTTCGAGCAGAAAAAACTGAATATGAGACAAAGGAGATGGCTCGAATTAGTTAAGGATTACGACTGCGGAATTAACTATCATCCAGGAAAGGCTAATGTGGTAGCAGACGCATTGAGTTGCAAGGCTCCAACGAAGTTAGGATGCCTTTTTGTAGAGGAAGAAACTTTAGTACGAGAATTCGAGAAGATGGATATCAAAGTGCTAGACACGCCAGCTACGATAACAAGTCAGATAGCAGCATTAGAAGCTACACCAGATTTAAGAGAAAGAATCATCAGTGCTCAGAGAAAGGATGAATCAATGGAAAAGTTGCGATTAAAGATAAGAATAGATAAACTAGATGGATATTCTGAAGCACCAGACAATGCGATCCTTTATGAAGGCAGGATTTGTATTCCTGATGACGACAGCGAATTGAAGAATGAGATCTTGAGTGAGGCTCACGATACGCCGTATACAGCACATCCAGGAAGTACAAAAATGTATCAAGATTTGAGAAGGAACTTCTAGTGGAATGGAATGAAATGAGACGTTGCCTCGTTTGTAGAAAGATGTTTGGCATGTCAGCAAGTTAAGGCTTTACACCGACGACCGTATGGATTGCTGCAACCACTGGATGTCCCAGAATGGAAATGGAAGGCATAGCTATGGACTTTGTCACAGGCTTGCCTAAGTCAAGAAGAGGAAACACAGCTATTTGGGTAATTATCGATAGACTTACGAAGTCAGCACATTTCTTGCCGATTAAGACTACCTACGGATCAGAGAAACTAGCTCAGTTGTACGTTAGAGAGATTGTACGTCTGCATGGAGTACCGAAGGTCATAATATCAGATAGAGACGCCAAATTTACCTCGAGATTTTGGATTACGATGCAGAAAGAATTGGGAACAGAGCTTAATTTCAGTACAGCGTTTCACCCACAGACTGATGGACAGTCCGAGAGAACAATTCAGATTTTAGTCGATATGTTAAGGACAGTGGTATTGGACCGAAGCGCGAATTGGGAAGAAATTCTACACTTAGTCGAATTCGCTTACAACAACAGCTATCAGGCCACGATAGGAATGGCGCCGTATGAGGCTTTGTATGGAAGGAAATGTAGATCACCACTTTATTGGGACGAAGTAGGTGAGAGAAAGAACCTAGGCCCCGATACAGTAAATGAGATGATTGAGATAGTTCGGCAGATACGTGATAGAATGAAGGAAGCCCAGAGCCGACAGAAGTCTTATGCCGATGATCGTCGAACCAATCTTGAGTTTGAAATAGGAGATAAAGTTTTCCTTAAGATATCACCGACTAGAGGAATCCTTAGATTCGGAGTTAAGGGTAAACTAAGACCCAGGTTCATAGGACCTTATGAAATCCTCGAGAGAATAGGACCCGTCGCTTATAGATTGGCTTTACCGCCAAGTCTAGGAAGTGTCCACAACGTATTTCACGTTTCTCAATTGAGAAAATATGTCTATGACCCTAAGCACGTCATTAGTCAGCAAGACATAGTTCTTGAATCTGACCTAAGCTACGAAGAGAAGCCGATATCGATTTTGGATAGGAAAGTCCAAGAATTAAGAACCAAATCGATACCAATCGTTAAAGTGCTATGGAATCACCACGAGCAAGAAGAAGCCACGTGGGAACTTGAGGAGAAGATGAAGGAGAGATATCCTCATCTTTTTGCAGAAGGTATGCAAATTTCGGGACGAAATTTTTCGCAAGGGGGGTAAGATGTAATACCCAAGAAATTCCGTACAGTCTTAAAAATTTAAAGTTAATAATAAAAATGGCTTTGCACGCCTAAGTTTACGATTCTGAATTCTAAAACCAACGGTGAAATCCGTTTCCGAAAATAAATTACGGAAGTCAGTTAGATGACTACTGTATTTAGGGTTATAGCGTACGAAAACTTTTTAGTTCTAGAACTCAGAACGGAAAACCGTCTGATTTTTACATTCACGAAATCGCGATACGAACTCGCCCGAGAAAATTCGTTTTTATGATTTTCCGGACGAAACTCGGACTGTGACGTCCCGAGTTTTTGTCGGAATTAAGTTTTTAATTATTACTTTCCGAATAAGTTAAATACGTTAGAATTTTTGGTCGAATCGGAATTTGACGATTTTGTGCCGAGCTACGTTTTTTGTCTTTTGATTTCCGTAACGTCGTATCGCGCCGGAAAAATGCGTAATTTCTTTTTTTTTCTCCCCTCAATGCCGACTTCTCCCTCTCTCTCTAAGCTTGATATTTTGATTTTATATAGTATTAAGTTGTGACTCACTACTTAGGATATTTTAATTACTTTACACCTAAGTGTTAGATATTATTTCCTACATTAGTCATCACCATCCTCATAACCCTCCCTCCCCATTTTCGGTACACACACACATCACCCTCTCTCCCATTTTTCTTCATTTCACCATTGTTGGATCCTCAAGTTCTTGGAGCAAGAAATCATCACAAGTTCATCATCCTCCATCAAATCCTCTAACTTCCTTTAGTAAACTTCAAGGTAATCTCCTCCTCTACATTTCTATCCAAATGGATTCCATTTCTTTTAATTTTCTCATGTTGATCGAAAATTAGGATGATGGAGATTAGATGTTTTGATCTTTAATTAAGTGTAATAGGATGGATTAGATATGAATTCTTTGATTAAAATTGAAAGAAAATCAAGAACCTTAAATCCTACTTAATACCGAAAATTTGGGGCTTTGGAGTAGGATGATTGGATTCTTCAATTAGTTGGATAATTATGTTTAGGAGATGTTCAATTGATGATTAAAACAAAAAGAAATCAAAACCCCTATGTTTATAAGTGAGGACCGAGTTTTAGGCTAGGGTTTGAGTTGGGATTTTCAATTTAATGATGTAATGAGACTTGTAATTGGTTAATTAATATTGTAGTAGGTTGATAATTGGATTAATGGAGTTATTTGATGAAGAAAATCACCCCCTTAAATTTTTTGTTGATACCGATTTTATGTGGAAAATGGAGGTTTTCATGTAGCTTGATTTAGTTGATGATATGTTGATGAATTAATGTTTCTAATGATATTAAATGATGTTGGGAATTAATTGGAATTATTCTAAAATTATTTTGTAGAACATAAGAGACAAAGAATTGGATTTAAGTTGAGTTTAAGTTATGATATGAGGTGATGATGTATATATAATGAATCTCGTTAGATGTTGATTGATGACGTAGAATCTGAACGAATTCCGATAACTTTTGAAATCTTGTAAGAGACGAACAAGTGGACGTAATTAATAATCGAGAAGTCGAGTAAGGATTCTAACTTGATAATAGTGTTTATAATGGACTAAGGAACGACTTTGTAGTTGACGACATGAGCATTCGGATTATTATATAATGAGTTGTAGTTATAGTCGAGAACTAGAAACGAGAATTTGTTAACTTGTTGTTGGTATAGTAAATGGTAGTTGAAACGACGAGGTTTGATCGTCGTGGTTATAAACGAGTTTTGAAAAGGAGTTCTTCACGTACGAGAGTACGTATTGACTGCCTTGAGATCAAAGTTTCATGAGAAATCGAGTACGAGAACTTAGAACGAACTTAGGAAGTTATACGTCGATTCTATCGAGCAACTAGGGTTAGCCGCGGCAGTTTTGCGACCCTTCCCGGAAACTGTAATATCTTTTAGCTCGTTTATCAGACTTGAAATCCGTAAATTGGAGCGTAAACTAGACTTTCCAAGCTTTCTAACGGTACAAAGCTCATCCCCTGTTTCCAATTCCTCTGTTCTGGGCAGTCCCCAGAACTACTGCATTGCGCAGTGAAAAATTTCAGGATTTGTTTGCCTAAGTTGTTTTCTTCGCAACTTAATTTCTTTCGATAGTTTAAGCCGTAATAAGTTAATTACTACCTTCTCTACTGACCTAAGAGTCGAGTATGAGACCTTTCGAGTTCTAAACGAGATTTGTTCAAGTCTTGTTCCCGTTTAATTAAAATGAAACTAGTAGCGTGCAAATGCCTAAAGAAACAAAACGACTAAAACCTAATTCGAATTTCCATATTCGATTATCTTTTACGACCGATTTTAAAGTGTGATTATTTTACGATGAAGGAGGAAGCCAGCACTAAGGAAAGGACGTAAGAACCGAAGAACGAGAACCTGTTTAGTAGTTCTGTATCATCGAGGTGGAATTATATATATAAAATAAAACGAGCAATGCTCGAAAACCTTTCTTTATCGCTTTGATATCTGTGTTTTCAAAGCGATAATTATGGCATGAACTGTTTTATGTTTTATGTGAGTTCTCTTGTACCTATCTGAGTTAACATTCGTGTTTTCCAGATTTATGAGTTAATCAAAATAGGTTAACTAACGATCGGCTCTGAGTTAGCTATTAAGTGCTTTCCAGAGTTAGTGCACTTTGTAACACGTGGTGTATGTGGTATCCTGTTGAGGGGTAACGAGCCACGGTGAATGAGAATTGGTCAAGATTTGAACGTAACATACCAGAAAATGCTCGGCCGAGTAAATTGTGAAAATGAGTCAGAAAATGTTTTAGTAGACACGGGCTAATTTTAAATAAAACCCCGATGTGCTACAAATTATGAAATGCCAGATTATCTCTACTTATGATTATGTTTTCGGCATCGTGCCCACTAAGTACTTTTGTACTTAGCCCTGCATATGTTTTCTAAATGTGCAGGTTGAAGCGACGAGAGCGGCGGTGGTTGAAGTTGAGTCGAGTTGAGAAGTTAGAATTGCTTTAGCTATGACCTACTTTCCGCTGCAAAACTCTAGTCTCTTTTTGAGGTTATGTACATTAAACAATCACTGTAGTTTAAGTCTGTAATCTTTAACTTATATGCTTTCGAGTACTTTTGTCAAGTAATCCTTCGTGATTAACTCTTCCTTTTTAATAGTAACGTCTTGTTCATTGAATGTATGATGTCTTTTATGTATGTTTAGTTAGTCAGCCCCCTTCTTCCCCGCTTCTTTAATCCAATCCCAGTCGCACCCCGGCTTCTGCCGTCCCTCAGGATTTGGGGCTGTGACATCAATAATAAAGCAAATTAAGGATCTAAGGCACGTTATTAACTATTATAATTAATTAATAGACAGAATTAATAATTTCCCGCTCGGCTAAACGTTCATCCCGCTCGACCAGCTCGAGCGAGATATTCATAAATTTTGAGTTGCTCGAGCTGGATCTTCATAATTACCCTCTACATAATATTCACAAGTAACACATGAAATTTGACATTCTAATTCAAACGCATGAAATTTATATACATAAATTCGATAAATACACACTAACCTCTCCATAATTTGTCATGTTGTGCAGAATAAGATCACGCTGCTGCTAGAAATTCTATTGTGACATAATGACTCGCTTGAGCAGGATTTGTGAGAGATGAAGAGGGACGAGATGAATTATGGGCGAGATATGAGAGGTGGTAAATATAGATAGATAAGTTGGGGCGGGTGGGGGTAGTAAATTTAGGTCAATGGGTTAATTATTGTGGCCTCAAAATTTGGGCCGATTGACAACAAACAAACAAAATACACAAGTCACAAGAAAATCAATGTAGGTCAGCCGATGGAATTGGTGTCAGCCGACAAAAGAGACAACCTTTTGTAGTTAAGTGGGTCCATATGTATTTTTGATAGAAAACATTAGGGGTGGGTATTTTAGTTTTGCACATCCCCTTATGTGCATTTTAAATTTTCTCTTTTTTTTTTTTTATTATAAGCATGTTTTATTCATGTATTCTATTATATTCAATATTAAATTTATTTCACATCAATTTTTTAATGAAACTCCATCTACTGGAAAGTTTATAAATACTTATAATCAATGCATATTTTTTCATCCTTTGCATCACCAGTTTTATTTGGTCAACTTATTTATTAGTTGGTCGAATAAATAATTATATTTTATAGTTTAATTTAATTTAATTTGATCAAATTATTAGTTGATTAAATAAATAATTATATTTTTATAGAAAATTAACATATAATAATGAAGGGAGACAAGAATATATAACAAGATTAATTTTTAAACGGGTTTAGGGACATGCACCTATGTATAAAATCTGAACGAGCTTATTAGTCGTATTATTATACGAGTTTGAGACGTATATAAATAACAAGATTTTCATAGAGTACAATAGGCTATTAAATTTTTTTGTGATCCATATATTTATATCATTCACTCCGTTTGCACATAAGTTTAAAGGTTTTTACTCTAATTTATGTTATATTTTTGTATATTCGAATACATATGCTTCCCCTTGCAGACAACTCTTATTTGTAATCATACATGTATGTTTTTGTTTATTGAATAGTATTACTATACGAGTTCAAGACGAGAATAAACAACAAAATTAATTTTTACACGAGTTTAGGGACATCCACGTACATATAAAATCTAAACGAGCTTATTCGTCGTATTACTATGTGAGCTTGAGATGAGAATAAATAGCAAAATTAATTTTTAAACGGGTTTATGGACTTGCACATACATATAAAATCTAAACGAGCTTATTCGTCGTATTACTATGCAAGTTTGAGATGAGAATGGATAGCAAAATTAAATTTTAAACGGGTTTATAGACATGCACGTACATATAAAATCTAAATGAGCTTATTCGTCGTATTATTATAAGAGTTTGAGACGAAAATAAATAACAGAATTAATTTTTAAACGGGTTGATGACATGCATATATATACAAAAACACTAAACGAGCTTATCAGTCAACCATTATCTACAAAAGAAATATATAGAAAAATAAGTAGCAAAAAAAACTAATGATTTCTTAAATTTTTTTACTTATATATCACAACATTAAATAAATTCCTGCTGAACATATTCGGGTGGGTAAATCCTACTCTAATTACCATCGTTCTCTACAGCAGTCAACGACTTGGGATGACTAAATGTTAACCTCATTAATATTATTTTGATTAAATTACAAAAGGAACTAATGATTTTGAGAAAAAAAAAAAATCACCTTAAAGAAAAACCTATAAAAAATTTATACAACAACCAAACATATTATTTTGAATAATTTTAATAATGTTATTAAATAAATAATTCCCATCAATTTTCGATAGGTTATACGCTAGTTGACTATAATACTCCAATTTGTTTTATGATCGCTTGCAGAAGTTTCAATAGATTTCGCAATTTTATCTAGCATTTTCGACCATGCTATGTTACGGTTACATGGGCCAGCGCAATAACATTTTGGTTAGGGAGAAGTACAAATATAGCCACTCTTAAAAAGAAAAGTGCTAAAATAGCTACTTTTTTAAAAACGATCAAATATGGCCAAGCATACACGACTAGCATACACGACCTAAACTGATCGTGTATGCTGACCATACATACACGACTAGCATACACGACCTTAGCAATTTACACAACAATGCATACACGACCTGCATACACGACCATATTAGCATACACGACTAGCATACACGACCATATCAGTATACACAACCTGCGTACACGACCACTATACATGGTCGTGTATGCAGGTCGTGTATGCATAGCCATATTTGATCATTTTAAAAAAAGTGACTATAATTACACTTTTCTTTTCAGGAGTGGCTATATTTGACCAATTCTCTTTTGATTAGTTATAGTAAAAAATATGTAAATTAATAATCTTAATTAATGCTTGAACGTTTTCACATAAGTACCCTCATCTTCTCCTAGCCTCTCAAGTTTTTACATATTATTAGACGGTCGTCCTTGATGAATGTATGTCTAATTGTGAGTCTTAGGGATGACAATTTACCTGCGGCTATCCAATTCTAATAGGTGGGGGTTTGAATGACATTTGGTATTCTAGGGTAGCCTCGTGGTTAAAATTCGCTATCCATTTAGTTCGCGGGTATGGGTTTAGATAGTTACAATTCATACCCGCAAAATCTATTTACCCGCGAAATACCGACTACTCGTGAGCTAATACCAGTCTGCCCGTAAATCATAACCCTACCCGACCCCTTAAAAATTAAACTAAAAACCTAGTGAACTTTGATGAAATATTTGGTGAACAATGTGATTTGTGGTGAGATTTTTGATTTGTGTTAAATATGGCATTAATTCATATTTAAATTATGGTTCGTGGGTGGCGGGTATCCACGGGTGACGGGTGTGGATGGCAGAAGGTACCCGTCGTGGGTCACGAGTCAGATAACGGATACGATTTTCGCTCGCAGGTACAGGCATGGATAGTTGCTATTCGTGTCCGCCGTACTCGATTGCCATCCCTAAGCCCAACGGTTGCATGCTCCGAGTAATTAATACAAGTGTCTCTATACCTCTACAGAAGTATACTTCTATTTTTCCTTTAAATCCCTATGTTTTTTTATTTTAATTATTGGAAAAAAATATAATTATCATGTTCTGGCGTTGTAAATCCTAAGTTGTAATTTATGAGGTGATTATCTTTGAGCTTTATCAAGATTGGATAGATAAAAATCTAAAGATTCAATCCTTGAGTGACGAACTTGGATTTTTATCTGTTCTGTTAAGCTTTAGATGTAAATCAGAAAATTTAGTATTCTCTTAATCTATTTTGCCTATTTTGAATAATGAATGTTGAAGTAATTTGAATTAAACTTAATCCGCATCAAAACAAGATGCACGAGTGAAAATGGTTTGGACGGTGACGGTTCCGATAACGAGTGACTGGTGTATGGGTGAGGGGAGAATACACTAGTAGCAATTTTTCTTTTAAAAACTTTTAAGGGACCTAGTTTCTTTGATTGTGGGTTCAAAGAAAGACCTAGGGTTTGGGGGTTGGAGATTTTTCCAACTATGAAGCCTTCTACCCTTAGAAAAGTGGAGGCTTCTTCTTAAGGCTTAGAGACTCAAATCTGGTACATAGAGTCTGCTTAGAAACTATGCAAGAACCTATGAATCTAGACTCGATCAAAGAATGAGGATTATGAGAGGCTAGATGGAAGAATTGGAGGAGGTATGGACACTCAACTTCTACTTGTTCTTCGACAGAAACTTGTTCTTGCTTCGCGAGGGATGAGTTCTTCAAATCTCTAATCTGTTTCTTCGCGTGAGGTTTTTGTATCTTGCTCGCGATAGGGAGACCCTATTTATAGAGAGAGAGATCAAATTAGCCGTTGAAAAGAGCCGTTTGATCTCTACCAAAAGTATGACACTCCAACTACTCCATAATAAACTTTCCTAAAATGGTAATTGTAACCCTTGCTTTATGCAAGTCCCTGCAGTCGGTCCATTGATGGAAAGTTATAGCATGTATTGTACTTCCGAGTAGATTTGAATTTGTAATTTAACTCTTCTTCTTTCAACGTCTTTAAAGTCTTCTCTTCTTGGCTTTGTAACGTCTGTTTTCGACACAACTGCTTGGCATGCATGGGTTGTACGATTCAGTTATAGAGTCAGTTAAGTTGTGGTCTAAACTGACCAAGTTCCTCTCGAACTGCCTTGTTCAATTTGGCTGACTTCTTTTGTTTGTTCTTGTAAAGATAAAATCCCTACGCTCAAACAGTGAGCTTTAGCTAAGTTCACTGATGGCTTCATCTACTCGGTTGGGGTCAGCTGAATTTTGGAATAAATCAAATGTAATAGCCCGGCTTCCGAATGACGGCTGACCCACAAACCATCAAAATTTCTTTCTAGCGTGCTTTTTCCTCACTCGCACGCTTCCTAAGAAAACTTCCCAGGAGGTCACCCATCCTAGTACTACTTCAAGTCAACCACGCTTAACTTTGGAGTTCTTCCAAGATAGGCCCCAGAAAAGAAGATGCATCTTGATGGCATGAGTAGACCTATCAATTCCTTTTAAGCTCTCCTTGAATATATCGTCCCATTCCAACATATTTTTGAAAATTCTCTCGTCCGGGTGTGTTCCGGTTCATCCTTGCCCCCTCCGCTTAGAAGTCTTATCGGAGCTGCTCGTTGTCCGTGCCATGTGCACAAGCGATCAGTCCATACTCATCGGAGCCGCTCTTTGTCCGTGCCTCTGCATCGGCTATCACTCCGTACTTCGGCCCCGAGCATCACATCAAAACCTTTACTAGTTTTTCCAACATAGGTGATGACGGTGGATGAGGTTGATTCACCCTCACTCCATCCCCAACCTACTATGGTGGCGGCAAAAAATTGGCATGGCATGAGAGCATAATACTTATAGAAAACTTAGGTTGTTTGGTATTCATATATATTTTAGTATATTAGTTATGGGTATGTGAATCAGATATCAAATATAAGTATGAAATTGTAAATGAGAGAAAAGTGACTATAGAGCGTTTTTTAGGAAAATGAGAAGTATGAGTGGTATAAGTATGAGATTGAGAACGAAAGAAAAATGATGGTAGGGCGTTTTTTAGAAAAAGTAGAGATATGAGTCATATCCCATCAAAAATTGGTATATGAAAATATTAAAAATTAATATCCTGAATTTTGAGATTATTATTAAAATAGAGAAAAAGAAAATTACAATAAAAAGAAAAAACTAAAAAAGAGAAACCTATCTAAAAGGGAAAAGGGGAAAAAAAGAAAAATAAAATAAAAGAAGAAATAATCTAGGCGACTTTGCCACATAATCGACTAGATATCCAAGAACAAAGTGGTCTTGAAGAGAAGCCAGTAAGAAGCCGCCACTGTGTTAAAACCCACAAAAGCAAACATTGACAAAAGCAGCGACAAGGAATCGTATATCTCATCTCCTGAGTCATTACAGTCACCGCTAAAGGGTTCGTGTCAAGCAGCACCGGACCCACATGCTCAAACCAAGGAAAGCCCAGAACCAACATCTCCTTACGAAGAGGAGCTTTATAAAAATCCATCAGAAATCCAACATCGTGGGCTCAAACCTAGACATTCTAAAAAAGCATACCACTCCGCGTGATTTGGCCAATTGCAGTAACAAGAACCGAGCTAGAACTCACAAACCGCCCTCGCCATCGCAACCCAATTTTCTCAACCAAAGAGGAAGAAATAAGATTATGGAAAGACCCCGAATAAATTAAAAGTCTTACCGAGTGCTGCGAAATCTCCCCATTTATTAAAAAGAATTTCCCTTTCTCAGCGAAGTGAGTTGAAAAATACCATCCATACCTTCATCTTGTGCCTGTGAAGCATTGGTATCCACAATCTCATTTGTAGATCCCCCAACTTTACTTCTAGTGTTATAGATCATGGTTGGAGGTTTAGGCTTTCTATTCCTTTTCCCTTGCTGCTGCAAAGGGGTTTTTTCCACTCTACCATCCTTTTTGCAAGGATATCCATCTCTATATGGAGAAGAAGACCCTGAATTATCCTTCTTACTATGTGTATAGTACTGAAACGAAGCTACCTTACCTCCTCTACTCCGCCTTTGCGTCTTAGGGGTAGGGGCCACGTCTGCTGCATTTGCAGCTGATATATTTGGAGAATCAGAGGAAAAATCAGAAAGATCATGAGACTCTTCCGAGTCCTTGTCCTCAACATCATTTCCTCTTGCTTCAGCAGGCTCCAAATCAGCCTCCGGATGCTGCTACTGCTGAGAATTTTGAGTAGCTCCACCATCTATTGAAGAATCATGTTGTTGCTCGTGAACTGATAAACACTCATTTTCGTAGCAACTAAACTTGTTTTCTATCACTTTTTGTCAAGCTTTAACCTCTAAATGTGATGCGTTTTGCATTGATTTCATTATTTTGGATTTGTATCACGTTTGGTGGAATTTGTGCATGTGTGTAGGTCAACCGAGGATCGATAAGCCGGAATAAAAGGGTTAAAGAAGAGAGGAATCGGAGACGAAGAAGTCAAAAACCGGACGGAAAGGAGCAAAAAATGCAAACCGGCAAGGATCCAAATCGGCGGTCTGCCACGCCAAACCGGCGCTTTAGGGGTGAACCGCTCCTGTACCGAAATGTGTGCCTTTACCGGAATCGGTGGTCGACTCGGCGCCTGGAGGCTGAACCACCGATTTTGGAGGCTGGACTGCCGATTTGGGCTTTCCAGACCGCCGATTCAGCATTTTTCCACCAAAGTTGTAGTTTTTGCCCTTTTTACGTTTTTAATACCCTCTAGCACTTCTTGTACCCTATATAAAGGGGATTGCAGCCCAAAAAACGCAGCATACATTCTCTAGCTTAGTTTTCCTTTTCCCATAATTTCCTTTTAGGGTTTAAATCATTTCTTAATCATTGTATTACATTAGAAGGTTGGATTTGAAGATTAATTTGAAGATTTCTCCATTGGGTTCTTATTGTTTCTAATCATGCAATTATTTCTCATTTCTTGTGCTTTATTTTCATTGATGTCTAGCTAATCTTTCCTTGTTGGTTTTGGGGATTTGAGATGATTTGATGGTGGATTTGATCTTAGCTTGTTAATTATAATTTCCTTCATCTATTTGATTGTGGTTTTGGATCTTGTTTTCATGTGGGAATTATTGATCATCTTTCTTGCATGCCAAGTGTTTGTAGAATTTCTTAATAAGATTTTGCATTCATGGAAATCAATTATCACAACATGCATGGCTTTTGAGACTTAGTACGTGAGAAATGCATGCATGGGAGCTTGAATTGTTTATGCTTTTGGGAGTCAATTTGTCGTCTTGAGTCTTAGCCGAGAGAGTCGTCAAGTTAATCCACTTTTGCTATCTATTGAGAGAGGGTGGTGATTCGCTTTGTGAATGCTCCTCAATTAGGTGATTAAAATTGGTTGTATGAATTACGAAGTCAATGTCAAGCCATCTACAATCAAATCAAGTCCCTAGAACCAACTCTTGTTCCTTTTTGAATCTTTGATCGTTTATTAATCACTTTTCTATTTGAGTTTGCCTAATTTGCTTTGATCTTTTATTTGAGTGTATCAATCAATCAACAATCATGATGTATGTAGAGCTTGAATAGTAGGAAAGTGCATGAATTTCATTTCCAACGTAAATTCGGTCAAATAGTCCTTGAGGATACGATACTCGTTACTAGTTGCTATAATTACCTGATTAAAGTGCGGGTAAATTGCTAAGTAAATTTAGTGTTCATGAACCTGCTGTTGTTGCTGTTCCAGAGGAGGTTCTATCTCTAGCTCCCCAACCTCTTCATCATCACTATCATGGACAGAGAGTTGTCCAAAACTATTTCCAACCAAGACATCATTCTTACCAGCCTCACTCTACCTATCCGTGATTTGGGTCTCACCAGCAGCTGTTCTTGAAGATTCAACAGATTGTTGATTCTGATGATAAGCTTTATCTCCTGCACTATCTTCCTCCCTACTCTGCTAGCTCATGAATCCCCTCCTTTCCGTCCAAGGCTCCTTCCTCGGCTCGAGCTTCACATTTCTTCCCAACAACCACCCACTCATGCTTAGCCATAGGTGGTTTTGCCACCATAAACTTTTGCAGACGGCACAATTAGAGAGCTTATGACCAATAATCTGACAATTCGAGAAAAAAATTGATAGATTTTCATATTTGAGCTCAATAGTAAAAGATTTAGTACCCCGGTCCACCCACAGTTCCCTTAATCTATCCTTCTTCATGTCTAAGTCTACCAAAACACGAACATACAGACCCACATGCTCGTGAACAAATGCTCCATCCAATTCTAGAGGCTACCCAATCGGAAAATGATGGATGCAATTATCTCAGGCTCCTACAAGTAATATGAGAGGTTTTTTATTCGAACCCAAACCTGTGCAACATGCAGACGAACAAATTGAGGATCAAAGTCAGATGTCCATTTACGAATAGAAAAGGTTCCACCAGATAATTTCACCGTTGAGGGAGACCGGACCTTCTTCATATCAGATTCATGGAAAATTTGAATCGTATAATAGCCTTTATCCATAGCCACTAATCTTCAGCTGTGTTGTACTCTACATGCTAGAATCTTTTTGGATAATGTCAACAAGCTGCATGGGCCTCCTAAAGTTATTGTTTCTGACAGAGACAAGGTATTTATCAGTTCCTTCTGGAATGAACTTTTCAAACTTATGGAAACTAAATTAGCTTAATCTACTGCCTCCCACCCGCAAACCGACATGCAAACTGAGAGACTCAACCAATGCTTGGAGCACTACCTACGTTGTATGGTTAGTTCTTGCCCCTAGCAGTGGGTGAAGTGGTTTTCCCTAGCTGAATATTAGTACAATACCAATTTCCATGCCAATTTAAAATTTACACCTTTCCAGGCATTGTATGGGAGCACTCCCAATCAGTTGGGTTTGGGCTCTTGTTTGGATTCGGGTAATATAGAAGTGAAGGAGGTGTTGGAAGAACGGAGACAGTCTACCCAACTTCTAAAGGACAATCTGGTTCAGGCTCAAAGCCGTATAAAAATCTATGCCGACAAACATTGCCAAGATCGTGTTTTTCAAGTAGGGAATGGTGTCTATCTCAAGCTTCAGCCCTATAAACAAAATTCTCTGTATCTTAGAAAGAATTTGAAGCTCTCTGCTCGCTATTATGGTCCTTACATTATTCTGAAAAAGGTCGGGGAGGTTTTCTACAAACTAGATCTGTCGGATTCATCAAAGATTCATAGGGTCTTTAACGTTTTATTGCTCAATAAGTGTATTAGGCGAGAAGAGTTACCTGTTCCAGTGTTTCCCGATGTGGATAATGAGGGATGTTGCAAGGTCACCCCTTTATCTTATTCTGGATTCGCGCACACTCTTCCGATAGGGTTTGTCGATTCCCCAGGTTCTGGTGCAGTGGGTGAATCAGGATCCTTCTCTTGCTACATGGGAAGATCTGTCTTTCCTTCGCAGGAAATTTCCTTTGTTCAATCCTTGTAGACAAGGCTTTGCTTCGCCAGGGGGTATTGTCACAGATTTGGGTTTGGGAAAATTAGTCGATGATGGTGGTCTGAAGGATTTGGGAGAGGGGCTCGCTGATGTTGATAAATTGGGAAAGAATGAAGAAATGATTGAAGAAACCACTATTTTGACTAGACAGACTGAGGACAACAATGTTATGGGGCCACATGGCTAGTAGCTTTTATGCTGAAGAAGAAGTCGTGCTTCCATAATGTTATCTTTAATTATTAGTATTTGCATTTGTATTGTTTTGGGTTTTGCTTTTCCAGGTTGTCATTCCGTTTTACTCTTGGGGACCAATATTACTAGTAGTCTCTTGTTAGCCAAGACAGAATTAAAAAATGAGAATTATCTGATTTTCCTCTCCCTCTTTTCTCTCTTCCCCCTTACTCTATTTTCTATCATTTCTTCACTGTTACATTCACAAATATCATCCAATACAGTTGAGCACTACAACATGGTTAGATGTGATCACAATATGCAAAACTTTAACATGCTTGATCTCTTAAGATCACACAAATTGCAAACATTCATGCTTTATATCAACCAAACGAGTCTTAATAATTCTACATCATGCTCGATTCCAATTCACATCAAAACATGCTTATACATCATCACATCATACTTAACTTCGTCTTACTTAGTCTCTTATGTTCACATACTTTCAAGTAATCATGATAAATAATAATCCAATTAAGTTCTAATCATGCTCGTCTAGATTATTAATCACAATTCTATCATGATATCATAACATACATTGAGCAATCACACCCCTTTCCAATTATGCATACAATCGGTCAAGACTAGGTATAGGGCTAGGGTGTTTCATTTTTATGAAAACTACTTCCAATCATGCTCTCATAAAGGGATCATACAACATCAATTCATCAATACATGCTCATAATAAAAAAGCCGTAATTCTACTACATAGAATTTTCGGCCTTCATCATAAATTCATGCAAAAAATTCCAAAAATTCCATATAAGCTCCAAACCTACCCAAGAACTAGATTCCATACTAAATTCATGCGTATAAAATCATCATCAGAACTAGAAACTACTAAATGTTGTAACTTTCCATATATTCAAAATAAAATAGCAAGGTGCTTCAAATCATGAAATTCATGGATAGATGGATAAATCTGACTCCCTAGACCTCAAATCAAATATCAATTTCATCATACAAGATATGAATAAAAAATCCTCAATTTAACCCTAAAAATCGACATTGAAGAGATAAGGCTAGGGATTCCGGAATTACCTTCAATTGAAGGCTTCTAAGAGGTATATTGGATGTAGGATACAACATAATTGAAGCTTGGAGAGATCTCATGGATCCTTCACCATGACCGAAACTATAAGAGAGTAGAAGAGAGGAGATTACAACTTGTTTCACCATAGAAGTTGAAAAATTGAAGCTAGAAAGATATGATCTAACCTCCTTGAAGGGATTATATGGATTGAAACTTTGATTCTTGATGATTCTAGCTTTGATCTTGATGAAATGATGGATATATGTGGGATGGAGAGGTGCAGCCGAAAATGGGGAAGAAATGGGGTGAAAATGGAGTTTATCTCTCTTAAATAAGTGACTTTAGTTCAAAAATGGACGGTAGGATTTGATGAGGTGAAAATGGAAGTTCATCTCTCTAAAATGGAAGGCTAGGATTGAAACTTGCATACAAAGTTTGGTAGGTGAAATGTGGTAATGACAAGTGTACAATTCTGGACTTGATGATGTGGTGACAAGTGTCACTAGCTTTCTAGAAGGTTGTGGGCCCCACAATTAATACTGTCAAACTACACTATGTGAATATACTGAAAATCAGCTAACACACACATTTTTTATTTGTAACAAATGATTCTTAGCTTGAAATTTATACCAAAGTTCATGAAATCATGTCACGAACAACATACTAAAATTTGGTAAAAAACGGATAACTTTTGATTTGTCACTAAAAGACAAAAAACTGCATTTTTTACTCGAAAACCAGAAATTCAACTTTTCATGCAAATCACTGCAACAACTCACATTCTCATGCATATAAAAATCACTGAAGATCATATAAACATATACTTCACATAATCATGTATTCATTCACCGAATTTCGCAAATTCAGAAAAATTGCCATTTCGGAAAACGTTCCTTTTATGGAAATTTTCTATTTTAGGAAACTTTCTATTTTAGGAAACTTCAAGAGACGGAGTGTTGCAGATGAATAAATAGAATTCAAGATAATAATGAATATATAGAAAAAAATGTATTATTGTTAATTAATAATGCTAAAAATACGAGAATAAAGGAAAGTTGGAACGGAGCACTGAGCAGGGAGCACCATTTATTTTCCTATTATTAATTAATTGAAATTAAAAAATTACACAATGCAGCCCAAAGTTCGTTGGTGCAAGATCCATTACGTGTGCTTATTGGGCCAATTACAAGATCATAAGCCAAGAAATTCAAGGAGAACTTGATGGTCTTAATTCAAGATGTGTCGGGTCAAGAGTTCTTAAAGAAGCCTGATGGAGATGATCGTGAAGCAAGCCCAAGATTCATCAATTTAATATCTTATGTTTGGGCTGATCCATGAAGACTTGTATTTAATTAGTTTAAATACCTTTTAGTTTTTAATTGTTATTTTCATGGGTTTATTTAGAGTGACCGAAATTGCGCCTTAGTTGAGTCAGTTTTTGATTTTAAACTTTGTTTAAACTAGAGTTTTGATTCCTTATTGGGTTAGGAGTTTTTTTCCATGTTTAGTTTCCTAGTAGAGTTAGGATTAGCACCCTATATATAAGGGTCATTGTCATGCACGAAATTCAGACATTATTCATTAATCAAAATGTGAGTTTTTATTCTCTCTTGAGAGTTTCGAGTTCTTCTTGGTTATTCCAAGTCGAGTTCAATTATCGGCGAATCAACGGGCCAACCATCCCTCGTTGTGTGTTAATCATCGTCCCCGAGTTGCTGTGTAGTCTTATCGTTGGGTTTTATGAAACTTTTGTTCGCCTAATTCACTTCGCTAGATAGATCCAGAGGTTTTGGGATCTCCATCATTCGGTTAATTTATTCAAGTCTTCCGTTAGCGTCGAGGATCATATCATTTTGGCATCAGGAGCCACGTTCATATCCAGGTTCTTCATTTTCTTTCTTCGTTTTGGGTAGAGTTTTAGGGTTCGTTCTGTTCGTGTCAGTTTTATATCGTTCTTTCTGTATTAGTTCGTCTTTCTGTTTGTGTGTAAAAAAAAATCATTAATTTCATCATATATATACGCCCATACCATATCTTACCATATCTTTTCCATACCTTCTACACACTTACCATATATATGCCCGTATCTTCCATATCTTACGACATCTACCATAATTACCTCAAATTTCCATTCGACCCTTCTAAGTACCATAATATACGCCCTAAGAGACCTTAATATATATCGTACACGCCTTACACTACAAAAATCCAATTTCACCTAAAAGTGGTCACCAAAGGCGCATACTTCCGAATTTCGTTTTGTTCTTGACATTTTTGGAATCTAGGTTCTGAGAGGGTACCAAAAAAAAGTATAGAAATTTCTGAAATTCGCTGTGGGCAATTTTTTTCCCTTGATTCCTTGAGTCATGTAGAGTCGTTTGGAGCAGCATCTGCGTGCACTTTTTCCGACTTTCGGTTACGCCTCGTAGTGCTATTTAGGTTCCTTGGGTCGTGTAGAGTCATTTGGGGCAGTTTCTGTTCAATGTTTTTTCGAGTTTCAGTTTTTTGTTTCTTTGTAGGGGTCATTCCTTTTGGTTATTTCGTTGTTATTGTTGGTGTTGAACTCAAGTGGTAGATTGAGAGGATTCGATTGCTTGAGAGATAAACTGAGTGAAGAAAGGCAGGAAAGAGTGAGATTATTAGAGTGAAAAAAAGCCATAATTGATTGATACACGAGTGTTGGTGAGGTGGCGAGGATACTGTTTTGTTATACTAATCGTTTTCTGTGTCAATATGTCAAAAGATGGTAAACAGGTTGCACATGAGGAGGATCAGTCTGTTGGTGATCAAAGGCAAAGTTCATGATGGATGTGATTAAGTTAGAATTGGGCAAGATATTGAAATCAGAGATGGAGGTGGTGTATGATAGGATCTACCAGCTCAAACAGTCTCAGACCAGAGAGACCAATCCCACTCGACGCCGAGGCAGTAGAGGAGGACGTGGAGGTAGATGACGTGGTGGTAGAGAAGGTCGTGTTGACTATGAGAAGTATGTGGAGGATACATAGTACGAAGATGAGGGCGAGGGAAGCTGGCATAGAGGCAGTGATAAAAATGCCCAAGACAACTATCTGGGCAACATCAAGATGAACATTCCCTCCTTCCAAGAAAAAAATGATCCAGAAGTGTATTTTGAATGGGAGAGAAAGGTGGAGCTCATGTTCGATTGTCATAGCTATTCAGAGCTCAAGAAGGTGAAGTTGGCAGCAGTAGAATTCTCAGACTATGCACTTGTTTGGTGGAATCAGTTGGTGACCAGTAGGAGGCGCAACGATGAGCCACCTATTGAGACTTGGCATGATATGAAGGCCGAGATGAGGAAGCGTTTTGTGCCAAATCATTACTACCGGAGCTTTACAACAAGTTGCAGAATTTGAAGCAATGGAGTAAGAGTGTGGATGAATACTTTAAGAAGATAGAGATAGCCATGATTCGAGCCAATGTTGTGGAGGAACGAGAGATGACCATGGCGAGATTCTTAGCTGGGTTGCAATGGGACATTCGAGATAAGGTGGAGCTGCAACACTACGTTGAGTTGGAGGATATGGTCCACATGGCCATAAAGATAGAGAATCAACTCAAGAGGAGGGGCAGCATTCAAAGACAGAGTCCGGCCAATTAGAGGCCATCCCAGTCTCCTTCTAGTGGTTCTTCATCAAAAGGGAACCAATGGAAAAAGGAGGTGCCGCCGAGAGATGAGAAGAAGTCGTTCTTTAAGCCCCTCATGGAGACTTTGAGTTCAGCAAATCAAGCCAAGCCAGCAACTCCTGATAGCCGAAATCAAGATAAGAAGTGTTTTAAGTGTCAGAGGTTCGGGCATATTATGAGTGAGTGTCCGAACAGAAGAGCTATGATCTTGAGAGACGACGGCATAGTTGTGACTGATGATGAGGAGGATGATCCGAAGATGCCAGCATTGGAGGGTTCCGATGAAGAAGAGGAGGTTGAGGAGATTTTACTACCTACCGGGCAACTTTTTGTAGCTAGGAGGATTTTGAGTGCCCAAACTCAACCCGATGAGAGAGAGCAGCGTGAGAACCTCTTTCACATGAGGTGTCATATTCAAGATAAGGTGTGCAACGTCATTATTGATGGAGGGAGTTGCATGAATATGGCTAGTGCAACCATGGTTGAGAGATTGGGGCTGCTCGTGGTGAAGCATCCCAAGCCGTACCTTGCAGTGGCTGAATGAGTCCAATGTCATCAAAGTTACGAAGCAAGTGAAGGTTTCTTTTCACATTTGAAAGTATGAAGATGAGGTGTTGTGTGATGTGATTCCAATGCAAGCGAGCCACATCTTGTTGGGATGGCCATAGTAGTTTGATCGACGAGTTACTCATGATAGCTTCACCAACAAATATTCCTTTGATTATAAGAAGAAGAAGGTATCACTTGTTTCTCTTACTCCTAAACAAGTTTATGAGGATCAAGTGTAAATGCAAAAGGAGGCGGAGAAGGTGAAGACCAAGGAGCCGGCCGAACATAAAAAAGAGTATGGGTTTGCACATAATTCTTTTCTGGCCAAATCGCGAGATGTGAAGGGCCGTGAGGGAGGAGAGACTGAAGTTTTTGTTGCTGTACAAGGAGAGTTTTGTTGTTGATAACGATTTTTCTTCTCTATCCCTTTCTATTCATTCTGTTATGTAGGATTTTGATGATGTCTTTCCTGATGAGATTCCACCAGGTTTACCACCGATTCGTGGGATAGAGCATCAAATTTATTTTGTTCCAGGAGCTATCCTTCCCAACCGACCAGCTTATAGGACTAGCTCCGAGGAAACGAAAGATTTGGAGCGACAAATCGGGGATTTGATGGTGAATGGGCGAGTGCGAGAGAGTTTGAGTACGTGTGTCGTTCCAATTTTACTCGTTCCAAAAAAGGACACATCGTTGAGAATGTGCCGTGACTGTCGATCCATCAACAATATCACGGTAAAGTATTGATTTCCTATTCCTCGTTTGGATGATATGCTTGATGAATTGCATGCTGCTTGTGTCTTTTCTAAGATTGATTTACGTAGTGGGTATCATCAAATTAGGATCAATGAGGGAGATGAATGGAAAACTGCTTTTAAAACAAAACTTGGTTTGTTTGAGTGGTTGGTTATGCCTTTTGGTATGACTAATGCACCGAGTATGTTTATCCATCTTATGAATCATGTTTTGCGTGCTTTTATAGTTAGTTTTGTTGTGGTCGATTTTGATGATATACTTGTTTATAGTAAGAGTCAAGATAAGCATGTTGAGCGTTTGAAGGCTGTTTTGGATGCACTTAGAAAGGAAAAGTTATATGCTAACCATAAGAAGTGTGTCTTTCGTATGGACAAGCTTGTGTTCCTTAGTTTTGTTGTTAGTGCACAGGGTGTACAGATTGATGAGGAGAAGCGAGCTATCCAAGAGTGGCCTACACCAAAGAATGTTGGAGAAGTTAAAAGTTTCTATGGGCTTGCTAGTTTTGATCGACAGTTCGTGCCTTATTTTAGTAGTGTGGCAACACCTTTAACCGAAGTCATCAAGAAGAATGTGGAGTTCAAATGGGGGAAGGCATAAGAAGAGGCGTTCCAGCTATTGAAACATAAATTGACTCACTCCCCGGTATTATCTCTTCCTAAATTTTCTAAGTCTTTTGAGATTGAATGTGATGCTTCTGGTGTTGGTATTGATGCAGTTTTGATACAAGAGGGGAGGCCCGTGGCGTACTTCAGCGAGAAACTCAGTGGGGTGACGTTGAGCTATCCCACGTATGATAAGAAGCTGTATGCATTGGTGAGAGCCCTTAAAACGTGGCAACACTACTTATGGGCTAATGAGTTTGTCATTCACACCGATCATGAGTCGTTGAAGCACTTGAATGGGCAGCACAAGTTGAATAAGAGGCATGCAAGGTGGACGGAGTTCGTTGAGACGTTTTCCTACGTCATCAAATACAAGCAAGGTAAAGAGAATGTTGTGGCTAATGCACTTTCTCGGAGGTATGTCTTGATCTCTACTTTAGATGCTAAGTTGCTTAGTTTTGAGAGTATTAAGAGTTTATATGAACGTGATAGTGAGTTTGGTGAGATTTATCGAGCATGTGAGCGATCTGCTAGAGGAGAATACTTTCGGCATGATAACTATCTTTTTAGGAAGAATAAGTTGTGTGTTCCTAAGTGCCCTATACGTGATTTATTGTTGCTTGAGTCTCATGGTGGGGGTTTGATGAGACATTTTGGTATTGCTATGACCTTATCTATTTTGCAAGAACATTTCTTTTGGCCTCATATGAAACGTGATGTTGAACAGATTTGTGGTCGAAATGTTACATGTAAGCAGGCTAAGTCTAGAGTGAACTCTCATAGTCTTTATACACCATTGCCTATTCCTACTGTACTTTGGATTGATATTTCTATGAATTTTATGTTAGGTTTGAGTAGGACTATGTGTGGTAGCGATTCCAACTTTGTGTTTGTCGATAGATTTTCTAAGATGACACATTTTATTCCATGTCATAAATCTGATGATGCATCTTATATAGCCGATCTGTTCTTTAGAGAGATTGTTAGATTGCATGGCATGCCTAGGACTATTGTTTCTGATAAGGATTCTAAGTTCTTGAGCTACTTTTGGAATACTTTGTGGTGTAAGTTAGGTACTAAGCTTTTATTTTCTACTTTACTTAGAGCTATCATCAAGAAGATTATTAAGTCTTGGGAAGAATGTTTGCCGCATATTGAGTTTGCTTATAATCGTTTTGTTCATTCTGCTACTCAGTTTTCACCATTTGAGATTGTTTATGGTTTTAATCCTTCAACTCCATTGGATTTATCTCCTTTACCTGAGCATGAACATACTAACCTTGATGGCAAGCAAAGGCCTGATTTTGTAAGACAGATTCATGAGAAAGCGAGGATGAACATTGAGCGGTGTATGAAGCAATACACCGAGCAAGCCAACAAAGGGCGTCGCAAGGTGGTGGTTTGAACCAGGCGATTGGGTGTGGCTTCATATGCGTAAAGAAAGGTTTTCATTGCAGCGGAGATCCAAATTACTTCCTCGAGGAGATGGACCATTCCAAGTGTTGGAACGCATCAATGATAATGCCTATAAGTTGGACTTACCAGGTTAGTATAATGTGAGTGCTACTTTTAATGTGACTGATTTGAGTCCTTTTGATGTAGGTGATGCCTTGGATTTGAGGACAAATCCTCTTCAAGAGGAGGGGAATGATGCAGCACAAGGTTCGTTGGTGCAAGATCCAGTACGTGTTCTTGTTGGGCCAATTACAAGATCACGAGCCAAGAAGTTCAAGCAGATATTGATGGTCTTAATTCAAGATGTGTGGGATCAAGAGTTCTTAAAGAAGCCCGATGGAGATGATCGTGAAGGAAGCCCAAGATTCATCAATTTAATATCTTATGTTTGGGCTGATCTATGAAGACTTGTATTTAATTAGTTTAAATGACTTTTAGTTTTTGATTGTTATTTTCGTGGGTTTATTTAGGGTGGCCGAAATTGGGCCTTAATTGAGTCAGTTTTTTATTTTAAACTTTGTTTAGACTAGGGCTTTGATTCCTTATTGGGTTAGGAGTTTTTTTTTTCATGTTTAGTTTCCTAGTAGGGCTAGGATTAGCACCCTATATATAAGGGTCATTGTCATGCACGAAATTCAGACATTATTCATTAATCAAAATGTGAGTTTTTATTCTCTCTTGAGAGTTTCGAGTTCTTCTTGGTTATTCCAAGTCGAATTCAATTATCGGCGAATCAACGGGTCAACCATCCCTCGTTGTGTGTATATCATTGTCCCCAAGTTGCTGTGTCGTCTTATCGTTGGGTTTTAGGAATCTTTTGTTCGCTTAATTCACTTCGAGAGATAGATCCAGAGGTTTTGGGATCTCCATCATTCAATTAATCTATTCAAGTCTTCCGTTAGCGTCGAAGATCATATCATTACAATAATTTAAATAAAATAAAAAATACATTAATGAAATAAAAATAACAATTACAAAATTGAAAATTAAAAAAAAGCTGCTTCTAATTTTGTAGAGGTTTAAATCGCATCCAAAAATGATCAATCAAATCCCTAGTAAGTCAAGCGTATATTCGTGCGTCTCTCAATTCTGCATCCCGTTTGACATATTGTTCAAAAGAAAATGGGATTGCACGTCTAGGTGCGGAACTTCCGGTAGACGACTCTGCGTCCGTGTTGTCCCTCCAATTGGTAGCTAGCTATTCTCCTTCATCTTTGATAATCATGTTGTGCTAAATAATGCAAGCATACATGATTGGTATGTCCTGAAATGAGTTTTAGGTGTTTGAGGGAGGGGGGAATACACTTATAAAAATTTCTGCTTAACTTTTCTCTCAACTATGCAAATTAGTTGGAGGTGTCAACTCAGTCGAGTATTCAACTGACTACTTGGGCAATAGGTCAGTTGTAGATATTCGACTGAGTCTCGAGTGCAGTGTGGAAGTTGGTGGTTTTCTCTTTAAACTCGTTTGTGAAAACTCAGTTAGTGCCTGAGCAAGGTCAAGTTGCCAAAATACTTGTGCAATTTTTATGCAAGTGCTTGTATAGTCAGATAGAGGTCAATTTAATAAATTAAACAGAATGTAAAGACACAAACAATTTAACGAGGTTAGAGCCACACTCCTACATTCTCGATTGGAGTCCACCCAACAAATCTAGTTCACCTTAGGAATCAAACGTCTCCGTTTACGCGTGTTGAGAAAATGTTGACTTCGATTCTAGGTTCCAAACAGCCTACAATAGGATTCCGGGTTCCTATAAGACCTAGTGATTGGATTGTGGGTTCCAACCAAACCTAACGTCTAGATTGCGGGTTCTAGACAACCTGAGTGACTGAGTCACAAGATCAGTTGAACCTAAAGACACAAACTACAAAGTCTGTGAATCTTCCAACTATGAATTTCAACTTACAATAAGTCTCGAGATCCTTACAACAAATAGACTTGCAATAAGTCTCTACTTGCTAATCTAGGCTAGTACAGAAGGGAGATGCAACTAGTATAGAGATAGATAATATATGAACGCTAGAAGTGGAGACAGCTTCGTTGAGAAGTGTTCTTGTTCTTTGCTTGTGCACACAATTTTCTGTATCTTCTTGGTCTTAAATGCCTCTATTTACAGGCTCATGCATCAAACTAGCTGTTTGAATGAAGTCGTTTGAATTTTCTTGTTTGAAGTCCGCTTTCATCCGTTGAGTTTGTCGTGAAGCTCTTTTGGGCAACTGATGCATGCTGCTTTAGTCTGGGATGAAGTCCTTGTTTAGCCAAATGAGGAAATGTCTTCTGCATACATCTCATTGGTCCACGTAGCTTGAAGTCTTGTGAATTTGAACTATTTCAAAGTCTTCGCTTTGAATATTCTTCACAACAGCTGCATCTTTTATCTTCTTTTCTCAGTGGGATGGGTCAGTTGATCAATCAACTTGACTTGTTCTCTGCCTGAACACCTTCAACTCAATCTTCAAGTTCTCTCTCAGTTTGAGACCTGTAAAGTTAAAGTATTTACTATGCTCAAACAATTGAGCTTATCTAAGACTCAGACAATTATCTACTCGGTTGAGATTCAGTTAGGGTTTTGAAATTAATAAAAACTTAATTAAAACTTTTTTCCCAACAATGATGTTCCAGAGGTGCTTTGTATACCAAATCTGAGCTGGATTTTTGATTATTCCCATCGGGCTTGAAGAACTCCAAATGTTCGTTCAATATCCTCCCTTGTTGCTTCCTATATTTTCTTGAACCTCGCCGTCTTGTCGTCCGTTGAGAGATGAGGACTCTTGATTAATGTTGGCCAACATGGATAGATCTCATCAATCAACGTTCAATATCCTCCCTTGTTGCTTCCTATAGTTTCTTCCATTTGCTTGGAAAGTGACCGAAGGAGCCCTATCCTCAAGAACGTCGCGAACAGGGGTGACTGGTTGAGCACATTAATATCGTTGTTGGAGCCGGAAATGCCAAAAAAAGGCATGCCAATACATGATCCGTCGACGCTACTGCCTCTAGAATTAACGCGCCTTGATCTCCTATCGTATATGCTACCACCCACACTTTCGAGCAATTCTTCCATGACTAATGCATGCAGTCGAGACTCCTGAGCATGCTTAGAAAGTCGTGCCTCTCTGGTGAGCGTCATATACTCCCAAATAATTCCCGCAAATCCTGCTCAGAATCAAAATGAGTATAGTAATAAGTAGGGTCGAACCACAGAGAACGGGATATAACTTATTTTTCCTACGGATTGGTGTAGCCACCACGTCTTAAATTTGGGTTTTATAATTATTAACTAAGAAAATAAGAAATTAACTAAATATCAACGAGATATGAATCAAAAGAAGGTAATTCGGCTTCTAATAAATTCACACTAGTCTAGGCTCTGATCATCGACGCAAAGATTAATTAATTATCTAGGACCAACCAGTTATAGGGTACCGTGAATGCAGCAGACATACCCCAATTCCTACGTACTTTATCGATAGTTAGCTGTGGACACCAGGCCTAACTATTTCTCTTATTAAAACATAACCTAGCTGGAAACGCCATTCCTAGATTTAATGCTCTAATAGCTTTTAGCATTGAAGGAACCCAATTTAAACGAATTACCCAAGAACGCAAGTAATAATCCGTTTACCAATTTATTCCTACTACGAACATGGTAGCTTTATCACTAATGAGCCCTATTCCAACAATTACGGATTGGAAGAACTAATTGATTTTAATCCAATTAAATCTAAGTTGACCAGGCTTAAACAAAATCAGAATTAACACTAAACATAAGGAATAGTTTGAGATCCTAGAAATTAATTATACGGACAATTAAGTCTCACAAATTATTAGACTAGTGCTTCAATATTCTCACCGAATTAAAAATTTAGCCACTCATAATAAAATTAAACGCAAGCAAATAAATAAACATATGCATGATATTAAAATAAGGAACAAAAGAAAATAGTCACTGAATTAAATAACTTGAAATCTCCAAGCTTCCGTCTGAGCACGAAAGGAAAAAAAAAGTCTGTACGTATGTTCTCCAAATAAAAGTCTCTACGTCTGTTCTCTGAAATAAAGTCTGTACGTGAAAAGAAATAAACTCTACTTAATATATATATACTAATCCTAATCCTACTAGGCAGCTAAGAGTCAAAGTAATTAAGGGAATTGCCAACCCTTTACAAAGTCTGCCGAGAAATCCAATAACCAAGCCATATGGACTGATTTAAATCACTTTAAATAAGGCCCAATAACTATAATAAAAATACTAACTATAATTAATATCCACTAAGAAAATAAATTCAGCCCACTTCCTTCAATTCCACAGCAATACTTTGTACAAAATCTCCTCTTTTTCTCGACTTCCCGTTCCACATTCTTGCATCCCGAACTCTACAATTCTTGCACAAAATAACACCTAAACGTGCATTATATCCACATAAAACGACGTAAAACCTCAAGTTCTGAACAACCAAAACACACACATCACTTGTGCATTCGTAGCAGCCGTGCGACATTGTCTACATTTGGTCTCTGCAAGTACTTGTAACCGAAATGCTTGATGACAACTTTAGAAAACTTCTTGAGGGAGTGGCGGCCCATACTCCGATTTTCAAATACTCGTCGAAGACATCCACTGCACCACCAGTCGCTAGTTGTCGCAACGCCACCATGCATTTTTGCACTGCCGTCCATTAGGCCGTCTCTTCCCGTTGCATCTTTGAGGAGATGAAACTATATCCTTAACATCCAGCGTGTTGCAAATGCGCAAGAACAACTTCTTCTGCATCCGAAAATGGCGTCGAAAGAATGAAGGGTCGTAAGTGGAGTTGACGACGAAGTAGTCTGCTTTTACCGCTTTACGATCATGTTAGACGTGAGTCCTCTTCTTCTTTTTCTTTTTTGGGTAACGTGGTGAACTAGAGCTTGTTGCACATTATGGACAAGCGAGAAAATCTCGTATTCAGTGCTGTGAGACTCGTATTCAGTGGAGAAAATCGAAATTGACAAAGAGGACGACATTTTGATGTGAAAGAACAAGAAAGAAAATAAAGAAGATGAAGAATTTAGTGTGAGATTTAGGGGTATAGAAGGTGTGTATTTATAAGGGAAAAGAGAAAAAATAAAAAATAAAATCGGCATAGCCGTTGCCCAATTTGACCGTTGCCATTATTTGCTGGATTTAAATTCAATTTTTTTAATGAAGGCACGTGCAGTGCACTCGCCGAAATGAGCCACATCGATCGGGAGGGACGGCCTCAAGACTGATAAAGGTAATGGAAAAGAGGTTCGAAATTTTTTCTTCCATCTAGACGTCAAAATATTTTGTCCGATCCAATTTCTTTGACATCTCTGCTTATTAGCTACATGTATACTTATTCCACAAATACTTGGGTGCAAATGTTGCATCGTGCAACACCCGCCCGCCCGACCCGTTTGACCCGGGTCAACGCCCTTTAACCAATTTTTTTTTTTTTTTCCATTTTTTTTTAATTTCAGTTTTTTTACCCTTCTTGTTTTGTTTACCGTTTCTTCTTTGGTCAATATTCGAGCGAGGGGAGCCGAAGGCCTCGGAGCGAGCCGAAAAAATCTAAATTGTTGTCCGCTGATTATCCTTATTTTAGTAATCGGAGCTAAGACAGAGTCGTAAAATCGGAGCAGAAGGCTCCGTCGGAAAAAAAATCTGGAAATAAATAAAAATCTGAAAAAAAACACTGTAGCGTGTGAGACCCACGCGCGGCACGTGGATCTCACGCGCGGGTCGGGCGGGGCGCATGGGACGGGTCTTGTCGGGTCACGGATCATTTGCACGGTGCAGACTTATGCACTCAAGTCCAACTCTACTTATTTTGATGTTTATCCGTGCAATGATAGACTACTATAAATTAGATTTAGATCTTAGATTCGAGGGTTTCTTTTCAGTTGATTCTAAACCATTTTTGAAAGTAGAAGCTTTCATACGTAGGGACTATGTCACTATGGTATTTAAATATGTTCACACGCATCAAAACATTGATGTGCATGACATTAAGAAAGAAAAAAACAATTACAACATGTAGTACTATACATGTTTGGGTATGATCATACCATAAATTAAAAATGTAAGCACCTGGGTGCATGTTTGGGTATGATCATACCATAAATTAAAAATGTAAGCACCTGGGTGCAGACAAGCATCATCCACGCATTGTCTAATATTATGATATCAAGTCATAATCTTCTCACCATATTTTGACATTTCCAAGATGGACTATATCTACAATTACAGTCAGTGACAGACTTTTCATCTAGGGGTGCCTAAAATTTTTTAATTAATAAAATCAAATATTAAGCACAATTTTATTATAATTACAAAGTAAAAAAATAAATACTTTATATTAGAAATAAAAGATAAAAAAACACGAAAGTCGCCTAAATTCAATACAATATATGATATCCAAAAGAGCCACAAGCTTCGCACATCCTCCTTCCGTATCGCTGTAAGAAGCAGAAAATTGAGCAAATCAACTGCACACGTCACCTCACCCTCACCGCACCGGTCACAACACCGGTGTCCGACGATGAACACGTTGCTGAGTCGTGGCTATTTGGAGAAGAGAGGGGTCGTCAGATCGATTTATAGATTGAACGAAACCACAATTTGTCAATATAATATTTTACTCCTAATTTAAATTGCAAAATTATTATAATACCCCCACTCTTTTTCAAAATTTCAAGGGGGTCCAATGGAACCCCTGGGCCCATTGTGGCTCCATCTCTGATTACAGTTAAAGGGGAAAACTTCGGTACAACCAACTGCATCGTGTGCGTGGTAGTAGGAATAATTAAGAAAATTAAGGTAATTAAATATATTAAGTATCAATAACAATTACATAATTTTAATTATAATAAATTTATTAAAGAACATTGGTCTAATATAGCCACTCTTGAAAAGAAAAATGCAATTATAGTCACTTTTTTAAAAACGATCAAATATGGTCATGCATATACGACCTGCATACACGACCAATATATATTGGTCGTGTATGCATATCGTGTATGCTGATATGGTCGTGTATGCAAGTCGTGTATGTTGATATAGTCGTGTATGGTAGTCGTGTGTGTATTGATGTATAAATTACTATAGTCGTGTATGCATGGTCAACATACACGGCCAGTTTAGGTCGTGTATGCTGGTCGTGTATGCTAGTCGTGTATGTGATAAACACTCATTTTCGTAGAAACTAAACGTGTTTTCTACCACCTTTTGTCAAGCTTTACCCGTTAAATGTGAAGTGTTTTAGATTGACTTCATTATTTTGGATTGGTTTCACGTTTGGTGGAGTTTGTGCATGTGTGTAAGTCTAACAAGGGACGTTAAGTCGGAATAAAAGGGTCAAAGAAGAGCGGAATCGAAGAATCGGGATGAAGAAGTAAAAAATCGGACGAAAAGGAGCACAAACGCAGAACCGGCGCCTCAATAGCAGAATCGGCGATTGACATCGAAAAACCGGCGGTTCAATGGTGAACCACCGAGTCAACCGCCGAAAATAATTGAAATAGTTCTCAAGTTAAAAGTTGAATCGGCGGTCGGATCGGGGCCTGAGGGCCAGACCCCCGATTTCGGTGGCTGGGGCGCCGATCCGTCTTGATGGACCGCCGGTTTGGGTATTTTCCACCAAAACTTGACAGTTTTGCCCTTTTCGCAATTTTAACACTCTCTAGCACTTTTTGTACCCTAAATATATGGGATTTCAGCCCCAAAACGAGATTATTCACCCCTTAGCTTGGTTTTCCTCTTTCCAAAGTTTTCATTTAGGGTTTAAAACAATTCTTAATCATTGTATTATTTGACAGGGTTGGATTTGAAGATTGTATTGAAGATTTCTTCATTGGGTTCTTAGTGTTTCTAATCATGCAATTATTTATCATTTCCTTTGCTATTTTTCTTATTATGTCTAGCTAGTTTTCTTTTGTTGGTCTGAGGATTTGAGATGATTTGATGATGGATTTGATCATAGCTTGTTACTTCTAATTACCTTTATCTATCTGATTGTGGTGTTGGATATTGATTTCATGTGAGAATTATTGATCATCTTTCTTGCATGCCTAGTGTTTGTAGAATTTCTTAGTAGGATTTTGCATTCATGGAAAACAATGATCACAAAATGCATTGGTTTTGAGACTTAGAAAGTGAGAATGCATGCATGAGATCTTGACTTCTTTATGCTTTTGGGAGTTAATTCGTCGTCTTGAGTCTTAGCCGAAAGAGTCGTCGAGTTGATCTACTTTCGCTATCTATCGAGAGAGGGTAGTGATTATATTTGTGAGTGCTCTTTATTTAGGTGATTAAAAGTGGTTGTATGAAGTAGGAAGTCATTATCAAGCTATCTAGAATCAAATCAAGTCCCTAGAACCAACTCTTGTTCCATTTTGAATCCTTGATCGTTTATTAATTGTTTATCTTTTGAATTTGTCTATCTTTGCTTGATCGTTTATTTGAAAATCTTAATTAATCAATATCGATGATGTTTGTAGAGCTTGGATAGTAGGAAGGTGCATAAATTTCGTTTTCAACATAAATTCGGTCTAATAGTCCTTGAGGATATGATACTCGTTACTAGTTGCTATAATTACCCGATTAGAGTGCGGTTTATATTGCTAAGTCAAACTAGTGATCAATATGCATGGTCATATTTGATCGTTATTGATGGGGTCAAGATTTGCAACCCTTAAACATACCGATGTTTAAGAATCATTAACACATATTCATACCTTGTATCGACGAGATTATGTTTGAGAAGAGCTTCTCCACGTGGATTTCGTCCGCGAATTCCGACCTATAAAGCGTAACGCCGGGTTATGTGCCGGCTTCGCGTCTCCGACGATCAAGTCAGTTCGTATTCAACGCGAAGTTTAAGCTATCTCAACGAGTTCTATCGTGTGTGAGAGATAATGAAATCATACCTGATATTTGCTGTAGAAATCAGTATATATACCTGTAGAAATAAGGTTATTTCAGACATTTTGGGGAAACTTGGGAAGTCTCCCAACCGCCTTTGAAAGGGGAAGCTTCCCTACTTTAAGCGATGTGACAGGTCGGTACTGACATCTGACACGGGATATTTTGTGCCTTGAGAAGGAAATCCGTACAACGCTTTATACCAGTTGTCCATAAAGTGTAATCGGGGAACGTTGCCACGAGGGAACCTTCCCTGGGAGCATGATTCCACTATTCAAAGCAGACTTCCCCCAGTGTTCCAAATGTAGAGGCAAGGTTGCCATTCAAGTAAGAGGATACTGAAAGTATTAGTGGAAGGTTGCCATTGGGCAACCTTGACGTACCGAAGGTGTCCCATCAACTCCTCCCTTTTCAAGTCTGAAAAGAGGAAACTTGTTCTGATCAAGTGAGGAATTTTCAGTAGTAACATTCCTTCGAGGCAACCTTGCCCATTCAGATAAGTCAAAGCAGTTAAGGAGTTTCTCTCTCTCCGCCTCTGTGAATTTCACCTTTTCAGAGATGGGATAGCCCACGTCCCATCCGTTACACACGTGTAGCGCTTTTGGAGGAAAACCACCCCTACACGGTTATAATTCAAATTATTACCGTTTTTCTTCATTTATTTCACTTTTTTTTCCACGCTCCATCTCTCTTTCTTTCTCGCTCTCACTTCTTCAACATTTTCTCTTCGCTGGAACTCCTTGCCTCCGTCCCAGCTTTCCCGATCATCCTTTCAGGTACTTCAGTGCTACTTTCCTCGTAGGTTTTACTTCCTCTAGTATTTTTAGTTGCAATGTCTTTCTGGCCTAGTTTGGGGGGAGGGTTTGATCTAAACTCTTCCGAATCTTCCACCCGCCAGAGTGACTCTGCCAGGGAGGAGGCTTCTTCCCCTTTTTCTCCCATACTTGTACTATTTGCTTCCCCTAAAAAAGAAGGGTCGGGATCTGCTTCTGTTTCTCTACTCGTAGAACCCGATTCTTCTTCGAGTAGGGATAATTGGAATTTAATAACTAGATCTGCATCCTTAGTTAAACAGGCCGAAGTTCAAGCCTTAATCACTGATTTGAGAATAGAGGGATTTCAATTTAGGGTTCCTGGCCCTAGCGAGCGGCCGAACTACACCACTCCCCCTACATTGCCCTTTTGGAAAAAGCATTTCAAGGCTGGGCTTAGGCTTCTCATATGCCCATATCTTGTTCGCATTTGTGATCTTTTCAAAGTTTTCCCTAGTCAAATTATCCCCAACTCCATTAGGACTGCTCTGTCATTCTACATAGTTCTAAAAGCCAATGTAGGCAACCCTACCCCCAAACTTTTCCATGCCTGCTATCAGATGAAATACTAAAGAGGAATGGTTATGTTCAGCTCTCGAACCAATAGTCCCGCTCAATTTTTGGGTAAGAGTACCAGGAATGATAAAACTTGGCAACCCTACTATATCTTTGTCACTCCCGTGAATAGTTCTTGGCCTTTCACCGTGTAACATTGGCGGTATTCTTTTGAGAGACCTTCTCAGGTAGAAGTGCATCCCATTTCATCTTCGGATGAGGAGCTTATGGTGGAATTGAGTACTCGTCTTAATTCCAACAATGATTTCAATATTCGTGACCTTCTCATGGATTCTTTCGCTTTGGCCTACTTTGGTCTGGCTCCTCCTCCTCGTCAACCTTCCACTCTGAAGATGAGTAGGTGTTCGCTCCAGTGTTTGGTTGAATTCAAACACATGGTAAATCTTGCAAAATGTAACCATTTTTATCCTTGTCATTTTTGTAATAATGGATTGGTTGAAAACTGCTAAAGGCGCTGAGGAGGATGATGAGATAATTGTGGTGGGATTCACACCCAGCTCTGTTTCCCTTCCCCAGTTTCCAAAACTCGAAACCAACATTCCTGAGGGCATAGTTGTCGGGGAGCAATCTTCCAAGGGGGGATCTTCCAAGAGCAAGTCTACTCCTGCTTCTCCTGCGCACCTTTCTTCGGGAGGGATACACACTAGGACTCGCAGTTGAGCCATGACTGATCTGCCTCCTCTTCCACCACCTAAGAAGGGGAATTGAGAGAAGACTTCCGGGGGTAAGGCTTCCACCATGTCTGTCCAGCAATTCTCCAGTGAGCTTGAGGTTCATCTCCCTGTGCCACTAGTGTCGATGGAAGGTTCCCACTGTGTAGCTCTATTCCACCAAATGACCAACTCTCTTGAACGACATCAAGTTTCTAAGTTCTCCACTGAAGCTCTCCACAATGCCATAGGGCGTACTTTGATTCAGGTTAGGGTATTCTCTATCCGTAGTCATAAAATCTTATCATTTTAGGGATAATATAACTTATTCAATTTTTCATTAGGCCGGTGCTTTCTTTGTTGAGGCTGAAGAAAGGAGAAAAGAAAGTTCCTCTGCTTCCTCCAAGGCAAAGAATGAGGAGATTACCAAAGCTTTCCTTCAAGTTTCCAAGCTGGAAACTAAGTGTAAGCAAATGGAGGGCAGTCTTGCCGACGCCCAAGTGCAGGTGGATTCCCTTAGCAAACTTCTCGCTAAGACTGAGGAGAAGAATGCTTTCTTGGAGAAGAATCAAGCAGAGAGCTTGGTCAGAGCTCGTCAAGAAGGCTACAAGAGTGGCATCCAAGCTTGCCAACAAGGACTTTTCCGCACAGCTGCTGGTCAAGCCTTTCTGAGGGAGCTAGCTGAAGGGTTGGTGGAGGCATACAAGGGGAGTGGCCAATACTTGCACGATCTAAGCCGCACCATTCACCACTTCGTCCGCCAGGGAGCTTCTGATCTTGCTGCACAGATGAGGGAACCTTCCTACGCCGGAGAGGTGAACACCAAAGCCCTTATGGACAATCTCGATCTTCCTCCTCACCTGCAGCCACTGAGCGACCTTCCTCCAGGGCCTGGATATCAACTTCCAGTAGTGCAGACTTGTACAAGGAAACTTGCTCTCAACCATATCCTTGACCCCTTCTTGACTGCTATGGACAATCCTTTCTATGATCTTTCTGCAGGTGCCTCCAGCTCCAATCTGATTGAGCTGCCATCCATCGAGGATACTTCTGTGCCTAACATTACCACTCCTCCTGCTGAGAAGACTACCTCAGAGGTAGGGTTCCTCTCTCTTCAGAAGGAATCAACAGGGGAGGCAGACGGAGCTGAGGAAGGAGATAAGGCTGCCATCAACTCGGCCTCGGAGAAGAAGCTTGACGGTGAAGAATCCGATAATCCCTCTGCGTAGGGTGAATTCCTGTAATCTACAATACAATGGTGTCTGCTACAATGGCTTTTTAGCCGCTTTTATTTCTGTTTTAGCTACAATGGCCTCCTGGCCGTCACTTTTATCTTTGCTTTCACTGCATTTTGCTCAAACAATCCATGGCCAGTGAGCCTCTATGCCTATCGTGCTTTTTGATCATCATACTTGGCATTTTTCTTGCAATTTTTCTTATAATTGGCTTTTATCTTTGTATTCCGTATGCGATTCTTGCATGCTTCTAATATAGTTATATATGTGTTCTCCTCCCCTCCCCCCATTTTCTAAAGAAGTAGGAGTTTGTCAAACAAATAGTTGTTTAGAATAAGTATTCCTGATCACCAATATGTTCAAGTAAAATTGCACGTTTACAATCTTGTTCAATCCGTAGCATAAGGACATAACTGCCACCCAAATACCAAATTTGCCAGGGGCACATACAGCCACTGTCGGGTCAAGGTTGCCTGCCGACAACCTTGCTTACCTTAATTTTTTCAGAGGCGCATGTAGCCACTGTCGGGTCAAGGTTACCTGCCGACAACCTTGTTTACCCTAATTTTCCAGAGGCGCATGTAGCCACTGTTGGGTCAAGGTTTCCTGCCGACAACCTTGTTCACCCTAATTCCAGAGGCGCATGTAGCCACTGTCGGGTCAAGGTTTCCTGCCGACAACCTTGTTCACCCTAATTTTCCAGAGGCGCATGTAGCCACTGTCGGGTCAAGGTTGCCTGCCGACAACCTTGTTCACCCTAGGAACACTCCGGTTCCACCTGAGTAAGGTTACTCATCAGCAACTTTCCTCTCATTTCTGAATACTAAAGCTCAAATAACCATATACTTCAAAAAGGGTGTAGCATCATATTTACATCCAAAAATCCGATCTTGTATGTACAAGCAGGAAAGCAACATCTGCGCATCGGGCAGGAATGAGTCGTCTGCGATAAGTGATCAAAAAATAGGGGTTATCTTCCCCTATACATAGTACTTCTTCAACTTGCTAATGTTCCATGGGCGGGACAAAACTTTCCCTTTGGCATCCATTAGCTCGTAGGCTCCGCCAGCCAGGACTTCTGCAACCTTGTAAGGTCCTTCCCAATTGGGCTCGAACTTCCTAGTTGGCTTCAAGGCATCAACCCTTCTCAAAACGAGGTCTCCCTTGCTAAACCGACGAACTCGTACCTTATTGTTATATGAACTACGTATTTGCTCTTAGTTCCATTCTGTTTTCAAACGAGCTTGCTCTCTTTCTTCTTCCACGAGATCTAACTCTTCCCTCTGAAGTTCTTGGTTTCGGTCTTCATCATAGAACCGAATCCTGTGACTTTCCGAGATTACTTCTGCCGGTATCACTGCTGAAGATCCATAGACCAAATTGAAAGGAGTTTCGTTGGTGGCCCTTCGAGGACTAGTGCGGCAAGCCCACAACACTAAATCAAGTTCCTTTGCCCATAAGCCACGCTTATCATCCAACCTTGCCTTGATGCCATTGACAATTGTTCGGTTGGTAACTTCTACTTGACCATTTGTCTCGGGATGAGCCACTGCTGCAAATCTTTGCTCAATCTTCAACTTCGAACACCATTCTATGGTTCCTTGGCTAATGAACTGGGCACCATTGTCTGACACCAAGACTCGAGGCACTCCATAACGGCAACATATATTCTTCCACAAGAACTTTATGATAGTTGCGTCATCTACTTTGCTAACAGGTTCAGCTTCCACCCATTTGGAGAAGTAGTCCACGGCTACTATGAGATGAGTCATACCTCCCTGTGCGTGGGCAACTTTCCTACTAAATCAATCCCCCATTTATCGAAGGGACACGAAGCATACATAACTCCCGATTCCTCAGCTGGAAGGTGAATCAAAGGCCCGTGTATCTGACATTGGGAACATTTCTTAACAAACTCTTTGGCATCTTTGCTGATGTTAGGCCAATAAAATCTAGCTCGTAACACTTTTCGAGCAATGTCCCTTGCTCCAGTGTGTCCTCCTCCATTCTCGGAGTGTATCTCTTGTAGAACACTTACACCTTCTGCCTCCGATATACATTTCATATAGGGGTAAGTAGTGGCACGCTTGTACAAATGATCTCCAATCATGCAGAAGTGAGCATAGGAAGCCCGTTTAGATGCTTGGGAACCTTCCATGCGTCTTCCTATCATCAAGAAATGTATGATGGGAACCCTCCAGTCTCTGATCTCATCCATAGCTCCTATGTCCAAGGTGGCAACTCTCTCTTCCTCTTCAAGATATGTAACTGGACCAAGAGTTCCCTTTTCGATGGAACTGGCCAGTCTTGCCAACTTGTCTGCCCGAGTATTTTCTTCTCGGGAAATCTGCTCCATCTTGAGCTCTGTGAACTTTGCCTTCAATTGTATCACTTTGGCTACATAATTGGCCATTCTTTTCTCCTTAGCCAAATAAGTTCCCTCAGTTTGGGATACAACCAATTGGGAATCAAAAAGTATCAAGATCTTTTCGGCTCCCAATCTCTCCATGATTTGCATAGCTCGTACTAACGCTTCATATTCGGCTTCGTTGTTTGAAGCCTTGAATCCCAACTTGATTGAAAATTGTACTTCTTCTGAGGTAGGAGGAATGATCAATATTCCCACACCACATCCTTCCTTGGTAACAGAGCCATCCACATAAGCTTTCCACTCAACCAACTCTGCACTTCGGGTAGTTTCCTGAATGAAGTCTGTCAGAGCTTGAGCTTTTATCGTAGGTCTTGACTCAAATTCAATGTCATACTCTCCCAACTCCACGACCCATTTTACCATCCTTCCCGATAAATCTAGTCGGCTCAGAATATTTTTAAAGGGGAATGTTGTCCTCACAATAACCTTAATTGCAAGAAAGTAAGGACGCAACTTTCGAGCAGAGGTCATGACCGCCAAGGCTGCTTTCTCCACCTCCGAGTAGTTTTCTTCAGGGCATCTTCTTGAAGCCAAATGTCCCTCCTCCGACAATGAAGCAAGCTTTCCGAATATCCATTGGATTCAACAAAATTTGGTGATATCCTTGGTAAACGTCCATCATTGACAGCAATTCGCATCCTGAGGGAGAATCTACCAATTGGTCAATTCTGGGATGCGGATAGTGATCTTTTGGGCATGCCTTGTTCAAATCCCAGAAGTCGATGCACATACGCCACTTGCCCACCCCTTTGGGTACCATGCCTGCATTGGCAATCCATTCAGGGTACTGTACCCTCACAATGTGTCCAACTTTGAGCAATTTTTCCACTTCAATCATGATAATCTTGTCCTTTTCTGGATCAAATTTTCTTAACTTTTGTTTGACGGGGCGAATAGCCGGGTCCACATTTAAGTGATGCATGGCAATTTTGGGATCGATGCCTTTTTAAATCATTTGTGCTGAAAGCAAACAGGTCAGCATTTCTCCGTAGGCAAGCTATCACAGCTTCGGCATCTGCATGCGCCATCTGCGTTCCAATTCGGGTGGTAAAACCTTGCTTGTTAGGGTAGAACTCCACTGGCATAAGCTCCTCTCCCAGGGATATTTGCATCTCTAGGTGTGTTTCCTACATTTCCATCTGTTTTATTTTCTTTCCAGAAGAATCTCCCAATCCATCATTGGGTCGCTTGGCAGCTTTACCCGATACCTTAACTTCTTTGACATAGCATGCTCGGGAAGCATCCTGTTCTCCCGCTAATTCTCCCACTTTGTCTTTCACTGGAAACTTCAACTTCATATGGAAGGTGGACACCACTGCTTCAAACTCATTGAGGGCAGGTCTGCCTAGAATTACGTTGTAAGACGATGCAGCATTACGTTGTAAGACGATGCAGCGTCCACTATTAAGAACTTTATCATTCGTACTTTCCTCAGCGGGAACTCTCCCATGGCCATGGGTAATGACACCAATCCTCGAGGAAGAATGGAACCTCCTGCGAATCCATATAAAGGAGTCTCTATAGATTGCAATTCCACATTTAGTCTCATGCTTTCGAAGCAATGGGCAAATATGACATTTGCCGAACTCCCAGTTTCTATAAGCACTTGGGAGACATCGTATCCACCACTCTCTGTGGTGACCACTAGGGCATCATCATGTGAGCGCAAAACAACAATTTCATCTTTGGGGCTGAATTGAATTAAGGGATAGTTCCTCACATTTCCTACTTTGTGTACTCGTTCCACTTCAATCATATCGGGAACTCTGGCGAAGGCTTTTCTTGCATTATTGGAATCTCCTCCTGATGGCCCACCTACTATCATGTGGATGTGTCCCTTTTTTCTGGGGATGTTCCTCTCTTTTCGGAGACCTAGGATGATCATACTCTCTTTTGGGTGATCGGGGGCGTTGGTATTCTTTCTTGTCATCTTCCTTCCTTTTTTGACCACGTTCTTTCTTTACAAATTCTACTAGCTTGCCATCCTTCACCAATCGCTCTATAGCATCCTTCAAATGTCTACATTGATTTGTTTCATGACCAAATCCGTTGTGATACTCACAATAAGGGCCCACTCTAGGATTTTGAGGTTCTCTCCGATAGCTTCGAGGCAAAGAAAAACCTATCTGCTGCCTGGACAATATTGCAAAGAGCTCCGCAGGTGCTACTGTGAGAGGAGTGTAAGTATGATTGTCCTTGTCAAATCTCCCATTTCTCGGAAAATTACGGGATTCTTTTCTTCTATCATTCTTTTCCTTCTTTTCCTCTACCCCACGAGAAGTTGTTCCTGGAGTAGGCAAAGTTGCGTCTTGATAGGGGCGGATAGTTCTGTCTTCCTCCTTTTTCATCCCCCTCGCTTCCTCCAAATTTACGAACTTGTCTGCTCTAGTCAAGAGATCTTCAAAGGAAATACATGCTTTCTTGGCTAGAGATCTGAAGAAATCTCCATCACATAAGCCTTGCGTCAAGGCATGCATCTTTACCTCTGAAATGGCAGTGGGTACTTCCAACGCGGCAGAATTGAATCTCTGAATATAATCTCTGAGACTTTCATGGGAACCTTGCCTCAGCGACATCAAATAAACAGAAGTACGATATTGCCTCCTGGCACTTGCAAATTGATGTCAGAAAAGGTTGCTGAAGTCAGTAAAAGTCTGTATGCATGCTGGATTCAATTGACTAAACCACCTTTGTGCAGATTTAGTGAGAGTTGTGAGGAACACTCTACACTTGACTTCGTCGGTATACTGATGAAGGGTGGAACTATTCTCGAAGCTCATAAGATGTTCCATCGGATCTGTAGTTCAGGCTTTATGAAACACCTCTTTATTTCTTTCATTTCCTTCCTCAAAGCAGCCACCTCTGTGCCTGTGGCAGATGCTGACTCAGAATGAGGATGATAAGATGCCGATTGGTCCTTCTCATCAAATCGGGCTGCTGAGGTAGCCTTCAACCATTCCCTTTGGTTCATACGCCCCTTCTCAGGAACATAGGGTACTTGTGACCTCAAGTCATATCTGGAAGGTTGCCTTTCATGGGAGGGGAACCTTCTCTCGTCGGAATGCTCCCTTTGTTCTTGACTAGGGTTTTCCGGAATTGTCTCTAGACGTTCTCTCTGGCCCTATTCATTCTCACGTAGCAACCTTTCCAATAGCTGCCGTATCTGAGTAGGATCCAACCCAAACATGTTATCTGTGTTGGAAGATGGGGCAACCATGCCTGGATGAACAACCTGATTAGATTGACTGGGTGGGAGCGCTGGTAACCCTAACTCCTCTCTGAGAGTTAAAGGTCTTTGGAAACTTTCTCGCCTGACCCCAGTTGCAGAGGGAGGGCCTCCCAGGGTCGTTTGGCTTTGTGGAGTGATGGATTCCTCGAAATCCTGCCCCAGGTTCCGGGGAGGAGTTGTCATGATCTATAGCATTCGAAGAATAACTTTAGCTCTTCATTTCGCCTTTTCATGGCTTAAACAGATAATATGCATCCGAATAATATCTAATAATATCCATGCAGATACATATCCAAATGTATCCATCAAAATCATGTATCTTCAGCAAATAATCATGTTAACCATATTTTCTTAGCAACAAGTAATCATAAGAACAGATATCACCTATGGCAGATATTCTTAATTATATTCTTCCTCTTCGCAAATTATCATGTTTTTCATCAGCCAATTATCATGCTTCACCGTGTTTCAATGCACATGCATATGCAAAATATATCCATATTCCAGTTCATTCATGGGTTTATCCATATGAAGTTCATCATATATGCAGATATGCTTTGAAGAAAACGAGTTCATGCATATATCAATCTTGATATTCAAGATGTTTTGGAAAAAAAACGATAAAACGGATCTCATGCCTTAGTTTGATTTCCCACAGACGGCGCCAGTTGATGGGATCGAGATTTGCAACCCTTAAACGTACCGATGTTTAAGAATCATTAACACATAATCGTACCTTGTATCGACAAGATTATGTTTGAGAAGAGCTTCTCCACGTGGATTCCGTCCGGGAATTCCGACCTACAAAGCGTAACGCCGGGTTGTGTGCCGGCATCGCGTCTCCGACGATCAAGTTAGTTCGTATTCAACATGAAGTTCAAACTATCTCAACGAGTTCTATCGTGTGTGAAAGATAATGAAATCATACCTGATATTTGCTGTAGAAATCAGTATATATAGCTGTAGAAATAAGGGTATTTCAGACATTTTGGGGAAACTTGGGAAGTCTCCCAACCGCCTTTGAAAGGGGAAGCTTCCCTACTTTAAGCGATGTGACAGGTCGTACCGACGTCTGACACGTGATATTTTGTGCCTTGAGAAGGCAAATCCATACAACGCTTTATACCAGCTGTCCATAAAGTGTAATCGGGGAAGGTTGCCACGAGGGAACCTTCCCTGGGAGCATGATTCCACTATTCAAAGCAGACTTCCCCCACTATTCAAAATGTAGAGGCAAGGTTGTCATTCAAGTAAGAGGATACTGAAAGTATTAGTGGAAGGTTGCCATCGGGCAACCTTGACGTACCGAAGGTGTCCCATCAATTATATTTGCACATTTCTTTTTAGGAGTGACTTAAATATTATTTGTTTAGAATTAATTAAAAATAACTGGAAAAATAAGATTGCACCAACCGTACGATGAGGCCACTGCATCGGAGTAATAATATGTAGAAAGGGGGCCGGTAATAATCTCCCATGCATATAAAAATCTAGATGCATATGATCCAATCAACAACGACAGTATCTGCAGCTTTGCATGCCATTCCCTTCCAAATTGCACAAAGACAAGAACATGAATAGAGCAAGACTAAGACAGAGAGAGAATGTTTTCTTGTTTTTCCGACTATCAAGGTGCATTCAAGGAAACGTTACATAATTCATTTATACAACACTTCCTCCGTCATGCTTATAATGTCTCTCTTTTTTCCTTTTCGTTCATCCTATTTATAATATCTTATTTCCATAAATAAAAATATTTAACCCTTTAAAAATGATGGAGCATACTATTTTTTATTTTTTTACTTTTATTTTTTAATAATCATGCCTAAATAGTTAGGAGACATTATCGATAGAACTGATGTAGTATTATTTAATAAATTACATCATGGTACCACTATATAAAGTTCCATCAAAAAATCATAACCTCATTAGATTATTCCCACTTCTAACGCTTGTCCTTTTCCTCTTTCCTTTTTTCCGCCTACATCCACAAACTACATTCCAACCCCACGTCACACCATATAATATTTGTAATAAATTCAAATAGAAGGCTCTCATATGAGAAATTGAAGTTGGGGTAAAACATTTTGGGGACATCGATAAAGAAGTAGAATATTACTAGTAATTAATTTCCTAGCTTGAAGCGTCTCAACGAGCTAGCTCCATATTCTCTCTCCGCCGTTCTCTTCTGTCCTTTTTGGATTGTTCAATTGTTGTCGTGTTTTTAGAAAAGTAAATAATTAACTTTTTAAAAGTGATGAGACATGCCCAATTTTTATTATTTTACTATTTTTTTTATAATAACCGTGCAGAACAGTAACATAACAAGTACATAAAATATATACATACACATGAGAGTTAAATCGTACTAGTAACACATGCACTTAATCTTTAAAATGGTACTGAAATTCGAACTTAAGAATGTTGTTCACAAAAATATCCACCCGTATATAATTAGATTTTATATGCTTCAATAGTACTAATACAAGAAACTTGTTTATATCTCCACCATCGGCATCCACTACTCCAAAGACCATCAGTCCATATAACAAAATTTATAAGAGCAATCATTTATCATTACTAAATAAGTAGAGACCATATATGTCTAGAACAAACATATTTTTCACTATATTTTTCAAGACGACTAAGACCGAAAATATTGGTTATGGAAATAGTCAGTAATCATTGTCTATGAACATTTTTCTCGTAGTGCTAATATGCAGGCACAGTATGAAATCCGCTATATGCCATTTTAAAACCGTAGTAATTGATGGTGTAGTCTATGTTTCTGGTCATAGACTACGGATTAAAACCGTGGTCTATTTGATACTCTTACACTACAGTGCGCAACCGTAGTCTATTTTGACTAAACCGTAGTGAAAGGTTTTAAAGACTACGGTATTTGTGAAAAGATTGTAGTCTATTTATCTCATACACTACTGTTTCAAAACCGTAGTTAATTTGTTTTATTTTTTTAACAATAAATTATCCCGTGATATTACATTTCTTATTAAAAATGAAATTTCTACAGATGAATTATATTGAAAAATCTCCAAAAAACATGACAATAATATTTATCCATCCATAAGTACGTACATATCAATCAAACCAAAATACTAAAGCTAGTATATCTCCATTCCGTATATGTGTCTATAATTCCAAAGACCATCAGTCCATATAACAAAATTTATAAGAACAATCATTTATCATTACTAAATAAGTAGAGACCATTGTGGTATATGTTTAGAACAAACGTATTTTTCAGTATATTTTTCAAGACGACTAAAATCGAAAATAACGAAAATAGTTAGTAATCGTTGTCTATGAACTTTTTTTTTTTTGGTAGTGCTAATCTGCGGGGGTCAATCTCGCATGACTCAGACTGTATCTAAATGCACAAAACATGAAGATCATAAATTCAATTGCCAATCGATGTCTCAATAAAGTACTACCACTATTATTGAGCATGGCGGAACTATAAAAGATACTCCCACGTCCACAATTTAACTCCTCATTTTGCTTCCGGCACGTAGATTAAAAAATGCTGAAAAGTTGTTTTTAATGGGTAAAAGTTAGGATGTAGGGATAATGTTAATCTTTTACTTACTTTTGCTAATCTTTGTACCTTTTCTTTATTATTTAACTTGTGTCAGTGGATTTGTTTAATTTTATTTTATTCATTAAATTTTTGCTTTCATTTAATTTAAATATGCAATAAAAGCTTAAGTAAGAACAGATTTTGATTTCATTTTTTGGTTTCATTTAATTAAAATGTTTGCTTTCATTTAATTTAAGTATGAAATGTGTGTGTGCGTGTGTGATTAATTTGATTTGTATGTGTGTGATTAATTAAATCAGATTACTTAGTGGGGTAATAGAAATGTGTGATAATCGTGTGTGATTAATTTCATTTTTTTTCATTTTTCTTCATTGCTAATAGAAATTAAAATGAAAGATAAAAGGAACAGTAAAGCAGAAAAAAAAACGCTGGAAAGTTAGAACAGATTTTGGAATGCAAAACAATAAATAAACATGAACCTGTACAGACTATAGAGAGAGAATTCAAAAAGCAAATTAGAGGGAAAATATAATTTTTCATTCATTTTTTTGGAGCCAAAACTGTGCACTAAAGAGTAGGGAAATTCAAACACACTAACACACCTACAAACCGATATAAATACAGCATCCACTCCTCATTCAATTCATTACACCAACTAAAAAACATTAAATAGAGAATTTGAAAAAATGGTTGTGGCAAAACTCAGTGATGACCAGCAAAATGTCATCGCACAGTGGTTGATTCAACGAAGCACTAATCACAAGCTGATTTGGCAAGCAAAAAAAGAGGCGGCTGAGCTGTTTGGAGTCGATTTGAAGACCATATATCGCATTTGAAAGATTGCATCAACTCAGCAGCTCCAAGGTATACCTGTCCATGTGAAATCATTGAGAAAAGGGTCACAATATGCAAATAGGAAGAGTATTGATGCAGAAAAAAGTAAAGCTCTCTCAGTCCAACAAAGGTCATCATTGAGAGTAATGGCAGAGAACATTGGAGTCAGTAAAAGCCTCATACATGTATGGGTGAAAAGAAAACAGCTCGTGCCACATACCAGTGCCATCAAACCCTTCCTTACCCCACAAAACAAGTTGACCCGACTTAATTGGAGCCTTAGTCAGCTTGCTTCCATAATTGAGAATGGCAAAGTGCAGTTTCAGAGCATGTTCAACACAATATATGTGGATGAAAAGTGGTTTTACCTCATCAAAACAAAGGACAAATACTACTTGGTGCAAGGGGAGATTCCTCCACATAGAGTATGCAAATCAAAGGCACGTATCCACAAAATCATGTTCAATTGTGCTGTTTCAAGACCAATTATAGACAATGAGGGAAATGTAATCTTTGATGGAAAGTTTGGTATCTTTCCGTTTGTCACAGAAGAACCAGCACAAAGAAATTCAAAAAACAGGGTCAAAGGCACCATGGAGATGCATGCTATCACATCAGTCACAAGGCCAATTCAGAAGAATTCCTTAATCAATGAGGTCATATAAAAATGTGCATTTTTCAGTACATTAGGCAGCAAGTTTGCATCAGAATATGCAACAAATCTGATCATCATGTGCATTTTCAGTCTATGCACATAGGAAACAGAGACATAGTGCATTGGAATCAAGTGTAGTATCACATTCTTATCATGAAAATAAAGAGAAACATAATATATGCATGAACTCACATGCACCAAGTTAGAACATTGCAACAAATCTGATCATCATGTGCAGTTTTCAGATAATGCACATAGGAAACAAAGACATAGTGCATTGGAATCAAGTGTAGTATCTGATTCTTGTCATGAAAATGAAGAGCATCATAATATATGCATCAAGTCATCAGTGGAATTCACAGGCAGCAAGTTTGCATCAGATCATGCAAACATACAGTTCATCATCTGCATTTTCAGACAATGCACATAGGAAACTGAGAGATAGTGCATTGGAATCAAGTGTAGTATCAGATTCTTATCATGATTTTGACAGTATGCATAATATATGCATCAATTCATCAAGTGAATTCACAGATTTTATTCATATATTTACAGATATTGCCAGTGATAAAATCCAAGTGGCCAAGCTATCTAAGCAAGAAAATATTCATCCAACAAGACAATGCTAAACCACACATCAAGGGAGATGATCCAGATTTCATGGTTGCTGCAAATTCAGATGGATTTACTATCTCTCTAATCCAACAACCTCCTAACTCAACAGATACAGATGTTAATGATTTAGGATTTTTCAGAGCAATACAGAGTTTGAAAGATCAGAAGCCAGCAAGTGGGTTGACAGAGCTAGTACACAATGTTAAAAAAGCATATGAAAACTATCTAGCAAGTAAGTTAAACAGAGTTTTTCTTACTTTGCAAGGTTGCCATAGGGAAATCATTAAAATAAAAGGGAACAACAATTACAGTATTTTACATAAGGGAAAGGTTCATCTTGAAAGGCTGGGAGAGCTACCAGAAGTCCTTGAAGTTGATGAGCAACTAATTAAGGAAAGCTTAGACTTTCTAAACTAGGGGACAACAATTGAAGAAAGGTTCTACAACATTGACAGTCTAGTTGAGGGACTTAATCAGGTTGTTTTAGAGGATTAGAAGGAGTAGTTGTGTTTTGTAGTTTATGGTTTACAAGAACAAACAACTAGTGGCAGTTTTTGTGGTTGTTTGGAATGTAAACAGGGCTTTTTTTTTATCAGGCAAAAGAAAAACTTTATTAAGAAATGTGGTACAAGAACAAACAACTAGTGGCAGTTTTTGTGGTTATTAAGGAATGTAAACAGGGCTTCTGTCATAATATAAAGTGTGTTTTGTCTCAGCAATACATTTCAGATTGTTAGTTTTCAGATTTCATGGATCAAAGGCAACAAGTTTGCATCAGAAATGGAAACATGCATTTCATCATCTGTATTTTCAGATTATTAGGCATCAACCTCATAAACTAGATAAACAATTACCTAGTGATGGCATCATTGAGGTGCCTTCAAGTGTAGTATCAATGTACAACCATATGCAGATCACAAATCACATTTTATAGTCATTTAATCTCATCGAATCTATTCATTATGTACATTTTCAGTTTGCATCAGAAATTAATAGGCACCAAACCAGCACAAAGACATTAAATAGGCATCGAATCTGAGCATAAATCTCATGCAAACATGGCATCACCAGCCCCAATATCACCAACAAATGCAATCAGATCACAGAACTCATATAATTGGCATCATCGGCCCCAATATAACCAACAAATAAAATCAGTCACGTAAATATGGCATCACCAGCCCTAACATCACCAAGATAGAGATTAGAACACAATCACCTAGTGTTTGAAGCCTTTTTTAAAAGGATGCAGCATATCTAAATCGATGTATTTGGCTTTCCAATCGTCGTAGGTGAGATCGACATCATTCTCATCATCGAACCATTGAAAGTGAGTCTTCGGCACCATCTCCGACTGAGCATGAGAGTCAGACACCGGCACCATCTCCGAGGCAGCGGCAAAGTCAATCACCGGCACCAAGTCCAACTGAGCGGCGACTTCAGACACTGGCACCATCTCCGACCGAGCGGCGGCTTGAGACAACGGCACCATCTCCGACTGAGCGTCGGAGTCAGGCACCACCACCATCTCCGACTGAGCGGCGAAGTCGGGCACCGCCACCATCGAGTCGGTGGGCACCATGGTGTCAAAATCAGATTCGAAAGTCGATCGAATCTCAGAGAATAAGGGATTGATCTCGCTTGAATTATACATATGCAGAGAGAGTGGATTGCAGATAGAGTGAGGAGCGAGAGTTGAGAAATTAGGGATTTTGACAGATTTGTAGATGGAGAGAACCAGAGAAATTAGGGCTTTTTAGAGATTTGGATATCGAGTAAGGAGCGGATTTGCGATCGAGTGATTGAGTGAGAGATTTGCAGATCGAGTTTCGAAAGTCGATCGAATCCCAGAGAACAAGGGATTAATCTCGCTTGAATTATACATATGCAGAGAGAGAGGATTGCAGATCGAGTGAGGAGCGAGAGTTGAGAAATTAGGGATTTTGACAGATTTGTAGATCGAGAGAACCAAAGAAATTAGGGCTGTTTAGAGATTTGGATATCGAGTGAGGAGCGGATTTGCAGATCGAGTGATCGAGTGAGAGATTTGCAGATCGAGTGGGAGAGAAAGAGAGAGGATTAGATTTCTGGAATAGTTGGGAGCGGCGCAGTGGTGTGGATTAGGTTTTTGTGGGTGGTGAGAGGATTTTGCAGATGGTGGGTTGGGTTAAGTGGGTATTATTTGGCTTGGTAATTAGTTTTAATTAGTGGGTTAATGATTTAGGGTTAAGGGTTTAGGATGGGTCCAATAATGGCAAGGATAGTAATTTTAGGTAAAGTGAAAAGGTATAAATGTACAAAAAAATAAGTAGGAAAATAAATCATGGACAAAAAAAAGTGGATAAGTAGGGAGATAAATCATGGACAAAGTGAGTAGTATATATCACCCTGGGTCTAACTAGTCTAACTAATTAATAATGTTTAAAGATAAAGTCTAATTTTGAAATAAAGTTAGAGACGTTGATAATAATCTAATGCGATCAATATTTTTAAAATTTAAATTGTATCACAATATATTAAAAAAAAAGATTAATAAATGAATTTAAAGCCTCCTGATCAGCATGTGACATTTTTTCTATAAAACTGCTCAATCAAAGTATAAAATGAAACAATGTAACAAGCTAGGAAATGATTTTTTTTTTAGGTACAAACTGGGTACTGTGATTCCTTTACGTTTAGGAAGAAATGGGATGTGCTTGAATTTGACGAGAGCTGCGCTGGTTGGGAACGAGGGGTTGTGTGGTGGAATTGTGGGGTTGAGATGCCGTTTGAAGAGCTATGACAGAAGGTCACCAATGCTGAATGTTTGGGGTTTGGCGTCCCTTATCAGTGTATGGACAGCTATCTCTCGAGCACAGGTTTAGGTTTGGCCTCAATGGGAAAAGAAAATGGAGCTACTGCGGTGACGATACTGTAGGGGAGGTCCTGCGGAAAAATAGCTCGACGCCAGGATAATAAAAAGCTTAACACCTCTCATTCTTATTACCTTTTCAAGGAATAAAATGAAAAATCAAAAGAAGCGAAAGTTTAAAAGTAGATTCCGGGACCTTTCAATCGTACCTTTTTTTCGTTTTTTGTATAGCGGTGGAAGTGAGCAAATCCATAGATCTCGTCCATGGCCTCCGATTCCGATCGTTGAAAGGCCAATTCTCTAAAGAGTGCGTCTCGTGGAAGACTTCCCTCGCTTTGGCAGGATAGAAAGAATATCTCTTTACTTGTATGACTTAGATGTCTCGTATTTCTCGAAAAAGTGATTCGATTGATGGGATTTGGCCTTTCCTCGAAATGAGAAAGAAGATGGTATACTTGAATTGTATTATTTAAGTGCTTATTGCTTTCAAAAAATCCTGTCCCTGACGTTAACCCGTAGAAATCTGGTTAGCCAGATATCTGTAGGGAAAGATCAAGAACCAGAACCATAGCTCTAACTCTCCTATTATCGTACAAGCCGTATTTGTAGTTAGCATCGATTCGTTAGATCGGTATTTTTGGTTATAGCAGCCAGGGTTTCTTCAATTGATCCACATCGACCAAATGGATCAAGTGAACAACAGACAGCGCTTTCTTCGAGATCACACTCATAGTGTCATAGCTGCTCATGCCGGAATATGTACTGAAAGGGCTTCTCTCCCTGATTTCTTGTGTAGCTCTGAGTTCTGAGTTCATAAATCTGTGATATCCTTTTTCCGCTCTGAGATGTACTGAATTCATCGATAAAAGGGGGTTAAAAAGACTCAATTTAGGCCGATATGCGGAACACATTTGACTTCGTTTAGCCGAGGAAGTTGTCAATCGGTTAGTTCAGTGAATTTCCTCGTTCTCATGAAGCTACTCGACAGCTTTTCGTATTGAGCTGCTACAGACTTCGTTAAAGGACAATCACTCTTAGCCCCCAAGGCTTCTATTTATTGTTAATCCTTTGTTTCTTTCCAAGTGATTGATGCCCTATTGGGTAGTTCAGATGTGAATGATTGGATTGAACGATTACGCTTTAAAGGATTAGGCAGTTAAGATCCCCCCCTATAGTTTTCGTTACCGAGATATCTTTTTTTTTCAACCTATTGTCGAATCGTACTCAGCAGAATATGGAGGTACTTATGGCAGAACAGGCCAATCTGGTATTTCACGAAGTGACGAGCTCAGTGCTTTCGTTGTGCTAGCTGGTCTCTTTTGTCTAGTACAGGAACTCTTTAATTGTCCGGGTATTGCCCGGAGGTGGAGGAGTGCCTCGCTAAATCCCCTTTCTTGACTCAAATGCTGAGCTGCCTCACGCCGCAAGCGAAGTACGACACCGAATCCTCTTGAAAGAGAGGGGTGCCTTCGGGAACGCGTTTCCAGCTGTTGTTCCCCTCCCAAGGGCAGGAAGCCTATTTATTTCTGGTTCTAAGACCAGTAGTTTTAGTGGTCGACTCAATTCTTTCAAATTGTTTTTCATTATTGAGAAAAGGTAACAAAGAGAAAATACGAGCTTGCTTTATAGCAATAGGTCGTCTTTTAAACAAGGAACTCATTAACTCCTGAACAAAGCGCTTAGCTGCGCCTTCGGATACATTCAATCCCATATTGACTCCTCTAACATTTCGTCGATTACTACGCCCTTCCTCGTCTCTGGGTGCCTAGGTATCCACCGTAAGCCTTTCCTCGTTTGAAAGGAGCCGTGTGAGATGAAAGTCTCATGCACGGTTTTGAATGAGAGAAAGAAGTGAGGAATCCTCTTTTCGACAAAGAAATATTATAAGTGGACTTAATAACATCCCGGAATTGGTATCCTGCTAGCAAGCGATCTAACAGCCGGGACATTGAGGAATATCCAGAAAGGCATTTCGGGAATCGGTTCTTTCTTGGGTTACTAACCCCTTCCCTGCCAAGAAGAGAACCGACTCCTCAGAATTTGGTAACTTCAACCCCATTAACAACCACTTATGAATCCTTTTTTGGTTTACACCCCTTATCTCAAGTTTTAGATCGAGCCAATAGAAGGGTGAGCTCTGAGATAAAATAGTTGGAGTCGAGCTAGTAGAAGTTGGAGCTCGTGGCTTGAGTTCTTCTTATTTAGGGCAAAGTACTCGGCATTTCACCGCTCCACCGGAAATTCCCTCTGCCCCCTGGGTGTGAGATGAACCCGGAAATTCCTTCATGCAACCCTTCAACCAGCGCAGAGGTGCAGGTTGATCGAAAGTTCCTTCTTGCGGGCATATTAGTCAATCAGGTGAATCCATTTTCACAAGCAGAAAGACGATTGATTGAAGCAGACAAAGAGAGTATGACCTGAGCGTACCAAGAAAATGAGGCGGGACCAAGCCCTACCGAATGCTCTCTTAGGTGAAATATATAAAATTCTAGTCAGTACCAAGAACGAAACGCACTTTAGTCAGTTAGTAATTCCAAATATCAATAAAGTTATTTGATCACAAAGTGGTCAGTCATATATATAAGAAAAAAAAAGTTAACTGTAATAATGAAAATAATCATATTTTCTCCAAGGGTTTATACTTTCTCAATTAAGATATATTTTCATTTTCAAAACTTATAGTACCATTTTTAACTTGTGTGATCGGCCACAGTATATTTAAATAGCATTACCCAATACACTTCCAATATATATGTCTGACCAAATAATTTAATTAATATTGATAGCGATTCTGATAGATGTTATAAAACAATCAAAAAGAAGTTCTAGCAATTTTTATATATTTTACAATTTTTAACAAGCATTAATTAAGTGCATGCATATAATTATCAAAAGGCCCTTAATTAGTTTTTCCGAAATTCCAATGAGGCCCGGTGTGCCTAAACCAGATCTTCTACTTCCTATAGTACTTCATCATCTATTTCATTCGTGAGATTTTTGACATTTGGTGATTGCAGATAATTATATACCTTATTTGGGTGGACTAAATCCTAATGAATGTCACATGTCGTTCAACCAATGGAAGAAATAGAGAATGAAACACGAAATGAGAGTAGGAAATCCGATTTGCACTGCGCCGGACCCCTAGCTACCCCCTCTCTCTCTCCCTGCCAACAACAATCCTAAAATTACTAAAATTTTCAAAAACACTATAATAGTTCACAAGAAAAAAAAAGTTCAAATTATTGGAAGGCAAAAACATAATTATTCCTCCGAGCACACCGTTCCATGTGCTAGTTTTAAGTCCCTCTTTTGGCATTATGTCATCAGCCACTTCTTCCTCTTCTTTACCTCCCCACACTTACACTAAGATAGATCGTACTTTGCAAGATTGGCTCCTCATCCTCTTCCTCTTGTTTCTTCCGCATTTCCCGCCGATTCTCCCTTCTTCTTTTTTCTCTTCCAACCTACCACACACACCCACAGTCTCTCACTCTCTCTATATAAAGACCCAAAGACAGAGAAAGAGACAGCCATGCAGCTTCCAATTAATTAATATCATCGATCGATCTTCATCATCAGTTGAAATAATAATGGCGAGGGACGCCGATCACACTCTTTCTTCCATTGCTCTACTGCAGGAGAGGTTCAGACAGCTGCAAAGAATGAAAGAGTTAAGACAAGAAAGAGAACTAATGAGAGTAACGTCGTCTTTGTCTGATTCTGAAAGATGCACTAGTCAGCGCTCCCCCGCGTTTTCAGGCGGCGCACGGCCGTCTCCTTCTCCTCCTTTTCCTGCTCGGTCGCATTGCCAGCTTGCGCTGTCGCTGTGGCCGGATTCACAGACAAAGGGCGCGGTGAAATCGTATAAGTCTCCCGCTCCCAGCTTCGATCTTGAGACTTCTCACAGCGAAATCGACACTTCTCTACGTCTATGATAACGACCTCTACCCTTATATATATACTCATATTTTTTCCCCTATTTTCTTCTTTTTTTTGTATGTCTCGGTTATGTATAACATGTAACTCTCGCTCATATTTACGTATGGAGATAATTATTATCTATAATAAGTTACTCTCTGCCTTGTAGATATTTTGTTTATTTTGTAATTTTGTTTAATAACAAGGTAAACTGGCCTTTCTTTGTGTAATATTCTGTAAGCTACGTAGAGGAGGCGCCAATGATTCCAAAAGATATGAAATTTGGATCATCTATAGCCTAGCTAACTATTTTGCGTCCTCAATAGATTATTGATTTGTGTGGATTTGGAGATAGTTATATATTGTAATTTGAGTGGAATAAATCTTAATCACCAATATTTAAATTCACAAATTGTCACGTATGTCTAGGGATGGCAATGGGTCGGGTTTTCGTAGGTACCCGCAATTCCCAAACCCTGATGGGACGGGTTTGGGAAATATTAAATGGTTTTGGGACGGGTTTGGGTAGAAACATGCAAACCCGTCACGGGTTTGGGTCGGGTTTGGGCAAATACCTCCGGGTACCCGCTACCCAAACCCATTTATACATATATATAAGATGAAAGATATTATATGTATAATTTATCATATAATTACAACTATTAGTATAAATATTATAATAGATTTAGGGTTTTATATTATTTTCTTAACCCACACACACATTTCGTAAGAGTCGAGTCTTTAATGTTTCTTCTCTATTTCTGTTAATGTACTTCCGAAATATGACGATACAACGGCATCTTCAATAATTCATAATCTTCTAGTTATGTTTTAAGATTTTATAAGTTCGTAGTATTTTACATTAAGATTAATGTTAGTGAAATTTTCTATTGATGTTTATGTTTTAATAATATTTATAATATTTTGTTATTTGATGTTTACTTTTTAGTATTCGGGTTTTTAACGGGTAATAAACGGGTATTACCCAACGGGTTCGGGTCGGGTATGAGTTTTAAAATTATATTTTAATCAGGTTTGGGACGGGTTTGGGTGTGAAAAAATTTCACGGATTTGGATTTGGGAAATGATTAATGGGTGGGTACCCGACCCATTGCCATCCCTACGTATGTCACTCATTTAACATAGGCAATAAAATATGTCAAACGGTATAGGCAATAGGAGATCTGTTTTGAAAGAATGTTTATGTGATAGAGTCGATCTAAATATAACCAAATCTTATTGTTTTTGTTTTTTTTTTTTGATATTGTTGTTGTGGTTATTATTATTAGTTATCGTCGTTATTAATTCACTACTTCTTTTATCCACGATATGATTGTTATTTTGCCATTTAGATATGATTGTCATTTTTATTTATATAAGTGGGGTTCATATAATACATTATATTTAATTTTATATTTCTCACTAGTCCACTCACATTTATAATAATACTCTTACTCCACTCAGAACAATACCACTATTATATATCCACTATTACCCACTACATTCTTGACATTCGTATCGTCCACAATGTGACAACGATATCGTGGTCAGGGGGAAATATATTAGTATTATCTTATTTTGAGTCACACTAACTTGATACGAATGATAATACTCTCGTCCGTATCATATGTACCATTCATCCCGTTTGTACCATGACTTATACTCTCTAACATGAGATAAATAATAATACTATCATTTGTATCATATGTGTTGGAAAAATTAGTAAGGTTTTGATTTATACCAAAACTCAATTGACCCCAACTAAGTAAATATGCCTTAGTGTTTTTTTAGTTAGAGCTCACTGTTTGATCGTAAGAATTTTATCTTTACAGGATCAAACTAAAGAAGTTAGCTAAAACTGTGCAATTAGCCTTAAAACTGTCACACCCCGACTCCCGAGGTGCGACTAACGACACTAACACTACTAAACCATCTACTAACTCAACTCACATAAGGGAATCATGCTCGGGAAACCAGGGGAAATCTCAACTGAAAGCGATAACAAACAGGGCATGCTTCCAATTTTAAACAGAACAACCAACGAGCATGGATAATTTACATATCAAGTCCAAACGGAATAAGGATATCAAGTTCACAAGAAACGAGAATAAAGGATAAGCGGTAAATTATATCGAGCACATCGCTCGTGAATAAGAACATGTATCAGAGTATAATTCAAATACATAACAAAAGACTTCAATTAACATAGCATTGCATTGCAGCGGAAATCTCGACTCAATCCCAACAACTACATGTATGAAGACATGCAATTGCCAGTCCACTTTCTACTCGACCAAAACAAACACACAACACCACCAAGCCACCCACGCCATCCACATCTCGCTAACCTGCACGTTTAGAAATACATGCAAGGCTGAGTACTTCGTACTCAGTGAACACTTGCCAAAACATTTGAAAACTTGCTCTTAGAGCTATACAATTGAACTTGCCTTGCCGAAGCATCACAAGTATTAATGCAATAAAATCGTTTACTTGTGAATGCAAAAACATTTTCTTTCTGAATAGACTGCGCAGTCAAAACATAATATATACTCAACAAAGGCATGTATCATCTACCACATTAACTCTGTGCCGAGAAATAGGCCTCATTCTCAAACATTGTGATCGGCTAAACCAAAGTAAAGCTCACAGTCACCTCAAACCATTCAAATACTACACGTGGGTTCCTGTCTTTCACAGGGCATTCATATCTTAAGCAGATGATAAAGCATACCAAAACTCATGTAAAAACGGCAAGTCAATCGAACTTCAAAACTCATATAATAATACTCAATAATAATAATAATAGCATTCATCGGAGATTTTAGTTTTAGAAAAGCCCACCTGACTTCCGAAGACTAGCTAGGCGGCTTACTTTTGATTGTCCTTGCTACTTGTCCGTTCCGCTCGGTCCTTCACAATTTGACATCGATAAAAGAATAAGACTCGACGCGAAAGATGTAAAGTAGATTTTGGCTTTGACTGAAGGACTTCTACTTGATTCGTCTCTTTCTATCTTTATCTTTTCTAAATCAATATCCTTTCTCGACTTTCTCGTTCTCGACTCGTCGACTCTACTCGGTTACTAATTACTTCGTCTCACATTCTCGTTTCTAAATTACTTCTACTTAGCAATTCTCACTAGTTAAGGGAATATTTCTTATCTCGACTACATTACTCAAATTTTTCCCGTGAATTCTCGATTCAACTAATCGTCATGTCAATCAATCATGCTGCATAGATAATCATTCTCAACAATTTGAACAATCATTTCATCATAAACAAAGTACAAATATTACACGTAAACATTTAGATTCAATCAAACATAACAACATCAACATGATTCATATTCCAAACTCAATTATGAATTGACTCGACTTTGTTCGATTTTAGTTTTTAGAAAATATTCACTTAATATTTCTCGACTCAAAATACGATATTATTTTTTAAATACGTCGTCTTTTCTTAACTACGTACACATACTCGCATACATATTCTTATTCTCAATTAAACTTCTTATTTTATATAATCTCAACTTTTAACTAATTTTCAAAACTCGATAACTTTAACGTTTTATTAAAAAGACTTGAAAATCAAACTCGATTTATACTACTCAAGCATTATCAATTCTTCAACATTCGACTTATTAATAAACGAACAATTAAACACTTATCAATTTATAACTCGATTCTCAAATCAAAACAACTCTTACTAAATTTTCTTTTGATTCTCTATTTTAATTAATTCTAACTCTATTATTTTTTTTATCTCAAAACTCTTTTATTAATCTCGTTATTAAACAAGTAAATGATCTCAAACTCGACTTAATGTCTTACTAATTTCTTATGCTCGACTCTTTAATTAATTTTCCTTTAAAAGAAAATTTATGTAACTTAAGATTAACTCTTTATTATTTCTCGTTCAATCGAACGTCTTAACCTCGACTACTCGTCTTAACCTTATACTCGACTTTTAACTCGATTTTCTTATCTCGAACTCCTCTTTTATTTTCCTCAATTATTAATATCTCTTTTTAATCTCTTATTATTAAAATTAATTTTTTCCTCTTCTTAACTCTAATTATTTAATAAAGAATTATTTTTCTTTATTTTCTCAATTCCAAAACTCATTATTATTTTAATTACTTTTCTTTTTATTTTCTAATTATTTTTATTCTCAAAATTTCTAATTTAATTTATTTTATAATTAATTTTATTGATCTTTAAATCTTCATAAAAACACCAAGAACACCTAGAACACCAAGAACACTCATTCAAAAACTCATATTTTCACCAAGAACACCTAGAACACACACTAGGCATTCAACTCCTAATTTTCGATTTTTTTCATGTTTTCATGCTTAGAAATTCATCTTCTTCTCTTCAATAATACTTATCAAACATCTAACACTCAAAATTTCACACAAACATGCTCAAATCTTCATAACATCAAAATCACTAAAAATCATCAAATTATCATTTCTTCCTCAAACTTGCATATAAGTCGATTTCTCCTCATATATCATCATAATGAATTAAATCATCTATAACTCATAATCATCTCATGCTCGTAGTATCATCAAATCATCAAACAAAATAATCAAAATAATTTCTCCTCTAAACTCCAAAACTCACGGTTTTAACAAGAAAAATAGAGCAATTATTTTCTCAAATTTCTCATGCATAATAATCATTCAAATCATGCTCATAAACACATATAAATCATGAAATCATCAATAAATCATGCAAATCGATTTTCTCTTTTTCTCCCCTATTTTTCGGTTTTAATAATTTTTTAGGGGATTTTATTTTTCTTCTCTTTTAACTCCTAGATTAATTTCTAGGGCTTGATTTTCCTAACGATTTTCTCACTCGATTCTCACATTGAATCCTAGTTTGCCTAAGCATAAATTTAAAACATACATCTTTCTTTTCTTTAGGGATTAGAGATTACATGTATACAAGTAATCAAATGAATAACCTACTTTAAAAATTAAATCGAAACTTCTCCTCTTGATTCTTCTTTGGACCGAAAATGAGGGATTTAGGGCTCAAGTTCTTGGTTTGGATTTCCATGATGGATTGCATCTTGAATCCTCAAGAAAAATAAGACAAAAATCAATCATCTTTGCTAGGGCATAGATGCCGAAATTTTAAGGAAATAGAGAGATTATTGTTTTTGAAATTGAACTCAAGATTTAGTGAATTTTTACCTCTTCAATTAGAGTTTGAAAGATTTGAGAGGATGATGATGATGATCTCTTGAACTTGGAAGCTTAGAAGCTTGGAGATGGAAGCTTCAATGGAGGTTTCTCAATTTGTGTGTGTGTGTGTATCTTTCTCGGCAAAGAGGGGAGAGATGGAGAGAGAATTTTCTTTTCTTTTCTTTCTTCTTGGTAAGGCACGAGAGAGAGAGTGAGTTTGAGAGAGAGAAATGGATGAAATGATGAATGATGAAATGAATGAGATGATTTCATCTCTTTGAAAGAAATAAGAAAGGAATATCATCATTATTATTCCATAATAGGTGTTGTCAATAGGGGTCTAGGGAGAGAGATTAGGGAGGGAGAGAGAGAGGTCGGTTGAGAGAGGGAGAGAGATGAGAGAGATATTTTCTCACAGATATAATTTTACCCGGATGAAAAAGTTTTCCGGTAGAATATGTTCTTGTTATTTCATTTATACTGAAAACGGCTCTAAACTCTCCTCGTCTCGTTTCCGACATTGAAAACACCTCAACTCTATCTCATATCTCACGAAATAAATCAAGGATTCCGAATATCTAATTTTTAGGTTAAAATTCCAAGTAACGAAGAAAACCTAAAAATCAATCGGCTAATTAATCCATTAAGAACTAAACTCTTAGAATTCTCTCATATGATCTCGGATAAGCTTCTATCATATCTCAGGGGTCTTAGAATTAATTCTAGATTCAAAAGACACTAATTAGGTTAAATTCTGAGTTCGTCGGTGAATAGTATTTTCTCGGTTCTCGTTACTATTCACTGAAAAGTAGAAATTCTCAAAATTCTCCAAAAGTCATACTCATGCTCAAACTCGAGAGTATCAGAAAAGACAAATACTCTTAGCGTGAGATAAACCTCAAGATTCTCTCCGCTCTTGGCCCTGACTGCCATCAAAATATGAATGATGCTAAACCTCAAGATTCTCTCCGCTCTTGGCCCTGACTGCCATCAAAATATGAATGACTTGAACCTACTGAATACGGAGAAATTGTTCTCCATACTTAAGGCTAACAAGTAATGATATCCAGAGGTTGAAGCTCTTAACACCTTAACAATCAGACTCCCTGGAGCAGAGCTCCGCGACAAAACATGTGGTGCTTTGATCTGAGTCAACCAGACTCAAGTTTGCTAGACCTTCTAGGTCAGCCGACTCGTCAGTTAGAGACCAACCAAGTCGAAGCGATCTCCATAAGAAGATCGAGGAAATGACCAAGCAGATGGAGGAGACGAATTTCAAGCTGGAACGATAACGAAGAATGAATGAGAGGATTTTAATGCGATTAGATAATTGTTTGATGGATTCTATGTATAAGCATATTACTTATTTATTTATATTAATAAAGATACAAACAATAACTATTAGAATTTTTACTAATTAAAAATTAACAATTAACTGAATCAAAAACAAATTATTACGAGAATAAATAGCTATAACGAGTTTTCACTAAATTATTGAATGCTCTCGACCAAAAAAAACACAATTACACTTAAATGCAAATAAATTTTGTATGTTTTTTTCATAAACATGATAGAATTTGAATTATATGTACTACAGCTGAATTATGTCTATGTATTTAGAACTAACCAATCACGTGTTGGTTGTTAGGAATAACCTTGACATTGATACAATCTATCAAAGCTAATTGCTAATGTGAATTAAGACTACCACGTCGTAGTCTTATAGTTCATTACATTATAGCAGAATTGACATCATATTTCTAAAAATTCCAACTTGTTGGTTAACTTTGGCTACGGTGAAGAAGCATTATCAAGTGTTCAAATTTTGATAATAAGTCTTGGCATCATCACCAACATGATTCATATGTCACAAAAATCATCAATGTGAAATAGGTGATCCACATGATGCACGCTTTTAGAAAGCAACGATGTCATAACTATTGCATTCTACTCTTGCTCTTAGGAATACGTGTACTTGTTGTCCATTTATAGATCACTAAACATTGGTGCGCCCCGATGCAATATATTGTTATGATTCATAAGAGGGAAGGTCCTGATGCTTATTGATCGCCTCAACTTGTTGGCCAACCTCAGCCACAGTGGTGAGGCGTTGGCAAGCATTTAAATTTCAATCATAATCCTTGGAATCACCGCCAACAAGATTCTAATGTCACAAAGATCATCATTGTGAAGTAGGTGATCCACATGATGCACGCTTTTTGAAAAGCAACGATATCATGACCATTGCATTCTACTCTTGCTTTTATTAATACTAGTATTTGTTGTCTAATCATGGATCACTAAACATTGGTGCACTCCAATGCAATATATTGTTGTAATTCTTAAGAGGGCCCCGACTAGTCCACCAGAAGGAAGGAATGGTTGAATAGCTTCTTGAAGGCAGATGTTGAATAAGTTTTTGATTGAAGAATTTTAATGAAAGGATTTAAGCAGCCCACTTTGATAAGTTGAAAGAACATCAAGAAGAAGAAAGATATCCCAAGGAGACATATTCCATATGTCGCTTAGTCATCTCTGCCTCGCTGCGGGTCAGCACCTTCGAAAGAAACGGAGGACTTCATTTAGTGGACCTCTTAAAGGTTCTAACCAAGGAGCACGCAGATCCCAAAAATGCATAGTTTCTCCTCCAAAAATGACTTCTCCGGTCGGGGAACACATTAGATATTTGGCTCTAGTGTATATTGATCATCTCAAATCCAAAAAAAATCAACTTATTGGCCAACCTCGGCAACAGTGTAGAGGCGTTGGCAAGTGTTCAATTTTCGATCATAAGCTTTGGCATCACTACCAACATGTTTCAAATGTCACAAAGATTGCTATTGCAAAGTAGGTGAACCACAAGATGCATGATTCTTAGAAAGCAACGATGTCATGACCATTGCATTCTACTTTTGCTCTTACTAATACTTATATTTATTGTCCAATCATAGATTACTAAATATTGGTGCGCTCCGATGCAATATATTGTCATGATTCATAAGAGGAAAGACCTCGGTGCTTATTGATCGCCTCAAATCCAAAAAATTTCAACTTATTGGCCAACCTCGACAACGGTGGAGAGGCGTCGGCAAGTGTTCAATTTTCAGTCATAAGCCTTAGCATCACCACCAGCATGATTCAAACGTCAAAAAGATTATCATGCGGAGTAGGTGATCCACATGATGCACGCTTCTTGGAAAGCAACAATATCGTGATCATTGCATTCTACTCTTGCTTTAGTAATACTTGTACTTTGTACTTGTTGTCCAATCATGGATCACTAAATATTGGTGGGCTCTGATGCAATATATTATCATAATTCATAAGAGTGAAGGCACTAGTGCTTATAGATCGCCTCAAATCCAAAAAATTCCAACTTGTTAGCCAACCTCAGGCTCGATGGTGAGGCGTTGGCAAGTGTTCAATTTTCGATCATAGGCCTTGGCATCACCGCCAACATGATTCAAGTGTCACAAAGATCATCATTGCGTTGTAGGTGATCCACATGATGCACACTTCTTGGAAAGCAACGATATCATGACTATTGTATTCTACTCTTGCTTTTACTAATACTTGTACTTGTTCTTTCGTGGATCACCAAACATTGGTGGGCTCCAATGCAATATATTGTCATAAATCATAAGAAGGAAGGCCAAATCAAACTCGCGCGAGGCTCGTTTCTCGAACAGAGATGGCGAGAGGTCAACAATGTAAGTGATGATCGATTGGAACGAGGGTTGTAGTTCAGTGGTTGACCAATTGTGAGTGAGGCTCAATTCTTAAATAGAGATGGCGAGAATTCAACAATGTAAGTGAGGGTCGAGTGGAACGAGGGTTTTAATTTAGTGGTTAATCAAATTAGACTAGAGCGAGGTTCAATTCTCTAATAGAGTTGGTGAAGGGTCAACTATGTAAGTGAGGATCGAGTAAAACAAAGGTTGTTGTTCAGTGGTTGACTAAATTGGACTCGAGCAAGGCTTGATTCTCAAATTTATTTCACTCCCCGCTTACAAAATCACTTTCCCGGGCAAGGAGCTTGGAGTGCTTTCTATTCCAAATCGTATCTAAGCCCCCTATTTTCTCACCGACTCTCTTTTCACTCTTACCCATCTCGGTATCGGCTCATCCCCATCGCCGCCGCTTGTCGCCATGCCGCCGTTCTGCCTCAGGCCCGTCGGCCCCAATGAGTCCGCAACTGGTACTATATTATTCTAATTCTCAACATATTAGATGGTTCGGGCAAAATCGAATTTTCTTATATGGATTTTGGTTATTAATTAGAGCATTCTTAAGCTCTCTTAACCACTGAGTTACATTGCAAACTTTGGCTTTAGTACTTCCAATTGCACCGGGAAATTAGGGTAATTTCGGTTAGGGGTGGGTCGTTTTGTGTCATACCTTATACCTTACCGTAAATTTCGGTATGATAAATTTCATACCGTTACCATACTGTACCTTACGGTATACCGGAGTTCGGTATACCGTAAATTCGGTATGAAATTTTTACATACCGTTGTCGTACCGCAGTTTCGGTATACCTTATCGATATACGGTATACCGAAAATTTACGGTATACTGAACATTTACGGTATACCAAACATTCACGGTATATCGAACTTTCACGGTATACCGTGCACATCCTATACCTGTTTAGAAGAAATAATATCTTAAATTTCCAACAATTACTTAATTATATATATTATTATTAATTATAAAAGGGTGCGGTATGGTACACCGTGTATACCATACTACGGTATATATCGATACGACAGTATATACCGGAAATAGCGGTATATACCTCGGTAGTATTAGGAAATCTCATATCGTTACCTTACTGTAATTTTCCGGTACGGTATCATACCGTACCAATGACGGTATACCGTAAGTTCGGTATTTTCAATATTTTTCAGGTACGGTAAGGACGATATGCCTTTTTTTCGGTATACCTACCCAGCCCTAATTTCGGTCATAGTTTTCAAATTATCATTTCTATTTTGTATTAAGATTATTGTATTTTGGTTGGTTTGACAAAATTCTTCCTTTTTTTTTTTCAAATCTTGAAGAGTGAATTAGGATTTATGTTCATTAATGAGTATATTTTGGAATTTAGGATTCGGGCATGAAATTTATGTGTGAGAAACTTGATTTCATATTTTTCTTAAAGCTTTAATTGTTATGACAGCTATGGAATTATGATATGTGAAAACTTGTTCTAATTTTTCTTATACTCATAAGTCTCTAATATGTTAGGGGATCTTGCAACGCTATACTAATCAGTAAGTTTATTAATGCTAATATTTTTAGAGGCCGAGATAATCAATTGTAATGTTTCGTTTTCGTGTTATACTGATCTCGTGTGAAAGAATATCTTCCAATCACTGGAGTGGCAGATTTTAACAAATTAAGTGCCAAGCTCGTTTTTGGATCTGGTAAGGAACTAGAATTTAGTTGAAATGCATTTTTAACTATTAAGTTCCATTCTAGCATCTGTTTAGATTTTGTTGGACCTGAAAAGTTTTCATGCCAAGAGGAATTACATTTGTTTTGTCAAGATGCTAAAAGATTGTTGGTAAATACTTTTGATGTTGTTTTAGTAAAGCATACATAAAGCTACTCAGATTGTATCAATTCTTGTATTCAAGTGGCATTATAACGAGTGCATTGGACTGGCATGGATTATTCATGAGATTATAAAATGTAGAAGCTTCGTTAGTTTTATCGTATCTGGGAGGTTTTCTGTTTATTTTAAATTACTAGTATAATTAACGCGAACTCGCATGTTAAAAATAATAATTATTACAAAGTTTAAAATAAAGTTCATAACTTATACTAGCCATTTGATTTTAGAGTTTAAAATAAAATACACAAATCTTATCAAGTGACTACTCTGAAAAAGAAACTATTCTCTCCAAGTAGATTGATATCTCTCTTTTTGTATTCGTTGCATGAAAAAAACACATTTTAAAAAAATTATACATTATTGTCATTGTCTAATTTCAAAATCTTTTATATATTTCAATTCATCATTCTATTAATTAAGAACATACAATTAGTTTCAATCTCTTCATATCATTCTAGCTGGTTTTAACTACGGCACAATGTAGACCATAAAATGCATTCTTATATTATAATTAAAGATGAACGTAGAACAAATTAAATTTCATCCATATCTTTAAGCAAAAGAATACTTGTTGCCAATTTATGATACTCACACAATTATTTTGTTTCTATCTTGACTCATAAGAATGTTTAGAATTGTCTAGTCATGTAAAATAACAAAATATGTCACATACTCATATATTGTCAAATTCTATTAACATAGACGAAAGAAAAATGCAGCTATCTCCGTAATCTTTAGACATAAATAAATCGTTCATCTCATACAATGAATATCATGTTAATCTTTCTAAAGTAAGAAAAGAACAAATCCTAAAGATTTCAGTTTTTTTGTTCTTAAAAAATTGAACTCATTAAATCAAATTTTGAACGATCATACAACACAATCCAAAAGAAAAAGGGTTATCAGTAACAAACAAATCGAAAAAAGAAAAAAGAAGTAACTTATATTAGAAAATGAAACATGAACAGTTCGATCCTAAAGATATACTATGACTATTCATCAAATCACTGCTCTCTTTGAATTAAGAAATTGTGTTAAGAAATTTGGTGAAAAATTAAAAATATATATATATAAAAATTTAATAAAGTCGCTTTTTTTTCATCGTTGCTTTCTTTGCATTAATAAAATGACTTCTTCTTACTTCTGTCGAGAATAAAAAGAATATATTAACAAAAAAATAGTTAAGTATACCGCACAAGTTTATGTATAGAGAAATTACCTTAATATGGTTTATCATGAATATACACTATACGTTTACGTTTTGAAATATGCATATGCAGTAGAACTTTTTAATGGACCAGGAGTGGGAATAGAATCAGTGCCAAATTTGTACCGAAAAGATTAAATAATTTACACGGATTGATTGAGCCTAAAAAATATTTAAGAACTTTAAGTTGCCCTGTTGAAGATTGGAGACAACTTGAAGTTGCAAAAGTAAAGAAAAAAAGACTGCACAATAACGTGAGTAAAATCACGTATAGACCAAAATAACAAGATCGGTATCACATATTAACAAGAATATAAATACAGGATGTGTATATTAATAATATATTTCTTTCAAATCATAATATAATACTCCCTCCGTCCACGAAATGGTTGCCACATTGTGGACAACACGGGTTTTAAGAAAATGGTATATAATAGTGGATAATAATGAGTATTGTTGTGAGTGGAATAAGGGTCTCACAATAGATGTGACTGAATGAGTGAGAAATATAAGGTTAAATATAGTATATTATGTGGGTCCTATTACTATAAATGGAAGTGGCAACCATTTCGTGGACAGACTTAAATGACAAAAGTGGCAACCTTTTCGTGGACAGACTTAAATGGCAAAAGTGACAACCATTTCGTGAACAGAGGGAGTATAAAGTAAATAATATATTATCAATAAGGTAAGTTTGTATGTCTTATGACATATATTATATCTTATGCTACACTATTTCCCTTATTTTGATAAGTAGTTAGGATATTTTAGTGAATTCAAATTTTATAAAACAAGATTCTTTTTATATAAGTATAGCTATAGATAGATGCCATGGATACAAAAAAAGATATAGATAGATCCAATGGATACAACTTTAACAATTTTAGTTGAATATGGACATTAAATTATAGATGCTCTTTCAGAAATGTTTTGCTTGATTTTGATTTTCAATTCTAATGCAGTAACGTCTTAAATTAGTTTGTGTGAAAATAATTTTGCAGTCAGCATGCTCAGTATACATGCCCAAATATTATGAAAACCTTGACTACTAATGATATGAATGGACGGAATCTATACAATATTTATCCACGTTTCAACTGCAAAATGGAAAATAAGATAAATAAGAAAGACATAAACATGCATGTACATATAATGATAGAAATGTGAAATTAACTTGACGACAATAAAAACAATGAAAAATGGCTTCTATTATAGCATTTCAAGAACTCAACGTTTTTTTTTTTTCATTTTTCCTCTAGAAATAAGCTAAACATTTAACCTAAAAATAGTCCTTCAGAACAGAATCAAAACAACAATTTGCCACAAAAAACAACTACATAGATAGCTTAAATCACATCGAAAGCCAAGGAGAAGAATGAACAAGTCCCATAAATAATTTAGATATAAGTAAAAGGTGTAACGCCCCCATCCCTCGCGGATAGGAAACGCTACCAAATACACCTCTTGAAGCTTGCTTCGGTTGTCCTCCCTCGAGCCTTGGGTGCACCGCTCCTACCACTTAAAAATACTTTAGACTTAGCATCATTTCAAGCACTCCTTTTTAACATAATCTATTTTCTTTAAACAACATTATAATGTAATCTTGTTTACTCTTGAAAATAGTTCTGTATTATCAAGACATTTTAATCTTTTGTAAGACTTAGAGCTTCAATTTTTGATCTATGACCAGATTCAATTAGTAATAAGCTCATAAATATGTTGGTATTTTATTAAATTCTAATATTTGATTAAATAGAGCTGATCCTTAGAATAATTATTAGTTGTAAAGTGCTAGTTTAAATTATATAAATAGATAATTAAGCTCTTAGCTTATAAAATTATATTCTATGACAGGGAATAATTGTGAGATTATTATTATACTCTTTACTGATGATAATTGTAGATGTTTTATGATAAATTTTGTCTAATATGAATATTTAAGGATTGAATCGCTATGTTGTAAATGTTTTCATGGATCGAGAATTGAAGCTTTAAGTCTTATAAAAGATTAAAATGTCTTGATAATACAGAACTAGTTTTAAGAGTAAACAAGATTACATTATAATGTTGTTTAAAGAAAATAGACTATGTTAAAAAAAGGAGTGCTTGAAATGATGCTAAGTCTAAAAGTGTTTTTAAGTGGTAGGAGCGGTGCATCCAAGGCTCGAGGGAGGACAACCGAAGCAAGCTTCAAGAGGTTTGAATTAAATCACTTAAGGTGGGGTTTACTTTTATCTATAAACGTGTTTGATGGTTATAATCATTGTTGTGCCGTGCGTCATTCATATGAGCTAATGTGGCCCACGAGGGGTTAGATCCACGAGGGATCAAAAGAGTTGATGGCCCACGAGGGGTCAGGTCCACGAGGGACCGAGACTAGTCTCACTAATGTCAACTAAGTAAAAAGGAGTTCATTATGTTATGATTCATTACACAATTGGTTATAACTGCTTGCAGCGTTTACCCCACTGAGTGTGCTTGCATACTCACACCCTATTGTTCATTGTCTTTGTTTTCAGGTTAAGGAGTCGACGGCGAGGCAACAGACGTTAAGCTCCACATTCTCTTTCTTCTATTTTGTAAAGTAAAATATATTGATATTTTGGTAACACTATAACATGCTACTAGTTTGTGAATATGCATTTTGATGACGGCTGTGACCGAACATAAATTTTGCTTATCTTTTGCGTAGATACGGGTTATGCACCGAATAGGTAGATTATAACTTTGCAAACTTCATGTTTATATTTTCACAAAAACTTCAGCGCAACTGATTGCATTGTATGCAACCGGTTCTTACCCGCCGACTCGAACCGAATCCGACCTGCATTTAGAAAATATATAAGAGATTTTCTATTTTTTTCTGAAAAATTCCTTCGGTTCTCTCTCCTTTCCTCCGCTTCTTGTTTTCTCCGCTTTCTGTCCAATTTTCCATGGATTCGCCACCAATTTGTTGTTGCTTCGTGGTTTCCAGTCATCATCGTCGGGGGCAATCGCTTACAGAAAGATTCCTTCGATTTCGAGAAGGTTGGCTTCGCTCTACTTGGAGCATTCCGCTGCCCAAACACCCTCAGCGCCATATCCGTCGCTTTCTCCCAGAAATCTTCAATTCAACACATAAAAAATCAGAATCCTTAATTACTTTACAACACAATGTTGAAATAATGGTGAAGTCAAAGGTGTTGCATTTGTTTACCAATTTGGGGTCACCGTCGACCATGGATTCCTTAATCGGTTGAAATTTCAGAGGAGGGTTGGTGGCGGACATAGTGATGGAGAGGCCGAATTTAAGTGGGCGGGGAGGGGCGGTGCATACTAAGATTGGGGAACCATGGAAGAAGGAGAGAGAAGAGGTCTATTTTGGCTGTCTCTCGTTGCGTTTTTCTCAATTCGAAGGTATTCCTGTTCTTTTCTTTTTCTGATTTTATATTAGGACTTTCTTTAGTTTAATTCAATTGAATGTTGATCTGGTCTGGGCTCTTGTTCTTATGTAATGAATTTATTGTTTTCTCTAGCTAGTAGTTGTATCTCAATCATTTGTGTCTTCATTTTCACCCGATGATGATTAGTGTGCATTTACACTCGATGATGATGATGAGTATTTCTATATTGTTATTATGTAATGAATGTATTGGTTTTTATAGTAGTTGTGGTTGTTATCTTCTTGCTATTGAGGTTCTAGTCGATGCATTGTATTTTGCTCCAGAAGAGAAATTTACATTTAGAGAGATAGTGAACTGAATTTGATCCTTCGCAAGATTTGAATTTGATTACTCTTACTAGATTAATTATTTTCACAAAAATTTACTGAATAGAGAGTATAGATCTGATTGGCATCTATACATCCTAAGAGGAGAGATAGAAGGTTGAACCTACAAATACTAGGTTAAAAGTAAAACATCATATGCTATGACTTCTTCTGTCTTAAGTCTTATCTTTCTTGATGGATTGCTTGTTAGAGAAACTTTAATGTTCTTTGATGGTTGAGAAATCCCATGAACCAGAATTTGAAATTGTCCCCTATTACTAGATGCACGTATTTCTCTGCTGGTTTCTTCGAATTTTCACTTTCGTGGGCTTTCTTTATTTTTCTTAGGGGGATCATGACCTGCATACATAGTTTTCATTGCAATTTAGTTTCCATGTTTTTGGCTGAAATTTAAATGTATTGAGTTCAAAATAGTGAATAATGATCTACCTTGTATTGTGCTTTTAGCAGTTTTCTAGTCGGAGACGAGATTCTGATAGATCTCTCGCTGCAGAAAGCGACTCTTTCAGTGGAGATGCAAGACATTTGATTCCATTATTGACATTTTTCGGAGATTTTATTTCCTACATTTTGTCATCTTTTCCAACAAAATTGTCTGAATATGGAAAGTACTGATTCTTGGGGCATTGCTTATCATCCGATTGAGAGACTTGACAGATCTGTATTTAAGGATGGGCAACTTCCCAGACAATCTTTTGATTCTATCCTGCGAAGAAGATTATGATACTTGTGTTCCTTTTTCTTGAGAAAGGTGAGTAATCTCTCCCCCGAACCATAACTGCCACCTTAAACAACGAGCTTTCTCATCAGACGATTATTGCAGGTGGCGTTATCTATAGCTCAGAGCTGCTGTTGAAGGACAAAGTTAAACAGAAGCTAGAATTTGAAAGGTACATCTCTATTCCTGATTTTCATACGCCTCGTGTGGCCAGTAAAGTTTATGTGTGGTTTTCGATCCTTCATCAACCCCCCACTTGTCTATTGTGGCTACATTCTGATGTGTTTATACTTGTTTCTTGTTGGTAGTATGAGATTATCCAGAAATGCAAGACATGTGATTCCATTGACATTTTTCAGAGACTATTAAATTTATGTCCTAGAGAATTATGTTGGTCATTACAAAGTATATGGAAATACTATATTCTATTTTCCTCAATTATTTTAAAGGATGAAGTTTGATCAAAATCAATATTATCATTGATTCATTGTATATTCCATGTCGGCCTTTTCCTTCCGTGCCCTGTTTTCATGATTTCTGACCCATCAGCAGGAAACAAGCTTGTCCTAGTAGGCTTGGGAGATGATGATCAATGTATTAAAGATGACTTTACTACATGATAATTAGATTATGAATCATTGTTGAAACGATTAGTCTCCATTTCTTATGCCTCATATACACATGTGTATCATTATTTATAAATTAGTGTATGATTAACATTACTGTAAATTTCTTGTCAGTGTATCGCCCTCGTTGGTGCATTGTTATTTTTCCTCGGAATGAAGAGCTCTATCACTAGAAAGCAACACAAGAAAAAGATATTGAAAACGAAGGCTACCCGAGTAGAATTAGAGGAGACTTTGCAAATTTGTTTGAAGAAGTATCAAATCAAATACATAGAAATTAAATTAGGCACAATCATTATTGATATGAATAAAAGGAATTATTGTCGTAATGAAAAGTAATTATTGATATAAAGAAAAGTAATGTTTCAAAAATATTACTTTTCTTCATAACCATCATTACTTTTATTTATGATAACTTGTATTTATAAGTTATTTGGTCAAGTAATTATTGTCTTAATAGAAAGTAACTATTGATGGATTTGAAGTAATGTAAGATTTCATAACTATTACTTTTCTTCACGGCAATGTTTACTTTATTCACGATAACTTGTACTTTTAGTTATTTGGTTAAATAATTATTTTCGTTATGAAAAGTAATTATTTATATGTAGAAAGATAATTTTTTTACAACTATTACTACAACGATGGTTATTTTTATTCACGACAACTTGTATTTTTAGTTATTTGGTCAAATATTTATTGTTGTGATAAAAGGTAATTATTGATATGATGAAAGGTAATGTTTCACAGCTATTACCTTAATTAACGACAATGTTTAATTTTATTTACGACAACTTGTACTTTTAGTTATTAGGTAACGTAATTATTGTCCTGATAAAAAGTAATCATTGACATGATGAAATGTAAAGTCTCACAATTATTACTTTTCTTAACAACGATTGTTATTTTTATTCATGACAATTCGTACTTGTAATTATTTAGATAAGTAATTATTATCATAAGTAAATGTAATTTTGATTAAGAAAAGTAATGTTTCAAAAATATTAATTTTTTTCACGACGATCACGAGAACTTGAATTTTTAGTTATTTGGTAGAGTAATTAATATCATAATGAAAAGTAATTATTGTGAAAGGTAATATTTCACGATCATTATTTTTCTTAACAACGATTGTTATTTTAATCCTCGACAATTTGGACTTGTAATTATTTAGTCAAGTAATTATTATTGTTATTTATATTTTTTCAATCATAATAAACGTTTGTTTTTCAAATTAAGAAACGAAAAAAGATGGAATACGAGAAGAAAGAGTTAAAAAAGAAACAAAAAAAATTCAAAGAAAAAGAAACGAAAAGGAAGGAAAAAAATAGAAACCAAACTTTTTGCTTTGAAAAGAAAACGAAAAAGAGAGAGACCAAAAAAATACCAACAAGAAGATATAGAAAGAAAGTTAATTAAAAATAGAGTTAAAAACAGAAAACAACAAATCAATGCTACAAATTAGGTTTGAACCCACCCCCTCTCGCCTCAAGCTACCTTACAGACATAAAAACTAGAGTGATGCACCCATATAGCAAAATCCCCCCTTAGATTACAATATATGTCAAGCAACATAATATGGTAAAAATATAGCCAAAAATGTGTTTTGTGGACAAAAATACCCTTACTACATTATAGAGGTTATTTTCAGTTTTAAACAAAACAAAAACGTGTCCCACCATTCTAAAATCCCCATTTCCCTCATTTCCCACATTTTCACTTTCTCTCTCTAAAAAACCTCTCCACCACCAAACCCTACCTTTCCCCCAAACCCGCCGTCCACCACCCATCTCTCCCCCATTTCCGCCTCATTTCCGCCACCCTCCGCCTCAGCCCCTCGCGCCGCCGCCAAAACCCTAGCCATCGCCAGAAACCCTCCACCTCAGCCGTCCATCCATGGCTTCTGAGAATGAAGAAAGCAGATCTGTGGAAGAAGAACAAAGTCCTCCACATGTAGATGAAGAACAAACTTCTCCGACTATAGATGAAGAAGAAGACGCCGGAGATGAAGAAGACGCCGGAGATGAAGAAGACACGGGAGACGAACAAGGCGGCGGAGAGGAAGAAGCCGACGGAGACGAAGAAGACGGCGCAGAGAAAGAAGTCGCCGCCGTCGATTTGGGCGGATCTGAAACAGAAATCCCCGGCGACCAAAATCTCTCAGATTCCGGTGACAGTGCAACGCGAGAGAGGAAGAAAAAACGAAAGCACGATGAAACCGGCAAAATCCAACCATCGAAGAAGAAAAAGAAGGACGAGGGGCAAGACAAGAGAAAGGGAAAAAAAAGGAAGGAGAAGAAGAAGAGCAGCAAGAATCCGCCGTCGACAGTGAAGCGAGCGAAGATGACAAATCCGTCAACCTCTACGAGAAACAAAAGGTAAAATTTGAATTTCTCATCTCCCGGGCTTGATGCGAATTGATAAATTCTTCCGATTTGTGCTTAGAAATTCTTTGAATGTCTAGATCTGATTTTGTTTCTCATATTTGCTTAGAACCCTAATTCGCAACACCTTTTTGGAATTTCGGTTATAAACTGTTTCGAAATTATAATTTCGCAACATCTTGGATGCCTCTTTCAACCGTAAAATCTGCAATTTATATGTGCGTAATGTTGCGAATTTCGCAATTCGCAACACTAATAGTGTATAGTGTTGCGAATTGTGAAATTCGCAACTTATATCGCATATTATTTCGTTTATTCGTCGTTACGAAATTGTCATTTCGCAACATGTTGATGCATTTTTTAATACTTGGAATCTGGAATTTATGTGCATAATGTTGCGAAATTCTCAATTCGCAACACAAATGGTGTATAGTGTTGCGAATTGTGAAATTCGCAACTAACTTTTTTTATTACTTCGTTTACTTAACATTGCGAAATTATAATTTCGCAACATGTTTGATGCCTCTTTGAATGTGTAGGAATATATATGTGCATAATGTTGTGAATTTCGCAATTCGCAACACAAATTGTTTACAGTGTTGCGAAATGTGAAATTCGCAACTACCTTTTTTTATTACTTCTTTTAGTTGACGTTGCGAAATTAAAATTTCGCAACATAATTGATGCCTTCATGAATGATTGGGAATTTATATGTGCATAATGTTGCGAATTTTGCAATTCGCAACACAAATGGTTTACAGTATTGCGAATTCTGAAATTCGCAACCACCTGTGTTTATTACTTTGTGTAGTTGTCGTTGCGAAATTACAATTTCGCAACATAATTGATGCCTTCATGAATGCTTGGGATTTTATATGTGCATAATGTTGCGAATTTCGCAATTCGCAACACAAATGGTGTACAGTGTTGCGAAATGTGAAATTCGCAACTAACTTTGATTATTACTTCGTTTAGTTGTCATTGCGAAATTATAATTTCGCAACAACTGTTTCATTTCTGAATTATTGAATTTCACCTTGTTTATTGCAGATCCAATGGACATTCAAGAGCAAGGGACTTGCAGCAAAGCACCACCGGATAATGCTAACCGGTGGTGAGTGCACAGTGAATGACATAACGTCAGTCCTTGAAACTTTTGGCAAAAAATCTATTCACGCGTTGAAGCAATCATCGATTGGGGCATTCATGAAGCTCCCGGCTCTTGTGTCCAGATCCGGCGATTGGAGGCAAGGACAGCAAGGAATTTATACCTCGCATGCTGAGGTATAAATATATGAGTGCAAAAGGAATGGTGACCTTCAGTTCAAAGGTACAAAATTCAATTTATTCTAATGTCCCGAAATTCTAGTTTCGCAACATGTGTTGTTGCCATTTTTTTATTTCGTATCAGTTCTAATTGTTATGATTTAATTATTATGTTGCGAAACTCTAATTTCGCAACATATCTTGTTGCTTTTTGTTGCGAATTTTCTATTTCTTAACAGTTTTGTTGTGGTCTATTTATTTCATAACAGTATCACTTGTTCTGTGCATTTCTTCAAAAAAGTTTTATAATTTTTTACTCATGCTACGAAATTGCAAATTCGTATCACTATAGTTTGTGTCGAATTATTAATTTCGTAACATTGTTACCTGTTATTATTATATTCTGATGTTACGAAATTCTAGTTTCGCAATATGAATTGTTGCAATTTGATTATTTCGTATCAGTGCTTTTTGTTATGATTTTGTTGTTATGTTGCGAAATTCTAATTTCGCAACATATGTTGTTGCGAATTCTTATTTCGCAACATATGTTGTTGCGAATTCTTATTTCGCAACATACGTTGTTACGAATTGTTTAATTCTTATCATAGTTAAAGTTGTGGTTTTATTTTGATGTTACGAATTTTTAAATTCGTAACATTTGTTGTTGCGATCCTTTTCTTTCAGTAACATTTTATGTGTCGAATTTTCGAATTCGTAACAGTATTACAGAGTTGCTTCATTCCTTTGTAGGTGCTGATCCCGGAACTGAAGCCCACCAAAAAGAAAAAGGAGACAGCATTCTGGAAATCTCTTGCTAAGGATCCTGAAAAGAAGCCATTTGCCTTTCAATATGATCCTACTGACAATATGAAGAAGAGGAAGCGTGCACTTGATGATGATGAAGCCATCGCTGCTGCCCCAATTGGTGCTTCCACTTCTACTGCTGCTGCTCACCTACTCCCTTCAAACATCCAATCTGCTGAAGATAGGGAGACTTTCATCAAGGAGATCGGGGAATATGCCGGGAGTATAGCAGCAACAAGAGCTAGAATAGAGGTTGAGGCTATTCTCCAAACTCAACAAGAACAAATGCTTCAAGCACTACTGCAATTCCAAAAGGAGCAACAGCAGCAGCTTGTCGAGGCTGTGGGGGATTATATTCTGAAGAAGCTGCTCGAAGTTGAAGCACAAAAGGGAATAGACTCACAGCAAGCAGCAGCAGCAGCAGCAACGGCATCAACGGCCCTCCCTCTTGAAGAAATGGCAACAGCAGCAGCAACATCAAAGGCAGCAGCAGCAACATCAATGGCACCAGCCTCCGCCTGTCTTCCAACAAATTTAGCAGTAGCCTCCCCCTCCATTGAGATTGAAAAGCCACCACCCTCGAACAGTGGTGAAGAGAAGCAGCAAGACCTTACCACCACCGAGCCGGAGACCAAACAGGTAAGAAAACGAACAAGAAAGACAAAATGACAAACAATGATGTTTTATCTCTATCTTTTTTTTTTAATTTATGGACAAATTTGCTGTAATCACGGTATAAACAATTTGTACGATTGATACGAATTTAGTAATTCGTATCAACGTTGTTGTATTATTAAGTATTCGTATCATTGCTACGAAACTTTATTTCCATTTCGTGTTACGAATTTATAATGTCGCAACAGACATGTAATTATTCATGTTACGAAATTATAATTTCGCAACACACATGTAATCAACTGGTGTTACGAATTTATAATTTCGCAACACACTTACATCCATCTCATGTTACGAATCTATAAGTTCGCAACAGCAATGTAATTATCTCCTGTTACGAATTTATAATTTGGCAACACATATATAATCATCTCGTGTTACCAACTTATTATTTCGCAACAGACTTGCATTCATCTCGTATTACGAATTTATAATTTCGTAACAAACATCTCGTGTTCGGAAATTTTAATTTCGCAACAGATGTCTATCGATCTCGTGTTACGAATTTATAAATTCGTAACATACATATAATCATCTTGTGTTACGAATTTATAATTTAGCAACAATCTTGTAATCATCTCCCAGGCACATGCTGTACCGAGTGAGCAGCTTGAAACATCGGACACGCAGATTAATGCCATCTTCGATCAACTAGATGATATAACACCGAAATACGAGCTTGTGCCCCCTCCAACAGAAATTTATCCAATAGTGTGCAAGTCGGAACCATTGAGTCAAGCTCCTCCAACATTACCCGCTCCGATCCACGCTGTATCAAAACCCTCTCCAAAGGTGCACGCTCCATCCAAGCCGGTGGCAAGTGGTCCTCCAACATTGCCTGCTCCGATCAATGCTCTATCAAAACCCGCTCCAAAGGTGCATGCCCCATCAAAGCCTGTGGCAAGTGGTCCTCCAACATTGCCTGCTCCGATCAATGTTCTATCAAAACCCGCTCCAAAGGTGCACACTCCATCAAATCCTGTAGCAAGTGTAAGTGCAATTCCAAAAGTGATCTTGAGTACGAGGCCCGTTAGGAGGAAGTTTCCAGCACCCGTACATAGGAGTCCATTCCTTTCCAATGACCGGGAAGAGACATGTTCGAACATTTCTTGAGCTTGGACAATGGAGTGTAAGTTTCCTTATTAAATATTTATTTAGTACATTAATAACAATAATGCAAATTACTTTGTAAATATGCTTTTAAAATAACAGGAGGAATGTTGGATTGCTTTGTGATGTCGAGAAAGATTTCTTCGAACACATCTTGAACAACAAAAAACAGCTCCACGGGGATCACATCGAAGCATACCTCGTTGTACTCACCTCGGATCCAGCCCTTGTTGGACTCAAACATATCAACTCCAATATTGCGATCACATCATGTTTCTTCATGATAAATTGCACTTATTTTATCTGTTTTTACCTTGATACGAACTTATAAATTAGTAACAGGTGCCTCTGATTTATGTTACGAATTTATAATTTCGCAACACAAATAAAATCACGAATTTATAAATTCGCAACATACCTGAAATCTTTTCGTGTTACGAATTTATAATTTCGCAACACAAATAAAATCATTTATTGTTGCGAATTTATAACTTCGCAACATACCTGAAATCTTTTCGTGTTAGGAATTTATAATTTCGCAACATAAATGAAATAATTTATTGTTGCGAATTTATAGAGCCGCAACATACCTGAAAACTTTTCGTGTTACGAATTTATAATTTCGCAACATAAATGTAATCATGTGTCTGTGATTTGTAATTTCGTAACTTATAATTTCGTAACAAACAAATAACCATCTCGTGTTACGAATTTAAAAATTCTTGGCATGTGTCTGTGATTTATTACTTGGTATTTGTAATATTATTTTTATGATTTGTTAATAGGAAGCGGTTGATGAGGTGTTCGAAGAAATGCACAGTGATAAGAAACACTTTGATGAACCGTCTAACCACAAATTGTTCAACACTCAACTTGAAGAGGTTGTTCCAGCAGAATTGATGGAAAGATTGTGCTTATTTGCTGAGGGTTTACAGCCGAATTGGGGCCCAAACATGAAGAAGTGGATCGATTGCGAAAAGGTAAAACTAAACTAAAACTATTACAATTTTTTTCATGTTACGAAATTACTGTTTCTCATGTTACGATTTTATCATTTCATATCAGTAGTTTATAACAGTTTGCCATGTGTACATGTTACGAATTAAACATTTCGTATTGATGTTCCTTGTAGGTTGTAGCGGTTTGCAATTACAAAGATCATTGGGGGACCATCCTGATCGATCTCAAGAAGCAAAAACTTGTGCTGTATGATTCATTTCAGTGGATATTCGAGGATCAACACTTGACGAATAGGAAGGACATCTTCCTACCCCTCGCAAGGCTTATCCCACAAATAATGAAGGAAATCGGATACTTCGAGCATCATGGGATAAAAAAACCAACTCTAACATAATGGGAGTTTAGTATGCCATCGAAGTCAAAGAATACCTTCAAACAAAAAGGGGATGTGAAGTGTGGCCTCTATGCATTGAAGTACGTGAAGCAGATCCTGTCGAGTATCCCGCTGCCAAAATGCTTCAAGAAAGAAGAGGAGTATGATCATTATCGAGATCACATTGCTCGAACTATATTTGCTCACAGCACGGATCAAGCTATTCCCATGGTATTGGACAATAATTCTTGAAACAATATTTTGTATGACCTTTTGTCTTTGCTAGCTGCACATATTTTGCTCAAAACAATTCGTATTTTGTAAAATTTAGTAGCACTTACGGTAGGTAAATATGCAGCTGTTTACGAAATTGCAATTTCGTAACTCTATCGATTGTATCGAATTATTATTTTCGCAACATGATTGGTTGCGATTTGTTTATATCGTAACGTAGGTAACTGTTATGATTTTATTGCTATGATAATAACGAAGGAATAAGCACAGATAGTTGCGAATTTCACAATTCGCAACACCATATACGAAATTGTGTTGCGAAAAGCGAAATTCGCAACATTATGCACCTAAAAATTCCCAAGCATTCAAAAAGGCATCAAACATCATCAAGCATGTTGCAAAATTATAATTTCGCAACATGAAATAAACGAAACAAAATGCAAACTTAGTTGCGATTTCACATTTCGCAATACTATACTCCACTTGTGTTGCGAATAGCGAAATTCGCAACATTATCCACCTATAAATTTCAGAATCCAAGCATTCAAAAAGATCCTCAAACATGTAGCGAAAATGTAATTTCGTAACTTGAGTTTAACGATAATCCATAATAATAACAAATGTAACCGTTAAGGAATCAATAATTCGCAACAGACTACAACGATAATACATAAAAATACAACAATAAAGATAAATAAAACAATAAAAAATATCATGCGAATCTATTTGGGTCTTGACACGTTAAACGAGTATGCCCCTCTACGCCGCAGATCCCACATTTCTTCTTTTTCCAAGTCTTTGGTTTACTGCTACTCACTTCCTCATCCCTAGTAATATCTTCTAACACTGTAGTGCATGAGTTTTGGTAATGACCTCCTCGATGACATCGAGAGCACACACGATCTCCAAATTGAATCCTCTTCTTTCTTGGTCGACCAGCCTGTCTAGGGTTAGGAGGGGTGCCAACAACCCTCGAGGCAACGTCGTCGGGTGCAAACCATTCATCTTGTTCCGGGATCGGCATCACTTCACCAGCATAAGTTTTAAGCCAAGTCTCAGTCGAGTAATATCGATGCACATATGAAACTGGGGCTTGTCTGGCGAAACTGCAAAAACAAAAATAATATTTCATTTACGAAATTCACAATTCGCAACAAAATAACACCAGAAAATATTGTACATATAAAACTAATGTTACGAAATATCACAATTTTGTAACACCTTATGTTACGAAACAACAAATTCGTAACAAGGAATGATACGAAATACACAATACTCTACACAATTTCATAACGAACTAACATCACCTTATTGCTGCAGCGGCATGAGAACAAGGTATAAGATCAAAATCATATACGTGACACGAACACTCTCGAACAGCAAGGTCAACCATATGGCTGTGAGATCCAGAAATGACCTTGTATTTAATCTCACTAATAGGTTCAACCTTCATATACCTCCCCAACTCAATAGTTTTCTCTAGCCTCTTGGTTGCATACTCCGATAGCTCTTGGAATCTAGCTGCAGCCCTGGTACGGCGCTTAAAAAACCAATCCTGACATATCTTCCGGACATACTCGAGTAAAGAACACACTGGCAAAGATCTAGCCCATTTTATTCTAGCATTCAAAACCTCTACTGCATTTGATGTTCCAAAGTAGTACCGGCGAATAGGGCATTTGCATACAGCCCATCTAATAGGGTCAAGATTCATAACCCTAGCATGTGCACGAGGAGCTGTCTGTTGCAGATTCGCCATGTATTCATCAAAATCAGAATCCTTATAAGCCGTTGCTGCAACGTGGAAAATATCAGCCACAAAATAGCCATAACCCCATTTCTTCATGTTACTTTGTATATGAAATGAACACAACCCGTGGGGGATCCCTGAATAAACCGAATCCACTGCATTCTTTATACTCAAGTGCTGATCAGACACAATCAAAAGATCGGCGGGACAACCAAATGCATTACGAATTTGGTTGAGAAACCAAGTCCATGATGAATCATTTTCTTTGTCCCCAATCCCAAAAGCCAAAGGAATTATCTGCTCATTAGCATCCTTTGTTGCAGCAATAAACATAATACCTTTTCCTTTCAAGTGGGTTCCATCAAGCACAATAACAGGGCGACACGAACTAAATGCTCTTATACATGCACCAAGAGCAAAGAAAACAGATTGAAAAATACCATCATCACGTGTCTGTAGATCCACCAACGATCTAGGGTTTAAGTCCTTTAGCATATAGAGGTACGTGGGCAGTAATTGAAAGTATCCAAAAACAATCATTAATACAAACATACTCATAAATTCGTTACACAAGACATTACGAATTGTGAAATTCACAACATTCAAAAAGCCTCAAACATGTTACGAAATTATAATTTCGTAACACCAAATCAACTAACCAAAATGCAAAGTTAGTTACGAATTTCACTATTCGCAACACTATACACCAATTTTGTTACGAATTGTGAAATTCGCAACATTATGCACCTATAAATTCCAGATTCCAAGCATTCAAAAAGTTCCTAAAACATGTTACGAAACATAGTCATAAATTCGTAACACACACCATTACGAATTTAATAAATTCGTAACACGCATACCAAAACAAATATGTTACGAAACATAGTCATAAATTCGTAACATACATGTTACGAATTCATAAAATTCGTAACACACACCATTACGAATTTAATAAATTCGTAACACGCATACCAAAAAAACAACATATAGCAAACTTAAGTACCTAAAAAGACTTGTCTGCATCACCGTAAGATTGTTTTACTGCATGGTTCTTCCCAGCCAACGCAGTTCGGTACGTCACATGAACACCATAATCCCTTAACAACTTCCCTTGAATATCCCGAGGCCTAAGAAAGAAACCATCCTCAGTCAAATTCTCAACAAATTCGGCAGCTACGACTTTAGAAGAAACCTTTGGATGAGGATGATATCTCAAATCAATTTCACAATTGTGAGGTCTCCAATGAGTGATTTGCCAAGCCTTGCCCATCGCAGATGCTCGAATAACAAATTCACATCTATCCCCAAATTTACATATGAGATGATAACGAGAACCACTCGAGCGCTCTGTCACATACTCCACATGATTTTTCATGTGGTAATTCCCAACAGTTGTTTGCATTACCGACTTGTCACGAAAGATACCACCAATCACAAGCTCATTTGTCACTGGCTGGGAAGGTATGACGAAATCATCTGATGCAATAGAAGCTTGCTCTGCTGCACCAGGAACAATCCACAGTGCAACCTCTTTCTTCTTTTCCTCATTAATAATTGTGTTAGCTTCATTATGCTCACCTCCACTGCAATAATCAGCCGAATCATCACAATCATCATACACATAATCCATGTCATCAGATTTACTATCATACATTTCATCACCAACATTCTCAAAATTGGATTCATCATTATCAACATCAAACTCACACTGGATCTTATTTTGCAAACTCAAAACATTAGTATTTCGACGTTTCCTACTAGATGAACATGCATTCATTCTAGGATAAACGGTGATATATACCGTAGGCAAATCCAACAACCCCAACATACTAGACAACTCAAAGTCATCCGTTATCTTCATTCTCCTAGTCTCCCCAGTAGGTGACTCAACTAAAGCATCTACATCAAATGCATACATGCTATTATCTTTTTTTAATCGCACCTCAATCTTGCTCAAAAATTGTTGAAAGCTTATACCCGTTGGAGGAATGGGAATATACTCCTTTCTCCCACCTACATATATATTCTCATCCCAATGCCCTCCATGCACAACAATTAAGCACGATGGACTCATCTGCATAAAAGGAGTAAAATTTACATTGCATATAGCGTTACGAAATGAATAAATCGTAACATCAAAAACATGTTGCGAAATTATAAATGCGTAACGTCAAAGAAACGAACAAAAATGCAAATGTAGTTACGAAATTCACAATTCGCTAGACAATTAATAACATTGTGTTACGAATTGTGAAATTCGCAACATTATACACATAAAAATTTCATAATCGAAACCTTCAAAAAGTCTCAAACATGTTGCGAAAATAGAATTTCGTAACTTACGAAAATGCAAAGCTAGTTACGAAATTCACAATTCGCAACACTATACACGAAATTCGTATATTATGTTGCGAATTGTCAAATTCGTAACATGTGTACTTCAAAAATTCAGTTACTAAATATTCATTCAAATAGCCACAAACATGTTACGAAATTCTAATTTCGTAACTTCAAATAAAATTATGCAAATGCAAATGTAGTTACGAATTTCATAATTAGCAATACTATATACGAAAATCGTATATTATGTTGCGAATTGTCAAATTCGTAACATGTGTACATCAATTATGCAAACATGTTGAGAAGTTAGTTACGAATTTCACAATTCGCTACATTATTATACACCTAAAAATTTCAGATCCGAAACATTCAAACAGTCTCAAACATGTTGCGAAATTGTAAATTCGTGACGTTAAATAAACGAGACAAAATGCACAGTCAGTTACGAATTTCATAATACGTAACACTATATACGACATTTCGTATAAAGTGTTACGAATTACAAAATTCGCAACATTGTATACGTAGAAATTTCGAAACACAGTAGCCACAAACATGTTACGAAATTAATTTGCACGTACGAAATGAACAAATAGTAATAAAATACATACGAAAACAACAAATCGCAACATATAAAAACAACATACCAGCATGCAAATTCAAAATCGAAAAATCTTGTGAACAAACACCAATCAACGGCGACGGTGACAAAAAAAGCTCAACGGCAATGACGGTGACGAAAAGCTACAACCAATCGACGGCGGCGGCGACGGGAGTGCGACGGGATGGCGACAGCTCAACGGCGGCGACGGGATGGCGACAGCTCCATAGCGGCGGCTGCTGGGCGGCGAAGGCAGAGAGGCGGCGGAGGTAGACGAACAGCGAGAGAGAGACAGTGGCAGCTCGAATGCAGAGAGTGGCAACGAGAGAGAGAGAGAGTGTGGCAGCGAGAGAGAGAGTGGGCGGCGACGACGGCGATAGGACGGTCGAGAGGCAGCTCGACGGCGGCGGAGAGCGGATGTGTTCAGATCTAGGAAGAAGAGTATGAAAAATGAAGAAGAAAGAAGAAAAAAGCAGAAGAGAAAAAACGAGAGAAAAAACGAGATGGAGGAGAAGAAAGAAAGAGGAAAAAGAGAAAAAGTGAGGAGAAGGGGTATTTTTGTCCCAAAATCACATTTTTGGCTACAATTTGACAATATTAAGTTCCTTGACAACTATTATAGTCAACCCAGTCAAACTGGCTATATGGATGTATTTTCTCTAAAAACTACCGCTATAGCTTCAATATGTTAATTTCATGTAATACATAGCTTATATACAATAAACACCGCATCTTTCTTTTTTCTTTTTCTTTTTTTAAATCTGAATCCGGGTAGCGGGTATGGGCTGAGCCTATGTGTAGCAGGTATGGGTTGAACCGGTTGCATAGAGTGCAACCAGTTGTACGCAAGTCCACCTCTTATATTTTTTATGAACTCGGCCTTTTAATGTATATATGATGCTTTGACAGAGATACTATCAATGTCATTTATTACTTATAGCTTTCGTTGCCTTTGAATATATATATAATGAATGTTGTGGGCACAAATATTATTATTATGTTAGACAAATTTTTAAATTAAGAATAAATTTTAATGTTAATGTTTGTTTTAATTATATAATAGTTACTGCTTTAAATGTATATATTTATATAATTGGGAATTCTTGACAGGTAATACATGTTTAGTTTAATATTATATGTGTTTATATATTAAAAATTATTTCTAGGTGAATAATTATATATATTGTCTTTTATTTTTATTATTGTTATTATCAATATTATTATTAATAATAATATTATTATTATGGCTTCCTTTTTTATTATTGATAAATAAATATGAAATGAAATAGTATTTGATGGCGTTTCCTATCTGCGAGGGATGAGGGCATTACAAAAGGCAATAGCATCTTGTTCATGGTAGTTTCCGAGGCTTCATTCTCTCCTCTATCTTTTTACATGCATGTTTACTTACAAGACTTTTATATGATGTAGCCAACAGAGAGATACCAATAATAACGAAAGCAAAATAGAAAATGAATACCACGGTAACACATCACAACATATATTACCATTGACAAAAACTTGAGTAGAGAATATGAACCGTAGACATATCCGACCCGACCTGGCGCGTGAGGCTCACACGTGCCTTCATGCGCGGCGCGTGAGTCTCACGTGCTACAATATTCTTTTTTCCAGATTTTTTTCCCTCTTGTTTGTTGTTTGCCTCTTCATATTTTCGTTTGCCGCTTCTTCTTTGGCCAAGATTCGAGCGAGGGAAGCCGAAGGTTTCGAAGTGAGCCAAAAAATCCAAATTCTTGTCGACCGATTATCTTTATATTAGTAATTGAAGGAAAGATGGAGCCGGAAAAAAGCTGTAAAAAAATGTGGTCAAAGGGTGTTGACCCAGATTTGACCGGGTTGACCGGTCGGATCAACCCATCTCCATGGTGGAGATGTCTCCACCCAAATCCATCTCATTACCATTTAACTTCACATTTTATAGGCACATTGTGTTTCTATGCATTTTTGATTGTTTGTGTTTGAACTAAAAAATGTTGGAAACAAAACTAGAGATTGCTAGCGTGGCCCTACTATCATCTGATGGCATATCTAAAATTCACAAATACATAATCGAGCCCTAATATCATGTGATGGCATATCTAAAATTCACAAATACATAATCGAGACTAATAGGAACTGAATCGAATTAAAATCGCATAAACCAAAATTGGGATAATATCTGCGCAGCTGCACTACATCAATTTTTTCTAGTCCTCGTATGAACCTAAAACGAAGACAAATGAGGAACTTCATAAAAAAACAGGGAATATGATGTGCAAATTTCAATTCACCCGAATGAGCAAAATTCAATACATTAACAGTTGAAATGCTTGAATTGATTATTTAAGTAAAAGACAAAACTAAATGCGAAATCTCAACAAATGGAAGTATAGGATAACAACAGATGGTACCAAGGGATCTCCTGATGATTAATGCTTATAAACAATTAAAATTCGCAAAATCTCATATACGACCGTCAATGCGACCCCATGAAACACACGCGCCTGTAATCGGCGGTTCGATCGGGAGCGTGAGATAACGCGCTCAAGAAATGCGTTCACGCACGCGTGAGTTTTTTTTAATAAGCGCGTGTACACGCGCCTGACATATTATTTTTTAAATCCCTCCGACTTATTAGGACACTTTTCGAAGTGTCATAATAATTGTTTTACAGTGTATTTTTTTGTGTCACAATATTTTATTATTTTTTTAATTAATTTTTTCGATTTTTTTGTTTCCTCTTTTTTCCAGATCCAAGTTCGCCAGATCTTCACGGTCCGCTGACACCTCAGCTAGGGATCGACCGAGAAGGTCCGAACTTCAGAAGAAGGTCGACGAGATGACCAAACAACTCGAGGAGATGAACTCCAGGATCGAGAAGTATAGGAGGATCAACAAGAGCAGACGTAGCTCAACTGAACCCTCCTCAAAGAATGAAAGCGAAGGATGCTTTGAATGCGAGAAGCCAGGACCCTTCAAAGCCAACTGTCCCGATCTCTCAATGAAGGAGAAGGAAGCCCTCCGAGGAAAGGCCAAGGAGAAAACCAAGGCCATGATCATTGAGGAAGACGTCGATGACACCGGCGTATTCACCGAGTCAGAAGGAGAAGAAACTGAATCGCCATCAATCTCAGCAGGGAAAGACCAGAGCTTCATGGCATTGCCGGAAGAGTCAACTGATGAGGTAAACTCTTCTTTCCATCCCTCTCATATTAGTTCTTCTGTTAATCAAAGTACAGGAGAACTTGATGAAGACATAGTACCGTCATGGGATGAGGTCGAACACCTGTTTGTGCACTCAACAAGTTGCACAGTGCAAGGAACTACAAGCTGAGTGTGACATCATGAGCAACAAGCTGATCATGAAGGATCATGACATAGAGAAGCTCGTGGAGAAAAACTCCATACTCCATGAAGAAGTTGCTCAGTCAACCAACAGTCAGGTCATCCACTTGATCAATATGACCAAGACTCATGCTGAATACATCTCTCAGTTGCAAATGGAGCTGAAGTTTGCAAATGAGAAGATAGTATCCCTTCATGCCTCGAGCTCAGCTCTGGAGAGCATGATCAGCCAGCAAAGACCTCCCAAATGTGTTTAAGGTCTTGGATACAATCCAGCAACTGACACTGGAGCTCAGTCAGCTCAGTTCGTCAAGGCAACTGGATCACCGACTGAGGCACTTCAAGTTCAACTGAACACAGTTGAAGTCACAGTTTAAGAGACACCAGTCATCCTTCAAACTGTCGAAAATTCTGTGAAGGATAAAAGGAAGAAGGTTCTAGCTGAAGAAACTAAGGAACATGAAGCTGGTACCTCAAAGGATGCTGAGAGATCCTCAAGGAAGTCGAGACTTAGAGGTCGTAGAATGAGGGGGAACAGATGAAGTGGACCTTCGCAGCCAAGGCAGAATCAGCCCAGGCACAGGCGAAATCACTTAGCTCAGCATCATCAGCAAAGGCATTAGAACTGGGACAATTCACACTTCTACACTCAGACGTTCCTAGTGCCTCACCACCACTAGCAAGCATATCAACGACATGGAAACTATAGTGATCAGTTCAATGGTCCTAGTTATCCACAGTTCGAGTATGCTCATGGAGCTAGACAGTTTGGGCAACCTCCCATATAGTTCCAGCCACGAAAAAATCGACCATCACAGCAGAGTCGATACTGTGCTCCACCGAAACAGAAATATCCACCGAGATATTGGATTGCTCGTGCTTCAAGACCAACTCAGTTTGCAATGTATGTGGATGAGAAGGAAGAGTGATTCGAACAGATCCCTCAGTTCGAATCTTCAAGGAAACCCAAGTCAATAACCGTGCAGGACCTAACTAAGTGTGGGTACCTAAAGTTTTTCTTGTGTTTTACAGAACCAAGAGGAACTGAGGAAGAGAAGAGCTGCAAAGCCAGTCTGGGTGTTGGACAGCGTATGCTCCAGGAACATGACAAACCAGAAGAATCTTCTCACCAACATCCAGTTTCAAGAAGGAGGTATCGTTACATTTGGTGACGACTCTCAGGGTAAAACCAAAGGATTTGGTACATTCGAAACGGATCTAGTGACTATCAGAAATGTTTCCTTGGTTGAGGGATTGAAGCATAATTTGCTCTCCATAGGCTAACTCTATGATAATGGTTTTTCTGTGAAGTTTGACGCATAAGGATGCAGGGTGAAATATGTAAAGACCAAACAGATTCTTCTACTTGGCGGACGATTTTCATCAGGTGGAGTCTACTACTCAGACTAGTCGAGTAGCTCACTAGAAATGTGTCTCGTATCCCAGAGCTGCTCAGAAACAAGCTGGCTGTGGCACAAGAGACTCAACCACCTCAACTTCAAAACTATGAATAAGCTAGCTCGCCAACAGCACGCAAGTAGAATATCGGATTTGAAATTTAGTCTGATGCATCACTGCGGTGCCTGTCAGCTTGGAAAGTTAGCTAGTGCATCATTCCGTCTTAAGATGACCCCATCAACGGATCGTATTCTGCAATTGATTCACATGGATCTTTTCGGTCCGGTCACCGCAAAGAGTGTGAGTGGAAATCAGTACACTCTCGTAGTCACTGATGACTATTCGAGATATACCTGGGTAATCTTCATGGCGTACAAGAATGAGACGAGGGAAGAATTGCCTAAGCTGATGGATAGACTTGCGAATCAACAAGGGAAATCCACTGTCTCCATAGGTCTTATCGCGGAACTGAGTTCCTCAATGAAACCATCATTGAGTATTGCGAGAAGAAAAACATCACTCATCAAACCTTAGTTGGAACTCCACAGCAGAACAGAGTAGCTAAGAGGAGAAACAGAACACTAAAAGATGCAGCGACTTGCATGCTAACCAGCTTATCCCTGCCAAAAAGATTTCGGGCTGAAGCAGTCAACACAGCGTGCTACGCACAGAACCGCTCCCTCCTCACAAAGAGACAAGGAAAAACTCCATACGAACTATGGAGAAACATAAAGCCAAACATTTCTTTCTTTCGTGTATTCGGTTCTAAGTGTTACATCCACAACAATGGGAAAGCTCAGTTGAAAACTTTTGAGCCAAAAGCTATCAAAGGCATATTCTTAGGATATGCTGCGAAGATAAAAGCTTATAGAGTTTTCAACACCAGCACCAAAATTGTGGAGGTAACACCTCATGCTATGTTTGATGAATCTACTTTTGAGTGCAGGGAACATTCTAAATTGCAGGCAGCTGAAGGAAGCACACCGGCCCAGTCAGCTGAGATAAGATCTCAAGCTTAAAGGCTGAAGAATCTTGCAGAGCTGCTTATCTGGTGAACCGAAGAAGAAGAAGTATATTCTTCTGAAGATGAGACTGAAGATCCCGTCACAGTTCAAGGAGGTACTCCAGAGTCAACTAACCAAGATCAGGAACTGAGCAACCTTCCACTCCAAGACCAGCCAGTTCCTAGTTCATCTTTCATCTCCAACTGAGGATCGAACTATACTAGAGTCCGAACACCTAGCTCGACACCTCCAACATCTCCAAGACTGGATTATTCCATCACAATGCTCGAATCAACAAAGCGAGCACAGAAGCATAAATGACGGTATGAAAGCCACGATAAAGACTCCGTGATAGGAAATCCAGAAGCTGGCATTCAAACCAGAAGATCAGCTCAAGTTGTAGATCCCCGACTCAACCAACTCAGTCAGGAACCCCAGCTGATGATGAACCAACTTTGGAAGCTCAATATGCTGACAAGCTCAGGATACTAGGAAAATTGGAGCAAGCAAGAGATGTAAGCATGATTGCATGCTTTGTAGCAGACGTGCCTGAACCCCAGACCATTTTGGAAGCTTTAAGATGCATCCACTAGACTCAAGCCATGCAGGAAGAGTTAAACGAGTTCCTCAGAAACTGTATTTGGGAACTTGTTGAGAAACCTGAAGGAGTCAAGGTGATTAGCTTGAAGTGGATATTCAAGAATAAGTGTGACGCCATTGGATGTATAGTGAGAAACAAGGCTAAATTGGTAGCAAAAGGATACTGCCAGCAAGAAGGAATAGATTTCGAAGACTCATTCACTCCAGTTGCTCGTTTGAAGCAATTCAGATCTTCTAGCCTACGCCGCTTACCATAAGTTCAAGGTTTACCAAATGGATATGAAATGCGCGTTTTTCAATGGCGACATTAAAGAAGATATGTATGTAGAACAACCTCCCGATTTCAAAATTGGTGATGACAGAGTCTACAAACTAAAGAAAGCCATTTACGGACTGAAACAGGCTCCACGCACATGGTACAAAACTTTGTGCGGCTTTCTACTGAAGTCAGTATTCATCCGAGGCTTAGTCGACAAAACTCTCTTCACCATCAAAGTTGGAGAAGATATTCTGGTGGTGCAAATATATGTCGACAACATCATCTTTGAATCCAAATCTGAAGATCTGTGCAAGAAGTTCTCCTAACTCATGAAGGAAAAGTTCGAGATGTCCATGATGGGAGAGATGAATTGTTTCCTTGGGCTACAGGTGAAGCGATCACCAGAAGGAATCTTCATCAATTAGTCCAAGTACACAAAGGAGCTAATCTCCAAGTTTGGACTGACCTCAAGCCGAATGACAAAGATCCCAATGAACACCAACTGGAAGATCGACATAGGCCAGGAAGGGAAGCTCGTCGATGCATAGATGTACAGAGGGATTATCGGCTCGCTGCTGTATCAAACTGCTAGTCTATCAGACATCTCTTATGCAGTTGGAGTCCTTGCAAGATTTCAAGTTGAGCCTAGGAAAGCTCACTTCCATGCAGCCAAGAATATCATCAAGTACCTCAAAGGAACAGTTCATATGGGACTGTGGTACCCACTAATGATAATATTGAATTGACCGGCTATTCAGATGCAGATCTAGCTAGAGACCGGGTTGATAGGAAATCAACCTCAACATATTGTCAGTTCATATGAAGCAAATTAGTTTCCTGGTTTCCAAAGAAGCAAGTGTGTGTCGCCATCTCCACAGCTGTAAGCTGTTGCATGCAAGTTCTCTGGCTGAAGTAACAGTAGAGAGATTATGAGGTGGACACAGGCCAAGTACCCATCTTCTGTGATAGCTCAAGTGCTATAGCCATCACGGTGAATCCAGTTCACCATTCCAAGACTAAGCACATTGACATTCAACATTACTTCATCCATGATCATGTCGAAAAGAAGGACGTCATTATTGAGAAAATTCACACTAACATTCAGAGAGCTGATATTTTCAAAAAGCCTTGGGTGGAAGCTCGATTCAAGATGTTGTGTCAACTCTTTGGACTGCTCAACCCAACCGAAGAAGAAGCCATGAAGATGAAGATCACAAGTTGAGGGAGAATCTCAATTTGAGGGGGAACTGAGCGAGTACGCCTCCCCATTCAGTCCAACTGATTGATGGAGTCAAACCTCGACTGAACTGACGACTTGAGTCAGTTGAGTGTAAGCTGAGTAAAGGAGATAGTCGATATCCACACCGACTGAGCGGTACTATGTTAACTAGTTTCTTTTTACTAAGGCGGGTGTTTTAAAATTAATTCAATCATTTATTAAAAGTTATTCACATTGAATTAGCCAAGCGGTCACAGTCATTGGAAAGCTCATCTAAACCCATAGACTATGCTTTTAGATTGCGAGTGGGCTGACATAGATGTACCTACTCTTCTCAGGCGCGCGAGTGTTGCGCACTACTGCTTATGAGCGTTCCATCACCATCATTCCTAGGAGCAACTTTTTCTCAAACGGTGCATTGAAGAATTTAGTTTTTCCCGAAGAAACTACACGATTCAATCTGAACCGTTGATTTGAATCTCATCTCTCCTATAAATAGGGGGCCTTGCAATTCAGTTTGCATATCAACCAGATTTCATATCTCAACAACTCCAAGATTTTCTGCCCTTTTCTTATGAAATTTTGCTTTGTGGTTTTCTCTCTTGCTAGGATTTATCTTCCTCTTCAGAAAATCCTACCAGATCGAGAATATGCCCATCCACTTTGCAAAGTGGAACTCTTTTCCCGCCAGCCCTGAATCAGTGAATCAATCGGTTCAGCAAGAACATTATGTTCATGGCTACATGAGACGTAAATGCTTCAAAGGTCTCCTGATGAAGTGGGTGATCCATGGTGTCAATCAGCTAATGCGGATCCCTGAGGTGTTCATCCAATTGCATATCCGGGTGAAGATCTGCAACCCCACGCTACGTGGATAGGTCGAGAGTAACCTGTGTATCAGGCATCCCGATCGGTCCTAGGTATTCCCTCCTGAGACTATGCCGTACAAGGTCATCCTCATCAGCAAATTAGTCTCAGTCGAGCTTCCTTCCACCGAATCGTTGAAGAAAGAGGTGGAACCCAGAATGCATCCTGCCAATCCTCTCTTTTCTTCACTTTTTGCTGATGCAAAAAAGGAGGAAGAAGTGGGCTAACTGTTGATAAGGGTACTTTCATGGAAGTACCCTAGCAGGAAGGCCGACAGGAATGGAGATCGTAAAGGCTCAAGGGCTGAATGGTGGTCAGGTGCCTTAGAAAGTTGTTTGAAGCATTCAATCAGATCGGACCTCAACCTCGAGCCTTCAAAGAAGCGAGGAAGAAGAAGACCAAGGCTAATGAGGAGAAGGCTGACGAAGTAATCAAAAGTTTCGCCTCGTGGCTCGAGACAGGTATTCAATGTGAAAGATGAATACCTTCAACTAACGTTAGCTCAGCCTTGGAAGAAGAAGAAGATGAAGACTCTCCCTTAAGGAGGTGGAGGAGTCGAAAACGAAGACCTATAGTGGGTTAGAAGTTAGGACTGTAGTTTAGCAAGAACTCAATTGTAAATGTAATCACTCCCCAATTTGTTATCTGTAATAACAAGTTGCTGGTTGTTAAAGGTCTTCAGTTATTGATCCCACTTGATGACAACCATCTCGTTGTCCAAGTTTGAGGTCAATTGTTTCATTTTTATCTTGTGCTAACCCCTTTCCTCTTATAAACTAGAATTAAGTTTATCTTTTAGTCTTGTTGGTATTAATTTATCATATCAGTTAGGAAAGATAGGTGATGTCAGTTTAGGGTTTTGACATCATCAAAAAGGGGAAAATTATTGGAAAAATTAGTAAAAGGTTTCGAACGACAACAACGACGTGCAAAAAGCAACGCTCGCAGTTTCCATTTTAGGAAAGTTTCCAAAAAAGCAAGTGGAGTGCCATGCTTTTGGCAGAGGTCAAATGGCTCTTGCCAACGGCTAGTTAGATCTCCCTCTATAAATAGAAGTCTCCACATTCAAGCTCATGGATGCAAATTGAAGTACGTACATAGGCGTAAGAGTTGAGAGAAAAGAAAAAGGTGAAGTAGCGGCATCAACAGACCATCTCTCTCCTCAGCAAGAAGACCTCAACCGGAGTCCAGTAGAAGTAGAGAGTTCATACCTCCTCCTGTTCTTTCTTCTAGCCTTTTAAAAAGCCTCTTCTTTTATCGAGTCTAGAGTTTAGGTTATTGCGTAATTTGTGTTCCATCAAACTCTCTTCCAAAAGATCGAGTCTGTAGCCTTAGGTAGAAGCCTCCACTTCCCTCAGTGTTGAAGGTTTCCCAGTTGAAAAATCCCCAACCCCCAATCCTTAGGTCCGACTTTGAACCTGTAATCAAAGTCATTAGGTCCCTTTAAACCCGTAATCAAATACCAAGTCCCTTGGAACCCGGAATCCAAGACTAGGTCCCTTAGAACCCGAAATCTAAGATCCAGGCGTGTACTTTACTTTCAGTATTTTAGATTCAGTTTCCTATCCAATTGACCAGTATACAAACTGCACAAGCACACCACTACACTAATTTGGGAACTTGACCTTCTTCATTTTTACAAAAGTTTTAGTTTTTGTAACGAGCTAAAATGCATACAGCTGACCTTCAGGCATAGGTGCCAACTGTGCCTCCAACTGTGTGATTCGCTCCAACTAAGCAACTCAGTTGTAAAGCAGCTCCAACTGACTTTTCCAGTTGTCGAGCCAACTGACCTGAGTAGTCTAACTCAGTGAAAAGATTTTTAGCAAAACGAAAATTGCTACTGGTGTATTCCTCCATGCCCTCCGTCCCCCCCCCCTCCCCCCCCCCTTATACACTAGATACTCGTTATCGGGACCATCAGAGAACAAGAAGCAGGGTGAAGAAAATCAGCAGACCACCACTCTCTCCAGCAAGAATAACCAAGTTAAAGAACAAGTAGAAGTCGAGTGTCCACACCTCCTCCTATGCTTTCATCTAGCCTCTTAAAAAGCCCTTTCTTTGATCGAGTCTAGAACCTTAGGAAGAAGCCTCCGCTTCTCTGAGCAGACTCGCTCCTAAAAGATCGAGTCTCTAAGCCTTAGGAAGAAGCCTCCACTTCTCTTAGTATAGAAGGATTCATAGTTGAAAAAACCCCCAACCCCCAAAACCTCAGGTCCATCTTTGAACCCAAAATCAAAGACACTAGGTCCCTTAGAACCCGCAATCTAAGACTAGGTCCCTTAGAACTTGTAATCTAAGACCAGGCTGTACACTTGCCCATAAAAGTGTTCTAAGGTTTTGTTCGAACTCGTAATCAAACTGATTAGGTTGTTTGGTGCCCGCAAATCAAGTGGAATGTTTGATAAGGATGCGTAAGCTTATCTAGTGGATTACCTCCCGAAAATGAAGTCGTGGTTGTAGGAGGTCAATCTCTGAACCACGTAAAAATACTATGTCGTTTATTTCCAGTATTTACTTTCTGTATTTATATTTCAGTTACCTAACCAACTGACTTTGCATACAAACTGCATATTCACAAACAACACTAAGCTTTAGGAACTTGACCTTCCCCATTTTCATAAATGTTTCAATATAGGTAACGAGCTTTAATTTCCACCAACTTCCGCATAGCTTAACTCTTTGAAACCTCAGTTAGAATACACAACTGACCCTCAACCAAAGAAGTCAGTTGTGCACCTAATTGCGTGATCAGCTCCAACACTGAATTTCTCAGTTGTTCAGCGAATTGACCTAAGCAGTTAACTCAGTGAAAAGATTTTGAAAGCAAGAATAATTGCTACTGGTGTATTCTCTTCCCCCCCCCCCCCCATACACCAGATACTTGTTACCGGGACCATCATTTGGAATACAATCTGGTCGGATCTTTTAACCCACGTGAGAAATAAGTTATATACAGTAAAATCTCTTTAAGAGAATACTCTATTAAGGAATAAACTCTATTTAGAATAAAAATTTATGGTCTCAAACTGGGACCGGTTATAAATAGAAATAAACTCTAAATTGTTATAAATCATATTTTTTCAAGTCCAATCTTAAGGAAATAAATTTTATATAGGAATAAATAACAATAAATACATACATATATATATATATATGTGTGTGTGTGTGTGTGTGTGTGTGTGTGTTATGTTAAAGTCATCATCTTTGGAAATTGACTTAATAAAATAGTGGGGTATTTATCATATGGTGCTTTTCCATTTTAGAAAATGGACTTAATGAAATGTTCAATTAGGGTGCGTTTACTTTGATGGATAATTTTCCATTGGAAAATGATGGATAAGAAAAGATGAGAAAATATTAACATTTCCATCCTTTTCTTATCACATGTTTACTAGGATGGAAAAGAATATTATCACATGGTTCCCCCACCCCTTCCCCATTTTTATGTCTTTTATTCATTGAAAAATATTTTCACACCAAAAGCTAAGGATAATATTATCCAACATTGAGAGAAAAAGAGTGAAAATGGGTTGCCCGAGAAAAATTTTCAACCTGCCCGGAGAAAATTTTCCATCATAGTAAACATGTGAAAAGGATGGAAAAGAGATGAAAATTTTCTTTTTCGACCCTTTTTCCATCAAAGTAAACACACCATTAAGGTAAAATGAGCTTAATGAAAAGATACGGAAGGAGTAGGATATTTGGATGCAGGATTTTTGCAACAAAACTGATGAGATGGAGGAGATTATTCGCAGTAAGTCAAGACTGGTTGCTCAAGGATACTCTCAAGAGAAGGGTATTGATTATAAAGAGACGTTTGCATCGGTCACTCACCTTGAAGTTGTGTGACTTCTACTCGGAATGGCTTTGTGTATGAACTTCAAGTTGTATCAAATGGATGTTCTTTTCTCAATGGTACTCTTCAAGAAGATGTGTAAGTGGAGCAGCCTTTGGGGTTTGTCGATCCTAAATACCCCAACCATGTATACAAGTTGAACAATGCGCTATATGGATTGAAGCAAGCACCTCATGCTTAGTACAAAACGCTCTCCAAATATCTCATCTCCAAGGGTTATGTTCGAGACGGATCTGACAAGACTCTTTTGTACAACAGTAATTATGAAGGTATTATTATTATTCAAATTTATGTTGATGATATAATCTTCGGCTCTGTGTCTCAGAATCTAATCCAGGAGTTCGTAGATCACATGACGGAGGAGTTTGAGTCTCTTTGTTTAATTGCATTATTTTCTAGGACTTCAAATTAAGCTATCCAAGGAGGGGATATTTGTGACTCAGTCAAAATATGCTCGAAGAGAGGTGAAGAAGTTTGGGCTGGAAAATGCTAAGGTGCATCACACCAAGAAGCGACGTGTCTCTGTCTTCAATAGAAGCTGAATACATTATAGCAGGATCAGCCTGCACCCAGCTCATGTGGATGAGCTAAATGCTTGAAGACTATGGAGTTTTGTTCGAGCCATTACTGCAACAATAAGAGTGTGATCGATATCTCGAAGAATCATGTCCATCATTCCAAGTCGAAACATATAGACTTTCGCCACCACTTCATAAGAGAACTGATTGAAGAGAAAATTCTTAACATGAAGTTCATGCCTACGGACAAGTACTTGGCAGATTTATTCACCAAGGTGTTGGATGCAGTGAGGTTCGAGTCCATTCGAGCTTCATTGGGTGTTTGTTCTCTCTAAATACTTTATAAAGACCTGGTGTTTGTGGTCTTCTGAACAAGCACATTTGTATATCTGTATTATTGGTTTTCTTGTTTTTCTGTGTGTTGTTGTGCTAGGATATATTGGTATAATCATTGGATCATGATGCATTTTGCAGCAGACAAGGGCTGACGTCATCTCTGCAAGTCTACAACGGCTAGTTTCTGTTCACGACTCTACGGCTTCCAAATATCTCAACGGATGATTTATGTTCACTTTTGAACGTTAGAGATAAGGATCACGCCAAATCTCTTTATATATATATAATTTCCTATTTTATAGGGATTTATTTCTATCTTTTGGATTAAGAGAGAGAAATTCACCGCCTTTGAAACTATATATATCTCTGTTGCTGAGTTGAATCTCATTATTCAAATCTATATTTTGCTTAGCTTTGAAGTTCTCTCTCTAACACATTGCTTTCAATCTTGTATTTGTGATTAGCTATTTCTTGTTACCTTGTTTGACGGAAGTCGATCGACTCAGAAGTTTGACGATGACTCTGGCGATGATGTCGCACCTATCTCCAGATTATTTGATGCCAGCAACAAAAAGAAACAAGTGCTGGGTATTGTGGACTATCCCGACATAGAATCTGACACTGGAGAAAAGTCTCCCCTACATGTTGCCTAGGAGAATTAGCCTACACGTTCTAAGTCATTCTCTCCGGCGAAGACTGCTTCTAAGTCTCCAGCGAAGCAATCTTCAGCTCAGGCGAAGTAGGTTGTTGAGGACTCTGAGTCTGACACGGAGTCAAGTGAGAAGGAATAGTCCTATGTTCCTGTTGTTGCATTGAAGAAGAAGGCTACTCCATCTACGCCTTCAACTTCCTGATTTATACTCCGGCATTGTATTGCCTCCACCGGTGGTTCTTAATCTTTAAGAGAACAAGCTTCGATTCCTCCGGTGATTCTAGTCTTCCAAGAGACTGAGAAGAAGCCTGCTGTTGAGGAAGAGATTCATGTTGATGAAGTTGTTATCGATGATGTGATTGTTGATCTGAAAACTCCTGTTCCAAGGACTGTGCCATTTACTAAGAAGTCTTCCAAGAGAAGACTTCGCAAGCTCTCTGACCTGCCCAAAAAAAGGCTAGGATTGAGGAACCTCCTCAGCTTTGATCAAAGTTAAGTTCACAGAATTCAAGGAAGACTTCACCACCATCACCAAGTTCGACGGGCTTGTCGCCAAATTCTGCGACAATCGAAGCATTTTGGATGGGTGGAAAGGAGCTTCCAAATTCTCAAAGGCCAAAACTGCATCACTCCAAGCTGAGTAGAAGACTCATCAATTCCTCATCTCTGAGCTGACTCAGTCCAATGTTGCTCGTGATCTAGAGATTGCAACACTCAAAGATGCAATCGCCTCCTTTTTGAATGATGCCAAAAGGGGAAAAGAAAGACTGATAATGGATGCAGTTGTACAAACTGAAGAAGATGCTGAGCTTGCCAAGAAGATTGTCGAAGATGAAAGCATTGATGTAAATGCTGAAGCAATGACAATGTTGTTGTGGATCAGTTTCTTAATAGTTTTTGTTCACACACTGGGTTTTTCTATGAAACCAAGTTGTAGTCGACAAATTTGACACACATTTCCATGATTTGGTGGTATATTTTGTATGGTTTAGGATAGTATTTGTGTATCATTTTGAGAATTTTATGGTGCAACTTTTTTAAAAATTGGTATGGTTTCTAATGCTTAGCACTTGTTTTTTGTCAAAGTGACAAATCCATGCGCCTAAATCTTGGAGAAGTTGTTTGATGCGTGGCAGGAAATATTTAATCGAAATTGGTTTCATGGAGAAGCTTGATTTTCGGTTGAATTTGATTTGGGTTGAATCTCGATTTTGGATTTGTATGGAGAAGCAAGTAGGTGAATCTGTGTGGAGAATGTCGAAAATGGATTTGTGTATGGAGAAGCTCAATTTTTTGAATTCGAAATGAGGGTAAGGTTGTCCTTGTTGAATTTAGTAAGGGGTATTGTTCGCTCCACGCTAAATTATCGGAGGGTGTTGGCGAGATAAACAATGTGGGAGGAACAAGAGATTTGCAGCGGGCTTAGCTTTAAACTACCAAATGCAAGATAAACCTCGATTAATAAGCTAATAGGGGTTTATCTTGACTATCAAACACCGACTAAGTAAACAAAATTGAACTTATCGTGGGCAGTGGCGCGCGTGTGAGCGCGCTCGCTCTCACTGCCATGTGGTGACCGCTAGTTGGTCGCGCGAGCCATTGCGATCGCCAATTTTTTTTTCAATTCAAAATTACTCTTATATATATATATATATTTCTTACCTCCTCACAAATCATACATTCTCTGCACTTTCATCTCTCTCAACTTTCATCTCTCTCACCGGCGGTCATCTCCCTCTCACCAGCAGTCATCTTGTCCAAAAAAAAAGGATCCTAATGCCAATTTCAACTCCAGTTGGCCATATTCCGAAGGATTTGATCCAAATAACCTGAACCCTCGTCCATCCCCTCAACAAAACATCTATTCTCCAGTGCCCCAATGAGATTTATTTTCGTCGCCCCAAGTCTTCGTGCTTCAATTTTCCACACAAGGAGCCTACGTTCCTCAATTTCCGGCCGGGGCCTTTGCACCGTTTTAAGGCTTCGAAGCCTCCAATGTCGCGACCTCCGGTCATCCTTCACAAGGCTCCAACTCCGGCTATCCTACATACCCCGCGCCGTCTTCCGATGATTTCAACTCGACAGTCAATTTGGACAAGGACGGAGATGAGGTTCAAGTCACGTTGCCGACAAAGAAGAAGGGGAAAAAGGCGGCGACCTCTGGTCGTGGTCGCCGTGGTCGCGGTCGTGGCAGCTGTGGTGGGCGTCGTGGAGGCGGTAGGGCGGCGATGGAGTTGGTGGAGTTGTCTTCCGAAAGCGAGGACGGGCCGCAAGGGTACACCGAGGTCGAGACGGAAATCTTGGCTCAGTGTTGGGTCGACATTAGCCAAGACCCTGTCGTCGGCAACGACGAAAAGAAAGATGCGTATTGATGCTGTATTTTGCTCTGATACCGCGAGCTCCGGCCCCAAGGAACGGCGAAAAGGAACATGCAAAAGCTCCGAAACCATTGGGATCGAGTGAAGACCCCATTGACGGATTTCCAACAACTTTACAAGGAGTGCGAGATCCAAAGCCGAAGCGGCGAGAGCGGCGAGGACATTTTGGCTCAGGCTCTCACCCATTGGCAAAGTTCGAGAGGCTGGCTCTTCAAGCACTTGGAGACGTGGCGGGTAGTAAGAGATACGCCAAAGTTTGTCGCGGTCCACTCTGCCAAATATCAAATCCAAGTGGCGCCAAAGAGAACGATGATGAGCGAAGATGGGAGCTACACCACTTCGGCGCACGATTCGGCGTAGTGGAGCAATCCGAGCGGAAGCACACCGCGGTCGACCACTCCATTTTCGGGCAACGAATTTGGCTCGGAGCATTCTAGTCGGCTCAAGCGCTAGATGGATAGAGACGCAGCAAAGGCGGTCGCAAGAGGATCGAGCTCGGGTTCCGCTTCGGCGGCGGCGGCACAGGTCGCCGATGCGATGAGGACAGCGATGTCGGAATTTTCGAGGACACAAGACTACCATATCGTCACGAGAAATACCGCCAACATGGGACCCGAAGAGAGGAGATTTTACGAGGCCTATGTCGCTGAACTTAAGAAATAATATGGGTGGACTGGTTTGTATGTTTTTTTCTAATGTAATGTTTTAATTTTATTATTTCTGAATTTATTATTTTTATAATGTAATATAAATAAAAATTATATTAAAAAAAGGAGCGAACTCCACATTAGAAGCTCGCCATTGCAACAAGTTTGGTGAGCTCGCTGGGGGCCCATAAAAAGGACAGCGAGCTCTAATATGGAGCTTGCTATTGCTTATGATCTAAATAAAATTTCATTACTATCGAATATGCAATTATAAAATATTTGATAATTAAATGTTTGAGATGCACTAATGGAAAGCGTTTTTACGAAATTATCGATCTTAGTAATCACCACTACAAATGTGAAATGCCAAGAAAAATACACTAATACTCCATGTGAAACGACTTTAAATTAGACGACAGCTTCCGAGAAGGAAGAACTTTAGTCCGAGAACAAAAGTCAAACACGCAGAAACAATAACAATAAAATAAGAAACGAGTGGGGTGGGCCCCGCCATCTCCTGACGACCGTTAACCTCCCAAAGCGGTCATCCAAAGTCTCATATTTTGTTCAAGTGTAATCGATTTTGGACGGGTCAAAGCGGTAAACCCAGAAGATGACTTTGAAGCTAGCTAGCATTTGCATTGCCCCCAACTGCTCTCGCCCGTGCTAGGGTTTCTAAATCCAACCAAAAAGGGGCTAATTATTGACTTCAATTGCCAGGTTCTAAATCAATTCCCTCCGTTTAGCTTGTTTCAAGCTGTAAATGATGCATTTTTTGCTTTCTTGTTTTTGTTTGTTTTTGTTTTTGGTTCATACTGTAAATTCATTTGCTCTAGATCTTGGTGCTGATATCGGTGGCGTGTTTTCTTGTGGTTAGGTTTGCAATTTATCTATGGGATTTCTAGTCACGGGATTGATTTTGAATTCGTGAAATTTAGTTGTTCCTATTGCATGGTCTGAAGCCTGAATTATGCGTTATTGCTTGCTGAATGCTGTTGCAATTATGTTTTTACCTCTCTTTGTTAAGCAGTTGTAATTTTTCTCCGCCACTTAAATTTATTTATTGGCGTAAGCATTATGATTTAATTTGAAAAACTATTTTTCTTTTATGAATTTCTGTCATTTTATCCCACCCTTCCTAGAAATTTTTTGGGGTTACATTTTAGATTTTAGATAGAGTGAAGGGTGAGAGAGCATATGGTGCCCATGAATAGAGATGGTATTAAGTCTAATTTGCTTTGCTTCGCTTCAGATTGTAGAGGCGTTGTCTGATGGGGACACCATCTGGATCTCATTTCAACAATCAATCCTCAATGTTGCCTCCTCGTCAACAACCTCGACCTGGAGGTGGGTTGCTGCAGACGTCCCTATCGTTAGTTTCAGCAGATGCCTGTGGATCTCCAAATCTTGAGCGCGGCTCAAATTCTGATCAGGTGCACGAATCTCCATCAGAGAGCGCCAGTTCGCGAGAAACCTGGCCCACAGCTGATGCATTGGTTGCAAAGAAATTGGACAAGGAGAAAGAAAGAGAAAATGGATTTGCTGAGCACTCTGTTGTCCGTCACTTTTCGAGCTCTGATAAGATGTCTCTTAGGGATCTGGCGAGAGAGAGGGTGGATATTGTAGCAGAGAGGATGCAGAACCTCCCAGACAAGTATCTGGACAAGTTTAAAAATGAACTCCGTACGTTTCTCGAAGGCATGGGCGGTTCTCAGCAAAGAGAGGAGTTCCTATTTCTTCAGAAGCTGGTTCAAAGTAGGGGTGATTTGACAGAGCAAACTCTAATCATGGCCCACAGAGTTCAGCTAGAAATTCTGGTTGCTATAAAGACTGGAATTCAGGCATTTTTGCATCCGAGTGTTAGCCTCTCACAATCTTCTCTTATTGACATTTACCTGTACAAAAGATGTAGGAACATAGCATGTGGAAGTGCATTGCCAGCAGAGGACTGCATGTGTGAGCTGTGCTCAAAGCAAAATGGTTTCTGCAACCTTTGTATGTGTACGATTTGCAACAAGTTTGATTTTGAGGTTAACACATGCCGCTGGATAGGGTGCGATTTATGTTCTCACTGGACTCATACTGACTGTGCTATTAGAAATGGACTTATCGGCATGGGACCTTCTGTCACTACTGGTTCAAGCTCTGCAGAGATGCTTTTTAGGTGCCGAGCTTGCAGTAGGACTTCTGAGTTAGTTGGGTGGGTAAAAGATGTCTTCCAGCACTGTGCGCCTAGCTGGGACAGGGATGCTCTGATAAGAGAACTTGACTTTGTGAGTAGAATTTTTCGTGGGAGTGAAGATCCAAGAGGCAGGAAATTGTTCTGGAAGTGTGAGGAGCTTATTGAAAAATTGAAAAGTGGTGTTGCAGAACATGTGGCTTGTAAAGTAATCTTAATATTCTTTCAAGGTAAGGTTCTTTTTATGAGTTTGTAATATATACGTCTGTTAGTATACCAAAATTTTCATCTACGTGCTATTTGTTTTGTGTTGAGCTATATGTCTTGACTCATCTGAAGTGTGTATGAAATCTCTGAACATGCATACTTGTTATGTTTTGACAGTATTTACCTTTGGCATCTATGCTTGTAGACAAAATGCTGGACTTCCATTTTTTTTATTTCCATGACTCTTGAAATTGGTTTATCTGCTCGTTGTGTTCTTCTTTTGCTTCTCTAGGTATTTCAATTTGCCCTTTCCTGTTTTCGTGATGTTGACATGCCAAAAGGTGTCCGACCTAAGATTAGAAGTTTCCGACCTAAAATTATTCATATATGCATTGTTGTTCCATGCATTTTCAAATTGTGTTTTGTTTCCAGAGCTTGAGGCAGACCCCTCAATGAACCAAGAAGGTGAAGATGGCAGGATGATATCCCCACAAGAGGCGTTCAATAGAATAGCTGATGTGGTACAAGAAGCCGTTAAAAAGATGGAAATTGTTGCTGAAGAGAAGATGCGGATGGTCAAAAAGGCCCGTTTAGCTGTAGAAGGTTGTGAGCAAGAGCTTAAGGACAAAGCTCGGGAAGTTGCTGCTCTAAAGATGGAGCGACAGAGAAAAAAGATGCAAATTGATGAGCTCGAGAGTATTGTAAGGCTTAAACAGGCCGAGGCAGACATGTTTGAGCTGAAGGCCAATGAGGCTCGACGTGAAGCTGAGAGGCTGCAAAGAATCGCACTTGCCAAGACTGAGAAGTCAGAGGAGGACTATGCTAGTAGATATCTCAAGCAAAGATTGCACGAGGCTGAAGCCGAGAAGCAGTATTTGTTCGAAAAGATCAAGCTTCAGGAGAGTTTGAGGCCGACACAAAGCAGTGCAGGAACGAGTGAACCTCCGAATGCGATGTACAACAAAATCCAAGACCTGCTCAAGAACATGTATAGCACTTCATCAAAGGGAGATGCCCAATCAAGCGATTTTCATTCTCTTGGTGCTATTCCTTGACTCTCTCACTCTGTAAATTAGATATTTAAAGTATGAGATGCTGGTTTTACTCTTTTAATGTATGCTGTTGAACCTTCTTTGCTGATTGTCTGTAGTCTAGGGAGAGGCTTATGAATTGTTGATGGAGAAATGTACAATTCTGTCATTTGTTGTATTGTGAAAACCATCTTCGATCTCCAAATCAATGTGATTCTGCTAATTTGCTACATTTTACTTGTCCTAGTCCATTTTATTTGTTTCTGAATTTGTAGGTTGCAAATGCTTATTTTATGTGAGATGGTAACTTAGTGGTTATAGAAAATTTGAAGGGCACTTTTAACCGATGTACAATCAGTTAAGCATAATTAGCATTGATTTTATTTATGAGATTGCTTGTTAAGAAAGAATGAGCAATCCCAATACAATACCACCGCCTTTTATTTGTTTGTTAATTATTTTCATTTCATGATCCTTGAGGGATAAGATTGGAATTTCCAAAAGTAGATCCACATGCATCTCAGTCAGTCATGTTTATGAGATCTCAAGATCTGCTCAGTTTTTGCCTTTGCTTTTAAATATTTCCATTTTCACTTGTTAACACACACACACACACACACACACACACACACACACACCACTTTCTGCATTGTCATAACTGTAAAAGCTTCCACCACCCATCAATGGCGACAATCCTATCTACCGTTCTACTTGTCCTGATCTTCTTCTTTTCAATATCAATGCCTTCAGGTAACATTTTTATTGCTATATAGTATATGCCCATCTTCAATGCCTCATCAAATGAAATTCTATTTGATCTTATTATTTTTTTCTTCTACTGAAAAAGAATGTTGATACTTGATACATAGTATTCATATTTGACGCGATTGACATCCCTAATTAATCTGCATTGCCATTGCAAGTATTCTATCTTTGTTATATTGGGTTTTGATGAATAAGTTGTAGCGTAGACGCGCAGTTTGAAGACTATTGCATAGCAGACGTGCAATACACAGAAGACGTGCTGGTGTATCCGATGAACTGGGCGTGCAGCAATGGCGCAGACTGCAGTGCAATCGAGCCGAATCAGGCGTGCTTTTATCCTAACACAACAAGGGATCATGCTTCTTATGCATTCAATAGCTACTATCAGAACATGAAGTCTAAAGGAGGCAGCTGCTATTTCATTGCTGCTGCAGTTTTAACCGCTCTCAATCCAAGTAAGATCATAACCTACTTTTTCATAACTTCTTATCATCTTTCAAATCTTACATTTTTTAAGTTATGTTCATGTTTGATTGCTAAAGAAAAAGAAAATCAAAACTATTTGAGCAAGTTATACTCTTCCTTAATCTCTATCTGGAATGGATGTTTGGCAAAAGAGAATAGATAAGATTTGAGTGATATTGCGAGGAGATAGAGAGAGAGAGAGAGAGAGAGAGGGAGAGAGAGAGAGAGAGAGAAATTTGGATGATCAACCTAAATATTTTAGATGAGATTTTGTCTTCACATTTTGGTGCCCACGACTATCAATTTTCGTTTAATTTTTCTTCCATTTCTTTTTTTCAGTTTCATTTTCTTTTATTATACCCAATTAGGATGTATCATTACTATTAACATTTAATTTCAAAGTAATAAAATTGATAATTTATTAAATCCATAATAAGGGTGAACGATTTGTCGAATTTTGTTTTCTAGTGATGATGGTAATTATAATGATTCTTTACATTATACTCGATCTATCCCATTATTATTGGTCTCTATTATTTTTCGGATTGTCTCATTATTCTTGTTCTGTTTCTATTTTTGGAAATAATTAAGAGATGATTAGGATCCAATTAATTTCTTAATCAACCCACTTTACACCTTTCATCCTACGTTTTAACCTCATTTTCTGTGTCATACACTATTCTCCTTATCTCTATCTACTTTATTCAACTTTATTTCACTATCAACTTTCTCTTTATCCACTTTATTTTATTTTAAAAACTCCACTAATATATATTCTACTCTTAATTATTTTCTCCTTAAACCATGTACCCAAAAGAAATATGCCAAACGTGGTGGGAAAGAGGGAGTAATAATTTTCATGATAAATAATAAATTTAATAATGAGATACGAGTGAAATTCAACTACTATTTGTTATGCATCATGCATCTTATATAATTAAAAAAATGTGGGGTGAAGCAGTAGAAGTTTCTTGATGTATTTAACTATATTAATTATGTATTGGCAGGTCACGACTCGTGCAAGTTCGAGTATATACCAAACCCGTAACAGGCGGGATATGAGAATTGCAAATACAGAGATCTACTTTCACCGATTGCTTTTTGGGGTCGTTTCCATTTTTCCTTTCTCTTGAAATAATTCCTATCCTTTCTATTTTGTTTCTTTATTGTTTTTAATTTTCTCTTCTAACTTGTAACCCCTAATAAATTATCACTAAATTAATTTTAATTAGGATTAATGTACTGACCTCGTTTTTTCGAAGGGTTCTAAATTCTTAGTTGAATCCGAATATCATATCCAGTATATAAATATTATTAAGAAGTGGATTTGGGTGCGAATTATCTTTCTATCATTTGGATTCGAATCATCACATTTCTTCATAATAATTGTTATTTTTCCTCCTAATTATCCCGTTTTATTTTAACTATTCTTTTTTTACTTGGGAGAAAGGGAAGGCATAAAGGATAGAAAATGGGGTAGATTTCATCAATGTTGAAGGGTTTTGAATTAGATGTGTTAAGAGCAATAGTGCATAAATACCTTTAACTATTTTGAGCGATCAATAATTGTTCTCTAACAGTTTATCCCTCATCTAAATACCTAGGCTATAAAAAAAGGGGCAATAATGTACTTTTTAGATATGAATATGATGCAACAGTTTTTTTTGAGGGAGAATATGATGCAACAGTTAAATAGGTGTTGATATTAAAATAAAATGGTGTTATTATATCAAAGTACTAGTTATTGTAAATAATAAAACTAATTTTGTAGCCACCATAATTAGTACATAAAATATTAGCTATTTTGTAATGATAATTAAATCTAAAATACTTTTAGGTGGAGACTATTATGCATGAATGGAATCATATAAATTATAAATCAATGAACCTAATGGGATAATAATGATATGAAAGGAATTAACCAAGAATACAATAAAGGTTATAGTAAGGGCTCATTCAATATGTAGCATTTTCATCCGGGTGTACATTTAATGATGTGGAAAATTGAGATGGTCCACATCTCTTTTTTTTTTCTCCACCAAAATAAATAATCCATCTTCGTCTTCTACATCAAATATCAACTAAAAATAGTAAAATTGTTTGCTTCACACCGAATTTAAAAAAAAAAAAAAAAAAGAATCCGATATATTTTATTGAACTAGTAAGAAATTGGGGGTCACAGGTATTGCATGTATTTTTACATAAAAAAGTGATTAATACTTTATCATTTTAATTCTGATGATTAGTTTTTATTTTTATCATAACAAGATGGCAAGAATCGCCTATTAACTCTTTTAATTTAGTAAAATTCTTAAGCTCGATCACCTAGAATCGTCGTCAAAGAAACCGGGTCGGGCCTGATCAGCCCATTGGGCCAACTGTACAAATCATCCGGCCCGAAACGCTGCAAAATTCCTAGGCCATGCCAGAAAATATGCTCACTAATATTCTATAAGTTGATTTTCGTTAAGACATATTTAATTAATGAGCAGGTCTTGCATGAGACCTATTGCATGGGCCATGCAATCGGGCCGGGTTGACCTGTTGACCCGTTCATTTTTTTTTTTAATTTTTTTTTCCGGCTCCAATTTTACGGCTCCGCTTTTGGCTATGGTTCCGTCTTCGCTCCGATTACTAATATAAGGATAATCGGCGGACAACAATTTGGACTTTTTCGACTCGCTCGGAGGCCTTCGGCTCCCCTTGCTCGAATCTTGAGCAAAGAAAAAGCGGCAAACAAAAACACAAAGAGGCAAATAAAAAAAGGTGGAAAAAAAAGTAGAATTTTAAAAAAAAAAATTGAAATAAAAGCTGAAAATTTAAAAAAAACAAAAAATTCAGAAAAAAGGTTAAGAAAGGAAATTTAAAAAATTAAAAAATTAAAAAAAAAATAGGCGCGTGCACCCACGTCCTCCACGCCCCCCACGCGCGGTCGTATGGGGTGCGGCAGGTCTCATATAAGTATTTGCCTTAATTATATATAGTTTACCTCTCTGATTACTATTTAATTTGTGCTTCTCACACCACAAAAATAAGTTTAAAATTAAATAAAAGATTACACCAGCACAAGAGGTGTGGCCATCATCGGCCATGTCAAAAATACTGGAATCTTGCTGGACCCCATTCTTCTCAACGTAGCCATTGGTGCATTATTTGTACAAGGAAATTAATTATTTTAGGGAAAAATTAGACATAAAGTTTCAAATACTTTTGTATTTGGAAAATTTTTTGTGTGGGTGTACATATACTACACATACTTTTCACAGATAATATTTTAGTAATACTCCCTCCGTTCAAAAATTATCTTTCTACTTATTCCTTTTCTTTGTCCACAAATCATTTTCCTACTTATCTTTTCGTACAACCATACACTCCTACTTTTCTTTTATTTACTACTCTTTGTCATTGATGACCCCACCTTACAACAACTTTATTCCTACTTTTTAGTCAATACAATAACTTTATTCCTATTTTTTGGTCAATACCACCATCTTTTTGTCATTATCGCTGTTTTTTGTCATTATCTCACTACCCTTATATTATAACTTTTACCCAATCAAAATAACTTTTCAACTTTTTGTAATCCGCGTGTCAGAATCCAAATGAAAATATAATTTTTGGACTAAGGAAGTATAATATAAAATATTATTATGTGAGAAATGAGTGTACTTAATACATGCTCTTGTATTTGAATGTATGGATGTCAGAATTTTCGAACTTCTCTTTAAATAATTAGAAGTTCAAAAGATGAATGATGACAAATTTTCAACTGTAATTACTAGTTCAATATTCCCTCTGTCCCGCCACATTTGTCATATTTTCTTTTTTCGGCGTTCCATATGTATTTTTCTTCTCATTTTCTGTATCGTTCAATATTCACTATCTTTATAACTACTTTATTTCAATTTAATAATTCTATTAAATATATTTTTTCTCTCTAATTATTTTTTCTTTAATTCTCGTGCCCATAAAAACTAGACAAGTGTGGCGGGACGGATGGAGTAATTATTTTGACTAGCTTTTGAAAAATCTATCATCTCCCATTAATTTATAATTACAGAATAATAACTGGAGTAATTGTCGTAATAGTAGTTTATTATTGTAATTAAAATTAATCAGACTTATGAATAATAGACATGAAGAGACGTGGAATAAGGTTCTAAAACCTTTACATCCTATATCAGAGTTGATTATTTTAAAGATTTTATATCCCCAAAAAAAAAATCCTATAGTAGGAGTAATATTTATAATGATTACTACAACGAAGGCTTGAAAGTCTTTCATCTATTATGGATGGCCACAAAACTTCAAACTTACCCTTTAAAATACGAGGTGTCGATTTCATAACAAATAGAGTTTCCATTTGTTCAAGGATGCTCACCTCTCCTAATTAACATTTATTTGGTGTAACAACTAACATAATTAAGAACATTTAGTTCGAGCATAAAGGTTATTAGCTAGAGTAATTAAGTTGAGGGATTTATTTTCTAATATTTATACAGCCACATTTAAGATAAAATGATTATTGGACTTGTCTCAATAATAAAGTGTAATTAATCTAATGAAATAAAACAAAAGCAATGAATTCCAATCTCTTGCGACATGACGTTTGTGCGTTGCTATTTGTGGAGGACGTACGTCTCTTATATATCATGTATCTACAACCAAATTAATCTTCATCTTTTTTTCTCATAGATTAAGAAAAAGAAAATCAGAGCTGAAAAATAATACCATGCATTGAGATGAAAAATAATTAGTCAAATATTAAATAAGCATAATAAAGTATGAATAGTAGTAGTATACAAATTTCAGCCCAATCATCACTAGTGTATCTGTAATGTTCAACTTTTTCAAAGGAAATTGATTCACTATACTTATATTGAAGGTGATGTTGCAAAATCAGTTGCGAAATAAATTGTCAACAGTAGTGTATGAAAGATAATATATGGACTAAATTAGATTTAATTAATTATAATTTTGAGATCAATTAATTGTTAGACTATTGGATTAATTGATGGGAGACAAAAGTTTAATACAGACTCTGTGTACATCATCGCAGGGTATGGGGCGATGTTTGTCACCGATTAAAAATAGGAATCGATTTTTTTTTTATTTTTTTTTTCACTCCGAAAACTAGGGTTAGACCAGAAAATTAATCTGCATTTCGTAATTTTTAGAAAATGACACGTTGGATATTCGATTCAGAGGATTCCTAGCGTTCTTGGATCAAGATCTCCAAAGTAAATTTGGTCACACATCAATTCAACAATAAAACACATTGACACCATAGTAGATGATTTTAAGTGCAGATTTGATAAACTGCGCAACCTGTTACATTATGCAACTAACGAATTCTAGGAAATTTTCTAGGCATGAATTAAAATTTAAATCCAGAAATAATTTTACACATGGATTAAATTGTAAATCTCGATCTATTTATTGGTTATTATTTCCGCTGCATATTACTAGACGATGTCAATATAACCTAAGAGTGTGTACATACAAATATATTAATATCATCAAAATGGCAAGGGAAGAATCAAACAAGAAAAAGTAAGACTAGTACATTCTTTTTTTTTTTCTTTCTTTTATATTACGCATACAGTTTGCCACAAAAAGGTGGGCGAGATAAGTGTAGTCATTAATTAGGTGTAAGAACAATTAAACTAGGGTTGGTATGCATATGATTTTGGAGTTGAAAGCCAACTTCCATTCTCCTTTTTATTTCCTATTTTTATTAATTACGTTACTTTATATTTTCACTCGTGGAAGCAATTGCATCTCATTATTGTGATTATCAAATCACCACCCAAATCCTGCCAAACATGTACAATCAGCAAGGCTTGCCTTCAACATCAATTTTCCTAATATTTTCGATTATAGTGCCCATCAATTTTTTTAATTCACTTCGATCGAGTTCACATTCACTTGAAATTCAAAGTTTCTTTTTGTTCTTTTACATGTAACAATTGATTTGATCATGTATATGATGTGATCAAGGCCAATAATCATTCGAGTAAATAATAGAGATAAGCTCGAATATATTACTAGACGTATAATGATCTACACGAATTAATAAAATTATTTAATATACATATTAATTAGCGGCTGCAGATTATTCTCGTCGTCAAGGGAAAACAAAAAAAAAGGATTGTTCACTCCCCTTAATTGTTGACGGAAAGTGGGGCATGGTGTTCGGCCATTTTTAGTTACTTACCAGTTCTATCCTCTCTTTTATCCGCTCAATTTAACATCTAGTTTTAGGTTATAATTTCTTAATGAGGATTTGATTGCTGAAGTTGAGATTTATAATCTTTTTAAAAAAGGGCTATATATTTTGTTATTAGAATTTATTGCATTATAGGTTCTAAATTTTACAAATCAGAGTACCATGTGACATGTTCCTACAGATCCTTCTAAATTACTTAAATGATTTATAATTATATTTGCAGGATCTACACTTAAATCCGTTGTCTATAAGCGGTGAAAATAGGACAATAATATATAAGTATAGTATTTATTGTGAAATTCTATGTAGTTATCTAAAGTACTCCAGATAATTAATTAATGGTTGTGGGTAATTTTGAAAGCGGCTTATCGACATTATGTAAAATCATTGTACTTGCAATATGTGATTTACATGTTTTGTGTGATTTATAAGCTACTACACAGTTTCCATGAAATTAAAAAAAAAAAAAAAAAGGAGGGGGCGGAGGGAGAAGATAGTAGTTTCATTAAAATTGAAGTCAAAAGGTTAGCCAAATTTGAAGAGCCAGAGATGTGCTGTGGCTCAAATGGTGACAAAACAATATTAAGTTTTTTGTACATTGCGATAATCCGAAAAAAGGAGAAAAAAAAAGTAGCAGGATGGTGAATTGATGATAAGACTTTGACAAAATGAGGGTATAATTATTAAAGCCAGAGTCTGCAGAAAGATCATTTTAACCAATAATACTTGAGTAAATAAAGTTACTATAGTATTTTAAGTCCTAACCATTAATTAGCCTTGATAAATAGGTCGAAAATAATAATTACTCCACAGTCGAAACTCCACTTCATATTTAGTTTTAGCTCAAAAGTAAGAAATATTAAAACCCGAGTATAGTAGTTTCGGATCGAATTTCATTATTAAAATGTGGACCTAAATTAATTCAATTTACAGTCAACTAATCTGCAAATATTATTAAATTTAGTGAATTCAAATAAAATGGTTCTACTTTTAATCAACTTTAATTTTAGCGACTTTACGTCCTAGTAATCGGATTCTAACACACACGCTTATGAAACGGTGAATTTATGATTTGATCCCATTTAAAAACCCAATTAAATTCAATTGAATAATACTACATCGAAATGTAATTCTGTAAATAAATTAGCGACCACTGTTTCTAATTAAAATCGACAATTCTTTAGGAAAATCATAGAAAAAAAAATTAGGATTAATATTGAAACGAGAAGCATTAATCATGTACTTAGCAGCATAAATCTCGACAATTAGCAACTGCTAACTAACTAATTCAAGAAATCGCTTGTCATTTTGCCTAGTAACTAACTCTTGAAAACAAATCAAGAAATCGCTTGTCATTTTGCCTATTTTGAGCATCATAATTCAGTTATTATTATTAAACAAATCTGTATGGAATGGTGATGGTCTCCGAGTGAGACAGATTCGAATCTCTAATGACTCGAATTCGAATTTATATTTAATGATTTATTTGTAATTCTTATTAATTATTACAAACACATAATTTAAATGAAGACAATATAAATCAATGATCTAGACTGAGACCTAACATATATTAATATTATGGGTATTGCTATTTGGACACACTATATTTTCAATCATACGGTGGTAAAAATAGTGATTTGACGGAATGTTTTAACTAATAATTTAATTTCATAATTTCTACAGTTTGGTTATTAATAAACATACACTTTTTAAATTTTAATTATAAAGTTTCATCCCAATTTAAATTTACAAGATTAGGAGTTAGGTGTGGAGGAGAGTAAATTTTGGAAGCGGGTGTGCGTGAGATCGATATTTTGGAAGATGTCTGAGTAGGAAGAAAATTTTGAAGGCAGTCGGACAATTTTTATCCTATTTCAAGCACGTGTGTCTAGACGAATAGATCTAATTATTGTAATATTATTATATATACATATACAAAATACATTATACGTACATTACATGTATAATTAAAATTGAATAACATACGTGGTTAGTGTAGTATCGGTATTGAAACCATTTGCCCGACGGTGAAGGCAATCTCTTAAAATCCAATAATGAATCTTGTTTTACTCGCAAATATTCATATTTCAAAGTTGCTATACCAAACACTGCCCATGTGATTGCATGCATCATGCCTTATAATTGCATTGCATATTTCAATTACTTTTATAATCAATCAGTTTATGATCATTTTTCATAATATTTTACAAAATTTCTTATAAATGTTTACAATTAGCTAGGTTTTCAATCTTTGTGAAACATTTTTTAAAAACAAGGTTTTTGAAAACTTTTACGTATGGAAATCTATTTTCAAACCCGGATTCTATTATTATGTAATTTAAAGTAACAAAAATCATATTTCCAATAAACACTATAAGAAATTCATAGATGAAATGGAGCGAAACGACCAATTTAAAATGTACGGAGTTAAGTATACTCTATATATGTCTACTATTTATTTCTTCTCTATGTAGTGGTAGTAGTATCTCTTTATCGAAGGAATGTGTTTTATTAAAACTAATTATTGCTTGTCCATAAATAAATGAAAGTATTTACTAGGAAGAATATAAGAAGGTGAGTTGTGCCTATCAAGGCCAGCACATGCAAACACAGAGTAAAGAGTCAGCAATATAGGCCACTTCCCTTCCTTTTTCTTTCTCTCTCAAGCCACAGCCCACTAGGAGAGAGAGAGAGAGAGAGAATTTTGTAGTATTATTTGTTTTATCAATTAATTAGGACGTCAATTTTCCTTTGATTGTCTCTTTACATACCTTCCATTCTCATTCATCTTCTTCCCGAAGCTCTCATCTCTCCTCTCTCTCTCTCTCTCTCTCTCTCTCTCATCAACTTTGAACTTATTGGAGTAGGCAGCAATGGCAACTGAGAAGGTATGCCATCATGCCCCTTCTCGTCCGATCAATTCTTCTATTGCATGAAAAGATTTATATACATATTTATAAATATGCAAATTAACCGATATTGTATAATCATAATTTCAGGTAACGCCAATGATACTAAAGGTCGATCTCCAGTGTCCATGCTGCTACAAGAAGATCAAGAAAACTCTTTGTAAATTTCCCCGTGAGTCTCTCTCTCCTTCCATCTTTCCTCTCTCTCATCATCATTACATATTCATTTGCTTCCACACACACTCAATTCAAACTGATCATTTCAAATTAAATATAAATTGGCAATGCATTTTCTCTATCACTAATTTTGAAAATGCCTACATAACAATCTAATTTAAGGAAACTAAAAAATGCTACTATATTTTTCGTGACACAAATTAAAGAAATTAGAGACCAAGTGTATGATGAGAAGAACAATCAAGTAGCAATCACGGTGGTGTGCTGTAGCCCGGAAAAAATTCGGGACAAATTGTGTTGCAAAGGTGGCAAAGCTATCAAAAGCATTACCATTGTCGAGAAGCCCAAGCCCAAGGAGCCCGAAAAGCCCAAGGCAGCACCAGCCGACAAGCCCAAGGAGCCCGAAAAACCCAAAGCAGCACCAGCCGACAAGCCCAAGGAGCCCGAAAAGCCTAAAGAGAAACCCAAGGAGCCCGAAAAGCCGAAGGCAGCAGCAGCAGCCGACAAGCCTAAGGAGCCCGAGAAGCCCAAGGATAAGCCCGCTGGGCCCGAGAAGCCGAAGGGAAACGGTGGAGCACCACCCCCAGCCGAAAAGCCCAAAGAGGCTCCGAAGCCCGAACAGGCGGTCGCGATGCCACCAGCAGCCCTGCAAATGATGGGGCCCGGACCGGCCCTCGTTCATGGGGTTCCATCGATTTTCCCCTATTGCGGGCCGAGCCACGATCCTTATGCGGTCAGCCCGTATTACAGCGGTTACGGATTCCCTCCGACGTCACAGCCACAGCCCATGTATGAAGGATATTATGGGAATGGGCATGGATACGGGTACGGGTATGGGCACGGGGGAGTGACCCATGCCCATATGAATAAGAATGAGAACTACTTTAGTGATGAAAACCCTCAAACTTGCACCATCATGTAATGGCGTAATTAATGCCTTTTTCTTTCTTTAGTCATATTATCAAAAACAAGATTATAGAAACAAAATAAGATTAACATAGTGTCGGTTGGGGAATGTGGTGGTTATATATATTTTTTCCATTTTGTATTAATAAAAAGTTGTCATTAATCATTGATGACTTTTTGTCACTTTATGTGTATTTTTCTTTTGAGTTATTAATTCCAAACAGCTCATCTTCTTCACCTTTTTGTGAAATTGAAATTTCATTCAGTTGGTAATGCTGACAAATTGTTGGTGTCATGCGTCCTCATTCGGATCATTCGGTGCTACTCGTTGTTATCCGGCCGTTATGTATAGAGGATAAAACAAATTGCATAAAATAAATATAAAAGTTCAGTTCTAACAAATATTTTGAAGTGACTTATATAAATAATTTTATCAAATGGATAAAGGCTTCATGTCATAATTGGCATTATTACAAATATCGGTCTAATATATTTCCTCTATTTTGTTATTACGTGTCCTGGTATGAAAGAGTAGTGATATTTTGACACTTGGGACTATGTTGACACCCGATTTATTAGATCAAAACTGGTCGGTTAAGTCAATTTTTAAGGATCCGGTTTTTCGATTTTTGTAGATGGACAAGTTTATCCTTCATTATTAATATCTCCCACTAATTTACGATTTGGTGGTAATTATTTCCCTCCCACTTTTTTCTCCCTCTTTTTTTTCCCTCCAAATCGTAATTATATATTTCATAGGTTATTTTATATATTATTATTAAATATATATATATATATATTTTTTTTTTCATTATATTATTAAAGTTAAATTTTCTTAAAAAAATTTCGGCCTCAGTTATATTATCTTAATAAATATTGAATTAATTCTCCTATAAAAGTAAATATTATTTAAATCATTTATAAACTTACTTTATATTATTTTATTAAGATAAACGTATTGAAAATATATTTTAAACGTATTTTTATATTATTGTATTGTTTATAATCTATTATTTTTTTCCCTCCCAATAAATCATGATATGGAAATCCCTAATCTATAGTAAATTAGGTAATATGGAAACAAATGTTAAATCACGATTCTAATTTTAACCCAATTCGAAAAATTAGCTAATTTTTAGCTAATAATTTTGTTTACCCAATTATCAATCAAAAAATTACCAAAATTAATTTTTACAAAAAATTACCCTAAATCTATTATTATCATTACCGAAAATATATTGGGATATATATTATGGTTTAATTTTCCACATGATATCACAATCCTAAATTAGTGGAATATATTATCACTCAAATCACGTTCATGATAATAGAAAGATTTACATGATCGGATTACATGATTTGATTTGATTTCATTTGATTAAATTATATTTTACCACATTTTTTTTAATTTTATTAATAAAAATATATTTTTCAAATTCAAATTTAGTGAAATTAATTGTAAAATTAATCTAAGTTTACTAATATAATTAAGTGATATAGGGTCGAAAGTAGTCGAGGTTGAGCGATTCACGAGCATACTTCCCTATAACACAAACTATTGTATAGTCACGGTCAATCACCACTGAGAAATTAAATTACAAAGATCCTATTTCAGTGATTGTCTTTTACTGATCTCATCTTTTACGGAATCAATACTCTTTGATTGTACAAGAATATGTGGAGCTGAGCATGTCTGGAAGAGCACCACCTACGGATTCTTTCTACTCGTGACTACGAGATTGGATCTCTCTCTAGTACGCTCACTACGATAGTACAACTTTACCTAGTAAATTGCCATCCTCTAAACCGAAAAAGGGCTATCTTTTGCCAATCATTGAGAAACTTTAAATGAGGCTCAATGGGTGTTTCTAACCAAAGTACGTTCAGTTTCATCACAAGAATTTCTGGGGGCACTAGCACAAGCAAAAATAGTGGAAAAGCTTTCCCCGATATATCAGATGAAAAATGGGTCGCTAGCAATGCAATAATTCGAATTTAGTGAAATTGATTGTAAAATTAATCTAATTTTACTAATATAAGTGATATAGGGTCGAAATTAGTCGAGTTGGAGCGATTCACGAGCATACTTCCCTATAACACGAACTAGTGTATGTTGACGGTCAACCACCAATGATAAATCAAATTTTCAATTAGATAATGCAATAATTCGAATTTAGTGAAATTGATCTAATTTTACTAATATAATAAAAATACACATATATGATTCGAGAATAAGAATATCATAGATGTGCATAAGAAATAACATACTATACAAAAATGAAACTAAATAATATTTCGACTGATTTTGGATGGAAATTGTGAAAATTAAGATGATATGCAATCGCTAATTAGATGGAAATTAGGTCAAAGTTTCCTTATATTTTTTAATCCCTGATTTATAGGAAATTAGGTAATTATGGAAAACAAATAATTTTATTTATGGAAAATTATCAATAAAAAATATTACTCAAATTAAAATCACCATAAAATTTGCAAAATTATCTCCAACTTCAATTTCAATTTTCGAATTCCAAATCCCTAATTTATAGGAAATTAGGTAATTATGAAAACAATTTTTTTTTATTTATGGATATTTATCAATCAAAAAAATATTACTCAAATTAAATCCTAGTTTGAATTTCAAATTTTGAAAAGCATTTTCGCGATTTTAGATTAGGTTAGTTGCTTAATTTTCGGTTAAGGGTATATTGAACTATTCAAAAGATGGCTTAATTTTCGAAAAATAATAAATTATAATTGAAGACCATTTAATTACAAGATTGTCATTGACACTTGGTCTCTTGTGTCAAAATATCTTTACTGATTATGAAATTTGATTTGTTTTTGGTGTCTCATTTCATAAATTTTTAAAAAATAATGCAACTTTTGAGAAAAATGATGCAAAATTTTCTATTTTACATAAACAATAAATGTTAGTAATTATTTACTTTTTAAGTTTTCTTGGCAATAATTATAAATGAAAATGATAATATTCATTTTCCTTTGTTAGTGTGTTTTGACGGTTGAGGACACTTATAAAAAAATTAAATAATTATCACTTGGCATTTTCTTGGTATTTACCTTTGTCATTAATTTTTCTACTTGATTATATACAATTTATCTACTTTTATACTCCATTTGGTAAAGAGATAAAAGGACCGCCGAGTTTTTGTGTAATCGCACCCAAATCGGTTTTCTTAATTATGAAATCGAGAAATCATATTTACCCTTAAAAGTTTTATCATACATACATTACGTAGTTAAATTCAAAATTTTCGTCGTACATTGACGTCAATTAGTTGAGATATGTTTTCGGAAAATTCATAAATTGCTCCTATGGATGAATATGAATATGATATTATGTGTGATTTATTCGATAAAGATGGTCCCGAAGAGACTGATGCATCAAAGGACACTCAAAATGTCAGTGACAATGGAAGAACAAGGATGGATTAAAGTTGTTTGGAATACAAGAGATATTTTCATTGATTTGTTTGATTTATTAAGAAAATAAAATCTCTAGTTAACGTGGATAGAGATATGATTTTTGAATGCCGGACACAATAGCTATTTAGCAAAGTCCTTCGAGAATTATTCGCTATGGTTTTACGTAAAGCCTATTTTATTAATGTAGTGATAACATGGTACATAATGTCTAGGACATAACAAGTTTATTTTAACATCATAATTCAAAAACCGATTCATTAATATTCGGTTTTTCGGTTTACACATTTATCTAATTTATCCTTATTTTATTTTAGATGTCATAATCCTATTTAGGTATATCTAATTGTGACAATCCATAAAAATACACACATTCCAATTGGCAAAATGAAAAATACACACATCTCTTTAAAATAATGAAAAATACACACTTTTGAATATTTGTAATATAATATGTCATCTTATCAAGTACTTTATAGCACATCTCTTACACATGTGTAAGAGATGTGATATAAAATACTTGACAATCTTGGCTGTGCGTGTAGACTCCAATCATTTAGTGTTAATTTTTTGATTATTTGACAATCATTAACCAATAATTATGTAATTTAATTATTTTATATGAAATATATACGGATTAAGTAGCGTACTAAATTCAGTCGTAAAATTATGAATCGGCATTAAACCAACCTAAATGTATATCCTGCTCGGCTAGAAGCAAATCCCGCTCGCCACGTGTCAAATCCTGTTCAAGCGAGATATATGATCCTGCTCGAGCGAGATTTGCCAGGTGGTGAGCGGGAAATGGCAGAAAAGTTGGTCAATGTACAGAATGATGGCTGACTAGTGCCTGACATGAATTACTTGGTAGTGCAGACATGAGACATAGCTAAAGTTAATTTATGCATGTAGAAATAAAATTCACCACAGGGAAAATGTACAATTTCCACGTGAAATGCAGAAAAAAATCTGTTTACTATATTTGTAATATTTGTAATATAATATGTCATCTTGTCAAGTACTTTATAGCACATCTCTTACACATGTGTAAGAGATGTGCTATAAAGTATAAGAGATGTGCTATAAAGTACTTGACAATCTTGGTTGTGCATGTAGACTTCAATCATTTAGTGTTAATTTTGTGATTATTTGACAATTATTAACCAATAATTATGTAATTTAATTATTTTATATGAAACATATACGGATTAAGTAGCGTACTAAATTCAGTCGTAAAATTATGAATCAGCATTAAACCAACCTAAATGTATATCCTGCTCGGCTAGAAGCAAATCCCGCTCGTCACGTGTTAAATCATGTTCGAGCGCTCGCTCGAACAGGATTTAACACGTGGCGAGCGGGAAATGGTAGAAAAGTTGGTCAATGTACAGAATGATGGTTGACTGGTGCATGACATGAATTACTTGGTAGTGCAGACATGAGACAATGCTAAAGTTGATTTATGCATGTAGAAATAAAATTCACCACAGGGAAAATGTACAATTTCCACGTGAAATGCAGAAAAAAATCTGTTTACTATATTCATAACTCTATATGTTTCACCATTCACAACTCTGTTTTCCACACCCTCAAAACAACCTTTAAATTTTTCATCAAATTCGAAAGTGGGCAACAATATTTGACAACAACATCAGTTGAGGTATTTTTTCAACCTTGTAATTTTTCTCTCGTGTCTGCATAATTTTTATTGTACGTAATAAATTAGAAAATGAGTCTCTTTAATATTCGAAACATTGAAATTTATATGAATTGACGTATAGATTACATTTTTTAAGAGTAGATTTTACTGCAAATATCGAAATTTATTATTTTCAAATATGGGTATGAACTATTCCACGCTCTAGTTAGTGAAATCCCGATTGAAAATTTATTATTTCCAAATATGAACTAAGAAAAATTCTATAAATTTATTTTTACACTTTCCCACTCGAGCATACCTATTTTCCGCTCGTTTTTCAATTTCCCGCTTTAGCGGGATTTATGTTTGCCGAGAGGAATTTTGTACATTAGGATGTAAAAAACTCTAGACTTCGAATATTGTAATTTCCCGCTCAAGACATGCAATTTCTCCCTCGTGAAGCTTAATCCCGCTCGAGCGGGAAATTGATGAGGTTGGCGAACGGGATTTGCTATTTTTGTGTTTTTTTTTTTTAGTTTTATATGTTTGTACTTCTGTGCAGATGGATCACTACTTCATTGTCAAATACGGATGAACATGGTCCGGTTGTACGTACTCGGGCGAATATGAATTCGTTTCGGTCAAAAGAACGGCCTGAGGTACAACATCAATTGTCAATTGAGCGTAAATTTCTTTAGCACACAGTACGAGTTGCATTATCTTGAGAAGTCTCAGAGAGGACGCACTGCAAAGTGCTCATTAAGCACCGATGGTGATTTTTATCAGTTGTGCGCGATGCAGCCAGAAGCAACTGTGTACGTGACTCACCAATTACCGAACGTATACGTGCCTGTGTTTGGTGCTGATTATTATGAAGAAATGGATCGTATCCAAAGACAGATGTTGTCCTCCACTTTTATTGATGATGCATACCCCGCTCGGGGTAATTATGCATTGACATCCACACATTATTTCGCATCCACATCGACTCAAGTTCCAGAGACAGCAGATGGTTCAGACGATGATGAAGAGGCAGATGGTGATGACGATGATCAAGAAGCAGATGGTGATGACGAGATCAAGAGGCAGATGTCGCGTTGCTTGAATTAATCTACCCTTGGAATAACTTTGAGTGTCAATGGCCTTACAAACTCGAGTCCAAAGCTTTAGAAGTGGTGCTAATTGTTCTAATCGCCCAACTTGTACTCTTCTGTCAACACTGAAGTACATGGAATCGTAGAGCTCAGCAGTCCACTTCTTCATATCGATCCTGACCACTATAAAATGGCTGTCAATGTGACACACAAGAATCACCTGCATGAAACGTACAATTCTACATTACTTCCCAGATAATTATTTTCAACATTAATTCATTTTAATTCAGTGTTACTTTCTACTTACGTGTTTAGCTCCAAATATAGGAGCTTGTTGGCTACCACTTCCTCGTCCATGTTCTTGGAATAATATGCTGGTTACAGGTTCATATTCTGCATAAGTGCCCCACGATCCCCGAAGCTCTTGTTCGATGTCTATTGCTAAAATCTTGTTATTCCATTCCTCTTTGAGCTAGGCCTGTTACAAAGATAGATGATGTATTACGAAATTATATTAGAAAGATAATTACAAAGAAATTATAAAGATAGATAATCAACTTACGAAGACATCGCAGTCCAATATCACAGTGTTGTTGTGCGTCACGGCGTCCAAGATGTGATCTCGGTCCACAAGTCGCTTTCTCAAGTAGGCTAAGAATAAATCTAGGACCTAAAACCAAAAGTTTAGTTCGTGTGCATAAAAATATATATAAGAAAACACGCCAACATTTTTTTACCTCGATTCCCATGTCTGCCTTTTGATTTTCAAGTAGCCTCCACCACTGATGCGGCACATATACGTTGCTTGCATTAGTAACCATGAAATCTTCTAGATCACCTTGCAAAAACAATTCGTACGCCTGGATCAATTCAAGCGGAAGTCGTAGCAGTTCTCTTTGGGCAACCATGGGTGTAAAAAATGTTGTGGAATGCTTTCGAGTCCTTTGCCCTCTTCTTTGTTGCTGTAAGGGCACGTTATCACGTGCTGCCTCATCCTCTTCCTCTGTCGGTCTCTATGAAATAGGGACTGCTGGGATCGGTGACGCCACCTCTTTTAGACAAGCCTCCAAACTCTGTCCATGGCCCTACACAAACAAAATAAACATCAATATCTTACGTAAAACATAAGAAAAGTAAAAAAAATTATCTAATATCTGTGAAATAGTTACCTACCGTGGTAAGAGCGGACCACAATGCATCAAATTGCTATTTGCCTTGTGCATTGAATGCCGAGATGGATCATGTATAAAAGTACCGTACTCATCAAACATTGCACTCGACGATCCTGCCTTGTGCATTGAATGCCGAGCTGGACAATACGGCGACAAAAACAGTTCTGCTTGGATGGAATGACGAGCTGCACAAGAATCTTCCTCCGTTCCCTATCCATGTGCATGTTGATGCACGGAGGGGCGGCGTTGGTCTTCCGGTGCTTGGACCTGTGGGGCTCGCACTGAGGGGCGGCGTTGGTCTTCCAGTGTCTGCATAGGCATGGACCACAGGGTGGGCTGATGTGCAGGGGATCGGCGTGTAGATCCACATCGGGCTTTGTCAAACAAGCCCTCAATCCAAGATTTGAGCTTGGGGAACAGTCTCCCCTCCACTTTCTCTACAATGCGATACTCTGCAAAGGCAATCTTTGATCGAATCCAGCGCAGATCACTCGATCGTAGGACGTGATCAGTCCTACCACTGGAGGATGAATATCCTTCCTGATGAACACACTTTCTTTGGTCTCGACAGCGAGGTGGCTCTCGGTACTCAGGATCCTATTCCTTTGCCTCTACCTCTCCCTCTGCCTCCGCCTCTACTTGTTCGTAGGTAGCAGGCTACCTCTGTCCACCTCGTTGTCTCTGTTCTCTCCTTGGAGGAGGTCTTTCATACTCATCTTCATCATCAATTACTATGGCATCGCGTGCCTGACGGAAAAACTGTTTCCCTTCACATAACGGATTGCGTGGCATTGCATAGTGATGAACCCATATTTGTGTCTGTTGGGAAATTTAAGTAAAAGTTTTGATTGATTCCAAAACCAACTGACCCCAACCGAGTAGATGTTGCCAGTTCCTAATGTCAGTAGTTAGGCTCGTTGTTTGAGCATTGTTAAGATTTTATCTTTACAGGACTCCAGCTGAAGACGGCAACAAGGCTTCACTCAGATAGAACATCAGTTGTAAAGAAGACAATTGAGCGTTCATCATATGAAGCATTGAGAAAGGGGGAAGTTACACTCAACAGATAGAACATCAGTTGTGAGGAACACAACTGAGCGTTCATTCCATGTGAATTCAAAAAGGGATAAGATACAAGGAAGACAACTGAGCGTTCAGTTTCAGAACATCAGTTGTATAACTCAACCCAGAAGATCAACAGCATGAAGTAGAAGTCAGCTGAGAGTTCAACTGTCAGCAGTCAGATAGAACATCAGCTGAAGAACAAGCTAGTTGAAGATCGAAAGTCTTAACCGACCACTCCTTGTTGGAAGTCTGTTGTTAAGATTTGAATTTGAAAAAGGAAGTCACGTGAGGGTTTGACCATTCAGTCATTACTCCATTTGGCCCAACACAAGGTTGTCTCAGATGAAAAGCAGAAGAGCACAGATGCCAAATCCGAAAAGTCTGCAGAGATGAGAGACAAGCCATCGCTTTCAAAGAACAGAGATCAACAGCTCCTCCAACGGCTAGTTGATACTCTTCGCCTATAAATAGAGGCCTTCATTCATTCAGAGAAGACACACGATACAAGACACACGAGATAAGACATATAAGACACACACGCGAGAAGAAACCAGAGAGCGAAAGAAAGAGCTAAATTCTTCACGAGCTGAACTGCATTTTAATCCTTTAGAACATCACTTGTTGAGAGTTCTAGAGTTAGTTTCTGTGTCTTTAGATCGAACCTTGAGAACATCACTTGGTGAGAGTTCGTAGAGTGTTAGATCAAAGCTCACCTCGTGTTCGAGCTTTTAGTTGGAACCTCATTTTCTTTCACCTGAAAAGGTTTAGGATCCTACTCTTCCTGCAACTGAGTAGATAGGTTGTTTAGTACCCGAAAACTAAACTGTAAGGTTGATAAGTACCCGCAAACTTATCCTTAACGGTTGCTCAGCCCGCGTAAGCTGAGTGGTTTGTCCAGAAGAACTTGGACAGAGTTGTGTGGACTCACAACTCCCCGTGGACGTAGGAGGTTTCTCCGAACCACGTAAATTTCTGTGTGCTTGAGTTTATTTTTCAATTATTTATCGCATATTCAACTGACCTAACTAACCAGCATACAAACTGCATCTTAACATTCTCAACTGTCTAGGTTCTTGACCGACCGTGCATAAAAGCGTGAGTTATTTTTAAACGAGTTATTTTCCACCACATTCCGCAAAGCACTTCACTTCCAACTGAGTGTTTCTTCCTCAGTTGTGAGTCCAGCTGAGTATTTCTACTCAGTTGTGATTCCATCCGAGTCTTCTTACTCGGTTGTGATATTTTCAGGGGGTTGAATTTTTAAAAGCTTTATCTGGTGTATTTCCCCCCCCCCCCCCATACACCAGAACTCGTTTCGGGACCATCAAGTGGTATCAGAGCAGTGGTTCAAAAGACTACTGACTCTGTTTCACAAGGTGTGAATTCGAGGTATTTTATTCAGCGATCAACTGAACAGATCTCTTTATCACACTAGTGCATATTTGCTTGCATATTTCTGTTGCTATTGTGTGCAGATGGACGTCAAAGATAATATCGTGGTCATGTTCTCGGTAGTAAATTATACATCCTGGAGGACACGGATGAAGAAGATCTTACTGTCGAAGCATCATAGGATGCAACAAGTACTCTCGTCCGGACCGATCATCATCAAAGAGAGAATCGCTCGCACTCCTACAAATCCCAACGATGGGGATACAGTTGTGGAGTTTGTGGAGAAGCAGCCGAAAGACTACACTCCAGAGGAAGCCAAGGAGAGCCAGTTAGACATCTGGGCTCAGAGTACGATTATGTCAACTGTTGGACAAGATTACCTCCCTTGGATAGAAGAGTGCGAGACTGCAAAAGAGATGTGGGATATCTTGGCATAGCTGAGTGAAGGAAGCGATGAGACGAAGGAGAACAAGTTCTCACATGCATGCCAAGACTTTGACAACTTTTGTCTGAGAACTGATGAAACAATTGATCAGCTAGACCTCCGGTTTATGGACATCCTCAGAGAAATCAATCTCAAAGTGTTGCAAGCTCTACCGGCTGAGTGGGATACCTTCACCAATATCCACGAGAGCCGAGCTGACCTTGGTGAAATGGGAACTGAAAGATTGTTCTCAATTTTAAAGGGAAATGAGTATAAGGTAAACCGAAGAAGATCTCAGTCCTCGGTTCAGACGAGTCGACATGAAGATGTTGGCTCAGCCACAAAGTCAGTTGCACTTCGAGCTGACTACTCCAAGTCAAGAACATCAAGGCCAACCAGGTCTGCAGATACAGCTGCAAAGGAGCCAAGCAGAGAGGAACTGCAACAGAACATAGCCGCCCTGTCAAAGAACAAGAGAGATGCCATTGGATTCATAGTGAGGAATAAGGCAAGGTTGGTAGCTCAAGGATATTGCCAACAAGAAGGACTCGATTTCGAGGACTCTTTCGCGCCAGTTGCAAGACTGGAAGCCATCCGAATCTTTCTAGCCTATGCCGCATTTCACAAGTTCAAGGTCTATCAGATGGATGTGAAGTGTGCCTTTTTCAACGGTGATATCAAGGAAGGTGTTTATGTTGAACAGCCTCCCGATTTTGAAACTGGAGATGGAAGAGTGTACAAGTTGAAGAAAGCAATCTATGGACTGAAACAAGCACCCAGGGCTTGGTATGACACTCTTTGTGGTTTTCTTCTGAACTCGGGATTCAAACGAGGGTCAGTTGACAAAACATTGTTCACCATCAAAGTTGGAGAAGATATACTTGTTGTGCAAATCTACGTCGACGACATCATATTCGGTTCTAAGTCGGAGGAATTGTGTGAAAAATTTTCAAATCTCATGAAGGAGAAGTTCGAGATGTCGATGATGGGCGAGATGAACTATTTTCTTGGACTTCAAGTGAAGCAGTCACCAGAAGGGATTTTCATCAATCAGTCCAAATATACTAAGGAGCTCATCACCAAGTTCGGATTGCAAACAAGTAAGACAACAAGGATCCCGATGAATACTAACTGGAAGATTGAACCTGGAACTGATGGAAAGCTCGTGGATGCCAGTAAGTATAGAGGTCATCGGTTCTTTGCTCTATCTAACCGCCAGTCGGCCAGACATATCATACGCAGTTGGAGTGTGTGCTCGGTTCCAAGTTCAACCCAGGGAAGCACACATGTTGGCAGCAAAGAACATCATCAAGTATCTGAAGGGAACTGTTAATGTTGGGTTGTGGTATCCAACCGACGACAACATCCAACTGACCGAATACTCAGATGCAGATCTAGCAGGAGATCGGTTGGACAGGAAGTCCACATCTGGACACTGTCAGTTCATGGGAAGCAAGCTAGTTTCGTGGTTCTCCAAGAAACAAGCATGTGTTACCACTTCTACAACCGAGTCAGAATATATGGCTGCTGGAAGCTGTTGCATGCAAGTGTTATGGCTCAAGCAACAGCTGAAAGATTATGAAGTCTCAACTGGACAGGTTCCTATTCATTGCGATAGCTCAAGTGCCATTGCTATCTCTTTGAATCTTGTTCATCACTCTCGGACAAAGCATATCGACATCCGTCATCATTTTATCCGAGATCATATTGAGAAGAAGGATGTATCCATGGAGAAGATTCCAACTGAGATTCAGAGAGCTGATATCTTCACCAAACCTCTAGCTGAAGCACGGTTCAAGATGCTATGTAACCTCCTTGGATTATTGGATCCATCAGATGATGAGTCAACTGAGGTGAAGAGATAGATATCCATCTGAGGGGGAAGCTCAGATGAAGGGGGAATCCCAGATACGGATCGCCAACTGAAGACATCAGACGTCAGCTGAACAGACGAACTTGAGTCAGCTGATGGTATGCCGATCAGATGCAGATTGCCAACCGAAGGAATCAGACGTCAGCTGAACAGGCGAACTCGAGTCAGCTGATGGTATGCCGCAACATGGGAACACAGCTGATTTCGACATCAGCTGGCAGGTATCATTTATGGCTGAAGGTGTTATGATCTTAAATGAGAATGTTTGAAATAAATTCAAACATTCCTTAACATGTCAGTTACATTAAAAATAGCCATCATGTCGCATTAAATGTAAAGTACGGCTGAACATCAATAGCCTACTTTATAGTGCGACTGGACTGACATGAAAACCTGTACACCTTCTTACGCGCTGGTTGGAACTCGGTTCGTGACGTCAAGTCAAAGATAATCAACAGTCGCGTAATCTCAGCCGTTGATGGATTCGCGCCATTTAACCCCAGCCGTCGATCTTAATCAAGTCAAAAACCTATATATAGCGGAAAATCAGGAAGTGATCTTTTACCTTCCTCATTCGTATCTATCTGCAATAACTGTTCATTGTCTTCCCAGTCTTTGTCTAACTATTTTCTGCAAAAGATTTCCCTTACTTCTTCCTATAAATACCTTTGCAGTGATCATAAATAGCCCCCAAAAGCAAGAAAATGGCTTCTTCCGGATCTTCCCTTGTCCCTACCTCTTACGAAGAATCGTTCGACATGCTGGTGTCGAAGATCCATTTCGAACAGATCCTCTCCGATGAGGATTTGGAGTCGCCGGTGTTGGCTCCCCTCGCCAATACTCTCAGAGAGAATGGCCTCCTCGAATGGGCCAAGCTTTGCCCCTCCCACTTGCTCAGGCGACAAGTCGGGGAGTTCTACATCAACCTGCAAGCATCCATTGATAGTAGGGAAGGAGTGACTACAGAGGTCTCCTGCCGCCAACGCGACGTTCCGGCTAGGACCATTCGCCGCGTCACCTTCCCCATCAATGTTTCCGATACCCTCCGCCACATCATCCCCGTCAACCACACTGTCACGGAGTTTCTGTAGAACATAACCGACGAGCAGGCGGATGAGTTTCTGCAGAATGCTCTGATCGAGCCAGAGAGGTTGAGAAGCAACATGCAGAGGACGAAGCTGAAGCCAGAACATCACCTGCTGTTCGATGTAGTTTCTAAGGTGGTGTTCGGTTATAGTGGTGCATTCGGCGATATCAGCCGACCCAAGTTGAAGCAGTTGGATGCCTTGGAGCACCAACACCAGATCAACTGGTTCCAATACTTCCTGAACCAGTTCATGGTGGAGAAGTCAAAGATCTCCGAGACAACAACTGAGTCTGGAGAGAAGCTGTTGAGTGTGAAAGGGACGCTCAACTTCGGCTGCAAGATCTCAGCCCTGATCCTGCTTGCGACCAAGGATCGCAACATGGTCTGGGAGGACTGTGAAGAGACTCCGTTCAAGAAGTTGCTGTTGTTCCCGACAGCTAAGAAGGCACAGGAGGTACTCAGGAGTGTGTATACTCCGAAAGAGAAGAAGGAGGTTGGAAAGACTGCTGAGTCTACAGCTGAGGGGGAATCAGCTGCTGCTCGCCCCGTTAAATCCAAAATTGCACGCCGACGAGCTGAGTCGGAGAAGGAGTCAGCTGAGGAGCCCTCCAAGAAAAAGGTTGAGGGTGAAAATCAAGAAGAAGGTTGTGGTTGAAGAGCCAACTGTTGAGCCAGCTGAGGAGCAAGCTCCAGCTGAGGAGGAGGCACCGGTCGAGTCTGCGCCAGCTGAGGAGGGAATGCCAGCTGAGGAGCAAGCTCTTGTTGAGGAAGAGGCACCAGTTGAGTCAGCACATGCTGAAGAGCCATCTGAGTCGAGCCGCTCAGCTGAGGCTGCCACTTTTGAGATCGCTCCTCGCGCAACCGGAGCTGACGAGGCTGAGGGAATGGAGACGGATGTGACGTCAGACGCTTCTTCCTCATCTAAGGACCTTGACGATGCCCCAACCTCCCCCACGGCTGGAGTTCATGCCGTACCGCCCCCAGAGCCTCTTGCTCTTTCAACCCTTCCACAACCAAATGTTCCGAGCACCCTGCTCGATGCCAACATTGTGACCGCTCCTTCGGTAAATGTTGAGGAAACAATTGAAACCCCCTTCCCAATATTCCGAGCTCCCAGCTCGATGCCGATGTTAAGACCAACTCTTTGGCCAACATCGATAAACCTTTTGAACCTCTGCCATATGATATTTCTCCCTCCCCAATAAATGAAGCAGAGGACCTTCAGGCAGTTGCTCTGGAGCACGAGGGCAGGGTGGCCTACTGCTTCCAGAAGCTGCTAGGCATGTTCCCTAAAGCTCGCAACATGCCAGTCTTCGCCACTCTGGGAACCGAGCTCTTGTACCAGTTCCACCTGATCTTCAGCCATTGGTACGTCAAAGAAGATACGATCAGGGTGCAGAGCTGGGACAGGCTGAAGTCAGATGAGTCCCGCATCCGAGCCTACTTCAACTACTCCAACCTTGAAGTGGCTTACAACAACCAGATTGTGCTGCTCACTCGTCGGCTGGACCAGAGCCGAGCTGAAGGGACAGACACCAGGGAAGCAGCTGGACAGGAGTGCATCGACTTTCTCGACAGCATGTTGGTCAAGTCAGCTGACTTCCTTGAGGATGTGGATGCCGCCGCCGCAGCAGCGAAGGAAGAGGAAGAAAAGCTGCAACAGTACCTATCCAACCGACAAGCCATGGTCACAGATGAGCCTCTAGCTCTGATTGCACAAGCCCCTCCAGCTGATCAACATGCTCCCACAACTGAAGAAATATGTGAGCTGGTAGCTGAGAGGGTCAACCAGCTGAGGACTGAACTTCTTGCCAACCTCCAGCAACAAAAAGATGACCAGCTGAGGGTGTTGGAAGCGCAAGAAGTGAAGAATCAGCAAATGGTGGAGGAGAATGTTGCAATGAAGACCAAGCTGGAAGAATTCTCCTCCTCCACCAGTCAAGAAATGTCAGAGCTGAAGTCCACTCTGTTGGGATTGAAGTCGAAGCTGAACGTCTTCAAATCCTTGGCCGACTCCAATCTTGCCAAGTCCCAGCAAACCCAAGATGCTGAATGGAAGTCTCACTTCGAGTCGTGATGGGCTGAGTTCGTGGCTTTTCAATCTGAGGTCATCGAGAACCTCTCTGCTTTAAAGAAAGTCGAACAAGAGCGCCAGGACTCGGATCTAGCGAAGAAGGTTGAGCTTGAGTGCGCTGTCGATGAACTCTTCAACCGCCTTCAACTAGCCGAGGATCAACTCACCTCTCTGGATGGTTCAGTAGCAAGCCTTGTTGCTGATGCCAAAAAGGGGGAAGAGACCCAAGCCGAAGAAGAAGTGCCAGCTGCAGCAAAATCTCAGCTGAGGAAGAAGACAAAGAAGGCCGCTCTCAAGTCAACCGAAGTCGGTGGAGCTGAAATGTCAAAGGACTTGGAGCTGGCAGAGAAGTTTGGAGTTTCCTACAACTCCATAGCCGAGATCGCAGCCGAGCTAGATTCGAAACTCGACAGTATCACAACCGAAGAGTGCATCGCAGCTGCTAAGGCTATGGATGTAGAGGAGAAGGATTATATGAACCCGGGCTGGATAAGGAAGTTCACCGCCAGCCAGGCAAGGAGGGTGAACCAGTTCGAGGAAGAGGTGAAGAAAATGTCCTAGAATTTAGACCGCAACGTTGCCTCCCGCAGCCGACGCCGAATCAACAAACATCAATCAAAGGCGGAAGCTCGGTTGAAGCAACAAAGGTTTCCAGCAAAGTCCAAGGTCGAGAGTCGGTTTAGGCATGTTGACAAGTGGATGCCGATCGAGTAGAATGAAGAGTGGGAGCTGTTCAAGAAGGAGTTCGTGAACGACTTCTACTATAGGAAGGTTTACGCAACTGACGACCCGAGGAAAGCGTTGAAGGAAGCGCTGACTGAGTTGCACTCAGGGGATCCGGGCATGTTCAGCCAGTTCAGGCGGGCTATGATTGAAGCCAAGCTGGACTTGAACAAAGTTCCAGTTCCTAAGAGGGTTACTTATCGGCCTCCTCTTCTCCCAGAATCTCGCAACCCGAACCGCACGAAGATTGCAGCTGAGGCGAGGCAGGTTTGCAAGGAGCATGGAGTGGACATTTCCAAGGAGTCACCTGCCAAGAGGGAAATTTTTGTTAGAATTTATAGTAAGTATGGGCTAGAATTTTAGCTCAGATAGTTTTTGAAGCAACTGTTGTAACTTTTGTTTTTTGTACTTATCCTTGTAACAATCAGTTGTAATGAAAACTATTCAGTTATAAGATTCACCTTGATGAACAATCTCTCATTGTCCAAGCTCTGAATCAAAAAGTTAGTTCAATACCATGTTATAACTGTGCTAACCCTTTGATGTTTCAATCTTATAGACAGTCTAGAATTTCAGCTGAGATTTTAGATAAGTCAGTTAGATCTAGATCAGTTGTGATCTGTAAGGGTTTTAGAATTCGTATAAGGGGTTTTGGCATCATCAAAAAGGGGGAAATTGTTGGGAAATTTAAGTAAAAGATTTGATTGATTCCAAAACCAACTGACCCCAACCGAGTAGATGTTGCCAGTTCCTAATGTCAGTAGTTAGGCTCGCTGTTTGAGCATTGTTAAGATTTTATCTTTACAGGACTCCAGCTGAAGACGGCAACAAGGCTTCACTCAGATAGAACATCAGTTGTAAAGAAGACAACTGAGCGTTCATCATATGAAGCATTGAGAAAGGGGGAAGTTACACTCAACAGATAGAACATCAGTTGTGAGGAACACAACTGAGCGTTCATTCCATGTGAATTCAAAAAGAGAGAAGATAAAAGGAAGACATCTGAGCATTCAGTTTCAGAACATCAGTTGTATAACTCAACCCAGAAGATCAACAACATGAAGTAGAAGTCAGCTGAGAGTTCAACTGTCAGCAGTCAGATAGAACATCAGCTGAAGAACAAGCTAGTTGAAGATCGAAAGTCTTAACCGACCACTCCTTGTTGGAAGTCTGTTGTTAAGATTTGAATTTGAAAAAGGAAGTCACGTGAGGGTTTGACCGTTCAGTCATTACCCCATTTGGCCCAACACAAGGTTGTCTCAGATGAAAAACAGAAGAGCACAGATGCCAAATCTGGAAAGTCTGCAGAGATGAAAGACAAGCCATCGCTTTCAAAGAACAGAGATCAACAGCTCCTCCAATGGCTAGTTGATACTCTCCGCCTATAAATAGAGGCCTTCATTCATTCAGAGAAGACACACGATACAAGACACACGAGATAAGACATATAAGACACACACGCGAGAAGAAACCAGAGAGTGAAAGAAAGAGCTAAATTCTTCACGAGCTGAACTGCATTTTAATCCTTTAGAACATCACTTGTTGAGAGTTCTAGAGTTAGTTTCTGTGTCTTTAGATCGAACCTTGAGAACATCACTTGGTGAGAGTTCGTAGAGTGTTAGATCAAAGCTCACCTCGTGTTCGAGCTTTTAGTTGGAACCCCATTTTCTTTCACCTGAAAAGGTTTAGGATCCTACTCTTCCTGCAACTGAGTAGATAGGTTGTTTAGTACCCGAAAACTAAACTGTAAGGTTGATAAGTACCCGCAAACTTATCCTTAACGGTTGCTCAGCCCGCGTAAGCTGAGTGGTTTGTCCAGAAGAACTTGGACAGAGTTGTGTGGACTCACAACTCCCCGTGGACGTAGGAGGTTTCTCCGAACCACGTAAATTTCTGTGTGCTTGAGTTTATTTTTCAGTTATTTATCGCATATTCAACTGACCCAACTAACCAGCATACAAACTGCATATTAGCATTCTCAACTGTCTTGGTTCTTGACCGACCGTGCATAAAAGCGTGAGTTATTTTTAGACGAGTTATTTTCCACCACATTTCGCAAAGCACTTCACTTCCAACTGAGTGTTTCTTCCTCGTCCAGCTGAGTATTTCTACTCAGTTGTGATTCCATCCGAGTCTTCTTACTCGGTTGTGATATTTTCAGGGGGTTAAATTTTTAAAAGCTTTATCTAGTGTATTCCCCCCCCCCCCTCCATACACCAGAACTCGTTTCGATACCATCATTGTCCATCTTTTCTGGTGTTTTTCTTGTTCTTTTTAATCTTTATCGAGTCAAAGTGTGTCTGGGAGGATACAAAGTCGAGAGATGGTGTGCAGGAAAGAACAGGTAGGATCTTGGGCAAAACCGGTGAAAATCTGTTGTTGAGATACTGAGATGGCGATACAATGCAAATGGGCATAGGGCTGGAAGCTTGTGGCTGGGCAACAACATTGTATTCAATCTACAAGACAGGAAGCACCTCCCCATATTCTTGAAGCCAACAGACAGAGTACCCGGAGGAGTCAGGATTTGGTCAGCATAGAAAGTGATACATGATGCAGACATCGAAGTCAAGATGTAGTCGGGAGCAGCTGCAGATTTTTTTTTCTCCAAGGAAGAGGATAAGGATCGAAGATTTCTTTCCTTATCCTAGCTAAACCTAATCATTGAATATATCTACCACGAAAGGGAAGTAAAATCGCAGTCGTATGGATAAGGAAGGAGGCGGATAAGGATGGAAAGAGTCCTTAACCAACAAGAATTCTAACCTAACCCTAATTCTATGGCCTATATATATTGCCGACTTCATTGTGTAACAGTGGTAGTTTAGTTCGAGATTTTAGAGAGTTCTTTTAGCTTAGTTATGTATTTTAGATTGAGTGAAAGGGAGAAAGAAACAAGTCCTACAGGCGAATTTGCTTTTATATTTCATGTTTATTATTTTCTGCATTAGTTTTTAGTAATTGGCTTGAAGCCAAGAGCTTAGTTATTGACTTACGCTCTTGAGCAGCAATCGTTTCCAGTTTAATTTTAAGTATGATTTTCCTTATATGTTTTGTGTTATCGTTTAATATTATGTGTAGCTAAATTTATTGTTTGGGTTGGATGTAGATGATGTGATCTTAATTACTCGTTCTAAACTCGTGAGGTCGAATTGTGTAAGTTCGTTAATTGATTTTATTCCACTTAGGAATAATTCTAGACTTAATTGATATTGACATATGCTTGATCACCATCTAGATATTGAGATTAAGTCATTAACAGGATTTGGGATCAAACTCGAGAGTGTCTCTCGTGCCCAAGAAGGTAAAGAGTGTTGGAGAGCAGTCGGTATTGACCTACCTCTTGGCTGTCTTGGGTCTGTTTATTTTTAATGCCTTTTGGGCACTATTGTTATTGAAGTGTCTTCGTGACTTTGTTGATCAAAGGAGGAGATCTTGCCTTCTGGTCAAGATCTGTAAAATTGGATAGACATAGGCTTGGTGTGTTTATATCGTGACTTCGTGACCATTACGATATAAACTAATCTTTGTCTTAAACCAAGTAATAAGATCAGGTAATTGAATATCTTTGCACCAATGAACGAGTAATGAGTAATTAGGATCATTGATTCGAAACCCTAACCCAAACTTCTTTGTTATTTGATATTTCACTTGTTCAGTTACAAGATATTGAGATACATCTAGGGGGTTTGAGTGATGGAAAGTATGTGAGTGTAGATGAGCAAGTTGCGATGTTTTTAGGGATATTAGCTCACCACAAAAAAAAATCGAATTGTTAGATTTAACTTTTTGAGGTCGGGTCAGACTATGTCGCACTATCTTCACCTCATATTAAAGGCTATTTTAAAGTTGCACAAGATTTTTTTGGTGACCCCAAAGCCTGTAGGTGATGATGTAACTGATCCAAGATGGAAATAGTTTAAGGTAATTAAAAATAAATAAAAAATTCAGTTTATAGTTTACCTAAAGTGGTTGCACATCAATTGATGCTTATTATGTTTTCCCTCTAATTTCATGTGCTTAGGGCTGCCTAGGAGCACTAGACGGTACTTACATTAATGTAGTTGTACCAAGCTTGGTTAAGCCCAAGTATAGGACAAGAAAAGGACAAATATAAACAAACACTTTGGCCGTCTGTGATCGTAATTTGCAGTTTGCGTATGTGTTACCTGGTTGGGAAGGTTCAACGGTTAATGGTCGTGTCTTAAGAGATGCATTGAATAGGGCAAACGGCTTGAAAGTTCTAAAGGGTATATAGTTACATAATTTTACGAGTATTTTGTTGTTTTTGGCTTCCATCTTGTACATAACCTCTCATTTCCGTATATTTTTGAAATCAGGATATTTCTATTTGTGCGATAATGGGTATGCAAACAACGAGGGTTTCTTAACACCTTATAAAGGTGTGAGATACCACTTAAAAGAGTGGGGTCCTAATGCTCTTCAACTCCAGAACCCGCAAGAAATGTTTAACATGAAGCATACACAAGCTCGTAATATAATAGAACGAGCTTTTGGAATCATGAAGATGAGATGGGGTATCTTTAGAAGCGCCACATACTATCCGGTAAAAGTTCAGAACCGGCTAATTATGGCGTGTTTCCTCCTCCACAACTTCATTAGGAGGGAGATGGTGGTTGATCCGATTGAGGCAGAACTTGATGGCAGAGAAGAAGAAGAAGATGAACAACATGCTGATGTTGAGTTCATTGATCAAATCGAGTCCTCCGCCGTGTGGAACGGCAAGAGGGATGAGATAGCCGCGTCTATGTGGGCTGCTGCAGAGGGGGCTGCGTAGTTTCGCAGTTTTGGGGAGTTGTTTTTAAGGACAAATACGTGTGAATTTCCTTTTAGATTCAGTTTGTTTAAAACTCTTTCATCGCTTTTGTACTTGTTACAGTAAATTTACTTGTATTTGTCATGATCTGGTGATTTCTTAGCATCTCATTTGCTGAATTTTTATTAGCTCTTCTGAAATTTTTATTTTATGCACATTTCCTTTCCTGTCTGAAATTTTTATTAGCATCTCCTTTGCTGAATTTGAAAACGGTTTCATTCTATTTGTGTGTATATATTAATTTGGGCACTAAATTGTTACACATGATTTGGGTAACAGCTCCACTGGCTCGTCAATAGCAAACGAACCGGAAAAAACGGCGATGCCCTCAGCGGAGAGGTCTGATGTATTTGTCATGGAAATTCGTATTTTTATGGCTTTTGCATTGGTATTGTTTGGAGTTGTAATTGGTAAACTACTGTAGTTGCATTTCCCGTTTTGTAGTTGGCCGATGATCAGGGAGGAAACTGATGTATTATTAGCTTGTATGTTTTGGTTTGGATTGTTTTAATTAAGCTTTATCTTCTGCCTCATGATGATGTGTTCATGTGCCTTTGTTCAAGTTGTTTGTTCAAAAAGCTGCCCAATAATGTTCCCCAGTATTTCTTGTCCAAATTCATAGATAAAAGCAATGAAATGTCGACATTTTTTGTCCAAAACTCATCCCACCCACACGTTGTGGGGCCCTAAGGTTTGGATGCTTGTGGGCTTTGGAGAAAATTTATTTCATTGCTTCTACTTTGTCAGTTTCTAGTTTTGATTGCATTCATTCAAGTGATGAGAATCGTGTTGACTACAACATGAAAATGGACTCGATTCCATGTATTAATATGATTGATTTGCCAACTACAAACCTCAAAAACTCAGTTTACATTTTTCCTCCATAACCACTGATGGTCCCGAAACGAGTTACTGGTGTATAGGGGGGGAATACACCAGTTAGGATTTTAAAAATCATCCCCCTAAAAATATCACAACCGAGTAAGAAGACTCGGCTGGAATCACAACTGAGTGGAAAGACTCAGCTGGACTCACAACTGAGGAAGAAACACTCAGTTGGAAGTGAAGTGCTGTGCGGAATGTGGTGGAAATTAAACTCGTTAAAAACAACTCACGCTTTTAGCACGGTTGGTCAATAACCAAAACAGTTGAATATGTGCGGATGCAGTTTGTATGCTAGTTAGTCAGACAGATGAGTAAGCTAGAAATAACTGAGTAATGAAAAAACACGAGCACACAGAGATTTAACGTGGTTCGGAGATAACCCTCCTACTTCCATAAGGAGTTGTGAGTCCACACAACTCTATCCAAGTTCTTCTGGACAAACCACACAGCTTACCCGGGCTGTGCAACTGTTGCAATAAGTTTACGGGTACTTATCAACCTTTACAGTTAAGTTTACGGGTACTTAACAACCTATGTCAAGTTTGCGGGTACTTGACAACCTAACTACTCAATTACAGGAAGAGTAGAATCCTAAAACCTTTTCAGGTATGAAAGATAATGTTCCAACTAACAGCTCGAACAAGAAGTGAGCTGGGATCTAACACTCTACAAACTCTCACAAAGTGATGTTCTCAAGGTTCGATCTAAAGACACTCAGACACAATCTAATGCTCTAGAACTCTCAACAAGTGATGTTCTTAGAGACTAAATCTAAGTTAGCTCGAGTAAGGAATATAGTTCTTTCTTTCGCTCTGTCTCGTCTCGTGTGTCTTCTCTTGTGTGTCTTCCCTCTTAATCTCCAATGAATGGAAGCCTCTATTTATAGGCGGAGAGAATCAACTAGCCGTTGGAGGAGCTGTTGATCTCTGTTCTTTGATAGCGACGGCTTGTCTCTCATCTCTGCAGACTTTCCCGATATGGCATCTGTGCTCTTCTGCTTTCCATCTGAGACAGCCTTGTGTTGGGCCAAATGGGGTAATGACTGAACGGTCAAACCCTCATGTGACTTCCTTTTGAAATTCAAATTCAAACCTTTCTGATAGTCAACCTCGGTTAGTCGGTTGAAAATCTTGATCTTCATCTGAGTGGTCTTCAGCTGATGTTCTGAACCGTCGAACTCTCAGCTGACTTTGAACTTCATGTTGATCTTCTTGTTTGAGTTCTACAACTGATGTTCTGAAACTGAACACTCAGTTGTCTTCCTTGTATTTAGTCAGTTGGGTTTGAACCCTCAGATGACTTCCTTTTCATCTGATGTTCTCTTCCTCTTTACTGCTTCTCATCTGATGAACGCTCAGTTGGTTTCCTTCATAACTGATGTTCTGAAGACTTCCCCCTCATTCCATCTGAACATATGAAATCTCAGTTGTCTTTCATCATAACTGATGTTCTGTCTGAGTGATGCCTTGTTGCCATCTTTAGCTAGAGACCTGTAAAGATAAAATCTCAACTTTGCTCAAACAGCGAGCCTAATTTCTAACATTAGGTTTTGGCAACATCTACTCGGTTGGGGTCAGTCGGTTTTGGAATTCATCAAAACTCATACTAATAAATTTCCCAACAACCACAAATATGAAGCCATTCAACAAGAGAAATTTTCCATCGTAACAAACTTTATTTCACTCTGGCAAATGGACCGCCGAAATGGATGCTAAATTCATGACCGAAATTGTCGAGCATAAGAAGCATGGCCTCTGGAATCCACCCAATGTTCCCACATCGTGTTCAATTCATCTATCCTTGCATGCCGTCATTTCTTTATTCACGCGTGATTTAACCTTCGATGACGCGGTCGAGCGAGTTGGTCATCTGGAGACTCATTACCAAACCTTTCGCAAGATGATGAAGCTTGATGAGACGTACTGGGATCAAGCAAAAAACAAAGTGGCTATGTCTGATGGGTCGTGGAGGAAGTTGACAAAGGTAATTCTCAATTTTGACTACGTTGATATCCTCGTATACTTATTTATACTTACATGCAGAAAAACCCGATGACAATGGCATACTACCACAATGGCGAGCCCGAGTTTCTGAAGTTGTGTCAAATATTTGACCCGACCGTTATGAAGGAGGAAGAAAAACCTCCAATCATCAATATTGGTCACACCACTGTTCGCTTAAATAAGCCCGACTATGTCAAATTATTTGAGAAGGAAGTCACGTAACCAAATATAGGAAACCCCTGAGGTAGGCTTGTTGTCGACGAAACAGAGTCAACTACCATGCCCTATTATGTTCCCTAGGCATACCCTCCAAGGAACGCTTTTCCACCACGACCTCCTCATTTGTTTGAACCACCTCCCGGGTTTCCGGAGTTTTTCGGGTTCAATAATGGCAGCTCATGTGCGTCTTCATCTACTGCCAAAGATCGGAATGCATCCGACTCTTAAAATCAATGCGTACGTATATCTCATGTGCGTGTTCATGCGAGTCTTTATGTGTGTGCATCTTTTTTTCCATAATTCCAATAAGTAAATGTCGATGTGAGTGAGGGTATCGTTCTAGTTAGTGAGGGTCTCGTTGTAGTGAGTTGTTGTAGCTTAAAATGAGATAGAAATAAAAGTTGTTGAAAGTGACATTGTGCTAGTTCTGGTTTGTGTTTTACTATCTTTTTACAAATAATTCGGAATTACATCATGGCCTAGCCATGTTTTTAGTGATTATCAAGTTAAATGCCTAGCCATGTTTTTAGTGAAATGGAAAAGATAAAAAAATAAAAAAATACTGGACATCCACCCACTACACTGGTATTTGAAAGATCTAATCCATTTCTTGACATTTTTGTTGTTGTCTACTATGCATTTCTATGATATGAGGAGACAATCTCAAGCTCAAATAAAAATAATAACAAAAAATAATAGGATCAATAATAACAACAGTACTTGCATTTCCATAGCTCACCACAAATCCAGATGAAGAAAAGTATCAAAAAGTTGATACAAGCAACATGTTTGAAATTGTTCAAAACCAGACAACAAATATATTACAAAAACAGTTAAGTTTCCAGCCATTGCTACACTAGTCCATTAGTCAGACAAACCACAAAAGTAAAAGATGATGGCAATTTCACTTATTATTTTCCAGTAGGTGCTGTACATACTCGGACTTTGCTTCCTCGGGTAGGCCCTTGAACAACAAGTATCGCTCAGTTTTATCCACGAAAATCTCAGCAACTTCAAACCTTTGCTTCTGTATGAGACCAGACACTTTGCTCAAACTGTTGTAGGCATCTTTTCGGGCTTCATCGATGTCGATTTCATAGCCGATGCGAGCAACAATTATGTCAAGCCTCTGGGACGTACTTCGGCTAATTTCTGATATCACAGAAGCTACGATGCTTACATTATCACTTTGCTTTCTTTTCTTGCCCTTCCCTGCAGACTTTGATTGTTGATCCTTGGACGAATTATGGCACGTATTGTTTTTCCCTTCGTCATCGGCGGTGAAGTCATAGGGAATCTGACTGCTCTGCTCATCACCCTTCTCTTCTCCATCACAACCATCTCTGTTATCGTGTGCCATATCAGCAACATCTTCGGCATGATCCCCTGTGGCTATGTCCTTCCCAAATATCTCATTCCAGTCATCGAGCAGAGGCCATGATTTGTAGCGCATGGCTTTGGCACTCGGATCTTTATAAAATGAATGCATTCAGACTACGAAATCAGACAATTGAATAGATTGAGTAATGTTGAATGCATGGTACAGAAAAAAAAAATTGTTTCAAATAAATCTACCAAACTACCATAACTGTAAAAAGATACTTGATTTTGATCGCATTTTGGGGCAGCTTCCAATTGCCTAATTGTTTGAACATTGCTGAATTCAAAAAATGAAAACGCACTTGATCATAAAAAATAGCTTCACATTTGTTGTTGGTGATGATAATAAATGGAGTCTGTTGACAACCTAATTCATCTAAACTGGTCTTGATTATTTAGAACAAGCATTGCAGCAGGAGATAAAAGAAATATTACCTTCACAATTAGCTCCCATTGGTCATCTTCACAGTCAATCATGTGCTTCCCATCCCTATTGAAGCCGACGCCAGTCCTACCCAATATCATGTTCAGTGCAAGGTGCTGCTTCTTCCAAGTTTGAAGCTTGGAGTTGATGTGAGGAGACATTATGATATTTGTACTAGGGAATTCCTTGCTATCATTTCTTCTAGGCGTTGTTGGTATCCCATTTTGAACCCATTATCACCCCTCCATGAAGCTGCCACCAGTTCTTTGAGACATGCAACGATGAAAGTTTCTTCCTGCAGAGACCAACTACGGCGAGTCTGCTTCTCACCCTGTTGAGACTTATAACTCTTACCACGCCCAGGGCAGCTGCTACCTAAGACGAAGAAAACAACAAGTCATACAAATTTCCGTTATCAACACCCGTCTCATATGTATTCCAACAAGATGTGCAACTTTCCTGTGGTTATTCAAGGCAAATCTTAAGTTTCTAAACCTTAATTTAATCATTTCTTTCAATGAAAGTGGCTCATATAAATCTCATTTCATAAAGAGAGTTGTTATGTCTCTTAACATCTGCAAAATTTCATGTGATCACATCATGAAAGCAAGATCAAAAGAGACTAGTGTAGTTGCAATTGATAACAAAGTGTAAAGATGATCTTCATATTAACAAACACGACTGAATCACAGATCACAAATAACTCTTATTATCCAAATTGCTTCATCGTAAGCATTATATGTAGATGTATATCTGTAGGAAGCGAAATAGTATGAATCCATCACCATATCATAGTTGTCAACATAAGCAAAGAGTGTGCAAAGGAATTCGATAGGAAACATGGCTTATTTTTTATTTGATGATCAATAGATAAAATGATATAAGACCAATATGCATTACGGTGCCAGCCAATTCACTACTAATTCTTCCTTTCTTTCTTTTTTTTGAAAGGAAATAATATCCATGACTCAATCATTGATAGATATGATAGATAGATATATAAGACCAATATGCATTACGGTGCTAGCCAATTCTTGATTTATTAACATATTTCAATGATATGTAAACTTTATATTTTGTCATTTTATTCGTTAATTATCATTTTTATTCCATCCTTTTTTGATGTTCTTGGAAATGAGTTCCAGTGGAAACAAATTTCGCCAATATGTAATCTTATACTATCTAATAATTGTATGCTAGATGATTTTAGCCAGTAGCTTCGTTCACGAAAGAGATAGAACAAACATTGGTGAGATCTAAAGGCCATTATTTTGCACTATCTGACATTACTTTTGAATGTTGGTTTGCAATAGAGTCAGATATGAAGTTTCCCAACCACTTAGCAGTTCATCGACTGAGAAACAATGCAATGAGGCTCATTAAGATGAAGATAAATACATTTTCCACGAACCACATACTCTAGTAGGAAATAGGCAGCAATAACTTCAATTATTGCACAATAATCATACAAAAGGCAGCAACACTTATCACATAAAAATTCAAAAGGGTGGAAATACATTTTATCTAAACCCAACAGAAAATCGAGCAATGAAATCAATGAAATCGAACAATGAAATCAAAGAAAATCGAGCAATAAAACCCAACAGAAAATCAAACAAGAAAACACATATTCCAAAAAAAAAAACCAAAAGGACTAAATTTCGATGCTCAAACTGTGAAATTTTCTCACAACATGCAAGAAAGATTCGTCATTGTAGCTTTTAAGAAGAAGAACAAAGTCGGCCACAACTCGCCGATCTCCATTCACAGAACAATGAGATCGGGTAGTACTTGAAATGGAGCGAAAATCTAACCTACATTCACATAACTCATGGCGCCCAATTTCTGAACTCGCCGATCTGCGCTTCCAGATTTTGATGTCCGATTGCTACTAGGGTTTGACTAGTTTGGCTCTCTATGTGTTGTTACTGTGTATATATATGTTAGGGCATTTTTGTAATTATTAAACTAGTGCAAGGTCTAAATTGGAACACCAAAACTTAATCGTGATTTTAATAGCTACTACCAAACGCGCGGACAAGATTTTTCCTTATTTTTAAAAAGCTACCAAATGGAACTCATACACTAAATTTATCCGACCTCTCCACATTATTAATCCAAAATTATTAATCTTACCTAAACCAGTGTGGGCTACCAAACACACCCTAAATCTTTATTTTATTACGTACAAAAGTATACTTTGTTTAAGAGTTCATGGTTTATTTTAGTTTTAAGAGCCCATTAGCCAAGATTCAATTTTCTATGATTTAGATACTAAGCCCAAAAATTTAAGCCCAATTTATATTATTATCAAAATGAATTTTATTTATCAAAGAAAAAAGTACTGAGTATTTTATTTTCCGAGCCTAGTTTCTGCGGACAAAAGATGGTGACAATGTGTGTGTATTGTGAGAGAGAGAATAAGGAAAAGAAGAAAAGTTTTATATTAGGAAGTAGGACTGGCTTTCGGATTGAACTTTGTAGATAGGATTTGAGGAATTATGTGTGGGCTTGACCATTTGAGGGTGGGCTTGTACCTTTTGTAGACGGGTAATTTTAAATATAGCCCTCATAATAAAATAATAATAAAATAAATTATAAAAGTACTATTATATTCTTATAGTCCCCAACAAATAACTTTAATTAAAAAAATAAAATAAATCCTAAAACTATCTGCAATTAATATAACTCCCGCAGAAAATGAAAGAAGATACGTAAAACAGTCGTATAACTTGGAGTTTTGGGTGTGGCTCAACTTCAGCTTCCACAAAGCTCTCTTCTTCTTTTTTTGGTTCCCCCCTCTCCACGGTATTCCTCGAGGCAACTGAATGTTTACTGATTGATTGTTGAGGTTATCTACTGATCACTTACATTGTGATCTCCAGATGTTTCAACTGACGACATATGGTGCTACATAATATTATGGGTGACTTCTCGTTCCAGCTCACATGTTGTGAGGTGGGTCGATTTTAAAGAGCACCTTTCATCCATTTGCCCACCCCTTGTACCATCATTCTACCTGTACCACCCTTTGTCGCAGAGGTCCTCTTCCCCCGTTTACTTGCTCAAGTTTTGTAGTCTTGATCGGAAAGGATTACTACATGGTATAAAGAATTGCCTCTTTTATTAATGTTGTTAAACCTTTTGTACCGATTTAGTGACATTTGTAATTTTTGTTAGATGTTAGTCATGTTCTTGATGAGGTTGAAAATACAATTCAGAAAGTAAAAGTTACCACAACTCCTGATGGCTGTGTTCTGGACCTCTTCTTCATAACAGATAACTTATAAGGTTTATGATTTTGTATACCAAAGTGTACGAAGTTATTAGATTGTGTCCCTCTACCTCGTTTTGAATGCTCCTGAAATGTTTGATTTATTTCTGCAACTATTCTGCCACTTTTAACAGAGGTGCAACTCTGTCACCGTTTGTGAGGGTAAAACGATATAGTACCTGGAACTTCAAACCTTTCAACTAAATTTTAGAAAAAATTGACTATTCAAAGTAATAAGATGGTTAGATTTGAAAGAAGATTTTTTCTAACTTTTTAGTGGGTGTGGGATAGGGAATAACCTCAACAAAAACTAAGGACAACAACTAACCTTTTTGGACGGGAAGAAATGTGGAGAGCAAAAAGAAGAATAGAGCTTTGTGGAAGCTGAAGTTGAGCCAACGCCCAAAACCCCAAGTTATACGACTACTTTGCGTATCTTCTTTCATTTTTTGAGGGGCTATATTGATTGCAGATAGTTTTAGAGCTTATTTTATTTTTTTAATTAAAATTATAAGTTGGGGGCTATAAGGATATAATAGTACTTTTATAATTTAATTTATTATTATTTTATTATAGGGGCTATGTTTAAAATTATCCTTTGTAGATTATTCTTTTTTTTCGGCTATATTATTACTTCTAGTTGTTTAGCAATATTTTTCTCCACGATCATTTAAGACTATGAATGACAATAGATGACTATTCACCCGTTAAACATTTCTCAAATTCAAAATCATTAAAATTTACTCAACTTATGCCCGTTCCAAACATGATTAAACAATAATTTTAAAACTCGCACTCGTTCTAAATCCGTCGAGTAATACTCGTTAATTACCTGTTAAAAATACGAATACCAAAATATAAATATCAATATAAAATAAAAATATAATATAATATAATTAAAACATATGTATCAATAGAAAATTTCATTAAAATAATTTCAAAACAAATACTAATTAATAAAATATATGATAAATCATTCATCTTTTTCTATTGTACATATACTACTAAAATTCCATTGTTAATTTATACCGTATATAATATACATTGAAAACATATAATCTCACATATATATTAATGGGTTTGGGTGGATACTCAGAGGTAATTTCTCAAACCTATAATGAATTTGAATTCTTCAATCCAAACACATTCCAAAATCATATAATATGAGTTTGGTAAAAACGGATACCCTTAAAAATCAGATCCATTGACATACCTATTTAAGACTGATTTTACATATATATTCAATCGTATATCAAATTGGTTGTTTGCGGCTTTGCGCTAGGGTATGAATCTCTTGTTTTCTTTAGAACAAAAACACAAAATACGAACAAACTATATGAACGACACTATATTATGAAATTTTAGCAATGGTTTAATATAAAATGATCTTTTTTATTTTAACCATACTCTTGTTTGAAAATGAAATCGTCACCTTCATTGAAAATAAAATAAAATGACGGAAGGAAGAAGATAGAAACAACAAAAAACAGTGGTATTGTTGTCTTCTCAACTGATAAGCCCCCCTTCCTTTTCTCTCCTCAACCCTCTAAAACCCAACGCCAAAACCCAGAGTCTGCTGCTGACGGAGCAATGGCATACAACCTCAGCGCCCCGCCATCATCTTCTCTCTCTTACGAAACCAGTCTCTTCTGCACCTCTCTCACTCCTCCTAAGCTTTTACATCTCAGAACCCCTAAAAATCTCAACTTTCCTCTCAAACTCCGCCGTCCCAACTCCTCCTTTCTCATCTCAGCTAACGTCTCGTTGCAGGAACCACTTCTCGACGCCGTCACTCAAGATTCCGAAATCCCTAACGAAAAAGCGATTGCGCCACCCAAATCGTATATCTGGGTCAATCCCAAGAACCCCAAAGCCTCAAAATTGAGGCAGAAATTTGATGATTCCAGGTATGCATCTTTGACGAGAATTGCAGCATCTTTAAATTCCTGCTCTCCTTTAGAAGATGCTATATCGGGAGTGTTAGATGTTCTTGGGGATAAGATTCTAGAGCAGGAAGCTGTGGTTATTTTGAACAACATGTTTAATAACGAAACTGCGCCATTAGTGCTTGATTACTTTCTGAAGAAGTTGAAAATGAGGAGAGAAGTAGTTCTGTATAATGTGACGCTTAAAGTGTTCAGAAAGTGTAAGGATTTTAGCAGGGCTGAGAATCTGTTCAATTTGATGCTTGAGAGGGGGGTTAAGCCTGATAATGTTACATTTTCGACTATTATTAGCTGCGCTAGGCTGTCTTCGTTGCCTGATAAGGCGATTGAGTGGTTTGAGAAGATGCCGTCTTTCGGGTGTGAGCCTGATCATGTCACTTGCTCTGTGATGATTGATGTGTATGGAAGAGTGGGCAATGCAGAGGTTGCTTTGAGTATGTATGATCGTGCGAGGAGTGAGAAATGGCGTCTTGATCCCGTGACATTCTTCACCTTGATTAGGATCTATAGGTCGGAGGGTAATTATGACGGGTGTTTGAATTTGTATGAGGAAATGAAGGCCTTAGGAGTTAAGCCCAATGCCTCTGTGTATAACGCTCTCTTGGATGCAATGGGAAGAGCAAAGAGGCCGTGGCAGGCAAAAACAATTTATCGGCAGATGGTTAGGAATGAAGTTGAGCCTACTTGGGGTACTTATGCTGCATTGATTAGGGCGTATGGTAGGGCTCGGCATGGCATAGATGCAATTGCTGTTTATAAGGAGATGAAGGAGAAGGGCTTTGAGTTGAGTGTTCTTCTGTATAATACTTTGTTGTCCACTTGTGCTGACGTTGGATTTACTGATGAAGCTGCCGAGATTTTACAGGACATGAGGAGTTCAGGGATCAAGCCCGATAATTGGACATATGCTTCTTTGATTACAATAAATTCTTGCAGTGGGAAAGTTGAAGAAGCAGAGGCCACGTTGAAAGAAATGTTGGAAGCTGGTTTTGAGCCTAACATTTTTATCTTGACCTCAATGATCCAGTGCTATGGGAAAGCCGGTCGTATGGATGACGTCGTGAGGACTTTTAATCAGGTGTTAGAGTCGAGTATAGTTCCTGATGCGCGGTTCTGTGGTAGTCTTCTTAATGTAATGACCCAGGCACCAAAGGAAGAGCATGGGAAGTTGACAACTTGCATTGAGAAGGCTCACCCGAAGCTTGGTTATGTAGTAAAACTCATTGTTGACGAAGAAAATATGGAGGGAGAAATCTTTAGGAAGGAAGCTAGCGAGCTCTTGGAATCTATCAGTACTGATGTTAAAAAAGCATACTGCAATTGCTTAATTGATCTCTGTGTTAGCTTAAATCAGCTGGAGAGAGCTTGTGAGCTGTTACACCTCGGCCTTGCTCTCGAAATATACACCGACATTATGTCGAGGACTCCAACACAGTGGTCTTTGCACTTGAAGAGCCTTTCTTTCGGGGCAGCCTTGACTGCACTGCATGTTTGGATGAATGATCTGTCTAAGGCAGTCAAGAATGGGGAGGAGTTGCCGGAGTTGCTTGGGATTAACACAGGACATGGGAAGCACAAATTTTCGGAGAAAGGTTTGGCGGGGACTTTTGAGCCACATCTGAAGGAACTAAATGCTCCGTTTCATGAGATGCCAGACAAAGTTGGCTGGTTTTTGACAACGAAGGTTGCAGCAGTATCATGGCTGGAGTCGAGGCAATCCCAAGAAGCAGTTTTGGCTTCTTCAGATGTTTAAGGTTGTTTCTGGACTTCTATTAGTTGGTAAACTGCTCACATGGTCACTATTAGTTTATCAGCATTTTTCATATTCTTACTTTCATCTGCGCTTTCGCCGACACTAATGGTTGAGAAGTTTATTTGAGTGGCTATAGGCTATAATACATACTCAATTGTTCTTTTTTGGAATTATGTCATTTCACATAAATTCTTTGTTGCTATGGTTTTTCAAGGAAATAGCCTTGTTTAATGAAAAAAAGAAATCATGTTATACCCCAAATGTTTTCTTGGAATAACTAATTATACACTGTTGAAATTAGTATGTCAAAGATGAATAATAAATATTAATGTTGACAAAATGTAGGACTTAAGTGAGCTGACTTTCCAGTTTCGAAGTCATCTGCCATTAAGTTCTTGATTCAGAGAATGTTGCTTCAAGAGTTTTGACTTTGCCAAGATAATTATAAACTAGCTTGATAGTCAACTTTTAAATTATTTGTGTGTGAGAAAAGACCCTTTTTAATTATCTGTCGGCTGCAAGACTTTTGTTTGAAGAAATGAGATAACATATAATAGTTATGTATACACTAGCATAAGGTGGCCTGCACGTTTGATGTTGTTGTATATATAAACTTGAGCTTATTCCAAGTGCTATTCATTCAAAATGGGGAACTGCATCGGAGCTACAGTTACTTCGAATAAAGAGTTGTGCACGAGAAAGTTATCTTTGTCTTCGCCTCAGACAGAAGAGATCGAGCTTCTGATAGAGAAGAGCAGCATTCGAATACCAGAAAGAGTGAAGATAGTGGTGAGCAAGAAGCAGTTGCAGAGGCTAATGGGGAGTGTGGGGGAGGTGCAGTTGAGACGTATGGTACTCGACTCCTTGCTCAGACGAGCAACGAAATGGAGGCCGTCGTTAGCTGCAATTCCCGAGATCTGATAGACGATATGTTTACTGGTTTCTTGTTTTTTCTATTCTTTCTAGCGCAGCTTTGGCGCCCCAGTTTTCCATGGGAGGCTGCATTGCTAACTTTTGAAACTTTTAGGCTATCTAGGCAGATAATGAACATATTTATTAGAGGTCGATATTTGAATTCGAATTGTCACTTTTCTTCTGGATAATTAGCACGACTCTTCAGGATAATTATCACTTTGTATTTTAACTAGTTAGATGATGGAAGTATTATTGTACTTCGTTACCTTTTACTTAACTGCACTGTGCCGTTAAACTCACCCAAATCATTGCCATTTTAAGATGGAGACAACGATGTTCTAATCTTGAATAGTTAAAATCTGACGGGAGGAGTATTTTGTTCAAAAATTGAATAGTTTTGGAAGTAATAATCCTTTATATAATCATATATTCATAACAATTCAAATCTTCAGGTGAGAGAAAAAAATAAGTTTAATCTTAGGAAAAAAGTGTTCTAGTAATTAATAGTGCAATGATCTAAACAATTATTTATAAAGAGATCTAGGAATGACAATAGATCGGGTAGGTACCCGTCTCAAATCCAAACCCATCAATTTTTTTTTTTCACCAAAACTTATCCCAAATTCGATTAAAAAGTAATTTAAAATTTTGACCCAACCCAAATCTTTTGGGTAATTAAGGGTAATACCTGTTAATTACTCACTAAAAATCTAAATATTAAAACGTACTAACATCTATATTGGTAAAAATTACAAAATATTAGTATAAAAAAAATATAATTGAAACATAAGTATCAATAGAAAATTCATTAAAAAAAATCTCAAAGTAAATAATTACTTACTAACAAAATTTATAATGAATAAATCAAAATTTTTCTCCATCGCACTTAAAAAAGTTGCGTCCTCAAATTTATAAGCAAATTTTTGAAATAGAGATGGATCACAAAGAACTTTAACAAAAATTATGATTATATATTTCTATTTTGGTATGTCCACGAAAATTATAGTTTTTCCATTTAAGGGAATAATTTTACACGATTTTTTTTTTCTAATCTTATTCCTTTTTAATATTTACCTACTTTATTACTCCATTAAAAATATGAGAAAATCCCCCAAACTAGCACTTTTTTGATAGTTTTCTTTTTAATTTTAGCATTCCTTATAATTCTTTAAAAATTTAGCCCTTCCTCTTTTTTTTACCCTCACTTTAATTTTGTAGTTACCATCTTATCATCACCTTTTCTTTTGAGTTGAAATTCGAAATACCCACTATGAGTATAACATGTACTCCATATACCCACTAAGATAATTTATTATCCCATATACCCACTTGGCCCACAAAGTGTACTTTTCAGCAGCTATTTCTCTTTCTTTGACCGAGAGATTCTCGAAAGGGTCCCATTTTTTGTCTTATTGTTTTTGAAAATTGAAACCCTAAGCCCATAGCCATGCATATCCACTATGTAACGTATGAATTTATCTCTTTACCGATTTTTCAGGGTGATTTAACCCCCACCCACCTCCTGCCAGATTCTTCAATGAGAATCAATTCCCCTCACGTTAAAAATAAACGGTAAAAAACAAATTTATGCACCAATAAATTTTGAGGATTTTGTGATCAAAATCTATACAGATCAATTGATATACAAATTACTCCTCAAAATTTCTCTCAAGCCTTCTTCTCCACAATTCTTGTTCCTTCCCTGTACTAATTTTTAACACTAAACCCTAAACTCTTAACACTGAACCCCTAATCCATGGCGTCAATATCGGGTTCAAAAGCAAAACTTAAAGGAAAAAAATCGAAGATTGATGACGAAGGTTTAACTGAAGCCCAGCAACAACATTTACAAGAGGTAAATTTCTTACAGTTCGATTAAATATTATACAGGTCGATAGAATGTGTTTTTAAATTTAATAGGGCCTGTATAGATTTTTCTCGATCTTTATAGTTTCTGTTAACACGAATATTATTATAATTAATTTAGACACATAATAGACTAATTTTTTAGATATCTCTATACTTTATGATTTTTATTATGCTAATTAGTTGTATGTTGATATAATTAGTTAGTCTATTGTTAATTAATCGAATAATTAATATACTTACTCTAGTTTAGTACCATAAGTAATGTTAATCATAATATAGGAAGAATTTAGAGCGAAAGCCTTTATAAAAAAAAGTATACAGGTCGGTTAAAAAGCGTACAGGTCGGGTTCTTTTTATTACCGCCTGTATATTTTTTTGTCGATCTTTATAGTTTTTTTTAACACAAATATTATTGTAATTAATTTAGACACATAATAGACTTGTACTTTAGATATCCATGTGCCTTTATGATTTTATTATGGTAATTTGTTGCATGTTGATATAGTTAGTTAGTTTAATATTAACTAATTGAATAATTAATATACTTACTCTAGTTTAATACCATAAGTAATGTTAATCATAATATAGGAAGAATTTAGAGCGAAAGCCTTTATAAAAAAAAGTATACAGGTCGGCTAAAAAGCGTACAGGTCGGGTTCTTTTTTTTACCGCCTGTATACTTTTTTGTCGATCTTTATAGTTTTTTTCAACACAAATATTGTTGTGATTAATTTAGACACATAATAGACTTCTACTTTAGATATCCACGTGCCTTTATGATTTTTATTATGGTAATTTGTTGCATGTTGATATAGTTAATTAGTTTAATGTTAATTAATCGAAAAATTAATATATTATCTATAGTTGAATACCATAAATCATGTTAATCATAATATAGGAAAACTTAGATCGAAAGCCTTTATAAACCAAATTATACAGGCCGTATAAAAAGCATACAGGTCGTGTGAGATTTTTTCCCGACCTGTATATTTTTCTCACGACCTGTATAGTTTCTGCTTTAATTCTGATTACATATTTAATTTTATTTAATTAATTTCTTAAGTTTATTAAATATGCATGCATAATACGTGCTGTACAAAATATATTCTGTACAGGTGGATTGTGTTTTATATACGGGTTGTACAAAATATATTCCATCTGTATATAATTTTTTTTAAATTATGTTTTTTAATTTTTTTAGTTCTGTTTTGTAATTGATAATTGATTTTATTTGTGTTTCAGCATGGTTGGTGTTGGGTACGGAAGACATTTCAAGAAGTGACGTGTACAGTGAACACGTACAACAAGCTCAGCATGTTGGCATTGATAGAGAAACGACTGTTAGAAGTTGGGGGTGCAGAGCTTGTTCAATCATTCTCTGTGGGTGCTTTTGGGCATTTCTTTAGAATGTATCAGGGTAAAGCGTGTGCGAAAGCGCTTCATATGGTCGTGGCTAGAGAGGTGAAAGTGGCCGGTGCTGATCCGATGGATCTATGGTTCCGTATTGGTGATAGAAATTTGAGGTTTTCACCCCGTAAGTACGCTCTTATTTCGGGACTTATGTTTGGAGCGTCTGCATTTGATCCACACGGTGCAGATTTGTCGACGGAGAATGTGGAAGCATGTCGGGCCTTTGCTGGTGACGTCCGAATATACAAGGACGTGTTGGATGATTTTTTGAAAGTGGATGGTCTAGAAGCACATTTGTATCTTCGAGTAGCCCATGTGCTGGTCGCACAAGCAATATTATTAGGTTGCGACGTTAGAGGCAAGATACAGTCGTGGCTTTGGGTATTATCGGATGATCTTAACCGATGAAACCAATTTCCTTGGGGCGGCTATTCATACAAAGTGTTGAAAAACTATGTCTCGGCGGTACCGCGCCACAAATCTGTTTTTGGAAAGAATTTGAGGTATAACATTTACGGACCGATTTGGGCACTGCAGATGTGGATGAACGAGGCTATACCTTATTTGTCAGCAATTACTGCGAAGAAAGTGGACGAATATGCTCTTCCTCGTTGTCTGAGATGGACGCTGGATCAGGCTTTGCAGCGCAATTTGGATGGAGCTTTTGTCGACGGGGTGAATTGCAGAGATTCCCTGCACCTTGAAGAACAAGAAGAAGGGATGTGGTACTGGTTCTCTTTGGTTAATGCTGAAAACCCGCTCGCGGTGAATTATGTGAAGCCCGTCAACCTACTATCCGAGGGTGAACAGCCTGAACGTCGTGCCCCAGTTCAGCGGCTTTCTAATGACCCTCCAGTGTCAGAGCCTAGCGTCGAGCCGAGTGTATATGATCTGAGAGACAGGCCCCCACCTAAAGATATGACGAAAGCTAAGAAGAGTAAAGGAAAACGTGCTCGCGTAGTGCAGTCGTCATCATCGAGCAGCGGCACAGAAACCGGCATTCGGAGAGAGGGGAGAAGAAACAAGTTCATGGAGGAATTGCGAGGCCTCGTGAGAAGTGAATTGACTACACAGTGGAGAGGTGTTTTTTCCGGAGATCAAGTCTTTTTTCACAGACTTGTTTAAGAAGAAGAGTAGCCGACGTTCTAGCCCGAGTGGACCTGTACCACCACCGCCCAGTGCCTCAGCCCGCGGGAGTCCAATTCACCAACCACAACAACCCTTTGTGCCAGCCCGTCATTCAGCGCCGCCGCTTCAATGCACAACCCCTCGAATGGCTTAGAAAGGGTGGCCCTCAGTATGCTTATGAACCAGATGATCCTGAGCCCATTCCGGCGACACCCATAGCTGCTCGGTTTCCTGATGAGAACTCTCAGGATGTGTTGTACAATCCCGCTGCATATGCTGATTTTGCTAAGAAGTCGTTCGCGCAGACACGACCGGATGAGCCAGGAACATGGAAGAGTATCACCGATGGCGAAAGCTCACGCCGAGACAGGAGTCTACTTCAGCAAGATCAGGAAGTTCCTCCTCTCGATCTTCACGACGAAGACAAATGGAACAGATACGACCTGTTTTTAAACAACAGAGGCTCGTGCGTGTATGTGGGAGCATTGACATGCAGCGATACCTACTTTCGCCGGATTGAAAACCCAAAGATTGACATGGATCATCCAGTAAGTTTCTAAATTTTAAAGTTGTTATCATTAGTTTTACGTTGTTTTAATATTTTTTTTTGTGTTTATTCTCAGGTTTTCGTCTTTGCCGTCCAGTTGTTGCAACAACGTTTGAGGGAACGTGTGCACCTCATGGACCACATTACTGAGGCTAACACTGTCCTTTTGAACGTCGACTTCTTTGTAAGCAAGCTTTTATTTTAAATTTATTATTTTTATTTGTAATCTATTACATCTACTAATTTTTTTCGTGTTTAGACGACATTCATGCACCAACTTAACAAAATGGAGAGGTCGACAAGCTTGAGTGCGAGCATCACAATGCCACTTGATGTAGGTGTTAATGTCAAAAATTGGCGGCAAGCTGACACGGTAAAAAATCACTGCATACTAAAATTGAAGTTATCATTTAAATTATTTTTAATATTCTAATTATTACTTACAGATAATAATTCCAGTCATCCTTGGTCAGCATTATTTTGTTCTCCGCATCAACATGGGTCAGTGGGTGATGGATGTGTGGGACTCAAAGTCTCACTTAGAAGATGCTCGGAGACATCGAGTAGACTCACTGAAACCGTTTGCTCGTAAGTTCTGGACAATCCTGGACAGTGGAGGCTATTGGCTGACCCAGAGAAAACCGAAGGCCAAAAACAGGAGTGACAGTTTGGCTATACGGGTTCCGTCTAGGGCTACTGAGCGCGACCCTGTCACACAATTTAGACAAGACGACAGTCACAGTTGCGCTCATGGCCATTGAAAGAATGATCAGCGGAGCCCCGAGTATCGCATGGGGTAACCGACCTGCGAATGTCGAACTTTATAGAAGAAAAATTGCTCGTGATATTCTGTGCAACGCCGGCCAAATCCATGTTTAATATTATTATATGTTGTATTGTACGTGCTTGCTGAAGACATTGTTTAGGACATTTTATTTTTTAATTGTTTAGTATTATTATCCTATTTTAATTGTTGCTCTACAACTGCTACATTTAATAATAATAATAATAATAATAATAATAATAATAGAGATAGAGATAATAATAATAATAATAATAATAGAGATAATAATAATAATAATAATAATAATAATAATAATAATAATAATAATAATAATAATAATAATAATAATAGAGATAGAGGTAATAATAATAATAATAATAATAATAATAATAATAATAATAATAATAATAATAATAATACAGGTCGGTTAAAAAGCGTAAAGGTCAGGTTTTTTTTTTTACCGCCTGTATACTTTTTTGTTGATCTTTATAGTTTTTTTTTTAACACAAATATTATTGTAATTAATTTAGACACATAATAGATTAGTTTTTTAGATATCTCTATGCTTTATGATTTTTATTATGCTAATTTGTTGTATGTTGATATAATTGGTTAGTTTATTGTTAATTAATCGAATAATTAATATACTTACTCTAGTTTAATACCATAAGTAATGTTAATCATAATATAGGAAGAATTTAGTGCGAAAGCCTTTATTAAAAAAAGTATACAGGTCGGTTAAAAAGCGTACAGGTCAGGTTTTTTTTTTACCGCCTGTATAATTTTTTGTCGATCTTTATAGTTTTTTTTTAACACAAATATTATTGTAATTAATTTAGACACATAATAGATTAGTTTTTTAGATATCTCTATGCTTTATGATTTTTATTATGCTAATTTGTTGTATGTTGATATAATTAGTTAGTTTATTGTTAATTAATCGAATAATTAATATACTTACTCTAGTTTAATACCATAAGTAATGTTAATCATAATATAGGAAGAATTTAGTGCGAAAGCCTTTATTAAAAAAAGTATACAGGTCGGTTAAAAAGCGTACAGGTCAGGTTCTTTTTTTTACCGCATGTATACTTTTTTGTCGATGTTTATAGTTTTTTTTAACACAAATATTATTGTAATTAATTTAGACACATAATAGATTAGTTTTTTAGATTAATTTAGACACATAATAGATTAGTTTTTTAGATAATAATAATAATAATAGAGATAGAGATGATAATAATAATAATAATAATAATAATAATAATAATAATAATAATAATAATAATAATAATATTGACGATTTAAAAAAAATCGTAAAGATCGTCTGAATTCTGTACAGGGCGGAGACATTGTACAGCTGACTTGTACAGAATTCAGACGATCTGTACATTTTAATCTAAATATAATAATAATAATAATAATAATAATAATAATAATAATAATAATTATTATTATTATTATTATTATTATTTTAAGAGTTGATAATAATACTAATAATAATAATATAGAATAATAGTACTAACAATAATATGCATACACAGCGAGCAAATAATATTAATAATAGAGTACACATCTACCAACTTTTATAAAAATAAACCCTCATTTGTATGGACATTTATTTTTCGAGTGACCACTCTCGTGACATATAGAGCATTTTTTAGGTGCTCGTTTTTTACTGCTTGAGGCACCATCGTCGGTGGGCTGACGTCTTCTTGCAGTCAAATTATCCAGGAACGATCGTCGACGAGTCTTACTTGGGTGACCCGCTTGCCTAACCGGAAGCATATGCAACATTTCCACAGCAGCAACTTGGGGAGGAATAAACCACTCATCTCTGGGAGGGACAGGATTGACCTCTAGTGAGTAAATTTGCAGTTGGGTATTTCTCGTGTAGTAATCCGCCACATAATTGTATGGGTGCTGGCCATTTCGTCTGCAAATAATGAAACAGTTAATACACGGAATAAGTTATACAAAAATGTACAAATTAGAAAACAAAACTCTAATTATCCTTACTGAATTGCTGCAACGGCGTGAGAACACGGTATCAAGTCCAAATCCCACACTCGACATGGACAGCTCCTCGCGTTGAGATCGACATTGAGAGTCTGATTTCCGTCGTGGACTTTGAATACACCATCTCTAAAGGGAATGATAGTGTACGTTCTTGACAGTTCAAGCTCACCTGCAAGTTTAGCATCTGCCGTGCTCGTGACAAACGCAGTACTAGATGCGTATAATTGTCGTTTATCATCAAACCACCTCTTGACTGTCATTCTAAGGGTCTCCAAACACGAACAAATTGGTATACATCTAGCGAACTTCAAAACTTTATTGAATTGCTCTGCGGCATTCGACGTCAGGTTACTATATCGCCGTCCTGGACACATACATCGAGCCCACGTCTCCGGACCAATGGACATCAGCTTGGCATGCGCTTCGGGTTTTGCCGACATTATATTGTTCATCGCTTTCTCGTAAGCTGCTCTCCTGTACGCAAATGCTGCTTTATGATACAACTTGGTGATAGACTTTCCATAAGTCACCATGCTTTTCAGTATGTGAAAGGAGCACAGGCCGTGGAATATGCCAGGATAGATGTCCCGAATGGCATTCGCAATACTAAGATGGGCGTCTGAGATGAACACCAAATCAGGGCGAGGAGGATATGCCAGCTTCAGATGACTTACAAACCATGTCCACGAGATGTCATTCTCAATTGGACCGATCCCCCATGCCAGCGGTATAAGTTGCTCGTTCCCGTCCTTTCCCATCGCAACGAACATAACTCCCTTATTCTTTCCCTTTAAATGCGTTGCATCCAATATAATCACCGGCCTAAGACAGTACTTGAATGCAATGATACAAGCTGACAACGCCACAAAAGTGTGTTCGAATCGGAAATGATCAGGGCTAAAACTGTAGTCAACAATCGAACCTGAATTCTCTTTCTGGAGCATGTAGAGATACTGTGTAATAAAAAAAAGAAGAAAAAGTGAGAATTTTGAAGATGGGTTAGGCTTCTGCAAATTTTTGCTTCAGTCTATGAAATTGGCGGTGTGATGGAATTCTCAAGGTTTAATGGGGAAAAAGTTGAGATTTTGCACAAACAAAAGCAAAAGCAGAAGAAATCTGAGATTGAAGAAAAAGTGTAGTAGGAAATCAAAAGCTGGAAGAGGGAAATCACAAGTCTAGTCTGGATCCTCAGAGGAATCCAAATCATCATCTTTATCAAAACCAAAATCAAAATCTAGAAAATCAAAATTATGTAGCAGAATCAAAATCCGCCTCCTCCTATGTCCCATTTCACCAGCTTTTCCACCAGAACCACCACCTCTACTCCACTAGATTCCCACCACCACCACCCACCGCCCTAGCCGAAGAAGCGGGCCCACTTCCTCCCATCTCCACCGGGAGCTTCCGCCGAACATGCAAGATTGCGGGATAAGATGGTGGAGAGCAGCACCAACTAGCAGAGATTAGGCGTTCGGAGCGCCGCCGTGGGGGAGGTGGTGGAGGTGTAGGGCGGCCACATTGTCCGCGCCACCGGCCGGAAAGACCGCCTCAACAAAGTCTGCACCACCAAAGGCCCAGACATTAATCTCTCTCTCTCTCTCTCGATCTCTATTTCTTTCTACAGGGTGATAAAACAAAAATTAAACTTCACAAATTCAAACATAGCAGAAAAATTAATGAATATTTTTAATGTATAAACAGAAAAATGAATTATCAGAAAATTAAGTGTTCAAGAATAAAAGAAGAGATCAGAAATTAAGTGATCATTGAAAAAAAAAATAAAAGAAGAGAGAGAAAAAGAAAAGAGATTAAAAAATTAAGCAAATAATTAATAATATACCTACTATTCTATTTTTATCCCATTCATAATTATTTTATTAATTTTTTTAATTTCCGTGTCTAGTTTTAAATAATTTAATTTTTCATGAACGGAGGAGGAAGTATATATATATATATATATATATATATATATATATATATATAATATTTTATATACATATATATAAATAAAAATTTAGGTAACAGATCTGTAAATTTTGGCCCAAACATGGCCCAAACCCGTTATGGTTCAAGGATTCCCATCCAAATCTGTCCCTGAAGAGATCGTCAATTATTTTAGTGTTTTAGGATTAGTAATGTCAACAAACAGTCATCAACTAATATATTCACGTATTTTTATTTTATATTTTATATATTATATTTTATAGTAGTATTATATAGGGGTGAGCAAAGCAAACCGATCGACGAACCGTACCGAAACCGTCCCGAAAATATGGTTAACCGAACCGGCGGTTTCGGTTTATTTTTCTAATTTTAAAAAACTGAGGGTACCGGTTAGGTTTTTATTTTTATATATAAAAACCGGCGGTAAACCGAACCGAACCGAACCCAACAAAAATTACTAATTTTACTATTTATATGTTATAATGTTATGATAATTATTTACCTTTACCACTTTTGCTTGAAAAACATAGTAGAGTTCAATTTATAATTAATTAATTACATCTTTACATTATATATTTTGAATATAAATTTTTTATATGAAAAACTTTTGATGCTATTAATTATAAAAAAATCGAAACTTTCTTTTGTCATGGTTAACCGTTGAATAACGGTTAACCGTACCGTTTTTTAGGTTAACCGTTGTCACGGTTTTTGGTGTTTATTTTCTAATTTTTAACGGTTAACCGACCCGAATAAAAACCGTACGGACGGTTTTTGTGTGGGGTAAATGGTCGGTTAACCGAACCGTGCTCACCCCTAGTATTATATATTCAAATGCACATAGAGATCGAGAACTCAATCCAACAAGTGTATTTTGCCCATCTTACCCAGTCCAACCCGACCCAATTCAGTTATGGGCCTGGCCGATCCGACCTTCCTGGCCTGGCCCATGTAACATCTATAATAGGAGCAGCACTCTGGTGGACTTGTTGCAGCTCACATACGACTGGGTTTGGATCGGGTTGACCCTGTCAACCTGGGTTGATCCGTTGATCCGATCAAAATTATTATGTTTTTATTTTTGATGTTTTTTTTTTTTAAATTTTAGATTTTTTTCGTCTCTGATTATTAATATAAGGATAATAGTCGGGCAACAAAAATTGTGAATTTTTTAAAAAACAAAAATTGAAATAAAAAAATGGAAAAAAGAAAAAAAAACTAAAATTCGAAAAAAATGAAATTAAAGAAAACTGGATTTAAAAAAAAAATCGGAAAAAAGAGCACGTGTAATACACGCGCCGCGCGTGGACGACTGACGCGTGTATTACACGCACCACGCGCGGTCGCATGGTATGCAACTGGTCGCATACAAGTTTTAGCCCTATAATAGATATACCTTATCAAGAACTTATTTCATGGTTCCTCGAACTAATTGTGACTAGCTGGTTAGTTCTTTTTAATGAAAATTTTGGTTTTACTTGAAAACAGTAAAAAGAAATAAAAGAAAATTTATCCATTTCTTAATTAATTTACTCAATATAAGCGAGATAAGATAACAGCGCATGATTTTGCATATCTTAAGTTCGTTACCCATTTATTTGGCAAAATTCAAAATGCACCACTTATAAATTCTTGAGGTTCTTAAGAGAGAGATATAGAGAGAAGTTGAGAATACATGACACAAACCAATAAACCAAGACAAATGGTAAAGCATCTTCTCAAGGATCAAGATTGGAATATATAGTAACTTCTCATAAAAAAGAATATCTGCATCATATGCAACCACATTATTAATTTTCATTTTTCACCATATAAATATATAACCAGTTTCTAAATACAACAGTCGTTCTCCACAAAATTAGAATGGAGATGTATGCAATGGTTTTTCAGCAAAGATATTTGTTTGTTGTATTGTTTGCAGCAGCTTTGATCGCAGTAATCTCAAGCTTTACGCCTTTGCTCTCAACCATTTTACTTTACTTTTGGCCTCTTCTCCTCTCCACGGCTTCCGTTTTGATGGTTATAATTGTCGTAGGCCGAATTTCGCCTATAAATTCTTCAGAATTCTTCGGTAACGAAGAAGGAGAAGCGTTGTTAGATTATATCGCCGGACAGCCTGCAGAGTTGCTCGACAAATATTTCTAATGAGAAATGATTAATCTGTATAACGAAGTGGTTCACATGAAAACTTATTCTTAATATAATGTTTATTTTATCATTGCTTTTGTAATACTGCTTATTTTTATTTACAATAATGCCTATTTTTATGAGAACCGTACATCATGCAAATATTAATTGTTCAAATTGGTTCACAGTTAGTTTATTGAAAAAAGTTTTTGTTTAATCTCTCCCCTATAAGTAGCTAGTGCAAAAATTCCATTCCAACCGATTAGGTGATTAGAAGTTAGAACATAACACCTTGTCTTAACTTTGAGAAGATGCTTTTATCCAGAAAAAAAAAAAAGACATTGTAATGCTTGCAATTAACCATATATATCTAAAAAAAATCATATAATTTTCCATTTATAGATAGACACTACCTACCAAACTTCCCACCACAAAGCGCTTGTCATTCAAAGATGCTCTGTTGTCTTTTCTCTATTGTAGTTGAATTAATCCTTTTGCAATATATCTAAAAAAAAAAAAAATTCTCATTTAAGATGATACATTTCTTTTTGACACATATTTTAGGAAAAAAAAGTATAAAGTGATTAAATTAAGGGGTCCAACTTTTTAAATACCATTACACAAAATACACTTCTTATATATCCTCATTTTAAATCACACTCTTTTATATACCAAAATGTTTTAAAAGACTATTATACCCTCAAACTTACAAAATAATTAAATAAAATTTAAATAAAAAAAACAACAAAAAAACAAAACTAACCCTACCCCCCACCACCCGCCGTCCCCATCTCTCTCTCTTCCCCACATCGGTCCCCCCCACCCGACAACCCACTCTCTCTCTCCCAATCGGTCCCCCACCGCCACCGACCTCTTCTCTCTCTCCATCTTCATCGTGACATTTCCTCCTCACGATCGATTGATCGTTGTGAACAGAAGAAAATGAGCAACCGCCGCCACAATCGCCGCCGCAATGAGTCGCCGTCGACGTCCTCCGGCAAAGAGGAGGAAAATTCGAATTTTCGAGTCCCAATTCCACCGGTTAGTGCCCTTTCTTTTTTCGAAATTCATGCTTAAATCTTCGATTGAATGCATGTTTTTTAGTTTTACATGTTAGAAATTGTTATATGTTAGAGTTAGGATTTTCATGTGGAAGATTTCGACATTGTTTTTGGTGTAATAGAGTTGGAGATTTTTGAATTTGTTGGTGTTGGGTAGTTCGACATTTGCTGTGTTGGTTTGGTGTTCTTACGGGGTCGATGGAGGTGGGGAAAACAACGGCGAAAGAGCTCTGGCATGCTCACGATGGGCTTCCCATCGTGAGGTCACGGTGAGGTTTCCATCGCCCGATCACGATGACACTCTATCGTGAGCTCACGATGGAAACCTCACCGTGAGCTCACGATGGGAAGGCCATCGTGAGCTCACGATGGCGTGGGCTGTCGTGACCACGGCAACACCCTTCGCCGTCGTCGCGCCGGTCCTACTCCCGTCGTGACTATGGCCACGGGCTATCCCCCCGTCCTTCATCTTCTTGTGTTTATGTTGGTTTGTTGAATTATAACACGTTATCATGCACTTATACTTGGTTTTATTGATTTTGTAGGAACATTATGAATTTGTTAGACCCGCCATGTTGTACTCGTCTCCTAAAGTAAACCTTTACATGAGGGTAGACGTGTTTGATGAAATTAGGAGAGTTTTATTTGAAATATCCGGTGATCATCAAGCTGAGGATTTCCTAAGAACCGGTGTTGTTGGGCGGTTGAATGATGCTAGAAGAAATCAGAGTGCAAGTAATGCGCTAAATCTAACAATAGCCCGACAATTGCAAGGGGTTGGTGCTAATCGGGTACCAGAGAATGAGCTTTGGTTTTATCTTGGTCATACGACCATTCGTATGACGACAGTGAAATATGCTCTCATCACCGGGCTTCACTTTGGAAACTCTACATTTAATCCTCATGCAGTTCATGTACCTCCTAGAACTGGCATTCACTACAGATTTTTCAACGGCCGAGAGATAAAGACAAATGAGTTGCGCGATGCCTTCAACAGAAAACAACTTGGGAGAGACATCGATGACTATTTGAAGGCGGCCAACTTGCTCATTTACTATTATTTCCTCCTATGTCGGGATAAACCCACCATAGAGGATTGAGCATGGACTTTAGTTGAAGACTTCGAGGCTTGGGATGCCTTTCCATGGGGCTCGTACACCTGGGGAGCACTATGTCACTATGTATACAACGCCCATACAGTCCCCAAGGACTACCACCTCTATGGTCCGGTTTGGGCTTTACAGATTTGGACTTATGAGATGATTCCGGTGTTGGGAGGTCGATGTGGAATCAAAGATCACATCAAGAGAGTGCCCCGGTGCTTGATGTGGGTCATAAGAGTGATGAAAGTTGATTTCAGTCAATTCTTCGATAATATACGGGTACATTTATAATCTTATAATGTTTTTTATTCATTCAATGATGCAATCTATATTAGTTTCTAAAATTCTAATATTACCTTTTCATTACCTTTGCAGCTTCAGGTATTGGAAAGTTTTGAAGCTACGGAAGCAGAGCGTTATGAGTATTACATGCTGAGCTTCGAAAATGGAGACCCTTTTGATGTTCGATATATACCTCCCAAACAAAGTGCTTCCAGAAATAACCCGACTACAAAGAATGCCAAGCAGAAGACTGGGAAAGTTGAAGCAGTTAGCAGCAAGGGTGGTCCGTGGTGACTCGGCACGACGGATGTCGAAGCGTCGTCGGGAGGGTACCCCACCACCTCGCAGTTCACCACCTCCTAGTTCACCACCTCGCAGTTCACCACCTCGTACTTCACAGTGGGGCCCTCGGGAGAGCCAGACAGGGTTTGTTGTTTGCACGGACGACCATGCCCCTTCCATGATGAGGGCACGAGCAGCAGAGGGGACGAGATTGAGCGCCGGTTGAGGAGTGTTTTGGACGACGAATCTGACAACGGCTTCCTTGCTAAACTGACTAGGAGAATGAGTCAGTTTTTTGTTATGAGGCGCCCAGACAGTCCTCCACAATAGTCACATAGGAGTCGTAGGACGGTATTGGACGCGGCCCGTCACTCTACCTCGGCATTTGACGCTCAGATGCGGACTGGTAGGATCGACCAGGACTGGGATCCGGCCTGTCACTCTAGTGCTGCAGGTTTTAGTCACATGCAGACCTCATCAGTTCGGCCCCAGCACTCTCCAGTTCAGCCCCAGCACTCTCCAGTTCGGTCACACCATTCTGCAGTTGGGTCCCACCACGACGAGAGGCAGACTTCCCGCCGGTCTGAGCCGGTGCCTTTTCAGTACTCTCACCGGCAAACTTCCCAACACTCTGAGCCAGTGCCTTCCCGTTACTCTCACCGGCAGACTTTCGACCACTCTGAGCCGGCCCCTCTTCACGACTTTGCGGCTCCTTCTCGGCAACCTCAAATCGGTGTTACAGTCCGTGATGAGCCGTTTTAGCAGTTTGGGCCGTTCCAAGCCGATCAGGAGGCGCAGTCCTCACAGCAGATTGGTCAGGACTTGTTTGCCCAGCTCTTTCGGCCGATGCCGATGTCGACCCCTTACGAGACAGTGCAGCAGCCCATTCTAGAGACGCCGCAGCAGCCTATTCACCAGACGACGCAGCTGCTCCCTTACCATACACCTTTGCAGTTGACCTATGGTCCGAGTGAGCATCAAGGTTCTAGCTCACACACTCTCCAGCAGTGCATTGTAGATGATCCGGTTAATGAGGATGATGCTCAATATGAGGAGCCGGATCAGGGGGTGGTGAGGAGGTAGGTGATGTTGCCTTCGGTCCTCGGCAACGTAGACCGTCTGCTGCTCTCCACACCCCCTTTTCAGGGTGCAAGACAAAGTAGAATGGAGACGTTGAGGATGATGTATAGTGACTTTAGGAAGCAGGGATATGGGTGTTATGTGCCTGTGCTTGAGACGGGTCAAATCAATTCTATTGGAATTGATTTGAAATTTATATTGTCTCAGGTAATGGACCTCTACGTGCTTTCGGTTCGCACGAGGATTCGAGTGCATAACAGGACTGCTCTAAATATTGGGCCAACTAACACGATCATCATCGGCACTCAGTTACTTGTAAGTTTTTAATATATATTCTTTATATTTTATTATAAATATTTAAAAATGATATTAATCTCGTATGTTGTCAATTTGATAGCAAGTTTTGCGTGCCGAGCTGCAACTCCTACATCCGGATGATAGAGAATTCATGCACATAAAGGGAAAAGCCTCGTATAAGGGTTGGAAGATGCATCCGGGATTACAAGACATTGTGTACGGGCTAGACTATCCAAATGTCGTTCCATGGTCGAATTGCAAACATGTAAGTGTTTATGGTGATATATATTTCAAGTTTCTAACCATTCATTATTGATTTAAATTATTCTATTTTTATATTGAAACAGATCTGCGCTGTGTGTAATGTCTTTAAGAATCATTGGGTCATGATTAGGATAAGTATTGCTGATTGGACGGTTGAGTTGTACGACTCAATGTCACACGAATATGATCAGGAAAGGGTCGCGCCTATTGATTATGAGCTCAAACCCATTACTCGTCTCGTTCCTCGTCTACTAGCTCTCTCAGGCTATTGGACTAACAATGCAACAATGACGAAGCGAGATGGTGAAATGAAGCTTTTGAAGATACCGATCAAAGACCAGTTTGCTCAGACAGACAGTCACAGTTGCGGCCCCTTTGCATGCATGTATTTGGATCGTTTGATTAGTAGTAAGCCGAGACACTGGGGGAACATTACCGAACACTACATTGAAAGATATCGGTGGCTCGTAGCGAACTGTACTTGACAACGTCTAGTTTTATATGTATGGTGTTTGAAACATAACTTTTGAAACTTATTTTTATATTTTGTATTTCAATATTATTTTATGGGGTAGTTTTATTAGTTTACTGAGTTTATGGTGTTTGAAATATGTATTTGGATCTTATTTTTATGGTATAGTTTCTTAGTTTATTGACTACATGAATGAAACAGTTTTGAGCAGGTAAACCCCTAAACTCTCGGGTCTGGTCACGACGGCCCTACCATCGTGACCTCACGATGATAACTCCATCGTGAGTTCACGATGGAATGTAATCGTGAAGTCACGATGCCAGGGCAATCGTGAGGTCATGATTAATACAATCGTGAGCTCACGATGAGGACGCCAAACCCCATCGTGACCTTAGGTTTTTTGACTAATTATGGTGTTTTAACCGGTTATATTATTTTGGTACGTGTTAAATATGTTCTACTTAACATTGAAATACATCAACAAATGAAAAATTACACATTTAAACACACAATTATAGTGTTGGCGAGATGTGTGACACAACAATGAATACATTACTATATGTTACATATACAATGACTCTTACATTTGATAAACAATACACCTCTAACAATAACCCATTTAGTGTTTCTTTGATATAAAACCGCAAAATATGATGTGCAAATATTTCTTAAGACATAATATAACATTACAACACTAATTAATCATTATTTTAGACGTAATTGTTCCGGTTTATTAGTTCACGACGGGATAAAAATATCATCGTGAACCTGGTCGTGAGAATGTCATCGTGATCACGATGTACTCATCAACGTGACCACACGGTGGCTTCTTTATGGTTAGGTCACGATGGCATCATCATCGTGACCTGTCCAGAAACTCGAAAAAAAATAACATTGAAATTCAAAGCATTGCATAAAACGAAACATCAAATTCAACACAAATTTTAGTACAAATTCATACAGAACCCTTAAACAAATCACCAAATAAAGTCACCAAATAGGTCTAGTAGTTTAATACGAATAAAGTTCAAACATAACTTTTAAAAAAATCTAAACTATAACCAACACGCTAGTCGACATCTAGAGTCGTGGAGGGTGACGCACCATCGTCTGCTGCTTTATTTCGGGCCTCAAGTTCCGGCGGCAACCAAGCAGTGTCCCTTAGGATCAGCACTCGGCATCTAATAATTTCCTGTGTCGACTCCATCACCTCAAAGATCACGGCATCATCTACTTTGAGGTCGAAAGTGCGTGTGAATTGTTTCCACCCTGCATACTCAAACTTCGGTTTCTTCAAAGATCCAAGGTACATCAACTGACATTCGGTTCCATTATGATTGGCAACCAGTGGCACATCCGCATGAGGAAGTTTACAGACAATATGTGCTGGTATATGCTATATTGCACACAAAGCATTGATTAAAAGTCATACAAAACAAATTAATTGTTTGTTTAGTGGTAGAAATTCTAACTAAATGCCAAGGGGCCGAAACATGTGACTTGGCTAGGATAACATCGAAAAAAAGCTTGTCTCCTGATAGACAGTTCAAGTTTGAATCGGATGGGTTGGTCGACATCTACAACCATCCAAATGCGACAAAACATAAAGTGAAGACAAACATCAACATCAACCAATTAAATTCAATAATTTGCCACATTTTACATAAATCGAACATCATTATCAACATCAATTGCGCTGTGTACGCTCATGCTCAACCTCATTTTCTGATTGATGGTCCGATGAAAAGTGTCGCTACCCCATGAGCCTATCCATTTGTGCTGGCTGTCCAATCCAAGCATAAAACTCTTCTTTCAATGATTCAAGCAAATCTTTACGACGATCTTCCTCTTCATCTTCGGATGTAGACACCGCTTCATCCTCCTCATAATCTTCATCATATTCATCATCATCACCATCGTCACTATCATCTTGTGCACCCGAGGTGCTACCTCTCACATTAACTTCAGGGGCGGAGTTCCCGCGGTTTTCAATCACATAAACTTCTGGATCCTCTTTAGGGTCCGCTAATCATCAAAGTAATTCTAAATCGCCCCGCAATAGCACTTTTGCTTTCATGCCGTTAATGGTTGTGAGGTACCATAACACATATTCGGTCTCCTTCCCACCATTCAAACCCTCTCTAATGAGTTCCACAAGGTTAACACGATTAATCGTGCCGGGGTCGATGTAGACAACAAATAAATTCCCGTCCATATATGTCGATCGCTCCCAATGACCGCCGTGATATATAATAATACGGCGTAAAGACATCTGAAATTAAGAAAATATACAAAAATGAAGTGTAAACAATCAATGAAAATATTTGTTTAGCACACATCTGTGCTGGTCACGATGGTGATCACCATCGTGAGGTCACGATTCGTGAGCTCACGGTGGCAATTGTCCATCGTGACCTCACGAATCGTGACTTCACGATGGTGATCACCATCGTGAACACGGTGAACTTGTCCATCGTGACCATAGCAGAATTCGTGTGGTTAGCTTAGAACTAGGTATTTTCAACTTCTTTTAAACCCACGATACCATGAAGTTTTTAATTTAAGACACCATTATATGAACAAAATAACATATTTCATGACATAAGATGAAACATATCTGGTATTATACTTTCAAAAACCCTAATTTCACCCTAACAATAACCCTAATTTCAGCAGCAACTTATATCAAATGAACAAACATTATGCATATTATGATTACCTTTGTATGAAGTAAGGAACGCCACGGAGCCTCTGTTGATGCTTTCGTTCTTCTTGGGCGAGATCTTAGATGCTTGGAATGATGCTTGATTTTTTTTTTTTTTTTGTGTATGTTTGTTGATTGTGTATATGTTTGAATGTGAGGTTATGAGTTTGAATGGGGATTATTCTTCCTCATTACTACCACCACCAACCTCAGTGGCTTCATTTATTACCTAGTACACCCGAAAATATTCACCAAATCGAATGTGCAGATACATTAATGAGTTTTGCATGCATCAGTCTTGGTCACGATGGAAGTGCCATCGTGACCACACGATGGGACTACCACCGTGACCTCACGATGGGATTTCCATCGTGAACAACCCATCGTGACATTGCTATCGTGACCACGTGCGCAGTCAAAAGTATGACACGGTTGACTTTGAAAATTAAGGGTATTTTAGTACTTTTACAGGATTTTGGTATACAAAAGAGTGTTTTAAAGATAGGCTATAAAAGAAGTGTTTTTTATGTTTTGGTATTTTTTTGTTAGTTTCCTCTTAAATTAATAAATCCTATTTTTAAAGAGATAATTATTTTCATTTTGGGTACGTATATCTTATATAGGACATTCCAAAATGAGAAAACGTGTCATTTTAAAGGGAATGGAAGGAATACTTGTTTCGCAAGTTGTGTCTCATTTTTCATTTGAAAAGATGTACCACACGCTATAAGAAAACAATCATATTCAAGAAATAAATTCCATCGCATTTTATTAGAATTTTTCTGGATTTTTCAACATGAGAAGTGTTCCCTCATATATTTGTATTGTAACCAGCACACTGGAATTCGACAATTTTCTTAAAGTGATAATTTATATTTTTATTTTGTAAGTAGTATATGAAATTGATACTATAGGAAGTTTCCTTTTCGTGTGCATTAGATTTGCCCTAGTCTTCTTCATGGGAATTCTTGATAAGGTAGGTCCTAAATTAATTTGAAACTAATAATGCATATAAGATTTTTGAAAAGTAAATCCACTTTTGGACCACAAAATATGAACCTTTTTAAAAAAAAAAAATATATATTTAAGTGTTCGACAGTTTATTAAGGAAAAATGTCAACATCTCATGTATTAAATGTCCACAAAGAATACATAAAAACACATGCACACGGCGACATTAAAAAAAAAAAAAAAAATAGAACATATTATCAAAGCAATAATTAAAATGCGGATCCATCGTCAACCATTTTAATTTTTTCTTTTATTCTTTATATTTCAATTTTGTATTTACTTTAAGTTTATTAATTAAGATTTATTATACCAATTAGGATATACATACGATAATTTTTCAATGTTTAATTTCTGCTACATTAGTTGATACTTTATTAGTAGGGCCGAAAATCCAATATTATGATAGTACTTATAACTTTTTCAAAACATCAATTGTTAGTACAAAAAAGTTATTAATCATGATTCTTTATATTAAAATATATTTATTTTCATAATGACTAACATTATAATAATGAATTTTATAGTATTACTTATGTAGATAAGATCGTAGAATATATTATATCTATTTAAATATCTGTCTTGGTCAATAAATTATTTGTTTCTTTTTAGATGCCTAGGATTTTATTATAAATAGGTGTTTTGTTTTATGTTTTAGGGGAGTCGAATTTGAGTTGAAATGTAGAGTTTGGGATTGTTCCCTTCTCGTGGTGTTCTTCCGGTATTCATGAGTGAATCAACGGATTAACCCTTATTGTACGTATTCCGGTATACAGTGGTTATCAACGGAGTTCGTATATTTATCTTATTAAATATATTTCACGCTTCTCCCTTCATCAATTACACGAGTCACACTCTTATCAGCATCACACCGATCGGGTATGCAGCCTACCATTCCTTCCGGAGTATCGGAGTTATTCCCCTTCGGCTTTTCTTTTCTGGATTCAATGGTAAAAACGTCATGTTGTTATCATCATATGATGAATACTCTGAGTTGCTAGCGGAAGTACGAGATCGCTTATTTCGCCAAAGAAACTACTCCATTAATTACCAGCGGTGGTTGAGAAGTAGCTAATTCGAAGATCAAGTTTCCATCTGCCTTAGCCAAATCCAAATCTAGTTTCGCATCGAGCGCCTTAAAAGGCCTTTTATTAGGGAGAATAAAGAAATAAACGAATTGCCTAGGAATTAATTCTGATGTTATGCCAGTTTCGAAACGAGGCACATGATCTGAACTAGTGATGAAGTGGGTATTCTTATGACCGAACATCTCAAGTTCAACATCCACTATCATCTCGAGCCAATCGCACCAATTTTTCTAGTAGAATTTAGTCAGTGCGCACTTCGAACAACAGTTGCAGATTATTATCCTATAAAAAACCAAAAGGGAATAACTAAAACTCGAAGTTCTACACAATTCCTTGGAGATATCATGGGTGAATTCTGAGATGATGATCAATCAGTAAGAAAATAGGAGGAGGACCCATGCATGCACTCTACTAACGATCATATTAACTTGTGTCCCTACCATTTGCAATTATTTATAAAAGTATGATTTACATTTTGGTATTTTTCTCTCTGCCGAAGACAAATGGCATGTTCGGATCCGTTGTCGACTCGAAAGTTTAATTAATTTTTTTTTAGATGTAAATATTCAGAATGAGTGTCTAAATATGATCGATCCTACTTTTTTGTCATGCAATTATTCAAGAATCATGTTGATAAGCCTTCCCAAAAAGAACAATCACAACTCCCATCGATGTTTGTGAATAATCAAATATTGTCTGTGACGGTTTTTCCTTTTTATAAAATTATTTTATCGAAAAGTAATTTATGTCTCTTATCAAGCGCGGTTGTTCGATTCCAGTCCGTCAATATTAATGTCGATACAGTGAAAAGTCACAAGCTACACACCAGCTAGTTATCGCATGTGGTTTTTGTTATGTGAGTTTCACTTTTCAAATGTTTTATAATTTCACTGACTTTGAACTTGATCGTGATCAGCTTTTTGTTTTTTGGGTGTATCGTGTAAGTCTCTGTAGTGGCGAGCTCCACGTAAGAGCTCGAAGGCCATGTGGGTGGGCCCTCGATCCATGCTCTCTAATTTTGATCTGCAATAGCGAGCTCAATAAAGTTGAGCTCTAAAATGCTCCTGAGCCCACATGTTTTCTTTCCTTTCTTCCTTGCGAGCTCACGCTCGAGATTCTTTGCAAGCTCCACGCTCTGTAATGGTCCTCGAGCTCCACGTGGCGCTCGCAAAAGCAGTGGGCGCGCTCGGGCGCTCGCCGCCGCTAATAGCTTAATAAGATTCATATCTAAATTTCAAAATTGACAATTCTAAATAAGCGATGAAATGTAAATTTAATTAGCATTCGATTGTTAATTTTTTTTTTCCGAAAGGAATTAGCATTCGATTGTTGATGACCTATCATAATTTATGTACGTAAGTACGGATATCGTCATAAATACGTCATCGAAATTTAAACTAATTTACTTTTGAGTCGAGCCGATATTAAACATGAAGAAAATTACAGTTAGAGTTAATAAACTATGAAGTAATCCTAATTAACCATAATTATTGTTTTAAAAATTGAATTCATATATTATTATACATATAATCATTAATAAAATAGTAATTTCACATTTATTTTCTTCTGTAAAAAGCACATGCATGTTTACATATGTGCTTTCACATATTATAGTGATGTAATTCACATATTACACCAATATAATTTTATTAATGTTGAAATCGTGAAGGAAGAGCAAAAAAGTCAATTTATAGTTTTTTAAGTTAAATATAGCTACACCTGAAAAGAAAAAGTGCAATTATAGCCACTTTTTTTAAAAACGATCAAATATGGCCATGCATACACGACCTACATACACGATCAGCATACACGGCCATTTATATTGGTTGTGTATGCTGGTCGTGTATGTTGATATGGTCGTGTATGCTAGTCATGTATGCTGATATAGTCGTATATGCTAGTCGTGTTGTATTGTTGTGTATATTGCTATAGTCGTGTATGCTATTCGTATATGCATGGTCAGCATACACGACCAGTTTAGGTCATGTATATTGGTCGTATATGCTAGTCGTGTATGCATGACCATATTTGATCGTATTTAAAAAAGTGGCTATATTTGCATTTTTCTTTTCAAGAGTGGCTATATTTGCACTTCTCCCTTTTTTTAATTGGGTGCTATAATTAATATTTTTTTTTTAATCTCAAAAGTGCTAGTATCTCACCTGCCCTTTCAAAAATTTGTTAACGTTATTGATTGCTTTAAAGTCGTTTTGGTAGAAATGTCTTTTTCTTTTTTTGAGCAGATTTGGTAGAAATGTCAAATGATATTTAGTCGAAGAATTAATATTTAAACGAAAAAAAGAAGGCCCACCCCCACTGTTAGATTTACAACAAATGTAAAATCATGTCTGAAACTTAGATTTGGATGATTGTTTCTTTAGATTCTTAAAACAAACACACCGTGTATATAATTGAAAATTCTCGAGATATGTTTTTAAGTCTAAATAAATAAATAAACCATCCTCTGCATGTTGAATTCATCTCTCGCACGTGTATGCATGTATATACAGATAAATTATACTTTTATTTTATATTGTCAAGCGGCCACATATAAAACCTAGAAAATTAATGGTGAATCTCATTTTCGGAATTATGAAGGCACAAGAAAGATAATCGACTTCTAAATCATATGTCTTATTGTTATGCTAAATAAAAAGAGTTTCAAATTCTAAACACACAAGAAAGAAATGTATATCGAGTTCGCAAAACATGCATTATGATTCGATACATTAATTATTAAGGCCGAAATATATATAGAAAGAAAAAGAAAGAAATTATGAAGGTGCATGCATATCATGTTCATCATCATGAACAAAATTATTTTCTCTAGATACATAAAGATCTAAGTTTCTACACTAGTATTTCAATCCTAATTTCTTCTTTCATTCTCCTTATAAATTCATCAAACTTCTGGTTCAACTCTTCCGTGCTAACTCTCATATCGCTCACTGATGATAAATTCTCTACGCCTTCAACTTCTTCTTCATCCTCCTCCTCCTCCTCCTCATCTTCTCCCCACCATTCTTCTCTCTCTATCTCTTCCGCTACATTATTCTGGGGAACGCTGTCGTCTTGTTCTTGTTGCACCTTTATCTCCTTTTCCTCTTGAGTATGATCAACAACATATTCCAAAGATGCTGCATTTCCTTGAAAGACCAGATTATCTTCATCGTCGTTGTAGAAGCTCTTCATGGATCCACCAGCGCTGTTGAGTTTGAGGTTGTTGGCCAGAAACGCAAGGATTCCATTGCAAACTAAGAACATGCACTTTCTATCAAGGGCCAGACTGAGAAATTGAAGTTGATGGAAGATTAAGTGGAAAGCTGAAAAATAGGAAACTAGGAAAGAAATAATGGAAATTGGGACCAGAAACTGAAGTGTTTTTTTGAGGTAAAGATTGTGAGTTTGGTTAGCTGTTTGATCAATAATATAGTTTGCACCCTTCTGGTCCATTCTTCTCTTTCTCTCTAAAATATTGTTTTAAGTGGTTGGGAAAAGAGAAGTAGGGCTTAGAAGAAAGAAATTGGGGTTTTGAATAATTGGTGGTGGACACAAACAATAGGGAAGGGCCTTTATATAGCCCATGAGTTTCAATAATTACTTGGGGCTGGATTTTTCCATTATTGATTGATTGTGGCGTGCATATGCGAGGTTAGAAATTGTGAGTCTAAGCGTGAGTAGCTTTTCTTTCATGATTGATTGAGAAATGGGCAAAATTGACACTATACCAAAATATAAAAGATTTACTCTAGGAAAAATTGGATAAAATTATCCGACCTTATACCAAAATCTGGTTTTTTGACAAACCTTTTAATTAATGTCGGTCAATATTCAAGTTCCGACTAAATCGATGCTAAGGTGACATGCATACTTTTCAACATAGCATGACCCAAAATATTAGCCACGTCGGATAAAGGCGACATGTAAGTAATAAACCCTAACAAGTCAGATTTAATTTTAGCCGGAACTTGAATTTGGATCGACATTGCAACAAATTGAAAGGTAGCTATTTTTTTACTACAATTAAAAGGTTTGTTAAAAAAATCAGATTTTGGTACAAGATCGAGTATTTATATGCTATTTTGCCTTTACTCTAGTTGTACTATTAAAACGAAGTAGTGGTTGGGAGATGATTTGATTGAAGTCAATTTTGATGAGATCCCAAAATTCTTATACATGGATGAATGTCTTGTATAGATACGAGTCATGATTCAAGACTGGGGTTGAGATAGGTAATCAGTTGAGGGGCCGGGGAACTATTGAACCTCAAATGTGGATGACATGTGTTAGTATCCGGCTGAATAATTGAGTGTGGACAAATCGGCGTATATAAATGATTAGTGTTGGTAATGATTCTGATGAGATTCATGCATGCTAAAGGTAGCTCTACCAACACAATTCTGATTAGAAGAATGATATTAAAAGGTAAAATGATACTAGAGAGTAGTGAAACCAATATTTTTTTTTTTCCAAGAGAAAATGGTTTCATATTGGTATAAGAGCATCCACAAGGGGTGCCTCGATCATCGGCTCGGCGCCAAGACACCCCCTTGTCGAGATGGCACGCGGCTCGCCCGGTCGAGACAGGGTCGATCAAGCACGTGCATTGCACGCGTCTTTATTGAACAAATAAAAAAGTAGGGGAAGAATAAGGGGACGCAGAGGAAAGTAGAAGATGAACAAGGAAGAAAGAAGACGGCGAGGGTTTTGTTTATGTTGTGGGTGGGCCTAAACTAGTTTGGGTCTAAATTTAATCACTTTTTTATAAATATTCAAAATAAAACATACTCCCTCGATCCTGTTATTAATGATTTGTATTTCTTTTCAAGATATTACGCTATTCATGGTATGTTTTTTTTTTTTTGAAAATTATTCTCTCTCACTAAATGTGTTGGTTCCACAACTTTTATCATTTTATCATTTAAATCATCTCTTTCCTTAATTGTCGTGCCAAAATAAATAGGTCATCAATAGCATAAAGGAGATGGAGTAGTAAAACATCTACAATTTTTTTTCCATCAAATAATTCATTTTTTTTTAAAGAAAAGATTGAATACGGTTAATAAAAAAAAATTAATTAATATAATTTTGTTGTTTTTAATTAATCATTTTTATTATTAATTTATGAGAGTAGTATGTTACATATTTTTTTTTATTATTATGTATTTTTGTTTTACTCCATCAACACTACAAAAAAATAGTCATTTACTGACAGAATTACTAATCCGTCAGCAATTACTGACGGGAAAAAAAGGCGGGTCAGTTTTTAAAGGAAGAGTGACGGATTACTGACGGAACGTTAAAATCCGTCAGTAATTACTGACACAAATTTAATTTGGCTCGATGTCGAAACTCAGATGATGCATGTGATCATAACAACGTTAAAGAGTTTTGATGGTTTAGGTTTTGAAAACTCAATTTTTTTTATTATGACTAGACATATACGTACAATATAACATGAGAACCGCTAATCAGGTAGCTGATTGATCTATTGTTATTCGATCGATCGATGTATGATCAATTATAGAATAATGATGGTGATTAGTAAATAACTTCTGTGAGAATCAAAGAAAATTAAGTGATCGAGTTAAAATGCCTTATCAATTGTCCCGATTCATAATTTATGAATAATGATGTATATATTACCAACGACGTCGCCGATCGTGATAGCTTTCGAGTTAGGAAAATATTGATCGAATAAGAGATGAATATATATATATATATATGTGTGTGTGTGTGTGTGTGTGTGTGTGTGTGTAATATGACCACCTTGAGTAATTGTACGCTCGTATTTTGAATGATGGCAACCAACGTTCATTTTGAATCGAGGGAAATCAATTGAACTAATTAGATATATGTTGAGTACGTGGTACTAATCATGCACAATATATATACTCGATAAGAGGATCGACGATTTTGGAGTTATATTTTTTTAATTTTCAATATACGAATGTTTATTGTGAATCGAAGAAAAATGAAGAGATCAAATTAGATGTTGACTACTCTCGACACAACTAAAGGCTCAATTTTTTTAAATTTTAATTTTAAAAATTTTCAACTCCTTCCCTCAATCAAACTTAACAACCTGGGTCTTTTGTATTTTCTAGGTTAACTCAAATTTGTTTTTGCTTGTTTTTTATTGTTAGGGTAGTGCTATTTGTACGCTCATATTTTGAATGATGGCAACCAACGTTCATTTTGAATTTTGAGGGAAATCAATTGAGCTAATTAGATATATGTAGAGTACGTGGTACTAATCATGCACAATATATATACTCGATAAGAGGATCGGCGATTTTGGACTTATATTTTTTTTAATTTTTAATATACGAATGTTTATTGTGAATCGAAGAAAAACGAAGAGATCAAATTAGATGTTGACTACTCTCGACACAACTAAAGGCTCAATTTTTTTAAATTTAATTTTAAAAATTTTCGACTGCTTCCCTCAATGAAACTCAACAACCAAGGTCTTTTGCATTTTCCAAGTTAACTCAAATTTGTTTTTGCTTGTTTTTAGTGTAAGGGTAGTACTATTTGTACACACTATGACCAGTCACAATAACTAAAAAAAGTAATACTCTCCCCGTCCACGAAAAAGAGTCTTACTTACCCATTTTTTTTGTCCATGAAAAAGAATCTTACTTCACTTTTTCCAATCACATCAAGTGGGACCATACTTCAGTTACAACAACTTCCACTCTCATTTTACATTTTCCACTCATAATAAGTGGGACCCTTATTCCATGATAAACATGGATTTGCACTTGATTTTGGATTTTAAAAGTGATTAATTGTTGTGAAAATTCATGTTAGGAAGCAAATTTAAGTATATGTATTGATTTGTTTTGAAAAATTTGATACTTGCTTGTTTTATTGTGAAATTGTAGGTTTTTGGGAGCTTAAATGTGGATAAATGAGCATGTAGAAGAGAAGTTTGGCTTCGTATGAGTACATGGGTAAAAATGGCTCGAGAAATGGCTTAGAATCAAAAGAAAACGAAGTCGGGCATTGTCAAGACCCTTCATGCGGTCGCATGAAGGGGAGAAAACGTCTGCATAACTGCATGCGGTCCACCATGCGGCTATATGATGGGAACGCATGCGGACCGATATCGCACCAAAAATCGGAAAAGTTACTCATTTAGCATGCTGTCTCCCATGCGGTTGTGCATGCGACCGCATGGTTAGGCCGTTTGTCCAAAATTTTTCTTACTTCGATTTTTTAATTCCCTTCCTAGTTAGGATTTAATTCATGCACGATTTGTGTTGGGTTTTTAGCTATAAATATTCCTTCTATGCAAGAAGAGACACACCTCTTATTTTTCATAGTTCTATTTTAGTTTAGCTTTGTCTTGGAGCTTTTGAAGATTTGTTCAAGAGTTCAAGATTATTGTTTCGATTACGGTTTTTCTTACTTATTGATTATGAATTTCTCTTCTTTTGATTTTGTGTTTGATTTAATTATGAGTAGCTAAGCCTTTAATATCCTAGGGTTAGAGAGTAGATGGATAATTAACTTTAACTCTTAATCGATTGACCAACTTACGTCCCTCTATTATTTTCTATATTCTTGATTTGTCTTGCATGCTAGCTGATTGATCACCAATTTAGCATAATTAGTTGTGTTAATTCGAGATTCGAAAGATGAGGATTAACATGTGAACTGAAATATAGGAAACACACTGCATAATCACCGAGAAGGAAAGGCTTTGTGTGAGGGCTTTAATCTTAGGATCTTTTTGGAGTTACTTGCTTATGATGTTTATCGGAGACGAAAATCCTAGTGAGTAATCCACGATTTATGCACTACGAGAGTAGGTTTAAACTAAACTTGTGATTGTCTTAAGAAGAGTTGAGACCCTTGTTAATTGGTTGATTGATAGGAGTTTGAGTTTAATTATCCATTGAAATCGAAGCCTTAGGACATTCTTTGTTATATTTGAATTCTTAATTATTTTTGTTTGCTTTTTGATTGGTTGTTAATTTTAGATCATAAACTCAAATTAAAGTCCGGAGTCCAAATAGAGGATAATAATTGAAAGTGGTACCCATTAGATTTAAACAGTCTCTATAGAATAAGACTTTTTCTACTCACAACAACTTTAACTTTATTTTACCTTTTCCACTCACAACAAGTGGGACCTTCATTTAGAGGTGTTCACTGGCCCGGAACCGGCGGTTCCTATTCAAGGAACTTCGAACCTGAACCGGCCCGTCATAATCACGGTTCTGGTTCGGAACCAACCCATCACGGTTCATGGTCCGGTGTAAAACCGGTGTTTCAGGTTCGAACCATCATTTTTTAATATATGAGAATATAAACCTGTTCAATCTTCAATGTATAGAAGGGATATAGATCAAATCTGAAAATATAAAGTTAAAACTCAATATATAATATAGATATATAATTACGAAATCTGAAAATATCTGAAAATATAGATCAACCTATTCAATCTTCAATGTTAATGAAAATATATAATTACGAAATCTAATTCATAAAACCCTTGGAATTCACAAAGTTCAAAAACTTAAGGGTTGAGCCTCGTTAAACCCTTCTTGGCGAAAACCCAATGGGAAAAACACGAAGTAAGGGAAAACGAGCACTCATCTAAAATTATTTAGGACTACATGTTGATGTCGGCATCGAAGTCCCAATCATCTTCAAATTCATACGTTTTGGTAGTGGCATTGGTGTCTGTTTCGGCCTCGATTGTGCTTATGGGATACTCCACAAATATTTCATTCCAATTATTTTCTTGTTCACGCATTTCAGCTGAAGTATAATCTTTGAGTAGGACTTGAGCTTCAAGGTTTTTTTGGAGTCATCACTGATCTTCTTTCATCGAGCACATAGCCTCCAACACTAAAAGCTTGTTCCATCGAGACTGTTAAGGCCGGAACGGCTAAGATATTCCTCGCCATCATTGCTAAAATTGGATATTGATTTTGCCTCCTCGACCACCATTGCATAACATCAACTTCATTTGGCCCTACACTTGTTAAATCTGTACTTTTGGGTTCGCTAAGATAAATATCAAGTTCACTGTTTAAATTACTTCTCAACGCCTGATTTAGAAAAAAGTTTTGAAGTCTCTGTGCAGCTGCTGAATTAGAATCTACCCCAAAATTAAAATTAATTTTTTTTCTTTGATGAGGCCTAGAACTAGAGGTGTTTATCCAAACCAGAACCGGTGGGTTCGAACCGGAACCGTGGTTAACAGGCCTATTCCGAATCTAAACCGTACGTGGAATGGTCCAGTTCTGATTCAATTGCCTAGGAACCGTGAATCGGTGGTTCCAAACCACCAGTATCGGTTCGAACCTGCTGAGTCGAATGGTTGTAATTGGCTTTTAAGGGTTAGGGTATATATATATATATATATATATATATATATATATATATATATATATATATATATATATATATATATATATATATATATATATATATTGGAGTTTTAAGAACAGTTGTACACCACTCCAGTCCCTATTCTTTTTTTTCCTTTCTCTATTCTTGCGCAGTTGCTCCTATTCTTATGCAGCTCCTCTGATGCATTCTTAGATTAGATGTCTTCCTCGAACCCTCGTCGTGAGAAGGGTAAACAAATAGCAAGTGGAAATGTTAGTGATAGTGGTGGTGGTGGTGGTGGTGGTGGTGGTGGTTGGCGTCTTCCGCATCTTCCTCGTCGTCTCGTGAGGATATTGTCATCCAAAAACGAGAATATGCTCACCAAGATTTGGATGAGTACTACGATGATGACGAGAGCTAGGGCTGTCAAATCATCTGGGCCGGGCCAAATGCACATTTTCGGGCCGGGCCGGGCCGGGCCGAAATTTTCACGAGCCACCAAAAATGCTGGCCCAGCCCAGCCCTATCGGGCCTACGGGCGGGTCGGGCCAAATTGGCCCAGTCAGAAAATTAAATTTTAAAAATAATTATAATTTAAATTTAAATTAAAAATTCTATACAGATATAAATTTAAATTTAAAATGGGTAGATCATGTGTAACTTTCACTCAATTTTCCTACTTTTTCTTGAATAAATGTTTCACTTAATTTATTTATTTTTAAATAAAAATAATACACACCTATTAAAGTCTTTGAAGTGAGACTTATCTATTATTTTACTCTTAATTCCTGCTAGAACATAAATTCTTAATAGACTTAAATAGACTTATCTATTATTCTTAATTCCTGCTAGAACATTAAGTAAATAAATTGGGTAAAACAGGACAAAAATTTTACAATTGAATCACTAACTTTATAGTTACAGTACATGCGGTATGGAATGTGAAGTTGATTACAAGAAGACAACTTATTTTAACAATTTTATGGTGTCAAATTAATGTATAATTTCAACTAATTCAAGTGAAAAAATATTTTATTTCTTTTCGATATGTGGGTGTAGTTCATTCGGATCGAGAGTTCATTCAGATCGATATGTGGGTGTAGTCACGGTTCATATAATATGGCTTGCTCGAAAATCGATTATTGTGACATTGTTATTAATCACAGTAATTGTGATTAATCATATTAATCACTTCATAATTATAATTTATAAATTTAAATTAAAAATTATAACCGGGCCAAAATGGCCCGTAGCCCGCCGGGCTTTTTAGGCCCGCGGCCCGGTTGGCCCGTCGGGTCACTTGGGCCGGGCCAAAATGGCCCGGGTTTTTTCGGGCAACTAATAATGGCAGCCCAGCCCAGCCCAAACATCGGGCGGGTTAGGCTGGCCCGTCGGGCCGGGCCATTTCGGGCCAATTTTGACAGCACTAACGAGAGCTATCCCACAACCCAAAATCCTCATTTTCGAAGGGTTCCAAATCACCGTCAATGAGAAGAAATAGAGAATTAGGAGAAAATGGAAGTTGCTGCTGCCGCCGCCCCAACTTGAAGCAGATCGGCAACTTCAGGTTTTCGTTTCTCCCTTCATTCTTCAAATTCACTAATTCTCCCTTTAATGTTTGTTTTTTTTTCATTAAATTTTTTGGCAATCTGCAATTTTGATACAATTCGCATTCCTTAATAGAATGGTTATCCAATTGTACTCTATCCTATTTTGTATATAAGAAGAACTTCAAGCAATTTCATTTTTCTGAAGTAAAAGGCAATATATATGCATGAAGATGAAGATTTACATTCAACTGAATTGAGTTTTTCCGGTCCCATGCTCAACTACTATACATGTCTTGAATTGAGCATTCATTGAGAATTTGAAGCCTAAATTTTTTCAAAGAAATCGAGGTTTTTAATTTTTGAGTTTTATCAATATTTTGGTGAATTCATAAAGTAAGCAAGATAAGTTCTATAAAAATAATGGGAATTTGAAAGCAGAATCTGAAATAATTAATTGGAGAAAAATGAAGATGATAACAATTAATTTTACTTCAACCGTGTGTATAATGAGTTAGGTGATATAACCACACACTTGCAATACCTATGGACCCAAATAAGGCAACATCTGCTTTTTTACATAATTACATATATGTGGACCAAAATGAGGCTTCTTCATCAATTGAATAATGAGTTAAGTGAATCTAAGTTAATTTAATTGAAACTGCAATACTTTATAACCCTCAGTGACTCCACTCAGGATTCCACTATCACTTTGCTATAGATCTCTAAAGTTGGGCTGACCATATTGTGTACCCAAAGATCTAAGAATAGTTAGGTGATATAAGCAAACAGAAACTAATATGAATTTCAAGTGATTAGCAAATTATAACCAGTCCATGCTACTTGTATGTTTTTTATGTTTATTTTATTGATTTGATACTTTGATTGCAATTGTATTTTGATTATTTGTTGATCTCCATTAATTTGGTTAATTGGTCTATAATCGGTTTTGATAATGCATCTGCTAATACCTTAAGTGTGTCTGCGCTAATTGTTGCATGCAATCCAACTCTAGGAGAAAAATACTTTCATACTAGATGCATATGTCACATATTAAATTTATGTGTGCAAGACGGGCTAAAGCAATTAGAGGGTTCAATCACGCCTATTTGAAAATGTGTTGTTATGTTGAGTGATAAATCTAAGTTGCATAAAAATTGGTTGAATTTTTGTAAGCAAAAAACTCGAAAAGGTAAGAGCTTTAACATTGATATATGAACTAGATGGAACTCTACTTATGAAATATTGGCATCACATTCTGCATTTAAGGATTTATTATGTGAATTTTTTTTTTAAGTGGGGTGAGCAACATGTTCTTATTGCCTTCTTATTGGGATGAATGCTCATATATGATTACAATCTTGAAAGTTTTTTAAACTACAACTAAGGATTTGTTTGGAGTATATTATCCTACCTCTTGTCGTGTGCTATATCGTTTTGTTGTTATCGTTCTTCAAATTAATTTATGTATCTCTAACCCAAGATTACGAGATTGTATAACTATGATAGTCATTAAGTGGTTGAAATATTTCACTTCTATACCAGAAATTTTTTTGATTGTTAAATGTTTAGACCCTTCTATGAAATTTGATGGCGTTTGTGTTCTATGAAATTTGAAGGGTCTAAACATTTAGCAATCAAAAAGATTTACGGTATAGAAGTGAAATATTTTAACCACTTAATGACCATCATAGTTATATAATCTCGTAATCTTTGGTTAGAGATGCATATATTAAATTGAAGAACGATAACAACAAAATGATATAGCATACGGCAAGAGGTGCAAGAGGTAGGATAATAAACTCCAAATAAATCCTTAGTTGCAGTTTCAAAAACTTTCAAGAGTGTAATCATATCTGAGCATTCATCCCAATAAGAAGACAATAAGAAAATGTTGCTTACCTCAATTGAAAAAAACACACATAATAAATCCTTATATTCAGAAGCTGATGCCAACATTTCATAAATAGAGTTCCATCTAGTGCATACATAATTGTTAAAGCTCTTACCTTTTTGAGTTTTTTGCTTACAAAATTTCAGCCAATTTTTATGCAACTTAGTTTTATCCCTCAACATAACAACACATTTTCGAATAGGCGTGATTGAACCCAATTGGTTTAGCCATCTTGCACACATAAATTTAATATGTGACCTATGCATCTAGTATGAAAATATTTTTCTCCTAGAGTTGGATTACATGCAGCAATTAGCTTAGGCACACTTGAAGTATTAGCAGATGCATGTATGAGCACAATTAAACTTCCTAAAACAGAGCACACGCTTGTTTATGCACCAATGCACATCAATCTAATGCACAGTCATTCCAAGATATGAATTTTGTTTTCACGCACATGACCAAATATCAGAACAAACAGAGACTCTATATGGTATGTTATTGAACATGTATCTTAATGCTTTTTTTATATCTAATAGACAAATTAGCAATTGTCCTAGTCATGGTAATTCGTGATATTTTTTAGCTTACGAATTATATATATATTTTTAATGAACTTTCAAAATACATGCTATCGGCAAATTGAAAAGCAAGAGATTCAGTAGCAACAAACTTAGCCATAATTTCTCTAGAAGTTATCTCATTATATTTGAATAAAAAGAGATTGTTACCTTGAGTGAAGTTTATTTGGGTTTGTTGTGTTTGTGTATCTTTTTCTCCATCATCGGCATTTTCCTTGGGCTTGTGCTTCTTAAGATGGCGTGCTAAAGTGCCATAGCAGCCTCTATTCTTCCACGCATAACTCTGCTAGCAGAAATTGCATTGAGCTCTTACAACTAGATTTCCTGCTTCCTTAGTTGCTGGTAACGTAACCTTTTTGAACCACAGTTGGAACACCTTAGAATTTTTCTTGGTCAGTTCATTGGAACACCTGGTGGTCTTATCTGTATCTGCAACCATTCCTCCATCTTCTTCCTCATCCATCTCATCATCTTCGTCCTAGTTGATTGTCGACTACATAGTGTGGGACAGTTGCATTAAATAATTTTTTGCCTCAATGCTTGCAATAACCATAGCATACAATATATCCACAACACTCTCAAACTAATTAATAGATCAATTAGCCAAACAAACGGAGATCAACAAACAATCAAAATACAACTACAATCAAAGTATCAAATCAGTAAAATGAACACAAAAGGCATACAAGTAGGATAGAGCAGTTATAATTTGCTAATCACTTGAAATTCACATTAGTTTTCATTTGCTTATATCACCTAATTATTCTTAGATCTTTGGGTACACATATGGTCAGCCCAGCTCCTGAGATCCATAACAAAGTCATAGTGAAACCCTGAGTGGAGTCACTAAGGGTTATAAAGTATTGCAGTTTCAATTAAATACTTAACTCATTATTCAATTGATGAAGAAGCCTCATTTTGGTCCACATGTATGTAAAAAAGCAAATGTTGCCTCATTTTGGTCCACAAGTACTGCAGATGTGTGCTTATATCACCTAACTCGTTATACACACGATTGAAGTACAATTAATCATCATCGTCTTCATTTTTCTCAAATTAATTATTTCAGATTCTCCTTTCAAATTCCCATTTTTTTATAGAACTTATCCTGCTTACTTTATGAATTCACGAAAATATTGATAAAATTCGAAAATGAAGAACCTCGATTTCTTTGAATTTTTTTTTGGCTTCAAGTTTCCAAATAATGCTCAATTCAAGATAGAGATAGCAGTTGAGCATGGAACCGGAAAAACTTAATTCAGCTGAATATAAATCTTCATCTTCATGCATATATATAGCCTTTTACTTCAGAAAATCAGCTTGCTTGAAATTCTTCTTATATACAAAATAGGATAGAGTACAATTGGATAACCAGTCTATTAAGGAATGCGAATTGTAACAAAATTGCATATTACCAAAAAAATTTAATGCAAAATAACAAACATTAAAGGGAGAATTTGAGAATTCGAATAATAAAGGGAGAAACGAAAACTTGAAGTTGTCGATCTGCTTCAAGCTGGGCGGCAGCAGCAGCAGCAGCTTCCGTAATCTCCCGATTCTCTATTTCTTCTCGTTGACGGCGATTTGGAACCCTTCAAAAATAAGGATTTTGGGTTGTGGGAGAGCTCTCGTCATCATCGTATTACTCATCGAATTCTTAGTGAGTATATTCTCATTCTTGGATGACAATATCACCACAAGAACGATGAGGAAGACGCGGAAGACGCCCACCACCACCACCACCACGAACATTTCTGCTTGCTATTTGTTTACCCTTTTCACGATGAGGGTTCGAGGAAGACATTTTTCTTGCTTCTAATCTAAGAATGCATCAGAGCAGCTGCACAAGAATAAGAGCAATTGCACAAGAATAGAGAGAGAAAAAAAGAATAAGAACTGGAGTGGTGTGCGGTTGTTCTTAAAACTCCAATATATTTATGTACCCTAATCCTAAAAAACCAATTACAACCATTCAACTCAGCGGTTCGCACGGTTTCCCTGGAACTGATGGTTCATAGTTCCTAGCCAATTGAACCGGAACTGGACAATCCCAGATACGGTTTCGGTTCGAAACTAGCCTGTTGACCACGGTTACGATTCCGGTTCGAATGCACCGGTTCCGATTTGGATAAACACCTCTACCCTTATTCCACTCACAATAATTCCAACTCCAATTCACTTTTACCACTTTCAACAAGTGGGAACCCTTATCCCACTCAAAATAACTTTATCAGCTTTCTTAAAACATGTGTCCACCTCCAAATGAGACTCCTTTTCATGGACAGAGGGAGTATAGGTTTTGGAAAAGGAAATGTACCCTAATTGGGAATTTAAACGAAAATGTGATTATTTCATTTTCATAATTAACTTTTCTTTTTACGCGTGTGGCTAAACATAGTGTATCCAAATAGAATTATTGTTATCGTAATATAGTTGAATTATGTTGCAACTAGCTTATAATGTTAGTTGGGAAGCATGTTTATCTTTGATCGGACTGATTCTTGTTTGTGTATTCTTTTTCATTTTAGTCATTAAATTTGATGGTGTTGACCTTGTTTCAAGATTTGAGCGAAAAGTGCAGTATATTTGAATGAAAGGGAAAATAGATACAAGAGATTACTCGGGCAGGCCCGATGGAGTATAGCTCACGCAAGCCAAGGCTAAGCGGGGCGGGGAGGGAAGGCCAACGAACTAACACCGGCTAGAGATTTAATAAGTGAGTTGCCAACGACTAAAAAAATGTGTGTTGTGTAAAGCAATAAAGCACATAAATTGGGCTAGATCATGGCCCTAGCCCCTGCCACTCATCGCGCCTCCCCAGTTTGTTGGTTGGGGAGGTGGGCCTCATTAAAACCCTGCCGCGTAAACCCACCCTTGGCGAAAAACCACGGTCGAGGGAAAAAAGAGTACCCTAGAATCTAACGCGGGAAAGGGGGAGGGGGATGCGTTAAATTGTGGTGCGAGGGTGACGGTGTATGTTTGTGGTTCAATGTGTGTGGAATGAATTGTGGTGCATGTGTGTGATTAGCGAGTTTTTGTCCCCAAGGGTGCTTAACCAAGTACTTGGACTTGGCTAACCCCAACACACACACCCATTACACTAATTTTCAAGGTTACAATGGGGGAGCCCATGAAAAAGCCGGGGGAGGGGGAGCAAAACAAGATGAGAATACAACAACTAACGATGAGTAAACTTATCTAAATTGCTGCCGACCCGGGCCGTGCGGTGAGAAAGTCCAGCTCATTTGTGCCAAGTTGCATTTGGGAGAGTACTGAGCTAGCCAGGAACTTGGCATAGAGCGAAGCATAGACACTCTCTAGTATGTTTTTTGATGGTTTTGGACACAAGGAATGGACGGTCTTCAAAAATGATATTGTTGCTAGCGTACCATAGATGATTAACCGTCGACACAAGCACAATAAGCTTAGCTTTGTGCAAGATGCTTGAGCTGGCTCGAGTTCTTTTGAAATGGCTAATGGAACTATTGATGGTGGTGAGAGCAGGTCTGAGTTGGAGCCAATTTTTGATTTGTTATCAAATTGCTCGCGACGCTCCGCACGAGAAAAAGAGATGCTCATGCGTCTCCGGTGTTTTGTTGCAAAGGACGCAAGTTCGACAAATGCTTAGTGCCTTAAGTCGGTCTACTGTCTTGAGCCGGCCTTGGAGGGCAAGCCAAAGTGAGGTGGAGTATTTCGGCAGGATGTAGTCCTTCCAAATTATTTTGTGCCAGTACATGGGTTGGCCCTTGGAATGGAGATGGTCATATGCGTCTGCGGTTCCTTTACCTTTGAACCAGCTTGTGAGTAGCTCGATTGTCTTGGGTTTGCTACCCCACAATAAGCAAGGATAGAGTCCCTGATGGCTAAGACGTTTTTTAGCAGAGGGGAGTCTCGGGGTGCACCTTGTGCACCCAAATATCCTGCCCGTTTGAGATATTCTCCGTGAACCCATCGAATCCAAAGAGTATCCTTCTTAAATGGATATTCCAAAGATTTTTTGCGAGCAGTGCCTTGTTCCATTCAGCATGGTCCCTAACTCCGAGTCCGCCTTCATTTTTGGATTTGCAAACCTGTTTGAAGGAAATTGGGCAACATTTAGAGCCCCACATGAATTTCTTGACGATGGAGTTGATGTGATCAATTACTATAGCCGACAATGGAAAACTCTGCAGCCAATAGCATTCAATTCCCTGCAAAACCGATTTGATCAATTCAATTCGGCCAGCAAGTGATAACTTTTTGTTCGACCATTTTTTGATGTTGGCGTCAATGGCTTCGAACAAAGGCGCGTAATGGACAGTCTCAAGTTGGGTTGAGGCAAGTGGGATTCCTAGATACTTCATATGGAGTTTGCTCTTGGGATAGACCATCGTCTCCAAAATTTGATTCTTTGGATAGTAGGAAACTCCACAAAGGAAAATCTGAGATTTAGACTTGTTGACGCACAGTCCCGACGTGTCCCCAAATTCTTCAAGTGCATCGGTAAGCACTCGCATTGATCCTGAGTCTCCTCTGCTAAAGAGCAGAAGGTCGTCAGTAAAAATCAAGTGTGTGATTGCATTAGACGCGCACATTGGGTGGAATCTGTAGTCGTTGGGTAGGTCTTTCATGCGGGCGGCTAAGAGATGTGAAAAATACTCCATGCAAATGATGAAGAGCGTCGGGGACATCGAGTGTCCTTGTTTCAGCCCCTGCTTGCCATGAATGAAGTCGTGCATGCCACCATTAAGGGCAATGGAGTACGTCGGGCAGGTTACACAAATCATGATCCAGTAGATGACTTTTGGGTGGAAGTTGAGGCCGACGAGAGTTTTGTGGAGAAAACTCCAAGAGATAGAGTCAAAAGCTTTCTGCAAGTCCACCTTCATCATGGCTCATGGTGAGATTTGTTGAGTGCGTCCGTATTTTCGGATGAGCTCTTGTGCCAAGAAAATGTTGTCCGTGATATTATGTCCCTTGATAAACGTAGTTTAGACCGGTGATATGATTTCAGCAGATGGGGGGCAATACGGTTTGTGATGAGCTTTGTGATACATTTGTAGATCACATTGGTGCATGCAATTGGTCGGTAATCTGCCACTCCCGGCTCATGAGCCTTCTTGGGGAGGAGTGTCATATTTTTGTGGTTGAGCTTTTGAAAGAGCATCCCAGTCGTGAAGAATTCTGAGACCGCTTCAGTGACATCCTCCTCATACAATTGCCAGTTTTCCTTGAAAAATGTTGCGGTCAAACTGTCGGGTCCCGGAGCTTTATCATCGTCGATGTTGAATAGAGTAGCCATAATTGTAGCTGGCATGATGGGGCCGACCATGTCCTCCTGCTGCAGTGCCGAGAGTCGGGGGCCATGGTCCCAGATTGTTAGGTCTGGGGGCTGCGTCGAAACATGGCGCCCAAGTAAGCTCTCATAGAACGTGACAACGTCCCCGACGATGATATCAACATCAAAAGTCATCGGAACCTGATTGAGATATTGTTTCAAGATTTAGCCAAACAACGTGTAATATGTTGAGAAATTTTATGTGTAGGTTTATTTAACATATTTCAAGGGTTGGTTCTTTGAATGCACTTTTCTATTTAGTCAGCTCAGAGGTTTATATTCATTTTCTATTTTATTGATTTTCATATCCCTAAAATGCAGAACTTTCATTTTTTTTAGGGTTTTTGAATTTTCATTTAGTTTAGGGGTTGTAATGAAATTTCTATGAGAGGACTCACTGGTGAAAGGCATCTCGTTCATGACACTTGATACGTTAATGTGTTTTTATCTATTTTCATATCCCTGAAGTGCAGAACATTCGATTTTCTTGGAAGTTTTTCGAATTTTCATTTTGTCGTGGTAATGAAATTTTAATGAGAGGGATCACTGGTGAAATGCATCTCGTTCATGATACATTATTGTATTTTTCTTTAGTGAAGTTAGTATAGAACATTAGATTTTCTTAGAAGTTTTTTCGAATTTTCATTTAGTCGTCATAATGACAACTCAATAAGGGGAGAACATTAGATTTTCTTAGAAGTTTTTTTGAATTTTCATTTAGTCATAATAATGACATTTCAATAAGGGGAGTCATTCGTGAAATGCAACTTCTTCACGACATTTGATATGTAATTGTGTTTTGCTTGATCAAGATGCCTGATAGTCAAGTGGTAAGGGGATGGGAAGAGCATGTCGTCAGGGAAAAAAAAGGCAGTCGCATTGTTCATTATATTTAAAGATAACACTGGGAATTATGTTCTTGCTGTGGTTGGGAAAGAGAGGTGTTTGAATCACATGGTTTATACAATTTCACTTGACTTCTTACGTGTTTTTGGGCCCACGAGCAGAGTTCGTGCAGTGAAGAAGTGGCAAGCTAGACGAGAAGTTGTTGATTGGCTCATATCAGTTAAGGCAAGAAGTGGACCAATCTTGGCTAACTCAAGTATGTTTTGTTCATCGAACTTTGATAGTTTCGAAGTTAATAATTTGCATATGTATATGTAAGGGAAGGCCCTAAGGTCTTGAAGGATCTTATAAGTAAATATTTTTTAAAATAAGAGATCTCTGTTGGAATTCTGCATGACTATGTAAAGATAGTCGAAAAATTCTTACATTCTTTGTCATGTTTGTTATCTTTCGACTTTCTTACTTGAGTAGTGGCAATGAATGTTTAAGATACTATGTCCAATGTGTTTGCTTGGCGTTTGCTCATTCTAGGCCACTAGAAATATTATGACCCAAACAAGGTATGGATAATGGTCCTAACACTCGTGATAATATATCTATTTAAACACGGATCTTATACCGCTTGTAGAATACAACAATAAAAATTATTGTATAAATAAGATTGCTAGTAGTGGTATATGTGTGGACTAACTAATTAGACATTCAGAGAGAAGAAAGATGGAATCATCATGTTAAACTTTTGGAATATCTGATAATAATGTTTTAAATTTTTTTAGATACTCAAAGCTAGAACTATTCCACTTTCTTCAAGTATTTTCTTAAATCAATCTTGTTTTTGTTTAGATTCTATGAGACTGAGATATAAATCTCTAACTTCTGTCTTTATTTGTGTTTGATTAGAGCATGTGTTGCCATCACTCTTGATCAACATCTTTAGAGCCCAGGGTTGGCCCTGGCCCTAGGCGAAGAGTGCGGCCGCCTAGGGCCCAGGGTAGAAGGGGGGGCCAAATTTTTTTTATTGTTGTTATATATAGGTATTAAAATTAGATTTAGGCTGGTTAAAAAAAATAGATTTAGCCCATCAATTAAGTTTTGTTGAAAGCCCATTATTAGGCCCAATATACATCAATTAAAATTCCTAACGGGTGGATTGTCGTTGTCATTGACTCATTGTGCCGTTCTTACTCCTCAGACTCGGAAGCTTGTTCACTCTCTTTCTTGCTCTCTCGTTCTCTCTCGCTCTCTCGCGCTCTCTCTCGTTCTCTCTCGCTCTCTCTCGCTCTATTAGCAATTATCAAGAAAAAAACTTTTCTCCTGACTCCTGTTCGGCTGATCTTTACTTCATTTACTCTGAAATTTTGAAGACTCGGGGCAACCAGACCAGACAAGATCACGGCGATCAATTTATCATCTATTTCCAGGTGCTATTGTTCTTGATTCTGATTTTTATTTTGATATTTAATATAAAAACTAGAAGATGCCTATAAAACCTTCTGGTAGTGCAAGGAGGAAAAAAAATGAGAGCAGATGAATTTATAAAATCACAAGAAGGAGTTATGCATATTGCTAAAAGTGTTGCACTTGAAATGGATGTAGAACCTGTCTTTCCAATAAAACGTCGTGTAATTAGAAAAAGGCAGTTTGGCGAGAGTAATGATGACCAAGAAAATCATTCAGCTGAAGAGTTATTTAGAATTAAATATTTTTTTAGTTGTTGATATGGCAATCTCTTCTTTAAAGAATAGATTTGAGGATTTAAAAATATTTGAAAGTATTTTTGGATTCTTGTATGATTCAAATAAGCTAAAGGCATTAGAAGATCGTAAAGAAACTGTTGTGTTAATTTCATTCAACATTTTCTCATGGCAATTTATCAGATGTTGATTTAGATGATTTTTTCTCTGAATTGAAAGTATTGCAAATGACTTTACCTGCTCAATTATTGTCAGCTACTGAAATACTTGAATTTGTTAGAGCTGCAGATTGTTATCCTAATGTTTCAATTGCTTATCGAATTCTATTAACTGTTCCTGTTATTGTAGCATCAGCTGAAAGAAGTTTTTCAAAGCTTAAATTGGTAAAAACATATTTAAGATCATCAATGTCACAGGAAAGGTTGAATGGTCTAGCAATTTTATCTATTGAGAAAGACATGTTAGAAACTATTGATGCAAATGTGATCATTATTGCATCTGCCAATGCTTGAAGAAATCATTTCTTATGATGTATTTTGTGTATTGCTTTGCAGGAAAAGCTCTGAGAGCTTCGGCACAAAAGGTAGGAAAGCCCCTGAGAGCGTTGATACAAAAATCAGGAAAAATTGTTCATTATGTATATAGGGGTTTTTTTTTGTTTTTGCCTAGGGCACTTAAACTATAGGGTCGGCCCTGTTAGAGCCTTGTTACTTTGTCTGGCTTTAGTGTAAGCAAAAAAGAATTGACAAAGACTTCGGTGCAACCAGTTGCACTGTATGCAACTGGTCGCCGAAGAACTTAAAGTAGAAATAAGTCCAATTTGTTTGCATATGTTAAGCGCTAGCCTAGTGGCTCAACACGCTGCCTTTTGTTGTAGCCACCCGAGTTCGAATCCTCTTAGGTACATTTCTTATTTCCTATATATATATATATATATATATATATATATATATATATATATATATATATATATAATTTCAGCTATTACTTAATAAATTGCTTTCTAATCTAATGGTTAGAGTTTTATGCTTGTACTCTAGCTACCAAGGTTCAAATCTCAAAAGTATCATTTTAGTGTTTTTTTTTTTTAATATGAAAAGTAACAAATTATACAGAAAAAAAATTTTACAGCTATTACTTTTCTTAACCACAATGCTTACTTTTATTTACAACAACTTGTACTTTTAGTAATTTGGTTATGTAATTATTATCGTGATAAAAAGTAATCATTGACATAATGAAATGTAATGTTTTACAACTATTACTTTTCTAATGACAATATTTACTTTTATTCGTGACAATTTGTACTTTTAATTTTTTGGTAAAATAATTATCATCGTAATGAAAAGTAACTATTGCCGTGAAGAAAAGTAATATAATTGAAACATTACATTTCTTTATATTAACAATTACTTTTTATTATGATAATAATTATTAGCAAAGTAATTTTTGTCATAATGAAAAGTAAATATTGATATGAACAAATATAATGTTTCAATAATATTACTTTTCATAAATAAATAATTTGAAAAAAAATTGGAAAAATAAATAATAGGAGACAACATAATCAAAATTTAAAAGACAAACGAAAAAATAAAAAATACTTCAAAAAATAAAGCATGAAGAATAAATAATGTTTTTAAAAAAAGTTAAAACTGAAACTAAAATAAATTGAATATATACATAATGAAAATGGAAAATTAAAAATCGAAAAAAGAAAACAAAAAATGGTTGTAAAATAATAAAACCAAGTATAAACGTTATAAATAAAAATCGTTGCCTAAACTAAGAGATTTAGCCGTAGTCTAGCAGCATGTCTCTATGAGTCCCAGGTTCAATTCCTTATAGCTCCGTTTTCTGCCAATTTTTTTTATGTGAGAGCAGCTAGTGCGGGTTTGGGTTGGGGTTGGGGTGGGTTGATGGGTCGAACCGGTTGCATACTACGCAACTGGTTGCATGGAAGTGTAGCTCAAAAGAATTTGGGATTAGAATCCCTAACTTCACCCAATCAGCCCTAGCCTTTTTTTTAACAACATATTACAAGGAAATTTAAATACCGTGTGACAGTGGACTCGAACCGGTGACCTTTGACCCGGACATTAACCACACTACCACTAGGCTAACACACACACCAGCCCTAGCCTTTTGTTGTCATATTTGTTCCTTAATTTTGCTCTGCTTTTCAATTTTTGCCACTTGCTCCTAGTCTGCATTAATTAACTTATCATTCATCTTTAATCTTTAACCTATCTCTATCGAACTAATATCTCTGCAAGATATATCACCCGAATGTTTACAAAAAACTTTTGAAACTATGACAAGATATATCATGTTGCATGTCTGAGATATATTTGGCACATTCTTTTTAAGTGATTAACCTGTGCTATTGTTAATCTGTATGTTTAGCCTCCCCCTCCCGCCAAAGCGAGGCTGCTGGTTCAGGTGTAAGATCTTGATTTCATCTGAAACTTGTCTTAAGGTTCAGTAAAAATATGTTGTGCAAGGTGATGATACATGTTATCTCCATTCCTGTTATCAAGTTGTAGTTCACATTGAAGTAGACACAAACAATGAACTTAATACTATTGATAATTTGTGATTATGTTCACGCAGTCTTCACTGAGACTAATGGCTCTGCGACAAACAGAAAAGTTCCCAGGGTTCGGAAACGTGAAGAACCTGAAGACGACGAGTGGAAGATACCAAGTTCAACTGCATCAACTAGCCTCAGTGCTGCAGAGAGACTAATCTAAAGAAACGGCTTATAAGCAGATACAATGAAGAGCACACTCATGTAATATAGTACAACATTTCATAAATGGTCAATGGATTCATAATTACAAGACATATTAACCCCATAATATTATGAATGAGTCAAAATATACAACATGATGCTATTGCAGCTATTTTTCCCCTCTCTATCCACTAACATACAAAAGATAACATGAATTCCATGTTTGTTATGGTGAGATTTCACAGTTGAGCAATCCCCTTCTTCAGAAGCATATCATAAACCTTGTCGATTTTCGTAGGCTCGATCTGAAAGAGGGGATAAGCGTCGGATTTCTTAGTGATATTGCCACACAAAATCTGGGTTGTCATGTCCTCCTGAATTTTCAGATAATGTTGTGGGGATAGCCTCATGTCGCGGCAAAGTTGTTTCTCCTACCAATATAACGAAACGACGGGTTAGAGTTCGATAGTTGAACATATGCCACACGACTTATAGAGACAAAGATTGCAGACTTACATATTCAGAGAGTAGTAGATTAGCCCCAGAAATTGGCACAAGATCCGAATCTGTCCATGAGTTGGCTTGGCCTGCTGATGTCATGGTCGAGTACGTTCCAAATGAATCTGATATACTCAAACTTTCCTGGCTGCTCGGGCCTGCCTGAGAATTTTCCTTCCGGTTCACACCATTGTCACCTTCCCGCCTCTTCTGCTCAAGATATCTATCGGCCTCAGCAGATGAACGACACCCAGCAGCTCGTGCTTCCTGAATCGAGATTCATTTTTAATGTTTATAAGAGAAGAAGATTTGGTAAACAGAAAGATGCATCAAGATTAACTGCCTTCTAATTTCCAGCCAAAATTCTGGACCTAATTGCTTACTTTTATCAAGGACAAATACCATAATTGTAAGTGAGGCAATATTTGCAATAATCTCATCATTTAAGACTTGACAAATTTATACATAAGTAACATTTTTGCACTTATGTCATGAAGTCCAAATTCAGATATTAGATAGTCTATGTACGCGATTGGGTCGCAATAAAAGGTTGTCTATTAGTTATCTACACTATGTCAGCGCCAATGAATTGACATCCATATCATTCTTGTCATCAATCTAACTATCTAAGAGACATGAGTATATCACATTATTGCAAAATAGTTCAAACATTATGACAATATATGGTATTTACACTTTTATTAATGAGTAATAGTTATGAACTCATCAATTATCTATATTGGCCAGATTAAATGTGAACTACATACATATTTAAGCATTTTAACTATATTCTTTAAATTAGGCAGAAAGGAAAATCTAATGAATAACTATTTGCCTATGCTAGTTTCTAGTGAGATCATCCAATAGAAATGGCAGTTCGAACGTGCAAATCTCATGTCTATCATCGTTCACTTGCTAAACTGAAATAGTAATTGCAAGGAACACAATGTAGGTTTTTCAAAAATGCATTTCTGTCACAAGAGAAGCCAATGAAATTTAACTGAGAGTACCTTTAGTTCCCGAATTCGTTTCAGAATTCTATGTTCTGAGATAACAGTTTTTAGTAGTTCTTCATGCTCGTCCTTGGAATGGAAACGCATAAAAACATCATAACGTCGGCATAATTCCTTCTCTTCATGAGACAAGTCGTCAAATATTGGACTAGGATGGAGCAAATTCCTTTCCAGAATAAATTCCTTTCTACGTTTTCTCTCATCAAGTCTGTCAACAACCATCACAACAATGATGCCGAAGAACATAAGATAGCATCAAAATAAGTTAACTGCAAGTTTATCACTAGTTTGCAAGTTATCATGACTTTTAGTCATATTCATCCTAGTCTAAAAAAAAATTGATATACATGATAACTAAGGCTGCATTAGCAACCTAAGGCAATAGAACCTATCAAATGTTATAATACGGTGGAGCGTAGGAACATGAATTAACTATAATTTTCCGTCTTTGCACAATTATTTATAAAATTTAAGCTACTAAAAGCAGACACTGAACTGAAGAGATACCTTTTTGAATATATACGAAGGACTCTCATCTTCAACTCATGCTCTTCCTCTGTATCAGTTTCCTTGAATTCCATATCAGCCAACAGCTGCTCAGCATCATTATCATATTCAGGATCAAATTCTTGTCTTTTTTCGTTGTAACCACTCAAATCCACCAAAGATGGGGCTGCAACCTTTCCAGGTTGAGGTTTGTTTCCACCAAAACTCCGGCCTGAAATAGTTCAGGCGGAAAAATCGACACAAATAAAACAAACAAACAGCGCGGCGAAATAAAGCTTTCAGAAGAATTAAACATCACCCACCCTCCATCTTTAGAACATCACCTTGATCCTTGGCAGGGACAGTATTGGAGAGCTTTTTATTAACTTTTGCTCCTGCAAAATATTTTGCATTAAAATTGTCCCAAAATCACGTTTAGGCGCACACACACACACACACACACACACACATATTATGGATCATCACATGTCAGATTGAATGCGTTTTGCATGGTTCTTAGTCAAATATGAAGGCAGTGCTTGCTAGGTAATCGTATATGTTTCACTAAATGCACTCATCTGCCTCTTTGTGTGAACCTAGTCCATCATATATCCATCCATTTGATGAATCTATAGCTCAAATATAATTGTTTTTCAGAAATATTTTTTCCTAAACTACATTGTATCAAGACGTTTTAAACCTACAGGAGATTCATCTCAACTTGATTATAGTAATAGTTATGAGACTCGTGTTGAAACCTCAAGGACAAATGCTTTGGTACTTCTGCTTGAGGGCAAAAGCTGAGAGACATTTAAGAGGTATGAGATTCATCTCAGGGTTCGCACAGGTGCTCAATCATCTAGAACCACTTAATTTATGGATAGTAGAATACATAAGAGTTGATTATAGTAACTAAAATATTGATAATTGGATTCAATTGTTATTCAAATTACCTGCTACGGTGGTGGAAGGCAAACGACCTGAATGGCCATTTTTGTACTGATCTTCAATCCTTCAAAGGGGTAAAAAAGGAGGAAAAAGTTCAGGAAATGTTAAAGATCTTGTATGCAGAATCTGCAAAGAAGTAATTACTATACTTGACTCTTGAGGGAGAAAATGGTGATTCCTCCTTCAGCTGAAGTTCCCCTGGTAAACAAAGGCAAAGGCACATACAAAATTACTTGGATGGTATTTAAAGCATAATCTCATACATCAAGCATCCTAATTCAGAAAAATCAAATAGCAGGCCTTCAAAATCGGAACAGTTATGATCTAAATAACATGTTCCTATCACACACACTTAGTACCACAGTCCATTCAAACAGATACACTAAGCATGTATTATGATCAATTCAAACCAAACATCCGATAAACATGACATAGTGACCAAATTTATTATAAATGTTTACACTTTGATAAGTGGGGCTTACTAAAATGTCAGGCCTACCAGATGGAGAAATGATATTTCAGATAACAACACCAAACTCAATCAAATTTTAACTCAAAACAAATACCGAGAATTTTAATATGCAAAGTACTCAATTGCAAGCAATTAAAAGCAACAATAGAATTAAAGATTCCATATCAAAATACGAAAAGCAGAAATCAGCTAAAGGTAGCAACCTTTTTTGTCCTCAAGATGCCCTTTGGCCATAGCAATGAGTTCCTTTCTATTTTTACCAATAACATGTGACATATCCTGAAAATGGAAATGAATTTCATGAGATCATTTCTAAAATAAAATATAACCTTAGCAGTAATGCATTGTCCCAAAAGTCATACAGGTAGAGGGAAGTAAGGAGAGTTAAGGTAAGCACTCTTGTAATGTTCAATGCACGCTTCTTTTGTCTTGGTCCCAACATGCTCAGCAACTTCAGCCCAGTTTCCCATGCCATACATTTCAATTCCCTGAAAGTGTAGCATTAAAAAATGCATACCGTAAGATAAGACCTTAAGATAGTTACGACTTTTGGAGCAATGATCCAATGAAGACTGAAATAAGATAATGAATCACCTCCAGAAGTAACATTTCTTCATCAGCATTCCATTCTGGACAGATGAGAGGAAACGATAGAATATCCTGTAAAGACCACACTTCAAATTCCATCAGCACAATGAACAAAACAATTCCTCACTATTTCAGTCATGACTGATGCATAATTAGTTTTGGTAAAAATTGCTTCCGATACACGAAACATAAACAATTTTATCCATATGAAACTGATTTTCAATACATAATAATCAGCAATAATAAATAAATAAATAATCCCTCCTTTGAAGGTTCTCTTCTTATGACGTATATGACTTCCAGTTTAAATAGAAAAATATCCAAACTCTGGAACTTATGTTTTAAGATACAGTGTATCCCATGCACGCAAAAACAATAAAATTATTATCAAATATTTAAAATGCAAGCAATTGGATTCCAAGTTGAATATCAGAGAGAAAGCTCATTGAGTGAAAGTATTAAGATGAGGAACTGACCATAATCCGATAGGGATGGCCACTTTTATGTGGATGAACCTCAGCACCTACTGAGAAACACTCTATGCACAGATCAAAATCAGAACATACGGCACATTTTATACGAATTCGTCCGGTAATGTCTTTATTGCAATAATTACAATGATATAATGCCCTTTTTCCATCACTGCTTCCTTGACCTGAGTAATCAAGGGCATAGGACAAACACGTTATTGAAAAGGAGCTCATAATATCAAAATTCTTATGACACACAGTGAAATGTTAACATTAAATATCAACCCTATATCTACATTAAACTCAGGCATACCTAAAATATAATACTAGTCCAGCAGACAACCCAAACCTAGTCAGTCACTATTGCACGACTAAGTCAGATACTAATAGCAGATGTACGATCTCACTTGGTTAAACAACATTTCACATAAAAAATTACTGTATGACTATGATTGGATATAGATATCTATATATTCTATAATGCATTGAGACATAAGATTCAAGTTAAGCTTCACATTGTACATTGAATACTTCTAATAAATAGGAAAAGACATCATCACCTGCAGTAACAGATTCCAAATTTTCTCCACTAGGAGCATTCTTCTTTCTCCTTGATCTGCCAAAAAATGCAGAATATTTCAAAGAAAGTAGAGATGGACTGCAGTAGAAAAACAGAGCGCACGAGCACACACGCATATACATTGTTCTTGATTAATATCATTGTGAAAAACAAAACAATTTCCTACATTACTCAGAGGCAACAAAAACTACTAAGCTGAAGGATATCTACATATCACTCTATAAATGTCGAAAAGAATTGATTTCCACAACCTCAAACTTGGCATTCGAGGTTTCCACATACTTCAGCAAACTAAGAAAAAACCGAAGACACAGAAATGCACACCAAAATTTACGCAAAATAGGAAGTCAGAAACATATACTAATCAAGCAGCTTAACATTCTTTCAACAAATTGCCATTTCAACTCGTGTAAAATGCAATACCTTTGACTAGGATCTTCCTCAGCGTGAAAATTCCCACGAGAGCGACCCATTAATCTTCCAAGCAAGAAGAATTCGTGTGCACAATTACATATGTTCTACATTAAGAATAAATAAAAAAACAACTGCACGTGAATCATTAGAATTTCAAAGGGAAAAAAGAAAAAACAAAGCCAGTTCAGGTACAACAAATGTATGGTTGCAAGAACCCTAATTCAGACAAAAGGGTACATAAACCCCAAATTACCTACTAATTTAGGTATCTGTGGAGATAGAGATGCAAGAATTCCTCCTAGCTTTCCTTGTTTTCATTTTTATTGGCTTTTTTCAAGTTTTTTTCTCGTTGCTCTTATCTCGAATTAATCCGTTTTGTACAAATATTGACTTTCAACAATGTTACTAATAAGACAATTTATTGACCATTATTGAATTAATTTCAGGTAAAAATGGAGTATTATTTATCAATAAACACAGCCATTTTTTATTTTTATTTTAGTTTTGAACACATCTATTTTTAAAAAATATATATAAATACATATTGTTCATAGACAAATATTTCTATACACCGGTTGTATATTATACAACCGGATTTATATGACCCGTTGACCCGATTAACCTGCTCATAAGTCGGGCATGTGGGGTACACGCGCCCTCACAGCACGTCCTGCGCCCAAATTTTTTTTTTTTTATCGCAATGTTTATTAATATATTAATTATATTTGTGGATGCTTTTCACCAAATGTTCCGCTAGCCCATCGGGAATGGTAATCCCTCAAAGGCATTCTACCTAAGTTCGGTTCCTAGGCATTACAATTCCTTTTTTTTTTTTTCATATTCTGCATTCTTTTAGTATATTTTTTTTCCCTTTTTTTGTCTTCTCCTAATTCTTTTTTCCTTTGTTTTCATTTTTATTCTTAAATTATTCTTTTAAATTATTTTCACTTATTAATAAAGTAATAAGAATTATTAGTTACTTATTTTTTTACATTTACCTTTCTTTATTCTTTTCTTATTCTTTCTCTTTGTTTTAGTTTCTTTTTTCTTAATTATTTTTATTTATTTATAAATTAATAATAATTATTAATTATTTTTACAACTATTACTTTTCTTTACGACAATGTTTACTTTTATTTACGATAATTTGTACTTATCATTTTTTAGTTAAGTAATTGTTGTCGTTAAGAAAAGTAACTATTGATATGAAGAAAGGTAATGTTTCACAATCATTACTTTTTTAACGACAATATTGACTTTTATTCACGACAACTTGTACTTTTAATTATTTGATAAAGTAATTATTGTTGTGAGTAAAAGTAATCATTGACATGAATAAATATAATGTTTCAAAAATATAACTTTTCTTCAGGATAATATTTACTTTCATTCACGACAACTTGTACTTTTAGCAATTCGGTCAAGTAATAATTATCGTAATGAAAAATAATCATTGATATGAACAAAAGTAACATTTCAAAAATATTACTTTTCTTCACGACAATATTTACTTTTATTTATGACAACTTGTACTTTTAATAATTCGGTCAAGTAATTATTATCATAATAAAAATAATCATTGATATGAACAAATGTCATGTTTTAAAAATATTACTTTTTAAATGTAAATAATTTTAAAAAATAAAAATTGAAAAAATGAATAATTGGACACAACATAATCAAAGAAATATTAAGAAAAAATGGAAAATATGAAAATTAATTTAAAAAAAGATAATATGAAGAATAAATAATAAAAAAATAAATAAAAATAGAAGCAACAAATAAAATGAATACCATGTAAGAAACAACATAATGAAACAGAAAAATTAATGAAAGAAACGAAAAACGAAAAAAGAAAAAAATAAAAACAAATAACGCTTTAAAAAGTAAGTAAAAGCCTAGTGCTTATAAATTAATATATGTACTTTAGAATGTTCAAAAGAAGAGGAGTGGCCCAGTGCTACAACTTAAGGCATTGAGCTTCTGGAGGTCGTGTGTTTGGTTCTTCTTAGTGCAGCTCTTAGAATTTTTATTTTTTTTAAATTGGGCACGGGTCAGCGGGTCGAAACCCGACCTGTCTAACCCGATTGCATATTATAAAACAGGTGCATGGAAACATACCTCTTGTTCATAATGTTTTTGGCATTGTGGTTCTATTCTGCATATAAACCAATGATGGCAGTAAATTTTCGCACTTGTTTTTTTTTTGTTGTTTTTTTTTAGAATAAAATTTTAGCATTTGTTATCTTAACCAAAATTGTTTTATTTGCGTATAACAAAAATTATTGCGATCCAATAGACCAGCTTGGGTATCCGACTCGAGCTGGTGTATCAAGAAAACAGAGATCCGACAAAACAAATACACCTATAAAGTCACCACGCAACTCGAGTATGGAGTAGGGAGGGCAATAATATCTGCAGACTCGTGTCTTCGCGGGTACCCGCTCTTAATAGGACGGGTATGAAGGTCAATATTTCGGAAATAAGGTAAAGATGGGTATGAATTTTTATACCCGATATGATTTGGGGTGGGTACGGGGATATAGATATCCGTCTCGAACCCGCCCTGAATAATTTTTGTAGTTTTAAAAAAATTTAAAATGATAACAAAATCTATTAATGAAAATTCAAATTTAATGAGAATCAAAAAACCATAAGTAGACACATATTAACATTACTTTCTCTCATTCTTTATATAACTCAACTCTCTTTCTTTTTCTTCATTCCATTTCCAATGTGAGACAACTTATTTCTCATAATTTCTCTTCGATCCCTTCTCACTATTTTTAATCTCACATCAAAAGGGAGAGGAGAAGAGAGAAGTTGGCTTATAAATAAGATTGTCTTCATGCTTTGACTTAATCTACTATTTTTCCCCTTAATGTTTAGGAAAGAATAACTTTTTAATTCTAATAAAAGTTTTAAATTTTAGATAATATATACTTCTAAATGGGTACCTGATAGATACTCTTTCCCCGCCGAATAATCCCCGACTCGAACCCATCCTGATTTAAATGGGTATGGGGATTAGTGTTTTAGGCGGATGAGGATGGAAAAGCAATCCCGACTCAAACCCGCCCCATTGTCATCCCTAATCTCGAGCTTTAGCCAAAAAAATCTGAAATCTTAGACCAAAATACTCTCAAGTTTATCTAAAACTAGTAGTATTGTACTCCGGCATTGCATGAGAGCATTTCATATTTTTTTTTAAATAAAAATAGTACCACTCAATTACTTTATAATAATCGTAAATGGTTTATATAATATATTTAATAGATAATAATCAATTGTATAATTTATATGGAGCAAAGGTGTGAATTGATGCAAAAATTTAGACTTGTGAATTTTAGCTGAGATTTATTACCTATGAAATATATTTGAATACGTATATGAAACGAAAAGACCAAATAGAATAATTTTTGCAGTTTTTGAGAATGAATACAATTATGAACCGGTTATTTAAGCTTTCAATAAAGAATGAAAAAAAAATTGGAAAAATGAACATACGCTTAGGTAGAAAATAATAAATGAATGAAACCTAGTTATTCAAGAGATTCAAGACAAAAAAAAATTGAAATAGGATTTAGGGAGGAAAAATTCCTTCAGTTGTTTTAGTATATTGATATAGATATAGATGATATAGATGATATTTTAATTATATTTTAAATTATGGACTTTAACCAATTAGTATATCACAAATTACGGAAACATGTCTCCTACTATTTAAAACTTTTGATACTAGAATACTAATTGGGGTAACCAAAAATTTGATGTGGCGTTATATTGAAATACATACGGTGAGGTTGCTTTTTCGTTATTTTTTTAGTATATTATATTTTTAATTTCATGTATATACCCATTAATTAATACCTTAGTTGAAATTGAAGAATTCTAATTATAATTAATAAATCATAATTAAAAATAATTTGTAAACATTAATTAAGGACGACTAATACACTAATTAGAGATAGAAATTAATGAACCTAAATTGTGGCTTAATATATAAATTCTAATTGAGAATTACTAAATTTTAAGGAGGTAATTGGTGTGATGGAATGGAATGAGGTAGGAATGGAATGACACTAGGAATGAAATGGAGCTAGGAATGGAATGGAATGGGAAAGTTGATTCCTATGTTTGGTATACACAAGGAATAAGTAAAAGAATGGAATCGATATTCTTTAATTGATGCATTGTGTATATGTGTGTGTGTGCAATATGTCTATATATGTATATATATCTCTGTGTGTGCGCGCGCAGTGTTTGTGTGTGTGCAGTATGTGTAGTGTGTATATATGTATGTGTGTGTAGTGTGTGTGTAGGTGTATATGTGTGTAGTGTGTATGTGTGTATATGTGTGTGTGCGCACGCGCTGTGTGTGTATATATGTGTATGTGTAAAAGATTAGCTAATGTATATGTATAGATGTGTATGTGTGTGTGTGTGTCCACTGTGTGTGTGTGTGTGTGTCTCGAGTGTGTATATATGATAGAGTAAAGAAGAGTTACAGAACTAATTACGCAGTGAATTAATATATGAAACTGAGAAAGGAATGATAACCAGGAGAGAAGAATTCTCTCTTGTCCAAGCGCGAACGCCGTCTCAAAAGAAAATGGTCCTAGACAGTCTTTACCGACTATTTATTAGGTTTGGGTATGAAAGCCCACTCAGGAGACCACATCCCAAGATAATTACATAAATAACCTAACAATAATAAGGAAACAAATAAGCAGATCACATAATCTCTACACTTGTTTCTTACGCTGAGTATAGACTCTATCCGTATCAACTCCTACCTCCCTTCCAAACAACCTTGTCCTCAAGGCTGAAATTCAGAAACTGAGAGACAAACTCCACTTCATCAATCCAAGTCGCCTTGTCGACCCCCTTATGACGCCACTGCACCAGTACTTGACGCACACGATCTTCACCCCCCGCCAAACCACACGATCACTCAAAATCCACTTCAGCACAAAGTCAGGCTCCTCTTGAATTAACACATCTCGTAATTCAGATTCAATTGCATGATCCCCCACCACAACCTTCAATTGAGATACATGGAATACGGGATGGAGAAAAGAACGAGAAGGAAGGCGCAAGCGATAAGCCGTCGCCCCTACCCGAGCAAGCACTTCAAAGGGACCATAAAACTTAGCAACCAACTTTGTACATGAACAAGAAAATAGGGACTGTTGTCGATAAGGTTGCAACTTTAAGAAAACTTTTTGGCCCACCTCAAATTGAACATCACGACGATGTTTATTCGTCGCACGAGCCATGCGCTTTTGAGTATGAGCAAGGTGATGGCGCAGCAGACGTAGCCCTCTGATAACTCATCGGACACAACACTAACTCTAATATCAGTTGGTAAAAATTGCTCAATGTAGGTGGAGGTCGACCATAAACGGGTGCAAATGGTGTAGTACTTGCTGACGGGTGAAGACTAGTATTGTAAGAATACTCTACCCATGGCAGCCAACGAGCCCACTTCTTGGGTCGATGCGCCGCAAAACAGCGCAAATAAGTTTCCACACAACGATTCACCACCTCAGATTGACCGTCCGTCTCCAGATGATATGCAGAGCTCATACGAAGTTTTGTTCCCATGGCCCTGAACAGCTCAGACCAAAAAGAACTAGTAAAAATTGAATCCCAATCAGAGACAATGGAACTAGGCACTCCGTGAAGTCGTATAACCCCGCACATAAAAATAGCTGCCACGTCCTTGGTTGTAAAGGGATGCCGAAGGCCCAGAAAATGACCATATTTGGATAAGCAATCCACAACTACCAGAATACAGTCAAATGCACCTGGTCGGGGCAATCCCTCAATAAAGTCCATGCTAATATCCTCCCACACGCAAGTACGTAGAGGGAGCGGCTGCAGCAGACCTGCGATTATGCGGGTGTCATATTTATGCGTTTGGCAAATCAAACACTCTGCCACAAACTGAGTTACTCGTTTCATCATCCCCGACTAATAAACATTAGCTGCCAACCTTCGATACGTGTGAAAAGCACCATCATGGCCCCCTTAGGGCGAGGTGTGGAACTCGCTCAAAAGGCGAGGGATGAATTCTGACGTCGGAGTTATCACAATCCAGCCACAATAATAAAGCACTTCATTAATCAAGGAATAACCAGGAAAGTCAGAGGTACCTGACTTCAATGCTCGCACCATAGGGCCAAATTTCCCATCTCGAATCAACTCGGCCCCAATTGCCTCCCATCCAACCCATGTTGGCATTGACACAGCCGCACACTCGGCCTCCACTAAACACCGTGATGCTTGGTTAGTGACCCCTATGTTATATTCAATCTCAAATTCATAACCCAACCATTCAGCAACCCAAAATTGTTGAGCTGGAGATGACACAGACTGTTGTAGTAAGAAGCGCAAGCTCCGTTGATCAGTGTGAACCACAAATTTTCTACCCACCAAATAAGATCGCCAATGTTGGATGGATAAAACTAACGCCATCAACTCCATCTAGTAGGCTGATTTGGTCATGTTGTGATCGGTTAGAGCCTTGCTAAAATAGGCGATAGGACGTCCACTTTGCATCAAGACAGCGTCGATGCCATGTCCAGAAGCATCACACTCAACAACAAAAGTTTGGGTGAAATCTGTTGTGGCTAAAACAAGGGCTAATCTCACTGCTTTCTGCAATTGAATAAAGGCGTCATGAGCTTCATTTGTCCATTCAAAACTTTGCACCCTCTTTTTCTTAAGCAATTGTGTAAGAGGTCGGGCTAGCTGACCATAACCTTTTATAAAACGTCGATAGTAGTCCGTGAGACCAAGGAACTCGCGCACCCTCTTGATAGACTTAGGGATCGGCCACCTCAGTATTGCAGCAATCTTAGCCAGATCCATCTTAACCCCTGAAGAGACACCACGTGGCCGAGATACTCAACCTCTTTCTGACCCCGAGCACATTTTTTGGGATTGATCACATAAGTTTCATCGTGCAACAAACTCAATACAGTGCGCAGGTGGCTAACATGGGCCTGCGAATCCTTGCTATAAATTAATATATTATAAAAAAAAAAAACAAGAACGAACTTACGTAAATAGGGTCGCAGTAAGTCATTCATTGCAGATTGAAATGTGGCCGAAGCATTTGTCAACCCAAAAGGTATAACCAAAAATTCGTAATGGCCAGAGTAAGTGCGAAATGTTGTTTTTGGAATATCTTCTGGAGCAACCCGAATTTGATGATACCCCGAGCGTAAAGCAAGCCTGCTAAACCATCGAGCCCCACTTAACTTATCCAACATTTCCTGAATAACTGGTATAGGATACTTATCAGGGATTGTCTTCTTATTCAACTCCCGATAATATACATAAAACCTCCAACTACCATCTTTCTTACAAACCAAGAGAACTGAGCTCGAAAAAGGGCTTGAGCTTGGCTGAATAATTCCCGTCTCCAACATCTCTTGCACCAACCGTTCCATCTCGTCTTTAGCAGAGTGGTTGTACCGAAATGGTAGAACAGAACCTGGTGGGGCTTCGGACTGAAGTGGAATGTGGTGGTCCACGTCACGCCTCGGCGGTAGTCCTTGGGGTGGCTACAAAACTGAAGAAAACTCGGAAGCCATTTGAAGAAAAAGCTTATTCGGACTATTCGGATTGTCGTCATTCGGAATGGTCTCACACTCCATTAATACACCTGCGCTGCTCTTTAGTGTAACCCAAACAAACCAACCCACCTCAATATCTTTTAATTTATGAATACTAGCAGCAGAGATTTCTCGACGAACATAAGCAGGATCTCTTCTCAAGAGAACTTCTCGTCCGTGGTGAAAGAATCGCATCGTGAGTTTGTCCCAATTTGCTTTCACCTCACCCAAAGTGGCAAGCCACGAAACTCCCAATATCATGTCAATGCTCCCCAACGGAAACACATAGCACGTGATGTTGAATTTTGCCTTACCAAGCTGCAATGGAAAGTCATGACACACTCCGGCCAAGGCCACTCGCCGTTCATCTCCCAGGCGCACTGTCGAGTGGTAAGATTGATCAATTGACAAACCTAATTGGGTGGCCATTTTAGTTGAGATGAAACAGTGGCTAGCGCCGCTGTCCACCATAACTAATACGGGTTGGGACATAACTTGGCCCTTCAGTGTCAAAGTTTGAGGGCCGTCAAACCCACGTGATGTGACATAAGACAACTCGAGAGTCTGGGACTGTGCCTCGTCAGGAACTTCATCGGTTGGTAGGTCATCATCAGATTAATAAACAATGGCCACATGCAATGACTTGTCAGAACAGCGATGCCCATACTTATATCGCTCTCCATAACGAAAGCATTCACCACGAGCTCGTTTCTCCAAATAATTTTTGTGTGTCATTTTCCAAGTAGGTCGGTTATGGGGCTGAGTGATGGAGGCAGAAGATGTACTGCTAGAATACACAGTTTTGGACCCCTTGCTGCTCATTGTTGATGAGGGTAGAGGTGCCCTGATTGTCGTTCGTTGCTGGGTAGAATGACTAAATAGCATTGGTCGGATGTCGGGTCTGACCAATGCCCGTTCATAGCCTACGCATCGCCCCTAACTCTCGTTCAATCTCTCTTGCCAGGTGAATAGTATCAAATATGTCTCCGACATCTCGGTAACGAATCCGCCACCGAATTTCGTCTTTTAACCCATGTAGAAACATGCCTAAACAGTAGTGATCTGCAAGGCCAGGAACATGAACTTCAACTAGACGTGAAATAAACAAATCGGCATATTCACTCACTTACCCCGTTTGACGAGTGTACATTAGGCCTCGAATGTGTTAGCTATAGGGTCCTCGCTGTAGCGCTTCAATTTTGTCCAGGTCTGGATACTTTGATTGAGTCCACTGGAACCAATGCAATGTGCCCCCTTCCATAGCTATTAGGGCAACTTCGGCCTTACTCGCTTCAGGTGTATCATGCACCCGAAAATACTGTTCAGCTCGTGCAATCCAGGCCTCCAGCGAACTTCCATCAAAAGCCGGAAAGATGACTCTAGTAGCCGTTGTGTAGGCGTCATGGGCGAGTTGTCGTGAGTTTTCCCCGTCTACTGGTGGCGCACCAGGAATGTGCGAGCCGTTGTCGGAAGAGACGATCGGACTTTGCTCTCCCTCGAGCCTTTTTCCAGTATCACGAGCGAGGGTTTCTAGTAACTTGGTCAAGCAGTCAATCTTGGTTGCTAGAGACCCAAGCTCTGTAGCCATCTCCTCACTCTTCTTCTCTATCGTTGTCAAACGATCTGCATTCTCCATTCGAATGGCCAAACGGGTTTTGGGCATGAACCGATAGGTCGGACCAAATTGATAGAGTAAATAAGAGTTAATAAACTAATTATGCAGTGAATTAATATATAGAACTAAGAAAAGTACGATAACCAGGAGAGAAGAATTCTCTTTTGTCCAAGCGCGAACGCCGTCTCAAAAGAAAATGGTCCTAGACAGTCTTTACCCTATTGGCAAAGGCTATTATTAGCTTTGGGTATGAAAGCCCACGCAGGAGCCCACAGCCCAAGATAATTGCATAAATAACCTAACAATAATAAAGAAACAAATAAGCAGAATCAGAACAAATAAGCAGATCACATAATATCTACACTTGTTTCTTACGCCGAGTATAGACTCTATCCGTATCAATATATATATGTGTGTACGTAGTGTGTGTATATGGTGTATATATGTGTATGTGGGTGTGTGTGTGCAGTGTGTATATAAGTTAGAATTGATGGAAATAATTTTTTGATTTTTTTAGAGTAAAATTGACAAATTGTAAAATATATGAAGATAAAATAGTCAAAATATAAAAATATGAGCATTAGGAATGGCTAATAACATGGTTTAAGTAAGGAATGACTAATGACTAATCCCTTGGAGAATGGAATTGATCATTTTGTGTGGAATCACGATTCCTAATCGTAAAACAAACCAAGCAAAGGAATGGAATAGAGGTAAGAATGACTACTATCCCTCCCCCCCCCCCCCCATTCCATCATACCAATCACCACCTAAGGAGGTGATTGGTGGAATGGAATAAGGTAGGAATGGAATGAGGCTATGAATGGAATGGAATTGGTAAGTTGATTCATATGCTTGGTATGCACAAAGAATAAATAAAGGTATGAAATCGATTTTCTTTGATGCATTGTGTATATGTATGTGTGTGTCTGCAATGTGTGTGTATATATATATGTGTGTGTGTGCAGTGTGTGTATGCGCGTGCAGCGCGTGTATATATATGTGTGTAGTGTGTGTATATGGTGTATATGTGTGTGTACAGTGTGTGTGTGTATAAATTAGAATTGATGAAAATAATTTCTTAATTTTTTTGATAAAATTGACAAATTGTAAAATATACGGGGATAAGATAGTCAAAATATAAAAATAGGAGCATTAGAAATGACTAATATCATGGTTTGAGTAAGGAATGACTAATCCCTTGAAAATGGAATGATCATTTCAGATGGAATGACGATTCTTAATCGTAAAATATACTAAGCAAAATAATGAATGGAAGTGAGAGTGACCATTCCATTCCAAAAACCTCTCCATTCCACCATACCAATCACCACATAATTAGCTCTTAGTTACACCCTAATAATAATCAATCCTACTGTAGAGCTATTGTACCCAAATTTTGTCTTTTTTTTTTTAACAGAACTTTTGTCTTTCTTAAATACCACGTTCAAAACAATTTTCTAAATTAAATTATATAGTGTCCTGCTAATTCGTTCCAGTCCGTGTGCTAACAATGTTAGTTTTTTTAGATTAAAAAAGGTTTTGTGTTTTCAAAGCTTATTTATATTGTGAGGACGAGTGACATTTGTGTGATACATGTAGCTCGACTTTGAGTGTCGATTCAATTTGCAAAACCTTATTTATGTTGTAAAGGTCGTCTAGGTCTTGATTAAGTTGACTTTATTTGAAAGTAGTGAATAATGATTCCTTTACTCCAAGACACACCAAACGAAATTATTAACCTCTTGTGTCTATATTTTATTGGTTTGTGATATGTAAATTAATTTTTTAGTTGACACAAAATGTACATAGAGTCATAGAGTAGTAGAAATTTGAATCCTCCTAATAATTATTGACTACGACGTTTTCGAAATAACCCATAGCCATGGTTTGTGGCCTTCTTGATTTCTAAATTCTTTGCATGCATGCACTTATATGAATGTACACGTGCACCCTTTTTTTTCTAGATACGTCTTTCTTCTTTATTTTTCTTTTATTAACAAATTAATATTAGTTCTTTTTTTGAGGAAAAAAATTAATATTAATTCTTAAAAAATTACTTCCCTAGCTAGTGTTCGTGGGCGTTCCTTGCATGCAGGGGTGTTATGTATGCTGAAGCACTCAAATTAATTGAATTTTTTTTCTTTTCAACTCAAGTGGTAAGACGCTTTCCCTCCAACCAAAAGGTCGGAGGATCGAGTCATGTGTGCGTGAGTAAACTCAAAAAATAATTAGATTAATTATGTATTTTTCAAAAATATGTCAATTTAGCACATATAAATTTTCCTCATCTAATAATCAAATAACGAATGTTGTTATTCTTGTAACACACAATTCAACAAATAATTTGAAAATTGAATCATTTATACCATTCAAGATCATTTTCATTAATTAATGAAGTAATGACAAACATCACGGAACCAATATTAAAAACTCCCTTTTTATTTTTATTAATACATTAAGCGACCAAAGGGACACATGAAATCATCTTAACTTCAATTGATGACTAATACACAAACACAAAATATATAATACTAATAATAGTATATCACCAGCTGCCTCCGGCGGCCTTGTTGGATTTGTTCTGTCCGTACAAACGGAAGAGAGAGAAAGCCGAAATAGCGGAGAGCACCACCGTGGAGAGGCTCATCACCACCGCACCGGCAAGCCCCTCTCCGATTTGGTTGCAGAATTTCCCGTACATGTTGCAAATTTTCATCCACTGCAGCTCCGGCTGCCCTAACTTGGCCAGCGCCGCCGACTGCGCAGCTGCCGCTGCCGCAGCCACAGTCAAATAAGCCATTACCTAATGAAGTGAGTGAGCAAATTAATTAATGCACAATATAAAATATCTTAATTTTATAGTATGAGGTTAAAAGGAGTGCTCAATGGCAATTACATGCATGAGCATATTAGACCTAGCTACTTTGCTTGAATTATGATATATTTTACTACATAAGTTGTCAATGATAAAATACCTATGAATATCTTCTATATTCGTATTCCTTCCACTTATACACAATCACACATATTTGGATAACAGATATTAGACCCCTTCCTTTCATGTTTTGATTTTTGAAGCAAATATGATATTAGCATGTCCAGTGGCGGAGCCAGTATTTTTTTTCAATTACCCCTAATTAGGTATAAATTTGCAAAAATCATGTATAAATTTATCAAGTTATATAGGTCATGCCCCACAAAAAAATTATGGAAAATAACTTTGCCCCTACGACTCTTGGGGGGCTGACTCCGCCACTGACAATCAGTAACAAAATTGCATACTTGATCACCGGAAAAAATGGCCCAAGCCAAGGGCTTGTTGAGCAGCACAGTCCCTCTCATCATACTCAAAACACATCTAACAACATGGCATACTGAGTAAGTTGCAGCTAACCCGTTCACTATTACCATGAAACTGCAAAATAACACAAAAAAAAAAAATAATCAATAATTATCGATCAGCATTTTGAAATTATAACTTGTGCTTCGAATTTCATTTGAAAATGAGAAAAAAAAAAAAAAAATTAATGTAAGAATTCTTACACAAGGGCTTTCATGTCAGTAAACTTAGCTTCTTTTCTAATGGTGAAGATCTCCTTAACTTGGGAATCGGTTCCAACAAGAAAAGCAGAAAGAATGGCCAAACCCAAAATCAAACACCTCAAAAACAATTCAGCAATCCTCACTCTTTTATCAATCACCTTCAACTTGCTATAAACTGGCACATTCCCAGGACTAACACCCACCCCAAGATAGTTCATCTTAATTACTAATTTAATTAATTGTAATTGATTAAAACACACTGCATACGCACTACAGGTGTCAAAACGACTTACCTTCTACCACCTTATATAGACTGCCTCGACCAAACCCTCATTTAATGCATGACAATGAAAAAATATACTCCATCTCTCCCGTTCAATAAGTCTCAGTTTGCCATTTCGGGTGTCCCACTCAATAAGTCTCGTTTCCTTATTTGTCAAAGATTAATACACAAAACTCACTTTATGTCACACTCAAACGTGAATAATGTTATTTACTTTATTATACAGTATTTTTCCACTCAACCTACTTTAATATCAACTATAAAATACTACTTTAATCATATTCTTTATCATCTAACTCTCTTTTTCTTAATCTTCTTGCTCATTCCAAATAAGACTTATTGAACGGGACGGAGGGAGTAGTATATATCAAGATTAATTTTTTTTTAAATAATATATATTGTAGATGATGATGATGATATGATATGATATCAATAGAGTTTGCTAGAAGGGCTATCGGATTGCCAAGTATCCTGGCTAGCAAGCTCGTCATATTAAAGAATGCAGAAATCTATATCTTTTAATTTAAAGTATTACTGTATTAATTATTTTGGAGAGGAGCAATCAAATAATTATATAATGATGTGTATGTAGTAAGGCAGACAATCTTTAAATTTTGAGACATTAATTAGGCCAATCTGATATTGAAAGAAGAGTCATTTTCGAGTACCTGGAATAGCATTAATGAATTAAAATGGAATGCGTAAGATTCATCACTATTTTTCTGGGAAGGAGCAATCATTTCTGCTTTCCAAGAAAATCATGAAATAATGGGTCGGATATATCTATCTATCTATATCTGTTGTGATATTCGAATCTGATAAAATATGGTAAAATTGGAAAAAAATACGCGACTTTATACTAAAATTTAGTTTTTTGACAAATCTTTTAATTGTAGCAAAAAATATATCAACCTTCCAATTTGTTGCAATGCATGTCCGGTGACGATTTTCGGCTAAACCGTTGCTAATGTGGATCTCCGGAAAGCTAAGATGGCAGGAAAAATTAGATAAAAATACCCGATCTTATACCAAAATCTGGTTTTTTGACAGACCTTTTATCAAAAAACCAAATTTTGATATAAAGTCGGGTATTTTTATCCAATTTTGCCTAAAAATATGGAGAATGTACTTGAACTTGGCCAAAACTTGATTTCATATGCCTAACACATAATGGAGTCGAGTTGAGTATTGTTAAGTTCGAATTTGACTTGCTAGCTAGTGTATTATCGAATCGAGCTTGAATTTAATTAATTTTATGATCATGCACATCCATGGCTGGTGGAGCTAAGTTGAGATTTTTTAATATGTATCTAAAGCTTAATATTAATCATTTTAATTAGATATTATATTTAATACAGAATTATAAATTTACTAAAATCTATTTCATGACGAATTATAGTACAAAATAAATAAATAAATTATGATTATTTTAAGAGCTAATTGTTAAAACATGACCGTAACTTTCAGTGTTTTCAGAAAAAGACTATATGCCATATGCTATGAAATTTGAATATGAGGACTATAACTTCCATATTTTGCATTTGCACTCCTATTTCGGACCCAAAAACAATTATTTGGACTTTTTTTGTGACACTTAGAGCCCGTTGCGGACGTGGTGCATGTCACCTTTTTGGTAAATTTTGTTTTCCCCTTTATTCTTTATTATCGATTTTTTAAGCATATTTGTTATTATTAAAAGAAAGATAGATAGAAACCAATTAATTGCTACATTTGTAGTTTAAAATAAAAATAATGACTTAAAATGAAAAAAGCGCGTCATTTTCGCCCGCCCGAAAAAACTCGTCATTTCCTTATTTTTATTTTAGGCTGCAAATGTGGCAAATAATTGGTTTCTTTCTTTCTTTGTATAATAACAAATATGTCAAAAAATTTCGATAATAACAAAAAAAGAAAAAAAAATTGTCAAAAAGGCGACATGACACGACCACGTTAGCAACAGACTTTAGGTGTCACTAAAAAGCCCAAACATTTGGTTTTCGACCTGAAATAGGAATGTGAATGCAAAAAATAGAAGTTATAGTCCTCATTTTCAAATTTCGTAACATATTGTCCCCATTTCGTAATATATAGTCCTCTTTATTCAAATTAGAAAGGGGTAAGGTGTTGATACCCCCTTTAAGGTCTTATGCATTTTACTATTAGATCTCTAACGTTTGATTTTTGGCATCTGCCCCCTCAATATTCTAAAATAGGTACAATTAAATCTTTCAAGTTGCAAAATTTAATATTTTATTTTTTATTTTTTTTGGGGTCTCCTTTAAGTTAGCAACAGTTATATCTTGGATGAATGACTATTCTCACGAATAAATATTGCATCCGCTTGACCAAATCGATTGCGTGAATCCTCGCCAGTGTGTGGTTGTTGAATTTGTCGGCATTAATCCTCGAAAAGTAGTCTTCATTCGTCGGCTGTCCATAGCACCTTCATTCTCTCTCCGGCTATGGGATCGGGCACGCTGTGACCTCCCATTTGCATTATTCTCATGTCCGAAGAGAATTATGATCATTCTCCGATGTAAGCGCATGTTCTAGTGGTTGCTCGTAAATCTTTATCATTGGAAGTGAATGTTGCCGCGGCTCCATTGAAAGTGGTTGCTTTTCGAAAACTACAAAATCAATTTCTTATCACTTCCTCTTGCGACGAAAGGGCCCTAAAAAAAATCTAATTTTGCAATTTAAAGGTTGTAATTGTACCTATTTTAAAACGTTGACGGATACCCAAAATCGAACGTTAGAGATCTAACATCAAAACCCATAAAATCTTGAGAGGGAATGAGCACCTTATTCCTATTAGAAAAATAAACCATATCCAATCATGATAAATTTTGTACAATTCGTCAGTCTTTTGTTTCTCAAACTTTTATGCTCAGCACTAGGAAAGAGTAACATTCAATTAATAACTAGTACTCTCTCCGTCCACGAAAAAGATGTGCATTTTGTCATTTTCGTCCGTCCACCAAAAAGATGTGCATTTCTACATTTAGTAACTACACACATAACATTTACCCTACTTCTATGATTTATTCACCATATTGCCATTATTGGGCCCATAATTAAAAACTAATCAAATCTACTTAACATTAAAATAAGTCTGATTTATTCCTAACCCTACCAACCCTAAATCTACCCAAATCAGCCGTCTTCCCCCATTTCCCTCTCACTTCGTAACTTAACAACAGAAATCTCTCTCTCTTGTTCCTTCTCTTCTCCGTCGAATCCCTTCTAATTACTCATTTCTCATACTTGTATGACACCGGAATCGATGGTCCCTACTTCGCTTTCGACGATGGCGGAAGCTGATATGATAGTCCAGGATTCCCAATCTCCCGATGCCGCCTTCTATGATGAAACGGTGGTGCCGGAGACGCCACTGCATATATCTACACCGAAAATCCATCCGGCAACGGTATGGTGGAGAAACGAGGAGGAGTATCTGGGGTGGCTGGGTATTTTCTTCCCTTCCGTTTTGAGACTCCTTAAATCTGAATCCACCGATTCAATTCAGCCTCGACAATGCCGGAATCTCTGCCGGTGATGCATGATGCGCAATCACCATTCGATCTTGACTTTCAGATTGACACGGTGGTGCCGGAGACACCACTGGAGATCTCCGTGACTGACACACCACCTTCTATCTGGAGAGATGAGAAGGAGTATCTACAATGCTTGGGAATTTTTTCCCCTTCCGTGTTGAGGCTCGTTGGATCAGGTGCTTTTGTTCTTAAACGCACCCTTCTCTAAGCCTAATTTCTGATTCTGATTGTGATGAGTATTTTGTGATGATGAATTTGATACCGATGATGTGATATTGAGGTGCTGAGTATTTTGTGATTTGGGATTGGTTAGATGGCTTAATTGATGCACAAAAATTGTCCATTTGATCCCTGTATTTTCTGATTTTGATTGTGCACTGTATTTTGTGATGATGAATTTGATACCGATGATGTAAGTATTGAGGTGCTGAGTATTTTGTGATTTGGGATTGCTTAAGTGGTTTAATTGATGAACATGTGATGAAATTTCCTTGATGTTCACTAAATGAATGCCTTTGCCCTATTTTACACCACCACTTTCATAGTTTTGGAGGCAAAATAGTGAGATGCAGAGGCACCAATTGAACTATGGTACTGCATTTGGTCTGTGCTTATGTGCTTATGTGGTTTAATTGATGAACATATGATGAAATTTCTCTGATGTTCATGCAAAATATGACTGCCCCATTCATGCCACCACTTTCATAGTTTGGAGGTAGATTTAGGGGGCAATAACTGGCTTGATATGCACAAAAACTGACCCTAAGTTGTCCTAGTAATGAGTCAATGATGCAAAGTACATATAAAAGCTTCATTGTTGAGACATTACATGCCAAAACATTATACCAAAAGTATGTTTACATCCTAAACAACAACCTCTATGTGAAAGTCAGTTGCTTATATTGTAAACAAAGCAAAAATTGCATCCTTGCAGCCACTATGTCTGAGAAAATCTATGATGTGCAGCCATTTTTTCTTTAAAAAATCTGATGGGCAGCTTCTTACTCCTGAATTCTCATATCCTTGAAAGAATTCACTATGTCTGAGAAAATGTATGTGCTTTGATGTCCTTGTACAGCCTGGTTTAGATGATCTACACACTCTCTTACAAGGTCTGAATCCACTTCCAAACATTCTGGAAGAGTCCCTTCTCTAATGTGTCTTTCCTTGTTCATATGTGGCACTTTGTAGTTATTCCCTCCCTTTTGCTTCATGATTTCAGTGTAGCATCCTTGTAGGGTCAGAAAAACATTGTTCAATTTGTATGTTTCAAATTCTTCAAATGCATCAGTCACATTCTTCAATAGCTCATCCACCCCCCTTGCCATCTTCCTGTCTTTGAGTGTCTGTATTGCTCTGAAAAATCCAAAGTCATTTACATTTGTATCTGAGGAATTTGCTGGTTGACAAACCAGTTCTATGTGGAATCCATTGACATTTGCTGCCTTGATAAAATCTGGATTATTTGGCTTGATGTAGGGTTTGGCATTGTCTTGTTAAACAATTATATGCTTGCTTGCTCATTCTGGCCATTTTGCCATGATGGTTGGAATTATCTGTAAAATAGCTAAGTGATGAATTAATAGAACAAAAATTTTGATAGCATAAAGTACATAAAACAGACCTGGTTTATCATAATATCCTTCATGACATCATGATTGATAGATTGAATTGGCTTGGTTTCTAGTGTGCCTCTTGTTCTGTTTTTGGAAGTTCTGATTGCTAGCTCAAGTGTGGTGAAGGGAAAAATGCCTATTTTTCCATCAATATACAGCTACCATCCTCTGCATATTGTGGTCTGCTCACAACAGACATGAACATAATTTTATCTATGAACCGCTTAAACTTGCAAGTTTTATATGGTTCTTCCTCATCTTGAAGCAGATAATATCTATCTGCAGTTTTAGTGAGATTGAACCACTTTTCATAAATGTGAACTACATTGTACATCTTCTTGAATTTCATTTTGCCATCTTCAATGGTTGGAGCCAACTGTTTTAGGCTCCATTGCAGCCTATTGAACTTGTTTTCAACTGTTAAGACAGGTTTGATTGCTGAGGTATGAGGCCTGATTTTTTTCTGTTTTATCCATGTTCCAACTAGAGTTTTGCTCACATCTAACTTCTCAGCAATGATTCTATAAGAAGATCTTTCTAACACTGACAGATTTTTTAACTTCTCCACATCCATCTCTTTCCTATCTTTATGAACCATACCTTTCTTTTTTGAAATCATATGGACAAGGGCTCCTGAATCCAGCTGTTGATGAGCTATCTTCCATATGTTGTGCACTGTATTTCTGTGGCATCCAAACAGAGTTGCTGCCTCAGCCATTGCTCCATGTCTAAGCTTCTTGTATTTGCAGTTTTGAAGAAGCCATTGAGCCACCAAGTTCCTTTCATCCTGTGTCAAATTCAGCCGCCCCTTGGAAGAAACCATTTTGCTCGTTTTATGCTCTCATATGTGAAACTGAAATTTGTAGTTTGTGCAGAAAAATCTGAATGGTGTAGTCTATTTATAGTGTAGATTAGTTCAATAGTTTTCCCTCCTAAATTTAGATCACATCATGTGTCCTTTGGAATTCTTGGAGTTGTTTATTGTAAAATTAGAGGTATTGCACATAAAAATGACGCCTCTTTTGTGCTAATAAAGCTTCATTTCTCTCTTTCTTTGCCATTTCAATTTTTTCATTACTGTTTTTGTCATTAATGTTGTTTAATTATTATTGTGATAATTACTATTGTAACATTATTGTTGTAACATCATGTGTAAGAAAACTGTTTTCCCTCTTTTTTTTTCTTTGGCAAAATTCGCATTTTTTCATTCAATACAGATTTAAAAAAAAAATCAAATGCACAAGTCTACAATAAATTGCCAACATAATTTAAAGCATAAAAAGAAAAAGTACACTTTATGAATAGAAGATATTAAGAGAATTAATCCTTCAATTAAATCACACTAAAAGTGGGACCCTTACTCCACTTACTACCCACTTTATCAATTTTCTTAATCCCCGTGCCAAAAGCAAATGCACAAATTTTTGGTGGACGGAGGGAGTATAATAATCTCATAATATATTCTAGTGAAATATATAATTAGTGAAATTATTAATTTTTAATGGAGACAGATACGGTTCAATTAATATTTTTATACATAAAATAAAACAGATCCAATTTTGTCTTTTTTTAAAAACTTTGGAAAATAAATTTATCTTGTAAGATTTCCTTTTATGGAAATAATTAGAAAAACACTCTATCATTCTTCAAAACCACTTTATATTACATCAAAATCACTTTATATCATTTTATATTCACTTTAAAAATACTTTATATCACTTTATTTACTACACTAAACACCATCATTATTCTTAATACTACATGTTTTCTTAATACTCATACCGAAAAAAATGTTCCAGATGAACGGGATGGAGGGAGTATATGTTTAAGATAATTTCGGTTTGATTTCTCAAACTATTTTACTCAGTTATTAACGGACCAAAATAACTACAAATCTATCCGAGAGAGAGAGTGCGAGTAGGGATGGCAATGTGTCGGATTTTCGCGGGTACCCACACCTTCCAAATCCTGATGGGGCGAGTTTGGGAAATATTAAATGGTTTTGGGACGGGTTTGGGTAGAAACATGTAAACCGGAGACGGGTTTGGGTCGAGTTTGGGCAATTACCTCTGAGTACCCGCTACCCAAACTCATTTATATATATAAGATAAAAAAAAAATATTATATGTATAATTTATAGTTTAATTATAAATATTAGTATAAATATTAATGTTTTAATAATTTATTCAAATACTGCATGAGATATTGACTATTTAATCATTTTGGTTATTTTAGGATCTTATTCAACTGAAAATTTTAGTACTTTGTATACGATGGAGGAATATGTTGATTGATTTGTCGTAAATTTTGTTACTAAGTAGTACTTTGTTTTCATATTTATTTTAGAATTTTCTATTTATGCTTATGTTTTAAAATTTGTTTAGTACGTAGTACTTTGCTTTGAAATTAATTTTAGTGAAATTTTTTTATTGATATTTATGTTTTTATTCCATTTATAATATTGTGTGTGATATTTACTTTTTAATATTTAGGTTTTAGCGGGTAATAGACAGGTATTATTTAATGAGTTTGGTCTGGTACGAATTTTAAAACTATTTTCTATCAGATTTGGGACGGATTTAAATGATAAAAAAAAATTATAAGTTTAAATTTAAAAAATACTTAATGAATATGTATCCGATCCATAGTCATCCCTAAGTGCTAGGCATGAGAGTGGGCTTTCAATTTGATTTCTTTGTCATCTCATTTAAGGGGGTCTATGGTAACCCATTCCACTCGCCGACTACAGATATTAGTCGGTACTGTTATCAAGATTTCAATTTCAATCAGTGCACACATTTTGAACATTTAATTGATTCGATTTTTCTATTTTTTATATATTTCTTCTCATAGCCCAATACAAGTGTGTTTTATCTTTTAGCCATAACTGTAAGAATGAAAAATAAGAATGACCTCTCTGTTGTGAGTGTATTTACATAGAATTTATACGGCCGGTCTTCTATTCTACCTAATAAGGATTAGTACTCCCTCCGTCCAAAAATCATGTTTCCATTTGGATCCGGGCATGTGGATTAAGAATAATTGAATAAGTTGTTTTGATGGGTAAAAGTTATAATGTAGGGGTAGTGGGATAATGACAAAAAAATAGTGGTAATGACAAAAAGATGGTGGTATTGATCAAAAAGTAGGAATAAAATTGTTGTGTTGACTAAAAAGTAGAAATAAAATTGTTGTAAGGTGGGACCACCAATGACAAATGATAGTAAATAAAAGAAAAGTAGGAGTGTATGGTTGTACGAAAAGGTAAGTAGGAAGATGTTTGTGGACAAAAAAAGGGTAAGTAGGAAGATGATTTTTGGACGGAGGGAGTATATTTTTGTAAATAATTTGTTGTAATGTTCTTGATTTAGTTTCCATGTAATCTTACTGTACTCTCGTTATTAATAGTGAAATTCTCAATCATCAAACTATCGGTGATACTCATATCAATCTTACATGGTATCAGTCTTACACCGAAAACCCTAACTCTCTCTCGCTTTATCCCGCCGCTCTTCATGGCAACCCCAACTCATACTGCTTGTGACTCTGTCCCCATCAACACCTTGATTCACCTTATTATGATTAAACTAACATCTTCCAACTATCTTTTATGGAAGAATCAGGTTGTTCCAATGTTGATGAGCTACGATCTCTTCGAATTTGTTGATGGTACTACTGATCCTCCTCCTGCAACTATTACGTTTGCCACTAGTGAGAAATCCCCTAATCCTGCATTTACTTCCTAGCGCACCAAAGACCAGCGAATCTTATCTCTCATTCTCTCTTCACTTACTGAAGAAACACTTGCTGAAGTCATCGGCTGCAATTCCTCTCGTGCAGTCTGGCTTGCTCTTGAAGCCGCATTTGCGCACTCTTCTCAATCTCGTGCGAATCAACAGAGAGAGGAATTGCTCTTCCTCAAGCGTGGTTCTCTCTCGGTAGTAGAATATGGTCGCAAATTCAAGAACCTTTGAGATCAGTTGGCAGCTATTGGTCGTCATGTTGATGACTCAGATAAGTGTCATTGGTTTTTACGTGGTCTAGGTCCTTAGTTTGCAAGCTTCGCAGACACTAGAATGACTCTCTCATCTATTCCCTCATTTCGTGATCTGTTGCACCAAGCAAAATATTTTGACATCTTCAACCGCTCCATGGATAGTTCTTCCTCTGCTCCGGTTGCTTTTGTGGCCTCTACTCATGGCTCAATTGCCCAGCAGTCGCGCTCTATTCCCTTTTCTGGTCATAACTCTTCTAAAGGCACTCATGGTCATTCCAACCGCGGTGGTCGTGGATCTTCTGGCCGTGGTGGTCATTTTGGCGATCGACATGGACGCAAATCATACATCCCTCGCTGTCAAATCTGTCGAGGTGAGCATTATGCTGACAAATGCCTTCAATTTCTTCAAGCTCGTGCTTCTACTCAGTCTTCTGCCCAACTTGCACAAGCTTTTCATGCCTCTTGCAATGTCTCTGAACCCAACTCTGATTGGTATGTGGATTCAGGTGCGTCTGCTCTCATGACTGCGCAGCCGGCTGCCTTGGATTCCATTGAATCATATAATGGTAATGGTCAAGTAATTGTTGGTAACGGAAATTCACTCTCTATTACTCATATTGGAACTCGTGATTTGTCTAACAATGTCCGTCTACTTGATGTCTTGGTTGTCCCATATTTAACCAAGAATTTACTCTATTAGTAAACTCACATCTGATTTTCCTGTTGATGTGGTATTTTCTGATAAATCATTTTATATTCAGAATCGAAAGACAAAAGTAATACTGGCTCAAGGAAGGTGTGATCAAGGTCTCTACGTTTTGGATCGCGGCCATCCAGCTTTGATTGCTGCTCTTCGTTCCAACAACTTGAAGACTAGCTTTGATTTGTGGCATTTGAGATTAGGCAATGTCCCATTTACTATTATTTCCACTTTAAATAAGTTAGGACATTTATCTGTTACATCTTTATTTCCAAACCCTAGCCTTTGCTCCTCTTGTCAAATCGTTAAAAGCAAACGATTATCATTTGATTTAAATGATAAGTGTGCATGTGATGTTCTCGATTTAGTTTACTGAGTTTTATGGGATCTAGCTCCTATTGATACACCTGATGGTTTTTGCTACTATGCTCTTTTTGTTGATGATTACTCATGTTTTTCTTAGATTTATCCATTGCATGTGAAGTCTGAGTTTTATGATGTTCTACTCCGTTTTCATAGCTTCGTCTGTAATCAGTTCTCACGGAATATCAAGGTATTTCAAACTGATGGTGGCACTGAGTTTGTTAAAAATCGGGTTCGAGCCTTTTTTAACACACATGGCATTCACCACAGACTCTCTTACCCTTACACTCCTCAACATAATGGCCGTGCTGAGCGCAAACATCGTCACATTTGTGAAACTAGTCTATCTATGCTATTTCATGCTCACATTCATGCATGTCACTGGTTTGATGCATTTACTACTGTTGTTTATGTGATTAATCGAATACCGTCAGTTATTTTGTCCAACAAGTCACCATTTGAACTGCTCTTTGGCACTGTGCCCAACTATGCCAACTTTAAGCCTTTTGGTTGTCGTGTTTACCCATATTTGTGTGATTATCTTGCTCACAAACTGGTTCCTCACAGTCGACCTTGCATATTTTTACGATACAGTAGTTCTTACAAAGGCTTTTGGTGTTACGATCCTGAGACTTCTCGGGTCTATATCACCCGTCATGCTCAATTCGACGAATCATGCTTTCCTTTTACTAGTATTGATTCTACTTCTCAGCATTCTTCACTCGATATCTCGAGTTTTATGGAATCTACAGCTTCATCACCTCCGCCAGCCACCAAAACTCAAATCGTTGAATCGTCTAGGTCTACAGCTCTCACGCCCTCATATCGTCTTTGTCCTGATCTTACATCTGTTGCTCTCGAGCCTATACCTCATATGATTGAGTCTGATCACGCGCCCCCCTCACCTCTAGCGAGATCACCACCTCCAACTTCGCTCCCCTCACCTCCGGCGGCATCACCACCTCCAACTTCGCCCCCCGCGGCTAATAATGATATCGTAATTTCCATCCAATCCACACACCCGATGGTTACTTGCTCTAAGAATGGTATTTTCAAGCCAAAATTTCCTGTCAATATTGCTTGCACTCCACTTCTTTCTGCTTTATGTGCTGTCTCTATGCCCCGTGGAATCAAATCTGCCTCAATATCATCCAGGTGGCTTTCCGCTATGCAAGATGAGCATGATGCAATTCGGTTGAAACAAAGTTGTGATTTAATTCCCAGACCTCCAAATAAAAATGTTATTGGCTGCAAATGGGTATTTAGAATCAAGTTTCTCCCTAACAATTCAATCGATCGCTACAAAACTCATCTTGTTGCCCTTGGTTTTGCTCAACTTTTAGGTGCTGACTTTCATCACACATTCAGTCCCGTCGTGAAGGCTGCAATAGTTCGGGTCATCCATGCACTTGCAGTTCAACATCAATGGCCTCTTCATCAATTAGGCGTAAAGAATGCATTTTTAAATGGTGATCTTCCAAAACCAGTTTATATGGAGCAACCTCCGGGTTTTGTTGATCCCCGCTTTCCTGATCATGTTTGGCGGCTTAAGAAAGCTTTATATGGACTTCTCCAAGCTCCATTGGCTTGGTTTAAACGGTTTAATACTTTCTTGCTCAGCCTTGGCTTTCAAAATAGTCGCTCGGATTCTTCTCTAATTTATTTTCACCAAGGCACTTTTGTTATCTACTTGTTATTATATGTGAACGATATTGTTGTGACAGGTAATGATTCCGCTCTCATTCAACGTCTCATTACTCGAACTCATGCTGAATTTGCCATCACAGATCTTGGTAAACTCAATTATTTTTTGGGCCTTGAGATCTCATATACTTTAAATGGGTTGTTTGTTGGTCAAGCCAATTATGCACATAATATTTTGAAGCGTGCTTATCTTTTGGACTCTAAGCCTATTACTACTCCACTTGCTGCTGGAGAGTCCCTTGTTAGTACGGGCATGCCATTCCAAGATCCGACACTATATAGATCTCTTGTGGGTGCTTTACAGTACCTTACCATCACCAGACCAGAGTTATCTTATTCTGTAAATCTTGTAAGTCAATTCTTGCACTCTCCTACAGAAACTCACTTCTCTGCTGTCAAGCGTATCCTTCGATATGTTAAAGGTACTATTCACTTTGGGTTGAGCATCACATCTCGTCCAGAGTTCACGATTGTTGGCTACTCAGATGCTGATTGGGCTCGTTGTATTGAGACTCGTTGATCCACATATGGTTATTCCATTTTCCTTGGCGGTAACCTTATTTCATGGAGTGCTAAGAAACAACCGACGGTGGCTCGCTCTAGCTGTGAATCTGAGTATCGTGCCTTGGCTAATGCAGCTTCTGAGATTATTTGGTTGACAAACTTGCTCCGCGAACTCAAGTCATTGCCTTCTTCTCAGCCTGTTCTTCTATGTGACAACAAGAGCGCTATTTTTCTTAGTCAAAATCCCATTGCACATAAACGAGCCAAACATATAGATATCGACTGTCATTTTGTTCGAGAGCTTGTCTCGGCGGGAAAATTCTCTACTAAGTTTGTTCCTTCTCACCTTCAACTTGCCGACATCTTCACCAAGAGCCTTCCCCGTCCAACGTTTGAATTTTTACGGTCCAAGCTTTGCGTTGATCTGAATCACACGCAATGCTTGAGGGAGGGTAATAAGGAAAGCATCAATAATTGATTAGTATATTTTTGTAAATAATTTGTTGTAATCTTCTTGATTTAGTTTCCATGTAATCTTAGTGTACTCTCATTATTAATAGTAAATTCTCAATCACCAAACTATCGGTGATACTCATATCAATCTTACACTATCTACTGTGGGCACCATTAACATGTCACACCATTAACATATCTATCATTAATGTGGCATATCACATGGAATGAGGAGTCAAATATAGATAAGTTAATTTGCCATCTTCACTCTCCTCAATTCCCTTCTCTTTTTTAATTACTTTAATTGATTGAACTTCTAGCTTCAATGAATTAAACATTATGCTATAGTTTAAAGGAAACAATAATGCGTTTCAATTAAAATGTAACAACTTAATCTAGTGGAACCATTCTTCAGTGTCTTTCATCTTTGTTCATATTTTAAAGATAGTTGTTTCCCTACACCCACCACATACTATACATTCACTTTTTGTTTTTAGTATATTTTGTCTTTAGTGCTTTTTCTCTTCTTGTGTTTTTAAGTGTTTTTTTATCCTTTTTTTTTCAGAATTTTTTCTGTTTTCCTTTCCCAGATTTTTTCTTCTATTTTTTCTTTTCCAGATTTTTTTCTTTTCTTTTTCTTTTCTTTTTCTTTTTTTGCTATTTTCCAAATTTTCTTTATTTTTTGCTGCCTCTTCTTTTTATGTTTGCCTCTTCGTTTTTTGATTGTCTCTTTATTTTTTTATTTTTTACTTCTTTTTTGGTCAAGATTCAAGTGAGGGGAGCCGATCGAAGGCCTCAGAGCGAGCCGAATAAATTTAAATTGTTGCCCGACGATTATCTTTATATTAATAATCGGAGCTAATACGAATCCATAAAATCAGAACTGAAGGCTAAGCCGGAAGGGAAAATGAAAACTGGAAAAAAAAATAACGAGCGCGTGCGCCACACGCGCGCGTGTGATGCACGCGCCACACGCGCGGGGTATATCATACCCCCGGTGCATAGAGATGCGCCTCTATCTTAAATGGTACTTCCTCCGTTCACGAAATGATGTCATGTTTCATCCCTTATTTGTGTTAAGCAATTGATGCCCTATCGCGTTATTTTTACCAACATATCCTCGTTACTTTATTAAAATCACTATCCCTTGGCATTCATGACCCCACCTCACACCAACTTTAATTCTACTTTTTTGTCATCCCAATAACTTTATTCCTACTTTATTGTCAATACCACATCTTTTTTATCATAACCATTGTTTTTTTGTCATTAGCTCACTATCCCTACTTTCTAACTTTTACCCCACTCAAAATAACTTTATCTGTGCTAGACACCAAATGGGACATCATTTCGTGAATGGATGAAGTACAATTATTTGAAGCTAGAAGTTTAATCAATTAAAGTAATTAAAAAAGAGATCAGAATTATTGAGAGTGGAGATTGCATACATGTGACTTGAGGATTGTTGGCGCAAATAATTTGCAGTATGATCCTTGATGTGTGCGGGTTAGAGGTGTTCACGGGCCCGGTTCCGGGTCGGAACCGGCCCGAAACCGTCGGTTCTGGTTTGGGAATGTTGGAACCTGAATCGGCCCATCATAGTCACGGTTCCGGTTCGGAACCGGCCCGTGTAGTTACGGTTCCTGTTTCGGTTCCAACCCGCCGGTTCCGGGCCCGAACCGTCTAAATTTTTTATTTATTTATTATTTTTTTAATCATTGAAAATATAAATTATATTGTATTTCAAACTCATAATCTTCAATACAATGTATAGAATCGATATAAAACAAAATATATCTTCATTTATACAATGTGTGATCAATTAAAAACCTTATATTTTCACACGGTTCAACGGTTCCGAACCGGAACCGCCGGTTCATATTTGAACCTTATATAAATATTTATTTTCTTTTTGGTCTTTTTCATTCCATTTATCGTTATAATTGTCATTTTTGATTTCTAAAACATACAATTAACATGAATTAATACAAAACATATTTTAGAACTAAAAAAAGAAAGAAAATAATAAAAAATTGTTGGAACCGCCGGTTCGGAACTGCCGGTTCACAGTTCCTAGCCATTTGAATCGGAACCGGCCCGTCCTACGTACGGTTCCGGTTCGAAACCGGCCCGTTGACGAAAGCGGAGCCGAAGACGGAGCCGTAAAATCGGAGCCGAAAGCGGAGACAAAAAAAAACTGAAATTAAAAAAAAAAAAAAAAAATGACCGGGTCAACGGGTCAAACCCGGGTTGACCGGGTCGACCCGTCCCGACCCGGTCGTACAGCAAATGGGAAGTCGCATGGGAGACCTCCTCTAATAAAAAACCCATTCATTCTTTAATGTGAAACGTGACTCAGAAAGATGAATTGAAACTGATTCTGAGGCCTCGTTAGGGATGCGCGAACGTGGCGGCGCCACTAACCTAGTCGGCGGCGAAGCGCGAATGAGTGACGGCGAAGAGTGCTAGGCGAGTGAAGATGAAGAGTGCAGCGGTTCTGTACTTCTGTTCTTGCTATGTCGAAAAGGTGCAGGTGAAAGAAACGTGGTGTGACCGCATTTCAAAACGTATTTCATTTTTAATAATTTTCAAGAGTGATGCGAAAAGGATTTTTACATTCTCAAAGAAAAACGAAAAGAGATTCAGTAAATCTTTATTATTTTTTTAAAGCTTGTGTTGCGGCTGCTGTTGGGTTTTGAAATGAATTGTGGAGAAACGAAAAGAAAAGAGAGCTCCTCCCATCAGCGCAAGTGTTCACTAATTACATGTAGTTCTAATTCTAATATCGGCTCGTTTGAAAATTTATAGGCTCGAGCTTCATTCCGAGCTCGGGCTTGGCTCATCGTGCAACATTAAGGCTCGAGCTCGACTCCCTAACTATTTGTGTAGATTGAAATCAAACTCAAACTCAAAACTCAAATTTATGCTCGGAAAAAGAATTGGCAAACACATCAACAAGTCGGAGCTCTCAAGAAAATGTCTTGTTTCAACCAATTTACATATATATTTCAAATTTTCTAATTCACAAAATGAAATACAAGAAAATGTGGCCTACTATAACCATAACAAGTTAACAACGAATTAACAGTAATTAAAAGCATTGCCGAAAAGTCGGCAACATCCACCAATATTGATACAATAACGAAATTGAGTGTAAAAAAAATATAACACATTCGTGAACACGATCACAAACATATTCATTTAAAAGGTTAGCGAACCTGTTCACCAAATGACTTGTTTACTATCAAATTCGAACATGTTCGTGAGCATCTCGAGCCTAATATAGGTAGCTCAAAAAATTTGTAGAGCTTGATTTGAGGCTCAAGCTCCACTCGTTTAATAAACGAGCTCGACTCGAACTAGTTATTTTTCTAATCCAGCTCCGAATAGCTCGCGATTCGCGAACAATTTGGCTTATTTACAACCCTAAATATACGACGCATTTCCGCATTTATCTTATGGTAACAAACATTTCTTAACCCGTAAGTTCCAAACATTATCATGTCATACCAATCAAAATTTCGATATTTTTTTAATATTTCTAATATATAATTATATATTGTATTTTTTTTTTGTAAGATAAGTGCATTTTATTCATGCATACATTTTTTAAAGAGGTTTCGGACTTCTACTGTTTACTAATCACTATTTCTCTAGCAATAAATACTGCAATTAAACGGTGTGATTTTAGTCGATTAGCAAGGAAAGTAGTGTGTCCATAAATATCACCAAATTATGCATTTTTCCAGCCATGTACTCATGGTTGGTTGGATGAATTTTATTGTACAACAAACAACTATTTGAGAGAATAATGACCATTTTTTTCAGGATTTGTTTTGTAAGCCATTGGAGAAGTACTCGCAGAAATGGTTACTAACACGGGCGGATGCAGAAATTCGATTTGGTAGGGGCATAAATTTTCGTACAATCAAATTAACATATTAATATGCTATTATAAATGTAATAAATTAGAGTATTAATTGTTTTTACGGGATAAAAATGTATAGTTATTCATACATCAAATTTAATCCAATTCATCACAATGATATTCAGGGGGGATCTAAGTTTGCGCCAGATCGCCCGATTCATTAATTATTTAAGTTGAAATTTGTACTTTGTTTTCCTCACTTTTATACGTTGTAATTTCGTCAGTTAAAAAACATAATCGTGTTCGTTTATATTTAAATTTCTAATTTCACGCCTAATCACATGTGAACTAAATATCAAACGATTGAAAGGTTACAAAAGTGTCATATACTAAACTAGTTTAATACACAGGTGAACCTTCTTATTTTAAAGAAATAGAAAAGAAAAATATGTAATGAGTTAAAAATTGTATAGAACGTAGAGTTTAATGTAATTTTTTTTAAAGAGAAAGTTTAAAATATTTGACATACATATTTTCCTATTCCCCTCTCTTAGATTTCTTTTTCTTTAAAAACACGTGTTACCCTAACTTTTCACTTTAATTTCTTCACCGATATTTCTCTTCTTGCTCCCAAATCATACCAATAACGCCTCCTCGGCATCTGTTCTCTTTTCTTCTTCTCTATGTAATTTCTTAAAATTCAGCCCCTCCTCCCCTCGAGACTGTTTCGCACTTTATTAACGTTTCAACTATGAGGGTTGAAGGCTCAGATGCTGAAATTTCGATCGATGATTTCGATGATTCTGATAATCATAAAAAAGAAGGAAGAAAAATACTTTGGTAGGGGCTTAAGCCTTCAGAGCTCTTTTACCGTGTGCGCCACTGGTTGCTAATTTATATTCATTCGTCCTAAAATTTCATTGTCTCTATGCTCGATGGACTTAGCTTCAATTGCACTTGACGCTACTAATATTGCAAGATTGGCAAAGTGTTTCTATTATGTTAAATATTATGACCTCCCGCAACTACTTTGCATAACTCGATGCATAAAAATCTTGAGGCCATCGGTTTGGTGGTTATAACGGCTGGTAATGTTATCAGCAAAAGTATTTTTAACCTTATTTACAAGGCTTAAAGTCATGTGGATAAGGAATTTTCTATGGTTCTGCAATATGTTTCATAATAAGACGGTAAAATATATATTTCATGATTGAAGGCTCTATATATGTTCTAAAAAACACTACACTTACAAAACAGAAAAATAATGGTAGTGCAAAATGTGATTTTTGAGAGTAAACTGTTGACCATTTCAAACCAAATAGGTTTAGCCTTGCGTGTACTTTTTAGCCAACTTATCAATGAACTAATATGATTTTATTTTTTTCAAACAAATTTCAAAACAAGGTCACATATTCCTATTTATATTTTGTGACTATTCAAATTAAATGGTTAAGAATTTTGATAAACATATTTGATCCAATAACAACCATATTAGCAAACATATTTTGTGAATTCTAGATTTTTTTTTGTCACTTGATTCTAGAATTAATTTTACAAAGAATAAGCTAAATTTGAATTTTAGATTTTTTTTGTCACTTGATTCTAGAATTAATTTACAAAGAATAAACTAAATTGGAATTTTAGATTTTTTTTGTCACTTGATTATAGAATTAATTTTACAAATTAGTCAAAAATGTAGCTTAATTAATACTCAATTTTTAAAGACCAAAAACATTAAAAAAACAAAAAGAGGAAATAGGCAAATATGGCATTATAAACTTTTGCATCTCAATCTTTGTCGAGAGTTTGAAAAACACAAAAATGGGATATTATGTGTATTTTTTAACCTTTTACCCTTATTACACCAAACTCACATTTTAATCTCTATCATCTCTCTTCCTTTTTCGGTTACTGAGCTTCTTTCTCTTCTTCTCCTTGAGCTGCTTTTCTGTCTTCTCTCACCTTCTCACTCCTCCTTCATCTCTCTTCTCTGTTGCGCCTCCTTAAGTTGTAGGCAGCGACGATATCCTCTTTCGCGCTCGGCACTCGCAAGCCCGCCACGTCACAGTGAGTGTATGAGCTCGCTGTAGTGGCAGCGGCGAGCTCGTTTCATTAAAAAAAATTTAAATAATATTTAATTAACATAATTAAGATAATTAAATTAAATTAAATTAACATAATATTTAATAAAAGTTAATTTCATTAATAAAAATTAAACTACAACGACGAAACTAAAAAAAAAAAAAACTCTAAGATCTAAAAACGCCAGACACATTCTTGATGAGCGTCCACACGCCCAAATGCTTGAACTATTCTTCATGGAGGGACGCCCGTTCATTGAGCGTCAAGTTAAGCAACATCTCGTTAGTGGTGCCGGCTGGAGCTTGGTTCCTTGTACGCTCATACATGGAGTTGAAGAAACCGTAGGAATTCTGGACCCGAGCCCAGTGGTGATGCTACTGGGGCCGATTTGTGTTGTAGCGAGTCGCTACTCAACTCCAAACGACCCATTGTCGGCGTCGCCGTTGTGGACGTATATCCATGCCCGCACTAATTCTAGGGTTTCAGCATTCGTATAGGGGTGAGGAGACATTGCACGAGATCACCGAGAAAGGAGAGATCGCAGAGAGAGAGAGAGGGAGAATTTGAGGAAGGTGTGAATTGTTTGAGGGTGAGATGGGGGTTTTATAGGGGGGTAAAAAAAAATTAATTCGAATTTTGAATGTTGCGATTGCCACGTGTATTGAAAGGTGTCAGCGAACACGGAGCTTCGGTGATCGCTGGAGCGAGCACGCTCGCATGACCGTCGAGCTCGGCAATGGTTAGCGTGCGCGTGGTAGGAGCTCGCTAGAGCAACGAGCGCGCTCGCACGCGCGCCGCTGCCCATGGTTTATAATTTTTTTCAGCTCATTTTTTTCTCTCCTCTTTCTTTCTTTCTTTCTTTCTCTCTCTTTTTTGTTTTCTCTCTTCAACTCCGATCTCATTCTCGTTTTTCTTCGCTCGTTTTTTTCTCTTTCTCTATTCTCTTTAGCTCCGATCTTTTTCTCTTTTCCCCATCCAGTTTTTCCCAATTTCATTCGCCAGCTAGGAATTTCCGGCTCCGGCGAGATCTTCTCGTTAGATTTTTGTTGATTCTAATGGAGGTAATGGCTTTCTTTTTTCTCTGATGGATGAATTACTCCATGGATATAAAATCACTAGATCTGGGTATTGGTCTGCAAGTTTTCATCTATGTTAGTGTAATATACAATTGTTATGCTTTGCTTAATTCGTACCGCATACATGTTCAACACCGTGCTGTACGTGAGTACGAATATAAATATTTCGTATTCATACACTGATATGAATATGTATATTCCTACCGCATACCACTTCAACACGCGGTGTACACGAGAACGAGTGTGTATATTCGTATGCATACCATTTCAACATCGCGGTGTACGTGAGTACGAATATGTATATTTTGTACAATTTCTAGGTAGGAATATGTATAATCGTAACTATCGTACCCTTAGTGCCTAACCCAACTTTCTCGTACGTATTTGATGCACTCGAGGTCAACGTTGGATATGCGCACACAACAATATCATGGTACGAATATTATGTGTGCGTACCACCGTACCAATGCGAATATAGGAATTAATGTGTGTTTGTACCAATGTACAAATGTTGGTTGTTCACATATACTTGATATGTGGAACGAATATTGTGTATTGGTAACAGTGTTCCAATGTTAGATGTGAAACTAATTTATTTTGGGAAAGTACCAGTGTAAGTAAGTTTTGGCCTATTTACTTGAATTATTTATATATGGGTTGTTCGCTTTGAATTGATTTTGAATGTTTACACTCGAACTTGGTATGAATATGTCATATTTGTCATTTGTACCAATTGTACAAATTATTGGTAATAATTTAACAAATGCATGGCTATAAGACAAAATTGCAAAATACTCGATTTGGAAATTAGAGTATATGTAAAAATAATATGTAACAATTTATTTACAAACCAGAAATTGTAGCATTTTATTTACAAATAAGAATTGTACACTTAATCTATAATCTTGTCCAATGCTACTACAAATGTTTTTTTATCTATGCTGTAAAATTATATGCTTCCAGCCAAAATATTGATTTCTTGAGTTATTATAAGACATCAGCTACTAATACGAGTTACTACTGATACAAATACACTCATTTCGTACCAACAATTTTAACAACGTGCAACAACCTCCTACACAAAAAACTAGAAACCAACACAAATACATAGAAGTACAGTTAAAGAATTTCAATGTCGTACATAAAATTTCACTGGTATGAAATAACCAGTACTATGAAATTGTTGGGAAAATTAGCAAGGTTTTGATTTATACCAAAATCCAGTTGACTCCAACCGAGTAGATGTGACTTTGAGTCTTCTAGTTAAAGCAAACTGTTTGAGCGTAAGGTTTTTACCTTTACAGGACTCGAACTGAATATAAGACTAAAGACAAAGCTCAACTGATCAAGTCAGATAAAGTCACAGTTGACTCTGGAACTTGAGCAACACAGTTAGGTCATCAGTTGTGCTCAGTATCGTAGCAGTCATGAGTGACAAAATTTTTGAAGCGAAGATTTGGATCAGAGTTCAAATTCAAACGACACAAGATCACGTGAAAATAAAACAGACTGTCATATCCTAATATGGGCCGATACGGAAGATGCGCAGTTCAAAAGCAAGCTTCACAGTTGCGATTTTAGGAAAGTCTGTAGAAGTGTGAGAGAAGGCCATCGCTTTCTTGACATATGTCAAACGGCTCTTTCCAACGGCTAGTTCGACGTCTCTGCCCATAAATAGAGGCACACTCTCAACATGAAGACCACTGATTCCATTCAAGAGATTGCGAGTATTGACAATGTTGATTAAAGCTTATACAAGTCTGAGAATTCTTCCTTCTCCCCGTGCTTTCTTCTTAGCTCTCCTTGAACATAATATCTTCGATAGAGTCTTAGAAGATATTCACTCGCTCACCTAAGCCTACTCACTCTTTAGAGTTAGAGAAATTCAGTCTTAGGATAGAAAATCACCACTTTTAGTGTGTTGGCTTTCTTAGTTGGAAAAACCACCTACAAATCTTTTCCACACCCTAACCAGATTTACAAGGTTATAGGTCCATTTGTACCAGCAAACAAAGAAGCTAGGTTTATCTGAACCCGTAATTAGATAGGTTAGGTCTTTGATGGTCCCGGTAAAGAGTAACTGGTGTGGAATACAACAGTAGGGATTTTTAAAACAACAAAAAATCAAGTTAATGATTCTCCAAGAACTGAGCAGTTCAATTGACTCAACAACTGTAAAGGACAGTTGGAGGATTCACACAGTTGGGTGCACAACTGACTTCTTTGAATGCGGGTCAGCTGTGTAATACCGAGGTTTTATCAGAGTTGTTTGTTTGCGGAATTTGGTGGGTTAGCTCGTTACTAAACTGAAAACCTTTTCGAGGGAAGGTCAACTTTCCTAAAACCGTTTTAGTGCAAGTTAAAGGTTTGTATACAAGTCAGTTGATTAGAAAACTGAAAGTAAATGACACAATATTTTAACGCGGTTCGGAGATCAACCTCCTACATCCACGACTTTCTTTTTGGGGAAGCAATCCACTTGATAAGCTTACGCGGGCTTATCAAACATTTCACTTGGTTTACGAGTATCAAGCAATCTAACCGGTTCGATTACGAGTTCGAACCAAACCTTATAACACTTTTACGGGCAAGTGCACAGCCTATAGTTCTTTTCCGGAAAAGAACAACGCCTACAACACTTTTACGGGAAAGTGTAAAGCATATCCTTAGATTATGGGTTCTAAGGGACCTAGCTCTTTGATTACGGGTTCAAAGAAACCTAAGGGTGGGTTGGGGGTTTTTCCAACTAAGGTGTCTTCTACATTGAGCACAGTGGAGACAACAATTTAAGACTTAGAGACTCAATTTATTACAGATAATCTGCTTAGAGAAGCAATAACTATCTATTCTAGATTCAATCATGAAAAGACTTTTTCGAGAGGCTAGACTACGGAACTTGATCACTAAATTACTTAGCAATTAAACCGCAATTCAAACGGGTAATTATAGTAGTAGCAATCGAGTATCGTATCCACAAGTACTAATGATCGAAAATAAGGTGAGAACAAAGTTTAAACACATTTCTACTATTCAAGCTTTATAGGGGAGCATGATTTGGTTTTCAATCACTAAAAATAAGAAATTAACAATTAAATGGAAAACAATTGAAATGAAGCAATAAACGATCAAATAGAACGATAATAATAAGCGTTGATTATGGGGATATGCTTCGACTCTGGATGATGATGAAATTAACCTTCTAACTCACATAACCATACTTAATCTCAATCTTGAGGAGCAATCACAAAAAGTTTTACTAAACCTCTCTCGATAGCTAGCAAAAGTAGATCAATCTCTCGACTATCTCGGCTAAGACTCAAGACGAGAGATTAACTCCCAATGAAGATTAAGACTCTCACACATGAATTTATCACCTACTAAGTATCAAAAACCATGCATGTTGTGCAGTTTTGATGTCAATGTTCATAAAAACCTATTATGAATTTTCACAAACATTTGGCATACGAGAAAGATGATCAATAATTCTCGCACAAAATTAAGAGCCAAAACCACAATCAAGAAGGAAAAGATAATTAGAATTGGAGAATTAATGTCATCAAGATCAATGAGTCTCCACAAATTCCTAAAATCAACTAGAGAATTAGCTAGACATAGAAGAAGAAATAACAAAGGAAAAAGAAATTAAAGCCATAATTAAATGATACTATATATAACCAAAGGTAGATCTTCAATTAAATCTTCAAAAACATCCAAAGCAAGTCTTCAATTGAAATCTAAAAGCATAAATCCTAGAAGAGGGAAGTTAGGAATTGTAGATGGAATGAGGAATAAAAGTTTAAAAGTTGTCTTACAAAAATGGCGGAAGATCCCGATATATAGGAAAATAAACTAGAGCAATCCACACGGTTAAAGTTAAAGGTAAGATGGTCATTTTGGCCCAAAACATGCAACATAACGCGGCCAAGGAGAGTCGGAATGCGGGCGTGCGAGGAAGAGCAATTAGGTGCTCGAAAAACACTGCCTCAGCAGCTCTATGCTCCGGCACATGCGGCCGAGTGGTGAGGCGCGCCACGTTTTTGTTTCGCCTCATTCTTTCTCCTCCGAACTCTGAATTGATCTCTGTTTTTTCCTATAGCTTCGTATCGAACTCCTGTTTCATATTATACGATCCTTATTTTCCAATTCGGTCTTAATTTTCTTGTATTTTGGTTAAAACTTGAAAACAAGTGTAAAATCTAATAAAACAAACAAAGTTAAACCAAATGCTTATTTCTAATATGATTTTCACCAACAAATAGCATCAAATGAACCTTAAACAGTGTGAAAATACTATGTTTATCAACTTCCCCAAACGTAAACACTTGTTTGTCCTTGAACAAGAACAAAAAAAAAAGACACAACGATAAGCATGCTTAAAACAAGAATTTAATGAATAATGACTTCAGAATTTTTCCAAAATAAAACAACAACTGGAATATCACAATTCATGCTTCAAATTTCTCAATATTCTCAAACATTCAACCCTTCCAAGTCATCATCCTCACTAAAAGGAAATAAATCAACAATATAAGCTCTCACTCTAAAGAATACAAAATGGGAAGTGTATACACTCAATTTAAATCAAAACATGCATTCTACCATAAGCTTGCAACTCGTCTTACCTTTCCATTACTTAAAATATGTGCTTCAAATAAAGATCAACAAGGAGTTAATCGAGTTGTAATAGAGGCACTTTAGTTAGGTAGTCTATTTTTTGGCTAAGTGACTAAACAAATTTTATCAATTGAAAAATAATTCACCCAAACTCCCACAATTCATTCAAAAGCCCCAATTTTCACCAAAGCTTTCAACTAATAAAGCTCATACCAAACCCAATTTGTCAAACTTCGAAATTCAAGCTTCACTATTTGCTTATGCTCTTTTATCAATACATTTAATTTTTTTTTCTTTTTCTTTGCTTATCACTTGAAAGCAATATTTCTCAAACTTGCTTTTATTTTTAGGAGCTTATGCTAAGTAGAAGCAATTTATAGCACAAAGTTCAACACAGTTTTTTCTCTTCAATTCTAAATAACTTCACCCAACTTTCAAACAAAAACAACCCCACCCAAGGAATACAAAGAAAAGGCAAAAGACTTGAAGGGGCGAACAAAGATTTTTATGTGCATTTGGACGAGTGTTTGGGCAATTTAAGCTCAAGAGAAATGATCTTAGATCATTTCTAAATTCAAAGCACAAAATCCAATCTCAAGGAAGAAACCATCGCAAGTTTTAGAGAAAAATCATGAATGATTGAATATAAACTCACTCAAGAATTAAAGCTAACCATAACAAGGTTAGAAAAGGCTCAATTCCTCACAAGGGCTAATTTTGATTCAAACTCAAAAAGATCAAGCATGAGAGAATACAAATTAAAGATCCACAATCCATGTAATATCCACAAGCAATCATTTTCTCAATTCAAACAATATTTTCATCATAAGCCTCATTAAACAATCTCAAACTAAGCATGCTTACACAACAAAGACTCGAAAAAGCTACAAACAAATTCAAACAAAATAAAGCTATAAAAGTGAGACACATACCTCATGTCTTCAAAGAGATTGTGAATGGTCGGGAGGTAGATTTCATTCCCATTTGAAAGTAGAATTGACCAAAGTTGGGGCATCTTTCGCCTTGTCCACTACATTGGTTCATCTTTCTAATGGTTTGTCGAAACCCCAATAAGTCTTCGACTCAAATGGAAGGCTCTTCATGAAAAATTTCTCCAAAGGTTCTTCAAATGGAAAGGGCAAGCTTTCTTCACATTCTCCAAAGTAATCAACAAAGTTGCATTCTTCAAAATTGAGCTTTCCCGACTTCTTCATTGCATTGTAGATGGAAATTGTCATCTTCATCATTGACTTTAAACGTCAAGTCCCCATCTTCAATATCAATTAGAGCACGACCGGTGGCCAAGAATGGACGTCTAAGAATGAGAGGAATATTCTTATCCTCGGGCATATCAAGCACAACAAAATTGGCCGAAAATACAAAGTTTCCAACCTTCACGAGGAGATCCTCAACCACTCCCTTGGGATGCTTTACGGATCAATCCGACAATTGTAAAGAAATGGAGGTTGGCTTGATAGTTACTATGCCCAAACGATTGAAAATTGAGAATTCATCAAATTAATTACATTTGCCCCCCAAATCACACAATGCCCTATCGAATGTATGCCCTCCAATTTCATGGGATTGTGAAGCTCCCCGGATTTTTTAGTTTCAAAGGGAGCTTCCTAAGCAACAACGCACCACACTCCTCAGACAAATTGATTGTCTCATGCTTCTTAAGCTTCTTTTTGCGTGAGACGACATCCTTCAAGAATTTGGCATATCCGGGCATGTTCTTGAAGGCTTTGAACAATGGGATATTAACTTGCACCTTTGTGAACATGTCTAAGCACTTGACAAGTTTCTCATCATTTTTTTTGCTTTTGCTAGCCTTTGAGGGTAAGAAGCCTTGAGACCAAAAGCCTTGATTGGAGGAGTGAGTTTATTAGGAGTTACCTTTTTGAAATTTAAGATTCTTGAATTGGCTTTTGAAAAGTTTCTCCTTTGAATCGAGGGCTCCTCCATATTGAACTCTTCATTCCAATCCTCAACTTCCACATTTTCCTTCGAAATGTTTTGATGAGAAACTTCACTTACCAAATGGATTGAATTGCATTGGACCATTGGATTTACTTTCGTATGGCTTGGAAATTGCATTGACTTGTGTTGTGCGGTGGTTTGATTCGCCATTAGGCTTATTTGCCCTTCACACAACGCCATTTGCTTTGCTAGAACCCAGATGGAGTTCTCCAAGATCAATAAATTTTGCTCCATTTGACCAATGAAAATGCTTTGTTGGGTCACCATTTGGTTCATCATCTCTTCTAAGATTTGTTTTCTCAGCTGATTTATAACCTCATTGGTAACAGAGAATCCCCATGGTGGTTAGATAACATTGTTTAGGTCGGCATAAAAGAAGTTTGAGTGATTCCGATTGTTGAGATTGTAGGGTTGATTTCCCGATGGATAGCTTGGACGATTGTAGTTGTTATCCATTGATTGGTGTAGTAAGCATCCTCACATTGAAATGGCTCAATATCTTGCCTTTGTATCACTTTAACCTCCATTTGATGTCGCATCTCTTGAATTTGACTTTTCAAAATGGCAATCCGATTTGGAGCCTCATACATCATCATCTCCCTTTTCCTTTTTCGACTTGCCTACCTACAAGAGAGCTCAAGAATCGAAAGATTAGAACAATAGTGCAAAATAGAAATACAATACTTGAACTAGTAATCTTGGTGTCAAATATGTTAACACAATATAATCTAAATAGTCCCTGACAACGACGCCAAAAAGTTGATCATTATTTTCTTTAGCAATTAAACCGCAACTCTAACGAGCAATTGTAGTAATAGCAATCGAGTATCCTATTCACAAAGACTATTTATCGAAAATAAAGTGAAAACAAAGTTTAAACATGTTCCTACTATTAAAACTTTATAGGGGAGTATGATTTGGTTTTCAATCACTAAAAATAAGAACAATTAAAGGGAAAACAATTGAAATGAAGCAATAAACGATCAAATTGAATGATAATAAACAAGCGTTGATTTTAGGAAGATGGTTTGACTCCGGATGATGATGAAATTAACCTTCTAACTCACATAACCATATTTAATTTCAATCTTGAGGAGCATTCACAAAAATATTTACTAAACCTCTCTCGATAGCTAGCAAAAGTAGATGAATCTCTGGACTATCTCGGCTAAGACTCAAGACGAAAGATCAACTCCCAAAAGTACATGAAGATTAAGGCTCCCACACATGAATTTATCACCTCCTAAGTCTCAAACCAAGCATGTTGTGCAATTTTGATGTCAATGTTCATAAAAACCTATTAAGAATTTCACAAACACTTGGCATGCGAGAAATATGATCAACAATTCTCACACAAAATTAAGAGCCAAAACCACAATCAAGAGTAGGTAATTAATATTAGAGAATTAAAGTCATCAACATCAATAAGTCTCCACAAATTTATAAAATCAACTAGAGAATTTAGCTAGACATAGAAGAAGAAGGAATAGCAAAGGAAAAGGAAATTAAAGTCATAATTAAATGACACTATATATAACCAAAGGTAGATCTTCAATTAAATCTTCAAAAACATCCAAAACAAGTCTTCAATTTAAATCTAAAAGCATAAACCCTAGAAGAAGGAAGTTGGGAATTGTGGATGGAATGAGGAATAAAAGTTTAAAAGTTGTCTTACAAAATGGGGGAAGATCCCACATATATAGGAAAATAAACTAGAGCAACCAACAAGGTTTAAGTTAAGGATAAGATGATCATTTTAGCCCAAAACGTGCAACAAAGCGCAACCAAGGAGAGTCGGAACGCGGGCACGTGAGGAAGAGCAATTAGGTACTCAAAAAATGCTGCCTCAGCAGCTGTATGCTCCGATAGATGCGGCCGCGTGGTGAGGTGCGGGTAATTACTGTGCGCGCGATGTTTTTGTTTCGCCTTGTTCTTCCTCATCCGGGCTCCGAATTGATTTCCCTTTTTTCCTGTGGCTTCGTATCGAACTCCTCTTTCATATTATAAGATCGTTTTTCTCCAATTCAGTCTTAATTTTCCTGCATTTTGGTTAAAACTTGCGAACATGTGTAAAATCTCATAAAATAAGCAAAGTTAAACCAAATGCTTATTTCTAATATGATTTCCACCAACAAATAACATCAAATGATCCTTAAACAATGTGAAAATACCGTGCTTATCAAAACTGGAGGATGGATGAACACTCTACTTTTACGGTTCCTTCTTTTGGTTCTTGCTTGAGCGAAAGAGAATGTGCTCTGAATCTGCTTGTTAGCTCTTTTGCGTGTGTGTGCTCTCTCTCTCTCTTCTTGCAAATGGGGAGACCTCTAATTATGGAGAAGGAGGTAAACTAGCCGTTGAAAGTAGTCGTTTGACCTTTGTCAAAAGTATGACACTCCTGCCAACTCTTCTGCAACATTTCCTAAAATGGTAACTTCGACCTTTGCTTTATGCAAGTCCTCGTGGTCGATCCATTTATGGAAAGTTTCCAACCTGTCTTCGCGCTGCTAAATAGATTTGAATTTTAAATTATAACTCCACTATTTTCTCCGTCTTCAAGATCTTCTCTTCTTGACTTTGCAACGTCTGACTTCAACACACGATCTCGACATGCATGAACTGCATGGACACTCAACTGTGGAATCAACTTGTGTAGAGTTGAACTTGGCCATAACTCTTCCTGGGTTAGACTGGCCATCTTCGCCTTCTCAGTCTAACTGATGTCTTCTACTTGAAACCTGTAAAGATAAAATTCCTATGCTCAAACAACGAGCTCTATCTAAGTTTAGACTGATGACTTCATCTACTTGGTTGGGGTCGGTTGAATTTTAGGATAAATCAAAACCTTTACTAATTTTCCCAACAGTCTTGTTAAGCCCCCCAAATCAACTGTGTACGGTTTCTTGGTACCCACAAATCAAGTGCTACGTTCAAGTTATACGCGCAAACAACTTAGTGGATTACCAGCAAGCTAGTTGATAGTGGACGTAGGAGTTGAGCTCCAAACCACGTAAAAATTCTAGCGTTTTTACTTATGGTTTTAATTACTATTTTACTAACCTAAGCATATTTACAAACTGCATAAAAGCATTTCACGAACTTGACCTCACATTGAATTTTCTCTAAAAACGAGTTAAACAAATTCCACCACATTTTGCATCGCACTTAAAACCTTAGTTAGCTCTGTTGGGGAAATTAGTAAGGTTTTGATTTATACCAAAATCCAAATGACCCCAACTGAGTAGATGTGCCTTTGTTTTCTCTTTAGCTAGAGCTTACTGTTTGAGCGTAAGGGTTTTATCTTTACAAGATCAAACTAAAGAAGACAGCTGAAGATCAAGGCAGTTCAGATCAAGTCAGAGTTACCTCAGTTGACTCCAGAACTGAGTCGTGCAATCATGCATGTTCGGAGTTGTTGAAGTCACAAGTCTAGAAGTGAAGAAGAAAACTTAGAAGTCTGAGAAGAAGAATGAACTTGAATTCGAAATTGAAATATGCTCGGAAGTATAAGACATACTGGAATTTTCCATTTATTGGACAACGAAGACATGCATAAAGCAAGTCCCGCAATTACCATTTATATGAAGAATTTAGCAGCGAATATTGGCAGGAAGGTATTGTACCAAATTCATCTACACAATTCTCGATGGATACACCTCTTACACGTAAGGAGTTCTCAAATAGATGCACCTAAATTTTATGAATCATATCAACTATCATAAACGAATACTTCCTCCGATCCGCTGATAATGTTTTCCTTTCCTTTTTGGTCCGTCCTATAAACAATGTTCCCTTTTTATAAATAAAAATATTTAACCCTTTAAAAATGATGAGGCCTATCATTTTCTATCTTTTTATCGTTTCTCCTTAATAACTGTCCCAAAAAGTAAGAGACGTTATGATATTAATTGATATTCATTTTATTTGTTTTAAGATATGAAAATCATAAGGATAATGAGCATTTTTCTTCTAAATGAATACATTGAATTACAATCTATATATGCATTTTAAATTATGAAATAAAGCGATAAAACTATTTGGTTACACGATGGCTAGCCACACGCGTAAGAAAAAAGAAAGTTAACTGTAAAAATGGAAATAATTACATTTTTTCCTAGGGTTTTTGCTTCCCCAATTAGGATATATTTCCATTTTCAAAACTTATATTACCATTTTTAACTTGTGTGATTGACTATAGTGTGACCAAATAGCACTGCCCAAAATAAAATTACAAGTATATATTTCTTACTGCTGGTTTATAACAAAGATGTTATAATAATATTTGATTATTCTCACACCAAAAATTAGATGCTCGTGTATGACGTCCAACAATTGTGAAATATAAGGTTTAATTTTTTGTTTTCGCATAAATCTCTCACTATTTTTTTTCTATTTTTTTGTACTAATTTATGGCTAAAAAAAATAGTGAAATATTTATTAGAAATAAATGTAAACTATAACAAATTAATTCGTTATATTTTATACTTATTTAGTTCATGGATTTAACTTATATAGAATTTATTATCTTAGGCAAACTACTAACCTTACTCGCACGGTAAAGGAATTGACATCTTTGTCGAGGGACAAAAACTCCTGTGGAGATTCTCCACTGTGCAACACCCGTTACCAGATCCGACCCTACCCGGATTTGACCCGGATTAACCCCACTTCTGACCAGATTTTTTTTTTTCAGTTTTTTTTTTTCATTTTTTTTATTGCTTGTCGCTTCTTCTATGGTCAAGATTTGAGCGAGGGGAGCCGAAGGCCTCGGAGCGAGCCGGAAAAATCCAAATTGTTGTCCGCCGATTATCCTTATTTTAGTAATCGGAGCGAAGGCGGAGCCGTAAAATTGGAGCCGAAGGCTCTGTTGGAAAAAAGAATCTGGAAAAAAAAAAAAGGTGGGGCGCGTGGACCTCACGCGCGGATCAGGCGGAGCGCGTCAGCCGAGTCGGGTCGGGACGGTGCCCATTTCCACCGTGCAGACGTCTGCACCAGAGACCTACTCTTGTCAAGGGTATTGAGGAGAAAGATAGCTTGAGTCACCATGTTGTCCACGCGGTTCACATTGAACTTCAACTTTGCTCTGCTCTAACTGTGAGCAAGACTAAGTTGAGCTTTTTCCAAATTTTCAGACTGTTCAAATATTAATTGAAGACTGAGAAGATTAGACACATCGTTTTCCAACTTCATCGAACATAAGAACAAAACATAAAATTCTTTTGGAATCAATAGATTTTTTGTTGGCCAAATATGTCTGATCTTTTCGGCCAAGGATTATCAATAGTTCTATACTTCAAACTCGTTTTGGATTATATATGCCTCATGCAACTTCTAATGAAAAATATTTTTTGATATGGTCATTTTATTTCCCATTTACACTATATGATCGCATTACGAACTCGATGCAGATTTGAAAGCACTAGAACATGAATAAAAGAGTATGAAATGTTCAATCCTAATTTTATATTTGCTTTTGAAATATTCGGATTTACCCTTCAGATATGAATTTTTTTTTTAAATTGTTTAAAAGATTAAGGTCTATCATCGGTTCCGCCGCTCCCCTACCTATCGTGGGCACTATTAATATGTCCATAGATGATGTGGCAATACCACATAGATTAGGGAGTCAAAACACATAAATAAGTTATTTTAAATTGTATATTAAGATAATTCCACAATTTAAGGAACATTATCTCTTAATAATTATAAACTAATTAATCTAAAAGAATTCCTAAACACTAGCAAAAATCACGAAATCTTTCTGCAAATTATTTGGTTCAACAATTCTCAAGTCACAGCATCTCCACAATTATTTGCAAATTATTCTCAATTTAAAGAACATTATCTCTTAATAATTATCTCTTTTCTCAATACTTGAATTGTTTTAATTAAACTTTTTTTTATAACTTTAAGTAATTGAATGATAAAATTGGATAGTATCTGACTTCTTGAATGTTAATTTCGTATCTTGAGCAATTGGTGCTCTTGTTCATTTTTTAATAGTATGTCAACCCCACTTCAAAGAGTTAAGTATAGCTGTCAAATTTCTTGTTATTTTCCATGTTTTCCTGCAAAAGCGTTCCATCTAACTAAAAGATGTACTAGTAAAATTATTAAGAAAAGGATGGGGAGATGCCTGTGACTTGAGAATTCTTGAAACAAATAATTTGCAGAATGATTTCGTGATCTTTGCGGGTGTTTAAGATTCTTTTTAGATTAATTATTAATTAGGAGATAATGTTTCCTTAAATTTATAGAGTTATCTTAATAGATAATTTAAAATAACTTATAATTGTGTATTTGACTCTCTAGCCTACGTGGCATTGCCACATCATTGATGGGCACGTTCCCACGATGGGTGGGTAATGGAACTGGGTCTATCATTGAGATGAAAGTTATTAAAGAATTCTCTAAACGATGAGGTACAAAAAAAATTACAAAATTATAAAAATTTCCATATCATTTCATGGATACCAAATAAAAAATACTCCCCCCGTCCCGTTCATAATGCAACATATTCCTTTTTAGGTGTCTTCATCTTGCAACGTTTCCTTTTATAGAAATAATTAGAAAATTAATTTATCTACTTTATTCACTTTGAAATCACTTTATATCACATCAGTAATATTTTCTTCACTTTAAAATCACTTTATATCACATCAACAATACTTTATTTACTTTAAAAATATTTTATATCACTTTATTTATACACTAATCACAATTTTTACTCTTAATACTCTTTTTTCTAATAAACGTACCGAATGAAAAAAATTTGCATTATGAACGGTACGGACCTACGGAGTATGTTCTGTATTATCGAAACTTTTGATGTGAAAATGTAATTTACGCATTTTTCGACACCAGTTTCGTTATTATGAAAAAATCGAACTTTGTTTATTTGTTAAAGTTAAAGGATTCAACGGTACTTTTTTAACAATAAGCAGACCCATTTGAATTCCTTTATGCTTCAGGCCTACAGAAGTTTCTGGCTAAGGCATTTTAGCGAACAGATAGCAGGTATGAGCTCTTAATCGGTTCCTCTTCAATCGGTTTATCTTTCTATTTGATCAATTCATATAACTGTCTACAAGCTTAATTAAATTGAGACTTGTTATAATTTAATCGTCGTACATGTATAGTTTATACTTTACAGCTTGGAATTTTTTCGTTCCGTTGTCACCAAATTTTGAAAATTCCCACTTCAATGGTTGTGTTCAATATGGATTCTAGAAAGTTCATGCTTGGAAGTGTGAGAATATATGTTGGACTTTTTGCTTGTGTAGATAATCGTGAGATGTTTACATTATGAATTACCACAAGATTTGATTGGGTGCATTGTAGTTGCATTATGAATTACCACAAGAATGTTTTTACATTTAGTGTACGTCGCTAGACTCTTTCAGCCAAATCATCTGAATCGCGTTCTTTCATAGAGCTATGTCCAAGATGAACTAACTGGCTGCAAGAATCGAGCTACGTACAACAAATGTAAAAACATTAAGCAAAAGAAGAGCATAAAAATGCACCAAAAATTTAGTCAAATGGAACTTGAAACTTGTACTTGCAGATGAGGTGTGTTCTTGTGTGATGTGTCCATGTTGGTTTTTCTTCTTGAAGCATGAATATGAATTAAGGGTATTTTGGCTTTGGATCCCATGTTTTTAGGCTAACAACATTCAAAAGAAATTCCCAATGTTTTTCTCCTTTTTCTGACATTCAATCTACTACCTTTTCCTTCTTCTTTTGATTGCATTCTGTTTTATGTAATATGCACGCTTGCCTGTTAATCTGTGATATGCTACTACTTTGTTGCCAGAGATTTAAGAAAAATCTCGATTTTTTAGGAAGTGAGAAGATGCAAAATTTTCGGAATACTATTTTGAGCTACATGAGAATTGGGATCCCTGCGAAAGGGCACTTTGTTCCACAAGGGCTAAATGGAACGAACAGACATTTGCAGTTGCTGCGAGCATGCAGCACAGCTGCAAGTATCAACCAGGATCAGATATTGGATCGAGTGATTAGGCTGGTGAAGAAGTTTGACAGCATTGATTCTGATCAGGTAATTACCTTGTTCTGATGTGATGATATGTTTTGTTATTCAACAGTTCTTATGCTAGTTTATAAGTTGTCACAAACCACCAACTTTAGCTCTTGGTTTTTCATGTTGCGAGAACCAAAGCAATTACCAATATAATGAATTGTACGCCACAGGTTACAGAAAATGCCGACTTCCAAAAGGACTTGAGCCTTGATAGTCTGGACAGAGTGGAACTTGTCATGGCTTTTGAGGAAGAATTCTCCGTTGAGATACCTGATGCAGAGGCGGATAAGCTCAAATCTTGTGCGGATGTCGCTAAATACGTTAATTCTAGGACTTGTGAGAAAGTCTCAGAGACTTCATAACTGTTTTTTTTTTGGGGTACCTGTGACAGTTACTTATGAAGCACCCTTTTTCATATTTCTGTTTGCATAATTATTTTTTCGTTGCTAAGTGGTGGTTTATTCATTTGTACCTTTGGAATGATGTAAAATGGAGATTTTTCGCCTCATGCTTCTTGGAGACGATTGAACTGAATTTCATAGATAATGTATTGCTTTTACTCTTAGTTGATTTGATTGAGAAAGACTTTGTAATGTTTGTGCAAGAATGTTCGTAAATTTATTTATGTTTACAAGCCACCAGATTGATAACACTCTACATAGTATGATAATGTTCAGCTCTCTCTCTGAGAAATTCGTGCACGAAACATTTTGAAGTTTTACATAGAAAAGAAAATCAAAGTCTGCAACCCCGTGTGACTAAAGCGCCATCCACCCAAGCTGCAACTCGCGCGCACAGGTATGTTCCATCTTATCACAAGGCACCCGATCTTTTGTGTTGTTTTGACGATGGCTTTGGCATCAAATGTATGTTATGCGTGGAGTAAGTACGGACACCTTCACCAATTGAGGTTAGCTTTATTGCTTTATGTTTCCCTGTAAAAGCATGTCTGCAGGGAGAGCTCTTTGGGAGATGAAGAACTTTGACAAGGCATATCTTCTCCAAATTGGGAATCGCGTGGAGATGAGAGGGAAGATCGATTATAAACTGTCCATGACTATCGCTGCTGCCTTTCGCCCACGATTTCTTCGTCTTTCTACTACTGCCACAGAAAACAGCTACAGTTGCACCTGCAGATATTCTTTCAGGTTAGTCTCTTCATGTCGTAACTCTTGTGTTATGCATTTTGGTATGCTAGCTGAATGAACTTATCGAAGCGAATCTTTAAGTTTCTTGGTCTACTCATGTCATGTGTTCTTATGATTTGTGGCTCAAGTCTTGCAAACAAGTAAAATAAAGCTGAATCTTTGAAACCAGTATAGAATGAGCAAATGAATAAAATGAAGTTAAGAGCGTAGACAACACTTGTGATCCTCTATCCCACAATTCGGTGTCTCACTCGTGTTGGACAAGTCCATGTTAGGTCGAGCACAAAAAAGTCGAACAAAAATTTCATGCTCAATTAATGATGATTTTCTATCTTTTTATCGATCTTATAATGATTTAGGGAGTGTTATTTAGTCCGGTCACACAAGTTAAAAATAGTAATATAGGTTTTGAAATGGAAATATACCCAAATTGGGAAGCATAAACCCGGGAAATGTGATTATTTCCATTTATACAGTCAACTTTCATTTTTCTTACGCGTGTGACTATCATCATTACCCAATGATTTAATAGCAATTAGCCCGAATTAAAATTATGAAGGTCAAAAATATATTATCGGTTGGATATGACAAATGTAATTTTAATGATTTTCTTATTGCCAAAATATATTATGATTACCCTAATGTTAGAATTGTCTGAAATATCGCCCGGCCCCCTTTCTATTTCGATTTTTTTGTGGTCTACCTAGCGCGAAATATTTTACCCCACTTGTGTCCCAATATTGATGTTTTTAGTTCTTTTTCCTTCAACTTTAATTTCTTGTGTAATTTAATTATACAACTATTGATTAGGGTTCATTATACCCAATTAGAATTTTGTTTTTTAAAGAATTTATAATTGCTTTTTGACATTTAAATTACAATAATTATGACTGATTAATTATTCTATAATTAAAGTATATAAGTTTTAGCTTCAAGCTTTAGCAACAAAAAATTAGGGTAGGGTTTCGTTATAGTACAACTAAAGATCAATTAAAATAATAAATTTAATAATGAGAGATTAAGATATGGAGTAAAAAATTGTGGAATGAAGGATCCGAACTTGGTAGAGCTGAAGAGGTATATTTATGAATTAAACAGGCTAACTAACTCATTTACCAGGCCCCTTCGACGATTCCTTTTTTTTTTTTTTTTTTTTGATAACTTAATAATTTAAATAACTTAACAATTTAATTTATGAACATTATATATCTTTCACAATAAGGCAATTAATCTTGCTAGTTTAATGAAATCTCAAGTCTAAGCAATCGCCATTTCTTGGAGTTTCTTATGTTTTGATTCAAAAATGAAAAATCCTATTCCGCTCCAATAAACAGAAAGTTCAATACAAATGGAATTTAATTACGCAAATAATCCTTTAGCTCAGAAAATTAAAATTAATATTGTTCATGGTGTGTGTGTGTGTGTGTGTGTGTGTGTGTGTGTGAGAGAGAGAGAGAGAGAGAGAGAGAGAGAGAGAGAGAGATGTAGTATGTTTATACAATAGATGCAAGTGATAATATGCATGACCTGATTTTATGGAGGAAATAATAACATATGTCTAACGACTGTGTATTACCAAAAAGATCATAAAAGAAAAGGAGAAAGCCATGCATGAGCTGATTCATGAAAACTGTGGTAATGAGAGAGAGAGAGAGAGAGAGAGAGAGAGAGAGAGAGAGAGAGAGAACCTGATACAGGAACCGGAGGGGTGGAAAGTCGTTTATGATCGAAGGTAGCATGGCAAAGAAGGTTTCCATGAATAACAACTGTAGAGAGCTTATCTTCGCCATAACCAGCCCAGTTCACCACCTCATCCCTACTCGATAACTCCTCCTTCCCAGGAGAAGCACCGGCGACGGAAACAACGACGGAAAATACCAAGAATATCATCTTCCATAAATCCATGTGTCCAAGAAAATGCTTCATCATATTAAGTTCCCTAATTACTCAAACTTTGAATAAACGCAAGATGAAAATGAAGGAACAATGAAGTTTAGGCTACCACCTTCACCGTTTAATTTATATTTGCATGGTTCGTATGCCCTTTTCCCACCGCAATTACAATCCTGCCCTTGACCAATTCAGATGCTATATCCACATCATCGTATTCATAATAAATTAATAATAGTATAATGACGAATACAATTTGGTGTCGTCAGTTACAATGGCCAATGCAGGAAACTTTAATTAGAATTGCTCCACTTTATTTATTCATTTATTTATTTATGTTTATTCCATTCTTGAGATGGTTAGCCGTAGAGTGAAGATGAAAGGGTGAAATGCATTTGGGTTGGTTGCCTAATCTTATCCTTTACGTAATATTTTAATGAGAAAAACTGTTGAAGTTTTAGGAAAAAATCCTTCCTTGTAGCAAATGAGTATTATTTTTTGGTAACCAACAATTAAGTTGAGTTTTGCGGGCGTCTATTTTGTCAAGCCTGCCTCAACTATTTCTACCTGCATTACCTCACGTGCGCCCCAAAAATTTTACTCCGTCCGACCCATTTATATTATCATTTCTTTTTTTAGGTGTTTAATTCATATTGTCATTTTTCAAATAAGAAAAGTTTTAATTCTTTAAAATTCATCAAGAGTAATGAGACCCACCACTTTATATCTTTTTATCATTATTCTTAATCTCCGTGGCGAACAATCACATGAAAATATCACTGGGTCGGATGGAGTACTTGTGTGTGTAGGGTGCAATACAACCATGCACAATATTTTAGTGTGTGTGGGATGATTCATATGTAGGAAAAATTCTAGAATAAATAGAGTTAAATATGGCGTCAACTATTGTTTTTTATTTAGTTGTGACTATATTATGAACTAAGGATGAGTTAGTATAAAAACGGGTCCTCCCGTACAAATTATAAACTATGCTTTTGTCAAATATATAATTCTATATGAATTTTAATATATACAAAGATGTTTGTAGTATATTTCTCGATTCATGCCTTGTGTACAAAAAAAAATGATGCTTATGTAAAATCATGTTTTTTACATACTATTACATGTTTTGATCATTAATAACCGTATATCATACGATGATTAGCGGTTGAAATTTATTTATAATTTTTACATGAGATCTAGTTTCTATATAAACCAAATACTTATGAAACTATACAAAATTATTATTAAATATTCGAACTATCACAAAAGTAACATCTATATATTATTAAAATCATAGTGGATTCGATGCCTCCCCTTGATTTTAGGTCTTACGTGGCGCTCTCTCCATTCGATATTCCTATTTATCTTAAATCCTCATTTTAATCTATTTTTAATTAATAAAGATTGAGAATATTGTGATATATACTATATTTTGGAAACAATTGGGTCCACACGGCTAAAGCAATCTAGGTAAAAAAAATCCTACTCTACTTATAATAAAATCTTGATTATTTGTTTATTTGATCTCTTATTTTATCTATATAAATCATTATTTAAAGATTTATTATTCATGCATTTACAATATAAATAATATAAGAAAATATATCCCACATCATTATTCAATAAGACTACGCCCTTGGAGATCTTATATAAATACTCAAAATTAATGTGTATTTTTTTTCCAAAAATTATTTTATTATTATTCATGCATTTACAATATATAATATAAGAAAGAGGAAACTAACAAAAAAATACCAAAATATAAAAAACACTTCTTTTATAGCCTATCTTTAAAACACACTCTTTTGTATACCAAAATCCTGTAAAAGTACTAAAATACCCTTAGTTTTCAAAGTCAACCGTGTAATACTTTTGACTGCGCACGTGGTCACGATGGGAATGTCACGATGGGTTGTTCACGATGGAAATCCCATCGTGAGGTCACGGTGCAGTCCCATCGTGTGGTCACGATGGCACTTCCATCGTGACCACGACTGATGCATGCGAAACTCATTAATGTATCTGCACATTCGATTTGGTGAATATTTTCGGGTGTACTAGGAAATAAATGAAGCCACTGAGGTTGGTGGTGGTAGTAATGGGGAAGAATAATCCTCATTCAAACTCATAACCTCACATTCAAAACACAATCAACAAACATACACCCAAAAAACAAAAAAAAACCAAGCATCCAAGATCTCGCCCAAGAAGAACGAAAGCATCAACGGGGGCTCCGTGGCGTTCCTTACTTCATACAAAGGTAAGCATAATATGTATAATGTTTGTTCATTTGATATAAGTTGCTGCTGAAATTAGGGTTATTGTTAGGGTGAAATTAGGGTTTTTGAAAGTATAATACAAGATATGTTTCATCTTATGTCATGAAATATGTTATTTTGTTCATATAATGGTGTCTTAAATTAAAAACTTCATGGTATCGTGGGGTTAAAAGAAGTCGAAATACCTAGTTCTAAGCTAAGCACACGAATTCTGCTATGGTCACGATGGACAAGTTCACCGTGTTCACGATGGTGATCACCATCGTGAGGTCACGATTCGTGAGGTCACAGTGACAACTGCCATCGTGAGATCACGATCGTGAGGTCACGTTGACAATTGCCACCGTGAGCTCACGAATCGTGACCTCACGATGGTGATCACCATCGTGACCAGCACAGATGTGTGCTAAACAAGTATTTTCATTGATTGTTTACACTTCATTTTTGTATATTTTCTTAATTTCAGATGTCTTTACGCCGTATTATTATATATCACGGCGGTCATTGGGAGCGATCGACATATATGGACGGGGATTTATTTGTTGTCTACATCGACCCCGGCACGATTAATCGTGCTAACCTTGTGGAACTCATTAGAGAGGGTTTGAATGGTGGGAAGGAGACCGAATATGTGTTATGATACCTCACAACCATTAACGGCATGAAAGCAAAAGTGCTATTGCGGGGCGATTTAGAATTACTTCGATGGTTAGCGGACCCTAAAGAAGATCCTGAAGTTTATGTGATTGAAAACCGCGGGAACTCCGCCCCCGAAGTTAATGTGAGAGGTAGCACCTCTAGTGCACAAGATGATAGTGACGATGGTGATGATGATGAATATGATGAAGATTATGAGGAGGATGAAGCGGTGTCTACATCCGAAGATGAAGAGGAAGATCTTCGTAAAGATTTGCTTGAATCATTGAAAGAAGAGTTTTATGCTTGGATTGGACAGCCGGCACAAATGAATAGGCTCATGGGGCAGCGACACTTTTCATCGGACCATCAATCAGAAAATGAGGTTGAGCATGAGCGTACACAGCGCAATTGGATCATTCCACATCCTGACATTGAAAGCGCAATACCGTTGGCGTGGGTTGAGCGGCCTATCGTCATCAATGGTAGTCTCGAGGTAGGATCGATATTTCGATCAGTGCAAGAGTTGAGGATAGCTGTAGGAATGTATCATTTGGAGCACTTTGTGGAGTGTAAGACCGATCGCTCCGCTTCGAACCGTGCAGTGTACCTATGTAGGAGTGGTAGAAAGAATTGCACGTTTAGGTTGTGCTACGGAATGTGCAACTCTTTTTCGGATTACTAAGTTGACATTGGAGCACAGTTGCCGATCAGATTTGAACCTTGATGCACGTGCAAGGTCGGTGAGTAGCGAGGTGGCCGCATTTTATTTTTCTAAGAAATTGATAGATGAGAAGGTCGTTCTGGGGCCTAAGGAGATGATGGCAGAGATGCGCATGCGATACGTCGTTCAAATGTTATACAACTTTGCCGTCCGAACAAGGCAACTAGCGATAGAGAGAATGTACGGTGACTTCCCCTCGTCATATCAGAAGATTCCGTCGTATTTGTATTTGTTGAAACAACGTAATCCTGGGACTGTATACGACTTGCAGACGACTAGTGAAGGAATGTCTTGTCACATGTTCCTTGCCCTTGGACAGTGTATTAGAGCATTTGAGCAGTATCTTCGCCCTGTGCTCATAGTAGACGGGACTCATCTTAAGGGTAGAAACAAAGGAACCTTATTTGTTGCCTGCACGAAGGATGGGAACGAGCAAGTGTTTCCGCTTGCAATTGGCCTTGGTCCGATAGAGAACGATGAGTCGTGGACTTATTTTCTCTATAACCTACGCAAATGCTTCAATCCACCCGAAGATTTGTTGATAGTGAGCGACCAACATAAGAGCATTAGGAATGCAGTTCGAACCGTCTATCCAAATGCGTTCCACGGATTGTGCTATCGCCATCTGCAGAAAAATTTGACCCCATACGGCAAAACTGTGGCCACACTCTTTTATGAAGCAGCATTTAGTTATCGCCACGAAGTGTTTGAAAACTTTTTTGAATTGTTGTACACTGTAAGTCCTAATGGTGCTCACAGAAGACTTTCTCAAATTGGACCAGAGAGGTGGGCTAGGCCAAAGTGTCCTGTGCGGCGCTATGGATTACTGACATCCAATGCTGTCGAATCCGTGAACAGTGTTTTGTGGTGGGGAAGGCGTTTACCAGTGTGCTCATTACTTGAAACATTTCGCCACACATTGGAGGATTGGTTTGACGAGCGGCGTACTGATGCTGAATCGAGAGATCATGTGTTGACTTTCACTACATTCAACAAGCTTTCTCTATCTGTGCAAGCGAGTCTCCATCTTCCTGTTCGAGCAATCACCGACCATGTTTATAAAGTAGACGAAGATAATCAATAATATGAAGTGGATCTTCAAAATTGGACGTGTGATTGTCGTGTCTTCGATGAGGATAGGATTCCATGTAAGCATGCTGCTGCCGCTATAAGGTAAAATCTATATTATTTGTAATAATTTTCTAGTATTTTTATATTCATTTTGTATGTAAGTAATTCTATTTTTCCTATTTTAACAGGCGGGCCGGCATTGGTTTGAACGTGTACGATTTCGTACATAGATATTTCAAACAAGACGGCCTAAGACAGACTTATGCTGAGCATATCAATCAAATACCACACCCCGATGAGTGGAATGTGCCGCCGGAGATCAAATCAATTAGGGTTTATCCTCTAGAAGATGTACGTCAGGCCGGTCGTCCAAGAACGAGTCGTGCTCGGTCAGCAGTTGAAGGCACGAGAGCACGCCGTCCTCAAGTTTGCTCAAGGTGTGGTGGATCTGGGCACAACAGAAAAAAATGCACGACATCTATTCCCCCTGGTGGAGTCGATTTGAATATCCCTCTCCAACAAACAGAGGATGAACAAAATTTTCATGATTTTGGGGGTGTAGAATCAAGTCAACGACGCCGGAGGAAAAAAAGATGTAGCAATTGTCGTCGTGAGGGTCATGATATTAGAGCATGTCCTAACCCAATTGAAGATGAAATATAGGAGTAACAGAACTTGTTGAGTTTATGGCATTGTATTGACCTTTTTAAACCTTTAATAACTGTTATTATGTTCAGAATTTTTGAGACAGGTATTATTTGCATACATGGATGATTTTTGGTGTGTCTCTGTCTTGATCACGATGACAAAACCATCGTGACCTCACGATGGTATCTGCAACGTGAGGTCACGACGAGCCATCGTGAAGTCACGATGAAGGAACAGCCGTGACCTCACGATGGTCACTCCTATCGTGACCTCACGATGGTGATCCCATCGTGATGAATCCAGATTTCCTTATAAAGTACTACAGAATCTCAAACTTTTTATTTCAACCATACGTACATTACCTTCTTTTTCACCAATATCCAACATATATCATTATTATCTCATTCCTATCTCCCTCTTCCCTCTTTTCAATACCTCCGCTTCTCTTGTCCACCGCCGCCGCCGCCGCCCCCACCGCTCGTTTCCGATTAGAGGTACGTTTCTTCGAAGTTATGAAATTATCTTTTGTTTTATGTCCGATATATGTTGTTTTTTAATTCGGTTTGCTATGTTGAATTTCGAAGATGTTGTTTTATGTGTCAATTGTTGAAGTTGGTTGGAGATGTTGATGTTGATAATGATGTTCGATTTATGTAAAATGTGGCAAATTATTGAATTTAATTGGTTGATGTTGATGTTGATGTTTGTCTTCACTTTATGTTTTGTCGCATTTGGATGGTGTAGATGTCGACCAACCCATCCGATTCAAACTTGAACTGCCTATCAGGAGACAAGCCCTTTTTTGATGTTATCCTAGCCAAGTCACATGTTTCGGCCCCTTGGCATTTGGTAAGAATTTGTACCACTAAACAAACAATTAATTTGTTTGGTATGACTTTTAATCAATGCTTTGTGTGCAATATAGCATATACCAGCACATATTGTCGGTAAACTTCCTCCTGCGGATGTGCCACTGGTTGCCAATCATAATGGAACCGAATGTCAGTTGATGTACCTTGGATCTTTGAAGAAACCGAAGTTTGAGTATGCAGGGTGGAAACAATTCACACGCACTTTCGACCTCAAAGTAGATGATGCCGTGATCTTTGAGGTGATGGAGTCGACACGGGAAATTATTAGATGCCGAGTGCTGATCCTAAGGGACACTGCTTGGTTGCCGCCAGAACTTGAGGCCCGAAATAAAGTAGCGGACGATGGTGCGTCACCCTCCACGGCTCTAGATGTCGACTAGCGTGTTGGTTATAGTTTAGATTTGTTTTAAAGTTATGTTTGAACTACTAGACCTATTTGGTGACTTTATTTGGTGATTTGGTTCTGTATGAATTTGTACTAAAATTTGTGTTGAATTTGATGTTTCGTTGCGATGGTAACTTGAATTTGAATGTTAATTGTTTTCGAGTTTCTGGACAGGTCACGATGACCACGCCAAAGTGACCACACGATGGCATTATCATCGTGACCTCACGATGGCATTATCATCGTGAGCTCATGATGACGATTCCATCGTGAGGTCACGATGTTAATGCCATCGTGTGGTCACGTTGATGAGTACATCGTGATCACGATGACATTCTCACGACCAGGTTCACGATGATATTTTTATCTTGTCGTGAACTAATAAATAGGAACAATTACGTCTAAAATAATGATTAATTAGTGTTGTAATGTTTATATTATGTCTTAACAAACATTTGCACATCATATTTTGCGGTTTTATATCAAAGAAACACTAAATGGGTTATTGTTAGAGGTGTATTGTTTATCAAATGCAAGAGTCATTGTATATGTAACATATAGTAATGTATTCATTATTGTGTCACACACCTCACCAACACTATAAGTGTGTGTTTAAATGTGAAATTTTTCATTTGTTGATGTATTTCAATGTTAAGTAGAACATATTTAACACGTACCAAAATAATATAACAGGTTAAAACACAATAATTAGTCAAAAATACTAACATCACGACGGGGTTTAGCGTCCTCATCGTGAGCTCACGGTTGTATTAATCGTGACCTCACGACTGCCCTGGCATCGTGACCTCACGATGACAACACCATCGTGAGGTCACGATGGTGTTGTCATCGTGAGGTCACGATGGCATTATCATCTTGACCAGACCCGAGAGTTTAGGGGTTTACCTGCTCAAAACTACTGTTTCATTCATGTAGTCAATAAACTAGGAACTACCATAAAAATAAGATCCAAATACATGTTTCAAGCATCATAAACTCAATAAACTAATAAAACTAGACGTTGTCAAGTACAGCAAGCCAATAAATCCTAGTCGCTACGAGCCACCGATATCTTTGAATGTAGCGTTCGGTGATGTTCCCCCAGTGTCTCGGCTTACTACTAATCAAACGATCCAAATACATGCATGCAAAGGGGCCGCAACTGTGACTGTCTGTCTGGGCAAACTGGTCTTTGATCGGCATCTTCAAAAGCTTCATTTCACTATCTCATTTCGTCATTGTTTCATTGTTAGTCCAATAGCCTGAGAGAGCTAGTAGACGAGGAACGAGACGAGTAATGGGCTTGAGCTCATAATCAATAGGCGCGACCCTTTCCTGATCATATTCGTGTGACATTGAGTCGTACAACTCAACCGTCCAATCAGCAATACTTATCCGAATCGTGACCCAATGATTCTTAAAGACATTATACAGCGCAGATCTGTTTCAATACAAAAATAGAATAATTTAAATCAATAATGAATGGTTAGAAACTTGAAATATATATCACCATAAACACTTACATGTTTGCAATTCGACCATGGAACGGCATTTGGATAGTCTAACCCGTGCACAATGTCATGTAATCCCGGATGCATCTCCCAACCCTTATATGTGGGCTTCCCCTTAATATGCTTGAATTCTGTATCCTTCGGATGTAGGAGTTGCAGCTCGGCACGCAAAACTTGCTATCAAATTGACAACATACAAGATTAATATCATTTTTAAATATTTATAGTAGAATATAAAGAATATATATTAAAAACTTACAAGTAACTGAGTGCCGATAATGATCGTGTTAGTTGGCCCAATATTTGGAGCAGTCCGGTTATGCACTCGGATCCTCGTGCGAACCGAAAGCACGTAGAGGTCCATTACATCTTGATGGAAGTCCTCCTTCGGATCCTCCACCCGATCAAAGAATTGGTTTGTTAGACGATAACCCGTCTCAAGCACAGGCACATAACACTCATATCCCTGCCGCCTAAAGTCACTATACATCATCCTCAACCTCTCCATTCTACTTTGTCTTGCACCCTGAAAAGGGGTGCGGAGAGCAGCAGACGGTCTACGTTCCCGAGGACCCAATGCAACATCACCTACCACCTCACCACCACCCTCCTGATCCGGCTCCTCATATTGAGCATCATCCTCATTAACCGGATCATCTACAACGCACTGCTGGGGAGTGTGTGAGCTGGAACCTTGATGCTCACTCGGACCATAGGTCAACTGCAAAGGTGTATGGTAAGGGAGCAGCTGCGTCGTCTGGTGAATAGGCTGTTGCGGTGTCTCTAGAATGGGCTGCTGCACTGTCTCGTAAGGGGTCGACATCGGCATCGGGCGAAAGAGCTGGGCAAACAAGTCCTGACCAATCTGCTGTGAGGACTGCGCCTCCTGATCGGCTTGGAACGGCCCAAACTGCTGAAACGGCTCATCACGGACTGTAACACCGATTTGAGGTTGCCGAGAAGGAGCCGTAAAGTCGTGAAGAGGGACCGGCGCAGAGTGGTCGAAAGTCTGCCGGCGAGAGTAACGGGAAGGCACCGGCTCAGAGTGTTGGGAAGTCTGCCGGTGAGAGTACTGGAAAGGCACCGGCTAAGAGCGGCGGGAAGTCTGCCTCTCGTCGTGGTGGGACCCAACTGCAGAATGGTGTGACCGCATTGGAGAGTGCTGGGGCTGAACTGGAGGTTGCTGGGGCCGAACTGGAGAGGTCTGCATGTGACCAAAACCTGCAGCACTAGAGTGACGGGCCGGATCCCAGTCCTGGTCGATCCTACCAGTCCGCATCTGAGCGTCAAATGCCGAGGTAGAGTGACGGGCCGCGTCCAATGCCGTCCTACGACTCCTATTGGACTGTTGTGGAGGACTGTCTGGGGGCCTCATAACAAAAAACTGACTCATTTTCCGAGTCAGTTTAGCAAGGAAGCCGTTGTCAGATTCGTCGTCCAGAACACTCCTCAACCGGCGCTCAATCTCGTCCCCCCTGCTGCTCGTGCCCTCATCATGGAGGGGGCATGGTCGTCCGTGCAAACAACAAACCCTGTCTGGCTCTCCCGAGGGCCCCCACTGTGAAGTAGGAGGTGGTGAACTGCGAGGTGGTGAACTGCGAGGTGGTGAACTAGGAGGTGGTGGTGAACTGCGAGGTGGTGGGGTACCCTCCCGACGACGCTTCGACATCTGTCGTGCCGGGTCACCACGGACCACCCGTGCTGCTAACTGCTTCAATTTTCCCATAGTCTTCTGTTTGGCATTCTTTGTAGTCGGGTTATTTCTGGAAGCAATTTGTTTGGGAGGTATATATCGAACATCAAAAGGGTCTCCATTTTCGAAGCTCAGCATGTAATACTCATAATGCTCTGCTTCCGTAGCTTCAAAATTTTCCAATACCTGAAGCTGCAAAGGTAATGAAAAGGTAATATTAGAATTTTAGAAACTAATATAGAGTGCATCATTGAATGAATGAAAAACATTATATGTACCCGTATATTATCGAAGAATTGACTGAAATCAACTTTCATCACTCTTGTGGCCCACATCAAGCACCGGGGCACTCTCTCGATGTGATCTTTGATTCCACATCGACCTCCCAACACCGGAATCATCTCATAAGTCCAAATCTGTAGAGCCCAAACCGGACCATAGAGGTGGTAGTCCTTGGGGACTGTCTGGGCGTTGTACACATAGTGACATAGTGCTCCCCAGGTGTACGAGCCCCATGGGAAGGCATCCCAAGCCTCGAAGTCTTCAACTAAAGTCCATGCCCAATCCTCTATGGTGGGTTTATCCCGACATAGGAGGAAATAATAGTAAATAAGCAAGTTGGCCGCCTTCAAATAGTCATCGATGTCTCTCCCAAGTTGTTTTCTGTTGAAGGCGTCGCGCAACTCATTTGTCTTTATCTCTCGGCCGTTGAAAAATCTGTAGTGAATGCCAGTTCTAGGAGGTACATGAACTGCATAAGGATTAAATGTAGAGTTTCCAAAGTGAAGGCCGGTGATGAGAGCATATTCCACTGCCGTCATACGAAGGGTCGTATGACCAAGATAAAACCAAAGCTCATTCTCTGGTACCCGATTAGCACCAACCCCTTGCAACTGTCGGGCTATTGTTAGATTTAGCGCATTACTTGCACTCTGATTTCTTCTAGCATCAATCAACCGCCCAACAACATCGGTTCTTAGAAAATTCTCGGCTTGATGATCACCGGATATTTCAAATAGAACTCGTCTAATCTCATCAAACACGTCTACCCTCATGTAAAGATTTACTTTAGGAGACGAGTACAACATGGCGGGTCTAATAAATTCATAATGTTCCTACAAAATCAATAAAACCAAGTATAAGTGCATGGTAACGTGTTATAATTCAACAAACCAACATAAACACAAGAAGATGAAGGATAAGGGAAAGAGCTCTCGGGTGACCTCACGATGGCCTTCCCATCGTGAGGTCACACTGAGGTTTCCATCGTGAGCTCACGATAGAGTGTCATCGTGATCGGGCGATGGAAACCTCAACGTGACCTCACGATGGGAAGCCCATCGTGAGCACGCCAGAGCTTTTTCGCCGTCGTCTTCCCCACCTCCATCGACCCCGTAAGAACACCAAAACCAACACAGCAAATGTCGAACTACCCAACACGAACAAATTCAAAAATCTCCAACTCTATTACACGAAAAACATTGTCGAAAACTAACTCTAACATATAACAATTTCTAACATGTAAAAACTAAAATACATGCATTCTCAATCGAAGACTTAAGCATGAATTTCGAAAAAAGAAAGGGCACTAACCGGTGGAATTGGGACTCGAAAATTTGAATTTTCCTCCTCTTCGCCGGAGGACGTCGACGGCGACTCATTGCGGCGGCGGTTTTGGCGGCGGTTGCTCATGTTCTTCCGTTCACGACGAAGATGTCACGATGTCACGACGAGGAGGATGAGGAGATGTCATGATGAAGATGGAGAGAGAGAGAGGTCGGCGGTGGGGGGACCGATTTGGGAGAGAGAGAGGGAGATTGTTGGGTGGGGGGACCGATTTGTGGGAGAGAGAGGGATGGGGACGGCGGGTGGGTGGGGGTAGGGTTTATTTTGTTTTTTTGTTGTTTTTTTATTTAACTTTTATTTTATTATTTTGTAAGTTTGAGGGTATATTAGTCTTTTAAAGATTTTTGGTATGTAAAAGAGTGTGAATTATAAATAGGCTATAGAAGATTACTCTTTTATGTTTTGGCATTTAAAAAGTTGGACCTCTATAAGAAAATATATCCCACATCATTATTCAATAAGACTACATCCTTGGAGATCTTATATAAATACTCAAATTAATGTGTATTTTCTTCCAAAAATTATTTTGTACCACCAATATTGGCCAATTAATTAGTTGGTCAAACAATAGTTTTTAATGTATATCTTTATCATTTACATTTTAATTTGCTCAATTATTAGGTTGTCAATATTAATGTGTATCTTTATCATTTTTTTATATCGTGAGAATCCACAACTGTTATTTTCGGTGCGGTGTATTTTTATTGATTTATATTTGTGTAGATGTGGATCAAATTTCAATGCATTATTGTAATCTACATATTATTAACCGATGGGGATTCAAGCTCTCTCCTTAATTTGAGTTCCTACGTGGCGCTCTCTCCATTCATTATTCCTAATTATCTTAAATCTTATTTTAATTACTTCTAATCTATATATTTTACTATTTAATATTTATATTCTCAAAATTTGAATAACTAAATATCGAATTAAAATCTTCCATAAGTCTCCATTGATACTTCAATAATTGTCAAACTAACAATTGAATTTGCCTAAGTCTATACGTACCATATATATTAATTAATCTATCTTTTGAATTTATCCAATTTTATATTTTTTTCTTATTCCATATTGTTTTTCAATAAAACTCCGACCATTCTTAGAGAATCTTTATAAATTTTCAAAATAAATGTATATTTTCTCCTACAATTGTTTGCATAACAAATTTAGTTTGATCAATTTACATTTATTTGGTCGAATAAATAGTTTCTTTTATTGAAAAAATTATTGTTTGACCATTATTAAGTTGTTAATATTAATTTATTAATTAATCTAATAATTTTAATTTGACAAACGATGGTGTATTCCGTGTCTTCTTTAATTCGGGATCTTACATATTCATATACAATTCTTAATTATATTAAGTCCTCACATATTTAATGCACAACGATAAAAACTTAGGTTATACTCATTATCATCATCATCTATTATCTATTATATTATATTATTAAAGTCATTGGAGATTTGATGCTTCTTCTTAAATTTAGGTCTCGTGGCGCAACCTTTCATACAGTAACTCTATTTATCTTAAATATTCATTTTAATAATTTTAATTCATAAATTCTATTGTTACAAGATCCAATATGTTAAAGTGGCTTAAGAATATTCTATTTAAATTATTCTGTGCGTAGGTATATATATAATATGTAAACAATTGATCATTAAGATCCGATACATTAGATATTTGCAATTTAAATATTTTATTTAATTAATCTATATGCAGATATGTCACGTGTATTAGATATGCATTTATCAAAAATAATTTTCTATATTTTATTTTTATCTCACACTTTTTAATAAGACTCAACTTTTGGAGAAGTAAAAAATAATGTGTATTTTGCACTACTAATTTAATTTAACTAATTAATCCATTGGCTAAACAAATGATTTATTTTTTATTAAAAGATAATAATTTGGTCAATTAATCAATTGATCAAAATAGTTTTATTTTTTTGATTTAATCTGACACAATTAATTAGTTGGCCAAATAAATAGTTTTATTTTAGTTAAAATTTTTATGTTGGCTAATTGTTAGACAACCATTATTAATTTATTTTAATTAATTAATTAATTGACCAAATAAATAGTTTTATTTTAGTTGAAATTTTTAAGTTGACCAATTATTAGGCGACTTATTTATTTATTTTGATAAATCATTAAATTGGTGTAAATTTGTTTTAAATATTTTAACGAAGGAAAATTAGTTGGTTCAATATTGATTGACCAAAATTATTAACACCAAAACACGTATAAAAATCAATTAACAATTATTAAGTACTTGAGAATGTAAAAGTGTTTCTTCGTTAATAGGATATGGATACAAACCCTTATTACTTCAGGGTCCTACAATAAATATTTTTCCTATAAATATGACAACATTTAATGTGGGACGAGATTATCAGAGCTAAACAGGATTTACGTTGCAATCTCATGAGTACATTAGCAAAACAACTAAAAAATTTAATTTGTGATGAGATGATCGAACGTGCACAACAATTAACATCATATACAATATATATTTGATAGATTTGTGAGGTAACTACAAAGTCAATACACCAAGGAGATGATATTTGATTACATATTTATTTGCAACGATAGAGTTATTTTGGGTCTAACAACGAGATGATCTAATATGACACTTATTTACAATGATTCATCTATATCGTTTTAGAGATCTCAAAATATTAATTTGTGACGAGATGATTAGACGTACACAATAATTAACATCATATACAATGAAATCTTTTGATAGATTGTGAGATAACTAAAAAGTTAATTTTTCATATTTAAAATTGTATTTAGTTTATACAACAAAGAAAAATAGTTTGATTTAGTTTGAGAGACAAATATAATTTTGCCCACATCGATTTTGAAGAAGAATAGAGCTTTGAAAATCATCGAAAGAAATGATGGTAGATTAGATTAGATTTTTTAACATACATTATTATATGGGTTTGACGTAAACATACGGTAAAATTACTTTTTAATTGAATTTGAGATATGTTTAAATATATAAAAATTCTAAATGAATTTTATAGATTGCATAAATATAACTCCCTGTCGATTTTCGACGGATTATACGCTAGTATTTCCTAAATCCAATTTCGGGCATGATCAGGATATGTGGCCTGTTGGACGATGTCGAGTAGGCATCAATAATTCTGAGTACTTAATTGTAATTATGTGTTTTGAATATTTCTATTAAAAGGTTAGTATTTGTAAGTTTTTTTTTAAGAGTTAGATCTATACTTCTATACTAATATACTAATACAAAGTAGATTTGAGAAATTTTCCGCTCAAATTTTCGTTCACCAAACAATTAATATAAGTAATTGCTCATTTATTTTCCGTCGATTTTGTCTATCTTAATTCTAAATAAAATGCATTATGCGATATCTATTAATTGTTGCCTCTATTTTCACAAAACAAAGAGAATCAACAATAAAATTTCTCCATGAATCATAGTTGTAGCATCGATTTCATCAATAACTACTGATTCCCCATCAATTTGTTTATATATAGAGAGCATAGTTTCACAATGGTTTTGGTTTTTGTTAATCATGAACTTTTATATTCATCCTATTTTTCTAGTAATTTATTTTTCATTGCACATGCGGAAATATACTCTTCAATTTTATGATAATAAGATTGTTTGCAAATAATATCTCGTATAAAATATTATAAAGTACTTCTAATGTATCGTTGGGGTACAATTCTAGTTTTAAGTAGTATTAAACTGTAATGTTTTCTTTATTTATTTATGAAATTTTTTTATGACGATGATCCAGGTATTAAATACCCCCTATGTCTGTGAAAAGTGTATCACTTCCATTGTTTAGACATGACCCTACACAACTCCTTACACACATTTACCACATACTTAAAAAATAATGGATCTCATTTTATATTCAACAAATATCGACCACACATTTGTTAAAGTGGTGGTTCCCTTCCTCCGCTCAACATACTTTCAAGTTTCAACCAAATATTTTTTAAATTCGTGTCAGTCAATATATAATACTTTCTCCGTCCATAATATGGTTGTCACATTGTGGACGACATGAGTTTTAAAAAAGTGGTGGATAATAATGGATAGTAGTGCTATTGTTGTAGTATAATATATTATGTGGATCTTACTATTATAAATGGAAGTGACAACTATATTGTGGACGGACATAAATGACAAAAGTAACAACGATATTAGGACAGAGAGTATAATTTTGAGGAGGAGTATTATATTATTATAAGTTAAATATAGATTTATGGTAAAAAGGTATTACTCAAAATTTCAACAATATTTAATTTTGAAGACTTGTCCTACCACCAACGCCACGACACACGAGTAATTAACTATTCATAAATTCTGAATATTTCTCATAAAGAATCTTTTATTCATATATATTCCCCTAATAATTTCCTTTAATCAATATGCTTTTACATCCACTGCCTTGAAATATGTCGATATCTCAAACAATACTTTTAACAGAGTAATTACAGTATTATAATTGTAATAAAACCTTTATACTTTATTTAGACGTACATACATTTGTACTCAGAACAAATAAATACAAACTAATTTTCAAATAAATACAAACTAATTTTCAAATAAATACAAACTAATTTTCAGATTGGAGGCGATCAAATATAAATTAATCAAATTTTGAATGTTGATAGAGAGCCAAAAACCTCTCAGTCTTGTAAATTGAGGCATCTGTTGTTCATGTACAAATAGCTCTTCTTCTCAGAGAAAGCAGTTGTTGTCGGCACTGGTGTAAATCCAGCATACTCTCTCTCCTCCTTCTTTGCTGCGCATATCTCACCAAGTTTCTTAAGAAGATCGTGCTTCTGTATTAACGGTTGGGCTACGTATTCTTCGAATGGCATCCACTGCAAATGCATGAAAAACTAGCTATATGAGATTTTTCAGTTTTGGAAGCAGGGGAAGGAGATAAGTTGTTGCCTGCAAACAAGTTATCACTATAGATACTATCAATCCTCGACATGCAAAAAAAACGCATAATGCATCGTTTCTGAAAGAAAACAAGAACCAGGCTGAGAGTATGATGCAGCGGAAGCCTTCAAGAAAGATAAGCAGCAAATTTGAAAGACATGAAGAACCTTATTTATTTTGTTTTTAGTTTTATTCAGACTAATGAAATAAAATAACTCGTGCCCGAATTCATTTTATCTTTATCCTCCGATGTCATTTATTCATGAAGTGTTCCTCACCAGAGTATATGTGCTGTGTGAAAGAATGTACTAGTTTTCTAACAAAAGCATGATATCTATATGTAATAATTAGAGCGAAAGCAGACCTGGGCTGCCTCGATTTCTGCTTCCTGTGGCTGGATCTCTTTAGAGAGAGGTTGAAGCATGCATACGAAGAACAGATCCGATTTTTCAAAATAAGATTTGCGACTTTGTCTACAATTCATACAGCAATTGGTTCGTTTTAGCAACAAAACATAAGATTGGGGAAAAAAAAAATTCATGATTCGATTACATAAAAGGAAAAGAAATTATATTGGGAGTAGAAGTACCTGAAAGCTAGTATCTCCAAAAACTTCGAATCAATCTGAAGAACAACCACAGTAAAACAGCACAACTGATCAGAATTCACCAAAATATTTACTGTGTAAATTGAAGAGAGTTAAGGAAAAAATTATCTTACTCCAGTTTCTTCTTTGACTTCTCTAACTGCAGCATCACATATATCTTCACCCTGTAACCACATGGTGTTAGATTTAGCCGTTAATGGCTGTTATGATGTTTGAGTACAAGATTGACCTACCTCATCGACAACTCCTGTAGGGAACTTCCACACACCTGTTCCACGAAAACTCCCACTCTTCTCCTGAACTACCAGCACCTGCAAGGAAATTTCGACAAAATAATAAGTGCAGAAACCTTTGCATTTATCTGGTTTCACGAGCATGTCAAAAGACTCGTTGCATGAAGATACAAGAAAATAGGGAACCTGCCTGTGACAGAGACGTGTTTGTTTTCACTTTAAGTACAGGCAAGCACATTGAAACTAAAACAGACTTTCAGTGGGGAAAGTCTGTTAAGGCTTAATTATAGAAAATAAGGCCATTCAGAGATCAGACAATGCATAATCAATCAGCTCTACTCTGCTTGTTTCAGATGGGTTAACTGAAAAACGACGTTAAGAAATTGTCTTTTTAATCAGAAGACCAACTATTAAACCCGAAGAGCTAGAGAAGCAAGGCCATCAACGACTGTACAATTGCGAAATATTTCAGACTGAAGTGCAGCAACAATGCTCAACTTTTATATTTGTAATTTTGATCGAAACAATTGATGGTAGTATGACGTTTGACTTATCATAATGAAGAAAAAGAAGACATCAAACAACAGCAGAAACACAATTACGAAATGAAAAATCACTTAGTCTGTTTTAGTTAAGCAGAAGTACTAAAAAGTTTTGCAACAGCAAGGATGAGAAGCTTAAAACTGTATAGCAAAAGTCAAGCCATTAGCCAAACACAAACTAAGATATATCTGCTCGAGATACGAGGTATTATTCTAAACCTTATAAATTCTACTATACTGGGGCAGAAATTCAATTAACCAAATATAGAATTCACCTAAAGAACCAAATTCAAACACAGGAGCGTACTTCGTTCTTTTCATTCAAGACAAAAGCACCAATCCCCACTCGATGTGAGGCATTTGCTGGCAGAGTGTTGGGCGTGCTAGGAAGCCAATGCACAAGCATCAAATAGTTGGGTTCCGCGTGGTGAAAATAGAATCCTTCCTGAAGCATACGATGTGCAACATTGGAGTTGGCAAATAACATCTCAACAAATATGAGAACTTCTCAAACAAAACGAGAGACATGACTAACCTTAACAGCAGGTTCAACAAGACTCACAAGCTCGATAGGCATTTTAATCCACACACCCCTCTTTCCCTGCACAAATTCAGTTTCAACTTTCTAAAGCATCCCTCAACCTCCAAAACCTCAAAAAAAAAAACAATACACCCTATTGTTATTCATGTCACTTACCACGTACTATCTTACCTTGCCTAGTGTTAGGCGGCGGTTCACCCTGCAATCGCTACCTATAAGTGTGTTTTCTACATAGCTCGTTTCAAGACATTGCAAGATTCGATCCTATGATCTTTTAGCTATGAAATCACAACCTCCAATCACCACCATAGGAAGACTAATAATGCTAAGCAACTCTTAAATCCCATGCTTTCTTCTCAAGTTAAAAACTCTTCCTAGTACCTAATTAAATGTTAGAACCTAATGTGAAGCTTACACAACACACTTATTACCTTTTTCAACATTGAAAAAATAAATTATTTCAAACATATGGAATTATTGAAAAATACCCAAAAGGAAGAAGAAACAAGGAAGTGTTTAGGGCTCATTACTCATCAAACAAAAGCAAATATCTAAGCCTATATATGAAAGGGTACCTTCTGTCGCCATTGGGAAAGGGAAGTTCTGAGCAAGGAAGCAAAAACAGAGGGATCCAGGGGCTCATTGGTCATTTCAACCACCACTCCTCCATGGTCATCGTTTCGGCCACCCAAAATTCTATCAACTTGCTCAACTGACGTCGATGATGAACTCATTGAAGATCTGACTGTCAAGAACTTCGCAGGTCTACTTCTGCTCAATCTACCTGTAAAAATGAATCAAGAAACACGATCCCTTTGTTAAATAACCGTCAATCTTGAATTCCCGAACCTTATTTTTTCGGTTAAAATAGTGAATTGAGAATATTTGGAGCTTTACAAAGATGAAATGGGTGTGAAGTGGTGAAAGCCCGGTTGCTGGAAACGAAGGGGAGGGTTGTGAAACGAAGAAGACAAGGGCGAATGAGCATTTTGCAAGGAGTCATATCGCTCTATTTATAGCTACAAATGCCTTGTGAAAATGTTATTGGTTGAATAAAGTGTGGAATAATTCTTTTGAGGTTTAATAAGAAAAAGATTGCTGATTCTTTTAATGGGCTTCATTTGCAGACGAAATAAATCAAAGAAAACTGCAGCTAACAACTTTGTACGTCAATATTGAAAATGGGAGTGGCGGAGAAGACGGGGCGGAAAGAGAATTGTTCAAACTTATTATGTGCTGCTGCTGCTGCTGCTTCTTCTTCCTCTTCTTCTTCTAACCGTAAAAACGGTCCAAACAATTCCCAATATCATTACTCCTACACATTGATGCTGTCTCACCGTGCGACCCACCGCCAGTTCCAATTTTTTTTTTCTTGGTTTCTAATATACTTAATTAATTTTAATTTGAAATTAATATTTAGTTAAACCTCGTTAAATTATGTGTCACTGAGCAAATTAAGTGAATTATAGCTGAAGATCGTGAACTTAGAATTTTTAGATCAATGAAGTTTATCAACAGTTCGTGACGATGCCTCAACTTGTGGGTGATTCGTGATCAGGGACTTCATGGTTGTAAAGTTGATTTAGTTTCGCGATACATGTACTTATCTTTTTGATTAAGAATTGTGTACTGAAGAGTACTCTCTTTTTTGCTTGTGTTCTTTCTCTTTGCCTTTTTGTATGAAAGTTTTATTGAGGCTCAGTTTTAGTATAATCGACTTGTAACCGCCGTTGGTATTTCTTAGCTATATTTTTGTTTCTAAATGTTGTTCACTAGTCAACTCAATTTTTTTCTTTAAATTATTAAAATGTTGACTTCATTTTGTAATACTAGCAAAATATAATCAGATAATTTATAACAAATAAATTTTGATGAGTGTATGTTATGTCATGTTATTTCTAGAGTAATATCTATAATTTTATTATGTCTATTGAAGAAATTACAATTTTCCAAAATTTGGATATGATAATTGTTAAGAATATAAATAAAGAACGGAAAAAATATTTAAGTGTAAAGAGCACTTTTGACACGTTTTGTATTGTTTGATCTTCCAAATATTTCAATAGGTGTAACTAAAATGGTATTTTATATCATATATAATTACTAAAATTTTACATAATTCAATTTATTTATTTTGGACATGGGAGAGGTGAGTGGTGATGTTTGAATCCGAAACTTCACTATTTACACATTGAAGTCACCGCTTGGGTATTCCATTGGAGATAATTTTACATAATTCAATTTACTTGTGTGTGTGTGTCATAATAAACGTAGTACTGGATTATCATAAATTAAAATTTAGTCAATACAATCATTTAAAAATTTTCTTAATAATAAAATTAGAAATATCAATAGTTTCTTATAGGAAATTTTTGTATACATATAGTATATCTATCATTTGCTATCGTATTTTGTACCTATAGATGTCACGGTGGAGTGCACGAATTTGGTGGTAAACACAGAATATGAAAACACGCTGTTGAAGATGGAAACTTGGAATTGGAGCAAATCGACAAGTGAACAACAAAATAGGCTCCATTTTATACATTTTTCAATCAAATTTGCGGAACTTAGTGAATTTAATTTTTATGGATGTATTGAGTTATTGACAAATCAATTTCAAAGAATTAATCTTTTATTCTCTTTTTACGAATGATTATACATTTTTGTTCTTACTCATTTTAGATTTGTGAAGGCTATAATTCATATTTTGGGGGATACAAGGACAAAATTATACAATTAATACAATTTTATTTTTTAAAATAAGGAGCTAAAAAGAGTAAAATGAGGTCTATGTTTAGATTACCCAACTCTTAAATGCATGTGTTCTTCTTTTACTAGCAACTTATCATATAAGTTTAAAGATCACACGATGGCGTATATGAACCCGTAATATTTGGCCTGTGCATTAACCACTCTACCATTAGGTTAATACGCACACACACACAATTATTTCCAGTTTAATGAAAATGACATGAATAAGTGATAATTACGACAAAAGTCGCAAATTATTGAAAAACTTACAAAACTATCAGTATAAGACATTGTCTCGTTCGATGGATGTCCGTGTATGTTTGTTACTGTTCGGCACAGAGATTAAGAATAAGGGTAGAAAGATAGAAGTGGGTAGACCTCATTACTTTTGGAAGATTTTGAAAGGTTAAAACTTTTGTTATTTGAAAAATGATAATATAAGTGAGATACCTAAATAAGTAAATGATGACAATACGAGTGGGTCGGAGGGAGTATAGTTTAGGTTTCAAAGATGACTATACGAGTGAGTCGGACGGGGTATAGTTTCGGTTTCAAATCGAAGAACTAGTCGAAGAATCCGATTTTTTTAGATTGCGTCGGAATGAAGAACAAAGCACAACGGAACTTATATTTTTATTACTTTAAAAACGTGTAATAGTTTTATTGATCTTGTTTTTTGAACCTCTTTTCCTAAATTTAGGGGAAATGAAGATGAAGTGAAGCGAAGAAGGGGCTAGTAGATAAATTCAAAATACAAACTAAAGGGGCTGAAAACGTAAATACGATGAAGTAGAAGCACACGACTGCAAATAACAGCAGCCCCAAATAGCAAAATATCTGGAGCGATAAGAGGTTGAGGAATCAATCGGGCAAGAGCGCTTATTTCATTTGTAATTCATATTTTAAAAAACGAGGAGCTGTTTCTCGCACCCTTGTCCGAAACAACCCCAAACCCCCAATTCTGCCATTGCAAACACGCTGCGGTATGAAAAACATCTCAATTTGAAGGCGTGAGGAATTTCGAGTATTGAATTCTCGATGGCTCAGAAGCTGCAGCAGCAGCTCAAGGATGTGGGATCGAAGCTGGAGACTCCTCCGGCCTCAAAAGATGCTCTCGTTAAGCTCTTGAAGGTGAGAATCTCATTATATAGCTGTATGCGTTTCGAGTGTCAGTGAAAGTCTGCTCTTTTTCTCTTTTTGCCGATTAGTTTGTGCTTGTTTGAGAGTGTTATATAACTTATACTTATGGAGGCATGCTTGAAAATCAGTGTAATTCACGTAAAGTGACGATTGGAGTCGAATTAGGGTTTGTTTCTGAATTGGTGTGACAGTCCGTGTCAGAATTTAGTTGAGGTTGTGATGTTGAAAACTATGAGCTTGAATTATAATTTTTAAGTGCATGCTTACATATTGCATAAATTACATCCCTCACGCTCCCTCTTGTAATTGGGATTTGATGGCGCAAGCGTTTTGTTTACTGCTAGAAGAAAAATTATGACTTTACTTAGTATGTTAGGAATAAACTATACATACAATTACGAAACTAGTTTGTTACAATATGTAATTACGTCTCGGGTCGATGCCGAGTTAGGATTTTTCACTATGTATTTTCGAATAAAAATTACAATGAGAGAATAGCTTTTTATATAGGACATAACCAATCAACAACACTAGTAAAACTAGTAAAATACATGGGCCAAAAAGCATGTACGACACTAACAGATGGAGATACCCATTTCTCTCTAAGAAATGGCACCCCCAAATAGAAATTCCTGGATACGCCACTAATTGAGGAACTTTGGTTGTATGCTTGCATGCAATTTGTGCGCATGAAACTAGAAAAGCTTCACATGGTTTTTATCAACCTTCTCGTACCTCGTTGAATAGAAAATGTCGTCCATACATAAGTACATAACTGACCATACCATTCATGGGTGCATCCCCCCATTAGGAGGCATCTTATTATTTCCTGTGCACAGTCAAGGAGAGTATCTTTTCTAGGGGAGTGGTGCACTTTATGTTACTGCAAAGATTTTTTTCGTATTGAGGAAGATATGCTACTAATTAGTACATTGGAATAAGCTACATGCTATACATAGCTTCTGACATATAACATATTATTGGCTCATTTAGTTTATCTATAAGCCTCAAGTGCTGCTACTTTTTCGCCTAGAGATATCTGCAACTGATTACACATTTAATTTGAATGGTTCCTCATGCAGCAAGGAGCAATATGTCTATGTGAATTAGACCAGTCACCTCCAAAATCAATGATGGAGTCCTTGCAGCCTCTCTTAAATGCCATTGTCAAGCAAGAATTTCTCAAACACCAAGATCGGGAGGTGAAGCTCTTTGTGGCTGCCTGTATCTGTGAGATAACTCGCATCACTGCACCTGACGCTCCCTATGAGGATGACATCTTAAAGGTACAGTTCTTCCAACTTAAGAGTCCATAGTTGGTAGAGAAACCTGCAAAGTAGGTGTTTTGATTTCAACCTTGAATATCCAGGCTGAGTTCTGATTATGGCTATTCACAGGATGTTTTCCAGTTGATTGTGAGTACATTCAGTGGCTTAAATGACGTAAATAGTCCATCATTCGGAAGAAGGGTTGTTATTCTTGAAACCTTGGCCAGATACAGATCATGCGTTGTGATGCTGGATCTGGAATGTGATGATCTCATAAATGAAATGTTTGATACCTTCTTTTCAGTTGCCAGGTGTGTCCTATCAGCTTTTAATCTCTTCTGTGTAGTTGTCAACATAGTTTTTTTTTTAGTACTTCGCTTTGTATCCTCTACTATTTTTTTTTTTTTCAATGAAAAATATGCTTGGTCATTTACATTCTCCAAATGCATACTTGTCTAATTCACTAGTTTGCTTGTCATATTTTCTTTAATCTTAGTAGAAAGGTTTTCTGAATCTTCTCGAATTTGCTGGCTAAGGTTATATTCAAGTTATGCAGTTTTGTCATGCAAACTGGATATCAACCTTTTTTAGATCCCCCCTCCTCCCTGTTCCGTATGTGTTGAATTTCGTGTTCTTGTCATTATTCTTTTGTTCTCTTGGACCTCTATATGATTGATTCTCGTTTTTCATGTGATGTCAAAACCCAAGAGAGAGGATCACTGCATCACTTTGCAGAAAGTCTAATTACTAGTATAATAGGTTGATTCTATGCAGAATCATTGGGCTGTATCAACGTGATTATCTTGAGAGATTCTGTATGGGCTGTTATATTCATGGTGTAAGTGGCTAGGTAGTGAAAATAACAAAATGTTTTGGCCTCATAATTCAATTATAATGAACTCCTTGTGTCTGAGAGAACTTTATTTGGGTGAAAAATAGTGTTGAATCTTGTTGCTAGCATCAACTTTCTAACAAGCTCCCTTTAATGTTAAAAGAGGGTCATTATGAAGTTTACGCCTCTATTTTCCCCATAGAAAGAAGGATCCTTCTGTTAATATAGCTAATATGGATATGTTTAGTGCTCCAATGTATTGTCTTAGTAACCTGCATTTTTTCTTCACATCCAGAGATGAACTTCCTGGGAATGTCTTGAGTTCAATGCAAACAATCATGGAGGTTATATTAGAAGAGAGTGAGGATGTACCAGAGAACCTTTTAGTTTCTTTGCTCACAGTTTTAGACCATGATAAAAAGGTATGCCTTTAATTTCCCTCTATTTCTTATAAATTTAGTGCCTCCCTACTACAAAGATATTATACTTTGGGGCTTTTTGCTTCTAGGGGGTAACTGTTGCTGCCAAGAGGCTTGCTTTGAATGTGATAGAGAATTGTGCTGCAAAATTGGAGACTAGCATAAGACAGTTTCTAGTGTCATCTATGTCAGGAGATAGTAAATCCCTGAAATGTGAAATTGATTACCATGCTGTACTTTATGACATCTATCGCTGTGCTCCTCAAATCTTATCTGGAGTTGTGCCCTATCTTACTGGAGAGCTTCTGGTAATCATCCTCAGTTTGTTCTATGTATTATTGCTTCCTGCATCAATAAATTTTCTTTGGCTGTTTCTAAGCATGAACCCAAGAATTCTTTTATTTTTTTGGTTGGGTATGAGGACGTGACTTTATGCGCTTGTAATCTAGATTTCTATTATTTGAAGGGTTTCCATTGACATCCACTCTGCAGTTTCATTAAGAGCTGCTCTCTATTCATGCCTTATTTATGCCAATTCACATTTATAATTTCTCATAGGATATGTAGACAGTTTATCATTTTCTAAGTTTGATATCAACAGAGTGATCAGTTGGACATTCGCATGAAAGCGGTAAGTTTAGTAGGTCACCTGTTTGCTCTGCCAGGATCTACTATTTCTGAAGCATTCATGCCAGTCTTCCTGGAGTTTCTCAAAAGATTGACTGATAGAGCAGTGGAGGTCAGAATGTCAGTACTTGAGTATGTTAAAACTTGCCTTTTGGAGAATCCTTTCAGGAGTGAAGCTCATCAGATAGTCTGTAAGGAATTCAAGTACTAAGTAATCCTTGATTGTTTTAAGGTTCTATAATCTGAAGATTTATGGTGATATTTAATTTCCAGCTGCTCTTTGCGATCGTTTGTTGGACTATGATGAAAATGTACGCAAACAAGTTGTTTCTGTGGTTTGTGATGTGGCGTGTCACGCTCTCACATCAGTTCCAGTTGAAACTATCAAGCTAGTCTCAGAACGCTTACGTGATAAATCTGTACGGATCTAGCTCTTTATATATCACTTTTCCATTGTTCCTTCTTGACATCTGCTCTCTCAATTCTTTAAACATTTTGCTGCAAACATCCAGCTTCTGGTTAAAAGGTATACCATGGAGAGGTTAGCTGAGATATACAGAACGTCTTGCACGAAGCAGTCTAGTGGTTCAGCAAAGGATGATGAATATAGTTGGGTTGTCAGCAAGATAATGAGATGCTTTTATGATAAAGATTTCAGGTATTTTAGGAGTTTCTGGTTTTATTTAATTTAGTTAATTGGTTGTGGGTACTAGAATGCATACAAAAATTTGGATAAAGTTTCTCAAAGTACATACATGGTGTGATCAATGTTTCTAATTTGAGGCAGTTATTCTGTTCAAAACTGACACTGCCAAAAAAATAACTTGGATGTAAATTTGTTTATAGTAATTTTTTAATAGTGGTATCTGAGAACGTACTGGCTTGGTTTCAAGTCAATCAGTGCCTCAGATGCTCTTCGCCAACATTCTTGATTTGTGAGTTATCATAACCAATGATGGAAGCCTTGTTCTCTCTCTGCAGATCTGATGCAATAGAATCTATCCTGTCCCTATCCTTGTTCCCATCTGATTTTTCTGTCAGAGACAAGGTAAAAAAATTGATTAGAATCTTTTCTGGGTTTGACAAAGTTGAGGTTACAGCTCTTGAGAAGATATTAGAGCAGAAACAAAGGTTTGTTCAAATGCTTGATTTACGAGTGAGAATTTTGTATCTGTTACCGTGTGAGTGTAGACTTGCTTTTAGCTGGATGACCTATCATTCCCTTCTATTTATAATTCAGGTTACAACGAGAGATGCACAAGTACCTTTCCCTCAGACAGCTTTCTCAGGTTTTTTTTCGAGGAGATTGCGCTTCCTGAATTGTTGTAGACTATAGTATGTGTCTAGAATTTAATTAAAACGTTAGGTCCATGTGCAGGAAGGTGATGGCACTGAGATCCGGAAGAAAGTAATGTATTGCTTTCGAGTTATGTCTAGATGTTTCACAGATCCAGCCAAGGCAGAGGAGCACTTTCACATCCTTGACCAATTAAAAGATTCCAATGTTTGGAAAATCTTGATGCAACTTCTTGATCCCAATACCAGCTCTGCTGAATCAAGTAGTTTGCGGGTGAGGCGATTTATTTGACTCATGTTTCTTCTCTTTTATTCTCCTGATATTCTCATTATTTTTTTTCTTTAGTAATGAAACACAAAATGCTTGTTAACATCGTACATGAGGTTTTAAAGACTTTGTAAACCTGATGCAGGGCGATTTGCTTAAAGTCCTTGGTCAGAAGCATCGACTCTATGAATTCCTGTCTACTCTCTCTTTGAAATGCTCTTATCTACTTTTCAACAAGGATCATGTCAGAGAAACCCTCCTCGAGGCTCGTGTACAGAAATCTTCTGAAAGTCCCGATTTACTTTTGTCCTGCATGGCTGTTCTTGTGGTATGCATTTACTTAGTTCTGTACAAATATAGTGGTGATTCATTGCTTGTTGACCATTTGACTATTTTATAGAGGAATCATACTTCTTAGATTCATGTTTAAGCAGATCTTAAATTGTTTGTTGTTGAGCAACATAAGGCTTTATAAAATTTTATATTGCTTTGTGATGTTTGCTGTCTGTCATAGCAGCGCAAGAAGGAAATTTTGGAAGAAGACTTTCTAGAAGGATGTATTTTACTATTTTATTCTATAAGTTGCTATATTATTTTATTAGTTAGTACTCCCTCTGTCCACAAATAGTATGTGCAGTTGACCATGACACAGGTTTTAAGAAATTGTAGTAGTGGGTGTTGTGAGTGGCGAAAGAATAGTAGATAAAAAGTATAGTAGTGGGTATCGTGGTGGCCATGCTTGGTAAAAAATGTAAATAAGATGAAATAAGGAGGGTAATAAATAGGAATATGTGGTGGGGTATGGTCCAAAAATAGAAAGTGCAAACTTTTGGTGGACGGACGAAAAAGGAAAAGTGTGCAAACTATTCGAGGACGGAGGGAGTACTATTTTAAAATAAGGCTTTTGTTTGGGCTCCAAGTTATTTACTCGTGGATCAAGTTATTAGGAGTTTAAATAGTCGTTTTTTACTCGGGGCTCAAGTTATTAGGAGTTTAAATAGTCGTTATGAATTAAGGTTGGGTTTGTTTGGATCATTATTGAGTTAGACCAGCTTTGCTGTGGTATATTATTCCCGTGAACCTCTTGAGAGGTTTTATTTTTTTCCTTTCCTTAATTCAGTTAATTGATATTTGTTCGTAGTACTACCTTGACTCTATCACGCTGAAGTGGATGTTCTTACCAATATGCAAAGTATGGTTTATCACTTCTGATTTTAGATTAGACCTGAATGGTACTAATTCTATACTCTTTGTTATCTGTAATTGAAACAACTAAGCCTGGCACTCATGCCATCCCCTTTATTGAACCTTGGAAAAAAACACATCAATTTTCTTAAATGATCCCTCGGTTGAAATGGTATTTCATGAACTTTTTATTATGATGCTAAAATTCTGGAATTCTTATGAGGAACATATTTTCAGATTCTTGCACGATTCTCTCCTTCACTGCTTTGTGGAGTTGAAGAAGATTTGGTACATCTTCTTGAGGATGACAACGAAATAATGAAGGAAGGCACTCTACATATTTTAGCAAAGGCTGGGGGAGCTATCCGAGAGCAACTGGGTGTATCGTCAAGGTTAGATTATTGACCTCTTGTGAACCTGAAAATATACTTTCCCATCCTCTTTTTCTTCAGCTACTGACTTTTGCGTTTAGTTATGTATTTTTGATTAAATACAATACTTCTGCTTATAGGTCACTAGATCTTATTCTTGAGCGTATATGCATCGAGGGTAGCCGAAGACAGGCTAAGTATGCTGTTTATGCCCTGGCATCTATCACAAAAGATGATGGCCTTATGGCACTCTCCGTTCTCTATAAGGTTCCCCTCCTTACTTTTGCACTATTTGTCTATAATATTCTTTTTCTCACATGTGTCCTTGCTCCTGCAGTTTGTTCATAGTATTTTGTCTTTTGTTTCTGTCAAATCTACTGATTCAAGTTTCGAACATTTTGTTCTAAATGAGTAGAGGCTAGTTGATATGCTTGAAGAAAAGTCCCATTTGCCTGCTGTATTACAATCTCTTGGATGCATAGCACAAGCTGCTTCGCCTGTCTTTGAAACTAGAGAGATTGAGGTTGAAAGGTTCATCAAGGAAAACATACTCGAGCAAGGACAAGTATGCTTCTTGATGACGGAAGTTATTTTTGATCCATATCATCTTTTTTTAAATATGTTTTGATGAAGCATGCTTCACTGACAGATAGCAGGAGTCTCGTCAAGTTGCTGGGATGAAAGAAGTGAGCTCTGTTCGTTAAAGGTCTTCCTAATGGCTCACTTCTTGCACTTCACTTGTGTGGTAGTTCTTTTGGAAAGCTTTTACAAACTAAATAGTACTAGAAATGTCTGCAGATTTTTGGGCTTAAAGCTTTGGTCAAGAGCTGTTTATCCGTAAAAGATCCCTATCGTTCCAGAATAGATGATGTAATTGAAATTCTAAAAAATATGCTCTTGTTTGGTGAAATGTCGAGGGAGATTGAGTCAAGGTAACTTTGAATACTGAAAGTTGCTTTAACGAGTTTATAGTTTTCAAACTTCTCTTCAGTGGCACAAGGATCGCTTTAGCTTTTCTAAATTTTATAATGCTCCTTTTGTGCTACAGTTTAGTCGATAGAGCTCATTTGAAACTTGCTGCAGCAAAAGCTGTTCTTCGGCTATTGAAGAAGTGGGAGCAAAAAATTCCCGTTGACATTATATACCTTGCATTGAGAACTTCAGAGGTAGAGTTTGACAATCCATTTTAAAACAGAAAGTGGTGCAGTTCTCACTCTTTCAACCTTTGATCTGTAGGATGATTTTCCTGAGGTAAAAAAACGGCTTCTTAGCAAGGTTCATCAATATATGAGAGACCGCAATTTGGACCCAAAGTTTGCTTGCGCGTTCCTGCTGGATGTTTCCTCTTCACAATCAGATTTTGGAGAGGTATATATATACTTCTTCAGTTTTCACTGTATATTGTCTTTGGCTTCAGAGGTGCTTGTATACCTCACCTAAGGAAAGTTACAAATGTGTATGCAATGTTATATTAAATGTCTATCTCTTTGGCAGAATAAACGCTATTTGAATGACGTCGTTCAGATGTGTAGGCAAGGGAGGGCACGCCAAATTTCTTTGCAGAGTGATGCTATTTCCCCTCCTCTCTATCCAGAATATATTCTCCCATATGTAGTCCATTCACTTGCTCATCATCCTTCATTTCCTAATGTTGGTGAATGCAAAGATGTCAAAATGTTTGAACCTATGTACAGGTAATTGAATCTACGCTTAACATTTTTTACTGGGTTTTAATTTAATAAAGAGAATAGAGCTTAAACATATAGCATGATAGAACACAGTTTTGTAAACTTCATATAAAGTCATGTTAATTTATAACTGTGCGAGTTTAAATTCTAATTTTTCATGGGTTTTGGTTATCAGGATGTATTGCTTGCTTTACTACTTGTTCTTTTGGTCATATAGATTTTATTTCCTGTGTCGCACTGCAAAAATTGTAATGGTTCACATGTTATAACTAAATATTTTTTTGAAATTGTTGAGATAATTCAGCTTTAAATGTTATAATAGAGGGTCTCATTTGCAAGTTGGCCTGATGCTTTGTACGACTCAACTACTCACGTTGACAGTATTTTAGTTGGAATGGAAACAAAATACTAATTATGAAATGCAACTCTGACAACCTAATGACAATTAAGCTTTTGACTTCATTCATGTCAGATGTGAATTTCTCAATCTTATCCCCTGCTAGAAGTGGTAACCTCTCTGAGCCGTAAAGGAGAGGGTGAATGTTTCAATTTAATGCAATCAACTAATTATGAAACTGCGATATATGGAGTACTAAACCCCAGGCATAGGCAGTTGATGGATGGTTATGATGAACTGATGCATATCAATTTGAAAGGGTTGGTTCTCATAAATTCTAGTTTTAGTCACACATAGTTTAAATGGGCTCTGATACATAACTTGACTTTGGGCGGTGATTAATTGTGAGAAGGATGAATGAAATATGACCAGAAAAAAGCATCAGTGATCGATATTGGAATTTCTATTCTTCTTTTTTTTAGGGTTTGCTTGAGACTCTTTCTGTCAAAAGCACCTTGTCTTGCACCTAATTGCAGATCTGGAAAATTGGCACATTGCTCTTCTGTGTTAAGGCTCAAAACTTAAGCAAAGATGAGTCAAAGCAGCAAGACAGCAATTGCTAATGATGTCCTGTTTAGCTTGTAAGTTGCTAAGATGCTAGTCCTAGCACATTTTTCACACATGATAAATTGTGTTAGTTTAAATATGGTCATTGGGTGGTGGTTACTGATATTGGGTTGGCTGTTGGTATATATAAAAATTATTCTGAAGTCAGTTCCATTGTGATGGTGCTCAAATTTGTGGTTATACCCGATCTCATGTTTATTGTGAAATACATTATCAGAAAACTTCACTTGGAATTTTAACGTCATTCAGCGTATGCTTTGTTTGTTCGATTTACTGAACTGTGTGCACCCCTACATGGAGTGCAACTTCCATTTCAATTAAATATTTGTCTGTTTTTATGTGCTTAACTGGAAGTTGCCTTTTATTCTTAGTTCACTTTATCACTTTTGCTATTGGAGAAAGAGGGCACACGGATGGATGCTTGATGCTTTAAATTTCAAGATTGGCTACTTTGTTCTATTCATTATGTGAAATGTGAAAGGGCCATACCCATCCTAAATAGGAGCTCATTAAATATCTGGACTTTAGCATATCCTTTTTTTTTCAGTGTAGGTGGGTAGCAGTGATATTTGGTGTAATGGTGTTTGACTTAATTTTTTCCTCATTGTGGTTGTGTTAGTTCGTGCCACTTAGTTGAACATTTTTTTATCAGGATGACATTCAGACTTGAAAAATGAAAACGTTTTGTTAGAAAGTATGTGATGTGGATTCGCATCCAGCAGTATAATGATTTGCTTATTTCACCATGTCCCTGAATTCCTTGGAGTAGAATGGTGTCTGTAGTTAAGAAACTTTTCAAATATTATGCACTTATGCTTTTCTAATTATTTAATTTCTCAAGGAGGTTTATCTGGATCATGAGGTAATGAACTGTATGGTTTGAGATCCGAGAATAATGCATCTGTCCATGGCTATTGTCACTTGATTATTAAATAAATATGGTTAGAGTATACTCGCACCTTTTGTGGAAAGCACCGTCACCACTTATACGTTGTAGAACTGACAAGAAATTGAGCATGCTTGTGAGAAAATATGGTATGTGGTTAACTTCTATCTTCATCCTGACATGTATATTTATCTGCTTCAGGCAGTTGTACTTCTTCCTCTGTATGCTGGTGCATGGAGATGCGGATGGCAAAACAGATGTCAGTATTAGCAAGGATAAGGAAAGCATTGGATTTTTGCGTTCAATATTTCAATGTATCAAGTGCTCAGAAGATGCCTTCGACATATCTACGTCAAAGGTTTGGTATTCGATATCATTAAGTGCAACTTGATTTGTTAAATAGACCGGATATTCTATTAGAGAATATTAATGAATGCTTTAATATATGTTGATTTCAAGTCACATGTTGCAGAAGTCGTATATGTTGTGTGACCTTGGTGTGTCGATTATTAACCGACTAGCTGCAAACCAAGATGCACTTCAAGAAAGTACACCTGTGGCGCTGCCTCCCGTGCTTTATAAAGCTCTTGAGAAGAAAGACGAAAATGGCTTGCTGGTATGCAGAATCAATTTTTTTTTTTTTAGTTTGTGTGTGTGTGTGTGTGTTGATCTTAGCTGTATTATGAGATTTTGCCTCACAAGAAGGGCTCTGTTTTTATGCAATTTTTTTTTTTAAAACAAGTCATCTTCAAGTAAAGAAATGGCTCAAATTCCGTCAAAAGTGCATTAAATAGTTGCCAGTGCATTAAATGGCTCAAGTATTCTGCATGCTATATTTCGAAAATTGAAGTCTGATAACTTCTTCTATGAGGTTTATGATAAATTTCAAAGCTCTGTATCTAAACTTTAGTGCACCAAGACTGGAACGAGCTTTCTAGTTGAGAATGATTTGATGCTGCTATAACGATATACACAATGAAATGACCGGTTTGGAACCAGTTTGATGCTGCTATAACGATATAACGATATAACGATTTGATGCTGATTTGTTGGATCTTTTGCTTGCGAGATTTATTTCAAGTTTTCAACTCTTACTTTTACGATAATTCTGCAGTAAAATATTCTTCTCGAAATCCTCCAGCCTAGGTTATAACTATAGTACAGAATGTCAGTCCATTTTGCTATTATTGGCGGCCAACCATTAAGGGGCAATCTCCTGTCAGACGGTCCCTGTACCCAGATTTACCAATAATGTGAAAACACGGACCTTTTTCGTAAATTATGGCACGGTGTATCTAAAACACACTTCTGTGTTTATTGCTTGGTCAGTCTTGACAGTCTTGACCAGTGATATGGTCCGATACAAGTTTTTGTGAATTATTAATGCTTTCCCCTCATGCTTAAGTTTTTTTCTAGCAGAGGTTCAATACAGTTGCCCTGAATTGTTCAGCAGAAAATGTGTCTAGGACTAGGCTTGGATATGATCTGTGATGTGCAAATACTTGTGTCTAGGTTATGATTTGTGATGATCATGTATGATTAATTGCACACGTCCACTGATGCTAGGTTGGTGTAGCAACGACATGGGTGGCTGATGAGGGTATGTTGGCCTACTTTGAATCACTGAAGCTGGAAGCTAATGAAATTGTAAGATTGTCAACTATCCAATCGAGTGGCATGACTTATTTTATATCACAGCCTGTCAGCTATATTACTGCTTCTTTGTCATAATATTCAGGATCAGCCAGTAATCTCAGAGGATGATATTATGAAGGACAGTGATACAGAGGGCAGTGAGATGCCATTGGGGAAGTTGTTGCAACGTCTAAAAGACAAAGCAGCAAAGAAGAAACAAGAGGTGAAGAACGAGCGTGCACAAGCTGAAGTGTCAAATGAAAATGGTATTGATGTCTTGAAAATGGTGAAGGAAATAAATTCTGGTAATCAAAGTGCAAAAACCAAGTTTGATTCGAGTAATGGTCATGGATATGATTGCAAAAATAGGAGAAGTGACCATGATCCTCAGAGGACCAAAGTTATTTTTAGTGAATCAACAGATGTTCCCGTGCCGAAACGGAGGAGAACATCTGTTCAAGCTCATAAGTCTCCTGGAGCAGTTGGTTCAAAAGGTTCTAAGAGGCCTACACGTGTAAATAATGTGAATAATAATATTGAGAAATTAAATAAGGACCCTCAAACTAGTTCAGAAGATCAATATATGCATGAAAGCAATGGTGAACCTGAAGAATTGGAGTTGCTTTCTTCACATTTAAAAAAGAGACTGATCTCCTCTAAGCAAAAAGGTAAACGTGTGGACGCAGATCCTGGTTTGGCGCTTAATAACTCCCAAGAAGCTAAGGTACCTTTTCGGTATATTGAAAGTTATGAAAGCCTATTTATCTCTAAAAGTGATTGGTCCAACCATTAACCTTCTTATTATGTGCAGAAACCTAAGAAAGTTCCAAATACTGAGAGTCCACGGTCTATCAGTTCTTCTAAGTTGGGATCTCAAAAGAAGCAAAATCGTAAAAGTATTACTGGGCTAGAAAAGGTTATAAGTTTTCTTAGCTCTGGTGTTTTTCTGAAGTAATTAAATAATATGGATGCTAACTTGCTAAATGTCAAATTCATTTTTCTTTCTTCTATGTATGTGGTCCAAGGTTGCATGTGTACGAAAGCATATCAATTGACCAACTTGTGTGTCGCTATACATGTCAGGAACATGGTACAATGCGTAGTCTGTCTGTATTCAGTGCATTGGACCATCATATTGTTCAAGTTACCCTCTTCCTGCAATTGATTTTTCATTTCCTTGCATTCACTATTCAAAAGAATGACATGTGAAGCTTTTTCAGACTTTAGTTGATAATTTTTCGCAAATAGTTTTTATACATCATTGATTTAATTTTGAATAGTTTTGTTTCTATCTGGGTCTAGATGAATTGAAGTTGCTTAATGGTTATGCTTTGCTAAATATTATTCCTTCTTCTACTTGCTTTGATGGTTAGTGCACAACGACGGACAAGAGAAGTTCCACGGGAGACTTGATTGGTTGCAAAATAAAAGTTTGGTGGCCGATGGATAAGCTGTAAGTACTTCTGGTCTTGTTCTGTCTTTGGTCTTTTGGTGTCACAATTGTACCTAGGAGAAAAAGATAAATGGGATACGGGATACCAGAATATAGAATGTTACTATGATGGAAAGCATCAAGTCATACTTCCACTTCACTGGTTTGAAATATTGATCCAAGAGAAATGTTTTTTAGAGTTATGAATCCCTCTATAGCCCTTCCTCCGTGCCATGTCCCTTACCCGGCCAGAATGAAAATTTTAGATTCGCTTTACAATAATGATATATGAAATCAACAAGGTATAAAAATAAGAGTGAATAGGCGAACTAAATAAATATCTTCACTTTCCTTATCTAAGTACACTCCGCTCTAATTGGTCTAGTCTTTTGGGAGTTTTCTTCTGAATTTCTACAATGATGATTTCTGGCTTATTGAAAACTTATATATTGGAAGGCATTTTTTAAGTGGACACTTAGCACATGTCCTGGTACTATCTCTCAAATCCATACCAATAGCGTATGATTTTCATTGACACCACTGAATTTTTGGGATCGATTATCACAAGGATATGCATTGCCTCTGTGTTCTTCCACAGGTACTATGAAGGTGTTGTGAAGTCCTTTGATTCTGAGAAAAACAAGCATGTGGTATGATGCATTTCTTAGTTTCATTTATTTGCATTGTTTCTGCAAGACTCCTAACTAGTACTATGAACCTTTATCAAAGATATTATACGAAGATGGAGATGTGGAAGTTCTTCGATTAGATAGGGAGCGCTGGGACCTTGTTGACAATGGTTTAAAGGCCAAGGTTAGAATAGTCACCTTGTCTTTTTTCCTATCACAAGTGTAATGCTTGATCTTTTTAATAATTTTTTTTGTCTTGTGGTTTAATACAATCTTTTGCGTGTTTTCAGCATTCTGGATCAGCAAAAGGAGGGTAAGTTGTCCCATCATTTTACGTACCGACATGTAATAGTTATTTTTAGTTTGTAGTTGCATATTTTACATTTTTCACTCAGTCTATTTTGTCTTGAGCGGTGAGCAATGTCCGTATATGCAGGACTAGATGAAAATCTAATCTGTAAGCGAACCCTGCTAAATTTGAAATGGCAGAGGTCCTCTGTGTAGGTTGTCTTAGTCTTGACCTTTTGTTTTTGACCTTGAGATACTTGCAGTTTTGCACTGGCGGGCATGATGCCAATGGCTTCGCATTAGAGGCTAAAGCAATGTTCTGTCATGGCCTGGCTTCTTTTTTGGGTGATGTTGGTTGTTTCATGTGTTTTAAATCACTAACATTGGTCCTTCTAATGTGTCTCCCGCCGCTAGTATATGTTATTACTATGTATATATAAAGAGAACTTTCCGTAATTTGGGAGAGGCTGGAAATTTAGTACATGTTTCATTTTATAGTTGAAAGCTTTTTTATATGTGCCACTTCTGGTTTCCAGAAAGACAATAAGAAAACATCATTGCCGTCTCCCATGTGTATTATTTAACAATAGAACTATAAGTGCCGTGTATTTTGCTAATTAATATCGACATCTCCTTATTGTAGCTTCAGCCTTCTGTCACTTACACTTTCTATGAACATCCTTGTGGACTGGATTGTATAGTTAACTATACTTCGAACATTTTATTGTAGATTATCTGGCCAGAGAAGAAAACCAGGAGGCGGCTCAAATTATAAAAGAAAATTGGGAGAAAAGTGAGTGGTTGCAATATGATGTAACGGGATTAACTTCTTGTTTTTAGTAACTAGGTCATGTCATTAATCTACTGTCAGATCTTCATCTCATGACAGAAGGAAAAGAACTCAGCGAGTTAATCCAAAGAAAAGGTCAAAAATCATGTTGAAGAGTGAGTCCTTGGAGGATAGTGATAAAACACCAGATGTTGCTTCTCCTGGAATTTCCACTAAGTCATCGGTTGATGATTCTGGCTCAGGTAAAGAGGATCAGTACTATTCATTATTAGCGAGAACCAAGAGTTAAGCACGGACAACTTTCTGATCTTTTAGCTAGTATTCTTCAAATGGTTTTGGCACTTTTTCGAAATTGAGTTGAGACCTTTGCTGGAAGCATGCTAGTTTCCTATTATATTTCCCTTTACCTCTTTGAACAAGACTATTTTGGGATTTTCTGATCTTGCAGTAAGTTGTGTTTTCTGCTGATTTTGCTTGTGTATATCCCGTCACTACAGATAAGGAACCTACTGAAACGACTAGTGAGGCTTTAGACACGAAGGATTTAGCTGACGAAGATGCACATCAAGAAGATGTTGAGAACTTCTCGAGTGATGATGAAGAGGCCAAAGAGACAGAAAAGGATTCTGAAGATACTGACACCGATAATCTTGGCGAGCCATCATGTGATCCTCACAGATCAGATAATGAAGTTGTATCTTCTTCAGAAAAACAGCAACCAAGCGAGACTGATGAAGAATCCGGAGAGGAGGCTGATGAAGCAGATGACACAGACAGAGATGCAAGAACTTCAAAAGTGCTTGACAAGAAGTCTGCTTCTCATTCTGTAGATACCGATCTTTCTGATGACGAGCCTCTGGTACTCAACTCGTCCACTTTGAAAAGTATATAAGCTAACCTGTCTAAAATCAAGATAGGAACTAACCCTTGTTTTGTTCTAAAATGCAGTGTGTGTGGAAACAGCGCTCTAAAAGAAAATGAGGACACAGGAGAAGATTTATCGAGTAGTGAATTTGATTTGATGCAGCATGTTGATTAGTTCAACCTATCTAGCTTCACCATGATCGAAATAGACGACCATTGAACTGCTGAATCAAATAACATTGGCCTTGTGTAGATTGTAGCACAATTAAATTTGAAGATTACTGATTAGTTGATGCAGTTTTTGTTGTTATATGTGTAACAGAGAGATCTCTTGTACAGCTATATTATATCTTACGTGCTTGCTACTTGTTCAACTTTGTACCTCACTTGCTGATGTGACTGTAGATTAATTTTTAACTTCTACAACTGCAAGCTAACAGCCGCTTCTAGTTCTTGTTCTCATTTCTCTGTCCTTTTTTCTTTTTTCTTTTTTTTTTGCTTGTGAAGAGTTGTCATTTTTAAATGTCTTATGTTCATTGTTTTTTTGTTTTTCTTATTATTGATCGTATTCATTATAGAACTTTGGAAATTGGAAATACAAATTTATGCACTAATAATCTTTTTATAAATGTAAGATTTAAAATAAAATACAAGACGCGCTCATCAAAGTTCATTTATTAGAATCATTCATCTTTCGGGTTTTGCTAATCTATATGTACTTATATGAAAATAACTTCATTTATAGTAAACTGGTTAGTAACTCGTCGAAAAATTCAACGGGGATTGATTTATGTAATAATTTATATTTTTTTAAATTTAAAATGAATGTTAATTTTTTTTTTCAAAGCACGAGCTCATCTTTATTTATAAAAATAAAAATCGAACTCAAGAAATTTGTATAGGCATTATCAATAATGGTTTGATAAGTGCCTCCATTACATAATTTATAATACAAAATAATATCGTTCATAAAGGAAAAAAGGATATTTCTAAATACAGCCTCCAATTTATTCCCTCTAACCCCCTTAATTAAAAATAATTAAAATTATAGTAAATGCCCCCTAGCCGCCAAAATTATAATAAATTAATAACTACAAAATAAAATCTAATAGAATAATTAATTGGTACGCCTTATCTTTAGTTGAACACGGTAGAACAACTTTCTAATGAATCTTAACTTCTTCAATTTTGCTACAAAACATTCCGCATGAAATCGTCGATATTCCCAAGCATTTGGAATAATGAACAAAAGTTAGATAATATAGATTCCCAACACACACACCTCATCTCAACCAACTCAAGCAAGAATAAAACTTAGCTAGACATAAAAGTAAAGGAAAGACAAGAAATAATAAAGGAAATCATTCTTAACATAAAAATAAAGGGTGGAGCTTGTTTTTGTTACAAAATAAGTTCTAGAGACCAAAGCTGTTGAAAAGAATCCTAACTACTGAAAGAATGCCATAGAATGGTGAAGGAGATGGCTATTTATACTCCAACTGCCAAGTTTGTAGGAAGGGTTTTGACCACTTTCAAATCCGAGGAGACCTCTTTGGAGTCTGACTTGCCCCCTGGCAGTTGGCAGGTCACTTTCGATCTTTTATCCTTCTCCTCTTCTCATTGATCACTTTTCTGCAGCTGCTGGAGGTTGTCGCTGGAGTTGCAGTGGTCCTTGTCAGAGTTATTCTTTCCATATTCGGTAAAGTTTTGACTTTCAACATACGGAGTCTTCGTGACTTTGCCGCCATTCATCGTGATCACCAATAAGCTCCTCAGGACCTCTAGCGCCTTACTGCTATCCATTCTCTTTTATGCCCTCAAACTGCTCCATTGTGCCTATTTGCATGAATATGGTGACTTGCATGCCAGTGTATCCTCCCAGACACAAAGACCAAAAACAAAGGAAAAAATGACTCGATCTAGACCTCTACAAATATTAAAAAGAGCACAAAAATAGGGCTCATCAGAAACAAATAAATATATTCGCCATATAAGATCTTCTCCGTATCATGAATGGATAAGGAAAATATCTCCACAATATCCGCATAAATATGGAAAGAATCTTCCAAATCTGTTCCAACCTGTTCCACATGGATCTAGTTCAGACTAAAGAACAAAATCATCATTTTGTGTCAACACAACTTGTAACACTTCAGTCTAACCAACTTCTACATAAACTTGCCAACTTGATTGAGCTGCATGCTCGAATCTAACAATCTCCCCCTTTGGCATTTATGTAGACAAAACAATAATCCAAGCATTCAACACAATCATAGTAAAAACCATCTTCAAGCATAACATCAAACTAACAAATACAAATGAAGATAGTATGGAAGCTCCCCCTCAAACTGACCTTAGAAATATGAAATAACTTCACAAATCTTAACTCTCCCTCAAACTGAACTTGGGGGATTGCTTGGAATCAAACTACCTTAACACAAACAATAGGGAAACTTCAAAATAACTTCATTTCATAAAGGAGATAAGAACTCCTTGCAGCAGCGGAAAAAACAAAAATAACCAAGGGAGGGTCATAAAACCAACAACCACTACTCCCTCTTTTTGTCTCACATGAATGACAAAATAACCAAGGAAGGGTCATAAAACCAACATGAGCAGCTAAATCGAAGGAGATTTGGATCCATCCTTCTTGTGGCGCTTGGCATCACGCTCCAAACTGTTTGCACCTGAGTCTTCTTCATCATCTTCTTTCTCTTCGGCCTCATCTTCAGCCTCATCTTCAGCCTCTTCTTCATCCTCACTATCACCATAGTCCTCCAGTTGTTTATGAAGCCTTTCAAGCTCAGTGTTAAACACAGCATGAGGGTCAGATGCTTGCTCTGCATCAGCATTCTTTGTTCCAGAAGGTTCACCAACCTCAGTAACTGGAGCAGAAGTGTAACGACCCAAAATTTTAGATCAAAGTAAGTAATTTCGAGGACGAAATTTCTTTTTGGTAGGGGAGGATGTAACGACCCGAAAATTTATTTGCTTTTAAAAGGTTTATTTTATAAATTTATGCACTTAATTATTTGAGTCTTATAAGTCGCGCCTAGAAGTAGTTCACGAGCATGAGCATGAGCATGACATGTTATTTATTTATTTGCATGGCATTTTATTATTATTATTATTATTATTATTATTATTATTTTGCATGGCTATCTATGATTAAGTTAAATAGGTTCTCTTGATTTATTAGATTAATGGTTAAGTAGTTTTATTATTTAATTCTCCTTGTAGTTTGTACGTATAGAACTAATAGGCTACTTGTCTATATTTCCAGTTTATCTATGATTGTTTGTTATTATTTTATTATGTGTAAATTAAGTTAATTGCCTAGGTTTTAAGTTTCATATGATTGGTCAATAGTATACGAGAATTGCTCTGTTTTGTTTTATTGATGATTTAACATATGTGAATTATTAATTTATTTAATTACTCCCGATTTTATACTTGAAAGAAAAGCTATTAAATTGTTATAGTTATCTTCTTTTGATTAACCCTAATTACTAGTATAAATAGAAGAACTTCCGTCTTTTTCCTTCACGCATTTAAATCTTTCAAAGATTGAGACTAGGGAGAAACTCTCCCTCGTTCCTTTTTGTTTTCTTCTTTTCATTTGTAAGCTGTCATTTCAGTTATTTTCCTTGTTTCTTGCAATTATTTTTTGTTGTTGTTGAAAGATAAAGGAAAAGTAATATGGAAAGAGCATGTTTTTGCTGTTTGTGTATTTGAGAGTCTACGTCTCATATTTTTATATTACTTCCTTATGCCTAGGACATAATCAAGTATATTAGTGTGTGTAATTTCTTTGCGTGTGCCTCTGTGTGTCAAAATGTTTCTTTTTTACTAGCTTTTAATGTAATAAAGATTGTCAGAATTATTTACATGTATGAATTAATTAGAGAAGATTTTATAAGTAGCACTTCTTAGATAGTTTTTTTTAAAATCTAGCACTCCTTATAAAAATTAAAAAATTTAGCACTTTTTGACATTTTTGCCATTCCATACTATCTAGTAACAAAAAAAAATTTGTGACTAAACAGAAAAAAAACATTCCACCACCACAAACCCGCTGCCACCACCGCCGCCGTGCCACCACCGCCGCCGCCGCTGCCACAGTCGCCGGCAGCCACAAATTTTTTGTGAAGTCAGAAAAAAAGGAAAAATTTGTGTAGTCATTAAAAAAAAATTTGTGAAGTCACTTAAAAAAATTTGTGAAGTCACAAAAAAAATATGTGAAGTCACAAAAAAAAAGAAAAAATTTGTGAAGTCATAAAAAAAAATATGGCAAAATTTGTGAATGTACAAAAAAAAAATAGGAAGGCCCAGCAGCCTTCCATTTGCTCCCATTAAACCAACCAACACAATCAAAACAGATCTCTTTCATCAAACATCAACACACAAATCATACACAATGTCCATTAGTACTATACCAAAAATGCAATCAAATGTCACCCCAAATCATACACAATTTTTGCAATTGAGCAATAACAGAGCTCTTCCAAAATGAAATAGAAATTGAAACAGAAACAACAACAACAACAACAACATGACATGATCTATTCTCACGGCGTAGACGTAAAACGGAATCTCCGCCGGCCACAGCCGCTCCATGGCGGAGCTCATGGTGAAGTTGGTGGTGAGGTAGGAGGCGGCGGAGGCGAACGCCGCCCTCGTCAGTGGCAGAGAGAGGAGGCGGAGGAGCTCCAGCTGCCGCGCGCGGCGGATGGTGAAGGACTTCACGATGAACTGGATTGTCTCCCCTTTCCTAAATTGATGGCGACAACAGAGGGAGATGAGATGAGGAAGAGAGCGGCAGAATTGGGAGAAGTGGCGACGCCACTGCTGCTGCTGTCGGGAGGCGGCGACGCGGATTCGAGCTGCTGCTCTGAGGCGAGATTGGAGGAGAGAACACTAGATCTGGATGAACAGCGCACCAGATCTGCAGAGGCGAGGTTGGCGGAGAGATAGAGAGTGAGTGGAGGAGCAGGAGATACCGTCGGAGGTGGTGGCGGCGAGGTGGTGACTGCAGCGGTAGCGAGGCGGCGAGGAGGTGGCGGTGGCGGGAAGGCTAGGATTTATATATAGAGAGAGAGAGGTAGAGAGATATTTGAGAGAGGCGGCGAGTAGGTGGCGTAGGTGGGCCAGGATGGTGAAGTTGGTGGGGAGGTAGGCGGTGGCAGTGGCGAACACCGCCCTCGTCGGCGGTAGGGAGAGGAAGCGGTGGCGAGAAGGCTAGAGAGAAAAGGTTGAATAGTGAGAGAAAGAGCATATTTGAATAAGAGATAAAAATGAAAAGGTGAGGATAAGATGAGAATTACAAATTGTATAGGAGGGTAAAAAAGAGAGAAAGTGCTAAATTTTTAAATTTTTATAAGGAGTGCTAGATTTTGAAAAAACTATCTTAGAAGTGCTACTTTTTGGGAAATTTCTCAATTAACTAATGTGATAGAATGTATTATAAAATTTCGTACACGAGTAGTAATAAGGCACCCTAGCTCTTTATTATGTTCTTATAACAAAAAAGATTGAGAAGTATTTTTTTTATTGTTACCTTCCGAGTTTTGTGTGAATCATTTTTATTCAATAATAAAATTTGGGAGTTATTTACCATATAGTTGAATTTGTCAGAGACTTTGGATGTTAATTTCATATGCTTATTTGTATATATTAGGGATATTTATCGTTGTGCATGGGTATGTATTAATATGTTGAATTCCCTGATTTTTCTAATGGCTAAGGTTGTGTATATTGATGTTAGAATATTTATTTGGTGTTATATATATATATATATATATATTACCTTTTTAATACATTTATAAATTTATATACTCGTATAAAAATAGCACTAAGTGAAGTTTATGCATGTTTGTGTGCTTGGCTGATATGTGAGTCTGAATGTATGCTATTTTTCCTTATTAAATAAATTATTTGAATTGAAATCTGAATTAAGATAGATAGGTGATGTGATCATAGCTTGTCACAATGTAGATTTCTTTAATAATTGATGAGTTCTCTCTGATTGCATGTGTGTATGTGTCAGTATGCTTATTGGAGAATTTCTAGGTTCTTTAATTAGTTAGTTTTTGTTTTCATTAAAAAGCATGCGTCATGATACTTATTCATTTATAGGATCGGCGCGTGAGACTTACTAATTAATTTGCGAGTTTTCAGTTGAGTCGAGGAAGTTTAAGGTGAGGTTTTAAGTTACAAATTTTGTTTATCCTTATTATATATTTTGCACAAGTTATACGTGTAATATGCAGGCAAAGCCTTCGGGCTATTTACAAAAGCAGTTATAGCTTCCAGACTAATTACAAAAACAGTGTTAGTCTCGGGCTATTTATAAAAGTAGTTATAGCCTTTGGACTATTTACAAAATGAGTGATAGTCCAGGCTAATCGAGGTTACGAGGTTAAAGCTTCGGGCTATACGAGATTACGAGGTTAAGCTTTCGGGCTATACGAGGTTAAGCCTTCGGGCTTCGAAGAAGTGAAACATTGCTTTCGGGCAATGTAATGAAATTGACGGATTTTCCATGTATTTTCTTGTTGTGAATTATATAATCTGGATAAATGCCCCCACTGAGTTTAAAGTACTCACCCAATGCTTTTTTTAATCTTTTCAAGATGAGACTAGGGCGATGTGCGACGGAGCGAGTGATGATGGTCAAAGAGTCAAAATGAGCTTTATTTAAATGTCATTTATATAGTCTTCAGCTGTAAAAGTCTTTATTATTTTCATGATGTAGAAAGATAGTGTTTCCATTTATTTATGAAAATCGGGACGTTACAAGAAGCATCATAAAGAAAAGATGCTATGGAGGCCTGCCTCATCTGAAGAGACTTGATTATTTTATCCAAAGACTTATATTCTCTGGTCAGCTTACGATGCGTCCTTGCAGTCAAGGCATGTGCTCGAGCAGAAGGAAGCTTAGTAACTGGTACACAAGCCTTGTACCGCGTCTTCAGCTTCTGAACATGGCCCTCAATATCACGAAAGTGATGCACCTCATTGAACAACTTGTTGTTGAAGATGAAAGAACTTGGATCCTTTGCCCAGATATCACCATCACGAACCACTTCAGGCATTTGAGATTGAATTATCCTAAAGATCAAACTGGGATATCCCAAGCACCTCTCCTTTTCCAACTCCTCAGCATGGTTGGTCACATGCTCAAACACAATCTTTTCAAAGTTGAACTTCTTAAACTAACCAATCTTGAATAGAATAGTGGCAAGATGCTTACCCATAGTGGATGTATGGCCAGAAAGAAGCCAATTGAACACGGCGATCTTGTGCAAAACAGCAAACTTCACGGTGAGATGAATGCCACTAATGCTATCACTGTTGGTAGGCCAACCACGATAGAACCCATCAGTCAATCCCTTAGCCACCTCATCAATTGATATCTTTTCATCCTCATCATCGTAGTCATCACTATTAACAAAAGCAATGATAATTCCAGGAGAAAAATTAATATAATGACATCTCATATAGGTCTTGAAACACTTGCTCGAAGTTGGATTCTTGATACTCTTGGAGAGATTGCAGTAGAACTCAAAGACTATTGGTGCATGAACCTTCGAACAAGAAGTATTGTGTGTTCCCATTTAGTGTCTTTCAGCAGCTTCAACAACCAAGTATCCTCCAACGACTGAGGCTTCACAAACTTCTCCACAACAAATTTCTTTTGCAGCACCGTACCCTATCTCTCCTGGTGCTCATCAGATTTGAACTTCATAGTATCCATAATAGTAGGATGACGAACTCGAGGTGCTCTTGAAGCATTCCCAGTAGACTTGGGCGAATCGTGTCTTGAGTTTCCAGCATCACTATCTAAAGCATTTTCAGAGCCTGAGTCAATACCAATAGGCCCCTTGAACACTTGTTCCTTCCCTCTCTTTCTTTTGGCTGAACCTCATCCATCTTTCCTTTGCCCTTTTCCCATGGCTGCAACAACTTCTTCTGCCTGTTTTTTCAACTGAGCTCGTGTGTACATGGCAGAATTGGGCTCATTGATAGTCAAGAGAGGTAGAGCTGCTCCCCTTTTTCATTGAGTGGTCTTTTTGACCACTTCCTTTGCTTTGGCTTTTTAGCAACCTTCTTCTTCTCAGCATCCTTGGCAGGCTTCTTCTTTGAGGTATCGACATCGACTTCCTTCTTCTTTGCCTCAGCTATTTTGGCTGCTTTCTTCTTCGCAGCATCAGCAGCAGAAACGAAGATCTTCTTCTGCTGTTCAACATCGAAAACTAGAGTATCTTCTTTCTCCTTTTTCTCTTTCTTTCTGTTGCTCCTTCTCTTGTTCTCTTCCTTCCTTGTGAGTAGAGGAAGTCTTCCTTCGAGATCCACCAGTGGATACGGCCGGTTTTCAAAATAGAGAACTTTTTTACTGTGGCGTGGGATAGGGGGTGTCCCCACCTTGGTTGTATCTTCAGCTTCGCCTATTCAATAGCTCTCTCTTTGAACTTGATAAGTGGTGAGTTCATGGTTTCCTCTCCTACTGTTTCTCCTTCTTCCTCTGAGTCAGCAGCTACCATGTGGGAAAGTGACTTCACCGGAGACGGTTCTGGTGACGAATCTTACATAACCAACTTTCTTTTTGGTTTTGGACTTGTAGCAGGATTTTATGCTCCTAGATCAAGCACATAGGTGTCTCCACCATGAGAATCATCGGAAAACTCTTGAGAAGGTGGTGACTGTGATGATCTTTGAGATGCCATAGATAGAATTTCGAGAATGGAGAGTGGATTATAGAGAGAGAGTAGTTGTAGCAGCTAGAGTTTTGAATGTGGAATAAATCCTCAAATAAGCCGATATATACATATGGATAAAGATTAGAAGTTATATTCTATCTTAAGAAATAAAATCAAATCCTCCATTAATAGCTAATAGATAGATATCAAATTTGAAATCCAATCTTATCACAAAACGATCGGAAAATTTAAAATTTCAGAAAAGTAGCTCGAAATTCGTAGAGTTCTCTGCATGAGATGACCATTGCAGCTTTATGACATCATCATGCCATTGCCCGGATTTAAATTTATGTTCCATACTCTGAGCTACATTAAACTGGCATAGATTCATCAAAGGAAAATGAATACAAAAAAGAAAATACCAGAAAACTAAAGAAATCCATACACACCGTGCTTGCCATACAGAACCCCAAGCAGAGGGTCTCCCTCTGAAAATAAATCAGAGAGAACAAATTCCCAAAGCCATTCTTAATGATTCAAACTTCGAACCATCTATGGCCTTAGTGAACACATAAGCCAATTATTTCTCCGTAGTGACAAATTCCAAATTAAGCACTTTGTCTTCAACCAACTCTATTATAAAATGATGTCGAATGTTAATATGTTTAGTCTTAGAGTGGTGAATTGGGTTTTCGGAGATGTCTATGGCACTCTTGTTGTCACAATAAAGAGTGAAACCTTTTGACTCAATTCCATAATCTTCCAACATTTGAGACATCCACATAAGTTGAGTACATGTTGACCCCGCTGCAATATACTCTGCTTCAGTAGAAGATAGAGAGATGCTCACTTGCTTCTTGTTGTGCCACCCAACAAGATTATTGCCTACAAAGAAACATTCTCCCGAAGTACTCTTTCTATCATCTGGACTTCCTGCCCAATCTGTATCACTAAATCCAACAAGAGATGTTGTGTTGTCCTTAGCATACCATATACCATAGTCATTAGTGCCTTTCACATATTTGATAATGTTTTTCACAGCAGCTAAGTGACTCTTCTTTGGATCTACTTGAAATCTAGTACAGACACAAACACTGTAACTAATGTCCGGTCTACTTGTAGTCAGGTACAATAAACTGCCAATCATACTTCTATATAAGGATTGATCTACTGAGGCTCCATCCTTATCTTTGCTCAGTTTGACTGAATTTTCCATTGGTGTCCTTCGAATCTTTGCATTCTCAAGGCCAAATTTCTTGACCAATCCTTTGGCATACTTCGATTGAGATATGAATACTCCCTCCTCGGATTGCTTAATTTGAAGTTCCAGAAAATAATGTAATTCGGCAAACATGCTCATATCCAACTCAATTGTCATATGATCCACAAATTCCTAAGACACAGACCCAAATATGATATCATCAACATAAATTTAGATGAGAATTATACCTTTGCTGTCTCGTTTGTAGAACAGAGTCTTGTCTGGTCCTCCTCGTGTATATTCTTTGGATATGAGATATTTGCACAAAGTCTCATACCACGCCCTTGGGGCTTGCTTAAGACTATATAAAGCTTTGTTTAGCTTGTACACATGATCTGGGTAGTTTGGATCCACGAACCTTGGGGGTTGCTCCACATATACGTCCTTATGAAGAATACCATTGAGAAAAGCACTCTTGACGTCCATTTGATATAGTTTGAAGTTCAAGCAACATGCCATACCCAACAATAATTTGACAGCTTCTAACCTTGTCAAAGGTGCAAACGAGTCCTCAAAGTCAATATCTTCTTCCTGTGAGTATCCCTGGGCCACAAAGCGTGACTTGTTTCGAGTAATAACATCTTCTTCATTGGCCTTGTTATGAAAAATCCACTTGGTCCCAATAACCAGCACATCAATGGGGCAAGGGACTAATTCCCATACATTGCATCAAACAAAACTAGATAAGCTCATCTTGCATAGATGCGATCCATTCTTCAATTTGCAGAGCTTCCTTAACATTCTTTGGAAAAATAGTAGAGACATAACAAACATAAGCAAGATTTGCTACCATCTTAACATAATCTTGTTTGACATTTTGAGTCATTCTTCCAGCTCTAGGATCGCCAAACACATTGAAGATGAGATGATCATTTGATATTTTTCTAGATGGAGTAAGAGGGACAATAGCATTCTGAGTAGAGGGTACATGAGCAATATCTTGTTTGGAGGTGTGTGGAACAACTCGTGATTTAGAATTCCCCTCCTCAGATGTTGCTATACGTGGATCAATTTGCTCCTGGGATTTACTTGATTATAGCTCAGATGTTGGATCATATGACTCCAGATGATCTTTCTCTTTTTCTTCAGAGATGACATTATCATCAGTGAATGTCACGTTGATGGATTCCATTAAAGTCTTTGTGGTTTTGTTAAAAACTCTGAAACCTCTAATGTTTCTGGAATATCCCAAGAAGATAGCCTCAACTCCTTTATCATCAAGCTTCTTTCTTTGAATTCTGTCATTTAGAACGTAGAAAACAATTCCAAATATATGAAAATGCTTAAAGGTAGGTATTCTGCCTTTCCAATATTCATAGGCAATCTTATCTGTTTTGGGTCGCAGGTAGACCCGGTTCATAATGTAGCAAGCAGTATTCATTGCTTCTGCCCAAAGCCACTCAGCAACATCTTGAGCATTTAGTTCGCATCATCTCTTGAAGTGTGTGATTCTTCCTTTCTACAACTCCATTCTGTTGTGGAGTTATGGAGGCAAAGAATTCATGAGCAATCCTCTTCTCATTGCAGAACTCTCGAATGGTCCCTTTTCAAACTCCTTGCTATGATCACTTCTAATTCGCTTCAAAGGAGTTTCCTTTTCTACTTCCACTCTCAAACAAAGTACTTTAAAATACTGAAAGCATCACTTTTGTCACGCAAAAATTTAACCCAAGTAAATCTTGAAAAAACATCCACACATACCAGTATATACTTTTTATTGGCAATGCTTTCAGTAGGCATAAGACCCATGAGATCCATGTGCATTAGATCTATTATCTTGGAAGTAGTAATACCTTGCACCTTCTTATGACCAATGTGTACTTGTTTTCCAGCTTGACACAGACCACATACATTATTCTAAAAAATCTGCATGGAAGGAATATCCCTTGCAACTTCAACTTTAATCAGCTTCTTCATATTTCTGAAGCTGGACTATCCCAATTTCTGATGCCAAGAATCTGCTACAGATGAGCTGGCACGGTGACAAACTGTTTGAGCCCTGACAAGATAACATCGATCTGTTGATCTATCTCCAACTAGGTAGTTTTCCCCATTGGAGGTGACAAGGCAGCGTGCTAAAGTAAATCTCACATCTAAATCTTGATCACAGAGCTGACCAATACTTATCAAATTTGCTTTCATTCTATCCACCAAGAATACATCCTTCAAAGGAGGAAAACCTGGAACATTTAACGTACCTCTGCCAATGATGTTCAGTTGAGATCCAGCACCGAAAGTAACCGTGTCATTGAAACTCTTCTTTACATCTTTTAGAAATTTTGAATTCCTAGTCATATGCCATGAGCATGCACTATCCAGGTACCATCTGTTGTCAGCTCTTGCCCATAAGGCTGTGAGAAATACATAAGCCATATAGCTTCTCCTATTTCCTGGTCTTCGAGTACTGTGATTCATGGTTCTTCTCCGATCCTCCAGATAGAACTTGCATTTGGGCCTGATATGCCCTAGTCTTTCACAGCAGTGACATACTGGAGAGTAGTAGTCACTATAACCTTGATAATTGAAGTTCTGATTTTGACGAATTGGGACAGTATGGATGTTCTGGGCTTGTATCTGACGTTGTTGCCTTTCACGATGATTCCTTGTGACTGCTTGTGTTGGAGACTCCTTCTTTTGGACCTTGACATCCTGGGGTTTCTTAGCTTCTTTAACTTTCGCAGGCACAAATAAGTTCTTCTTTCTAGTATTTACTGGTCTCCATGTCTTATTTTCCTGATATCCCAGTCCAGCTTTGCTAGATGATGGTTGGCCTGCTTCAAGGATCTGATCAAGCTGAGCCATGCCACTGGTCATCATCCTTACTACCCTATTGATATGAATGATCTCATTTGCTTTGAGATCATTACCTTTCCCGAGTTTTGAATTCTCTAAAAGGAGAGCATTGTTCAATGTCTTCAGATTATCCCTCTCTTGGCAAACCTCAATTAATTGAGACTGAGTAGCTTTTCTTTCTTTTACCAACTCCTTGATCTTAGAGTTGAGTTCTTTGTTAGCACCTCTCACTTCTTCACATTTGTCTTTGAGGTTTTCATAGTGCTTGATTAGGGTGTCCTTGTCTATTTCTTCTTCATCACTTTCATCATAAACTTCATCAATTGAAAAATGTTCGGTGGTCTCTGAGGTAATAGCTACATGTGCCACTACATTAGGCTCTTCATCATTGCCACTATCATCATTTTGTTCATCACTAAGCGTGGAAACATAAGACTTATTCTCGCTCTTGAGAAAACATGGATACTCATTCTGAAAATGTCCATAGCCGTCACATTCAATGCATTTAGGCCTAGACTTTTTCGTTCTAGACTTTACTCCCTTATTTCTTGAAGAGGGGTTTGCACTTTCCTTCTTTGATGAACAATTGTTGAATCCTCATTTTAAAAACTTGCTAAAAAACTTGTCATAATTTTTTACTAGTAGTGCAAAAACTTCATCTCCACTGGTCTTGCTGGAAGGCTAGATACTGGATCAGAGTTCCAGTTGTGAGCTGTAAATGCTACGTCTTTTCTTTTTTCAGAGCATTCACTTTGTTTCCCCATCTCAAAAGCTCTGAGAGAGCTAATCAGCTCATTCAATTTAAGTTCTGAGATGTCTTTTGCCTCTTCAATTGTAGTTACGTTGTACTCGAATCTGAGTGGGAGAGATCTAAGAACTTTCCTGACAAGTTTTTCATTTGATATTTGCTCTCCAAGCTGGAAGCTTTCATTGACCAAAGCTAGGAGTCTTAAATGAAATTCACCAATATTTTCAGTCTTCTCGTTTCTCAGATTCTCAAATTGTGTGCTCAATTGTTGAAGCCTTTGACCTTTCACCTTTTTGTTTCCTTCGAAAGCTGTTTCAAGAATGTCCCAAGCTTTCTTAGCAGAAGTGCAAGTGGAGATTAGAGCAAATATCTCTACACTTACAACCGATTGGATTGCATTCAGGGCCTTTTGATTCATCCATGACCACTTGATCTCAGTATCATTCCATTCCTTTCTTACTTTTAGATTAGAAAAATTATGTTTGACTAGAGGGGTCCACTCTTTCTCTATGGCATTCCAGGCAGTTTCAGCAATAGATTGGATATAAGACATGATTCTTACTTTCCAGTAGTCATAGTTCTTCCCATCCAGCAATGGCGATTTCATCATCGCGTGTCTATTAGATGTCATTGTGGATCAGATGCAGCAACAAAGCTTTGCGGTTGTCCTGGGATCAACACGTGTGAAGTCGGTGTACCGCTCTGATACCAATTGAAATATTTAATCTAACAATTTATGCATATTAATTGTATTTGTCACTGCATTACTTAGCACAGAGATTAGCACATAGAATAACAAATATGCAAGTAAAGAACACACAAAAATGGTAACCCAGTTTAGTTAATCAACCATCTTGCCCAAGAGAAAATCAATCAACTATTGTAAGTTGCAGTTACAGACTTTTACATATATAGTTCATCAACCATATGAAGTCTCCTAACTCACACACTTTCCAATCCAACGTGAACCAACGATTGTTCAAGACGCACTCAAACAATCTAAGTTTGAATCGCAACCCAACGCTCACCTCACACCAAGTGTTTTATATGAAATAACACTCTCAAGTACAATACGAAAAATACTCACTCACGCAAGTATACTAGCTATGAATATAATAATATATAGGTAAGCAGCGGCAGGCTCGAAATAATGTAGGTTTAGATATATACAGGTCTTGAGAAACCCTAGATCATATCTTCACCGATTTGCCCTAGTTTCCTTATTAAATGAGACTTCCTTTGGAGGCTTGACTTGTGAAACAAATAAAAATATTCACCGTATAAGGTCTTCTCCGCATCATGAATGGATAAGGAAAAGATCTTCGCAATATCTGCATAAATATGGAAAGAATCTTCTAAATTTGTTCCAACCTATTCCACATGGATCTAGCTCTGACTGAAGCACAAAATCACCATTCTGTGTCACCACAACTTGTAACACTTCAGTCTGACCAACTTCTACATAAACTTTCCAACTTGATTGAGCTGCATGCTTGAATCTAATACATAAGTTTTAATCGCATCAACCATCTCATTGGTAGGTGCCAGGATAGCTCTGTCCTGGATAATTTCTAGACTAGACGCAATATTTACTACATCAGGATAAGTGCTTTCCAATATTTCCTTAGTTGGGTCGACTGCATCTCGTATCAGAATATCATATGATAATATCACATCAGCTTCTCCATCACAAGTGCTTTCACCAGCAATTCTGTCTCCTACATTAAGTATCCCTTCTGTTAATTTTCTTGTTTCTTCTTCATCGTATTCATATGCATCGGCTTTGTATTAAGAGAAAATATGCACAACTTTATAATATACTCCCTTCGACCCATTGATATTGTCATATTACTGTTCGGCACGGAGATTAAGAATAAAGGTTAAACGATAGAAAGTAGGTAAATCCTATTACTTTTAATGGATTTTAAAGGGTAAAAACTTTCCTTATTTAAAAGATAACAATATGAGTAAGACACCTAAAAAAAAAGATGATAATATAAGTGGGTCGAAAGGAGTATAAAATAATTATATTGTCGGAATCCATATATAACAAAGCTAAATTTCTATCATGATTAACACACGCCAATGCCATTATGCTTAGAGTATTTACAATTGAGAAAAGTCTCAAGCTCTTCAAATTGAATAATTCAAACTTATATTTTCATCCTTCAAATATGCAAATAGTTCCAAGCCACCTGAGATTCTAGGATAATTGTAATTTGAAGAAGTCAAAGATACTATTCTAATATTTTCATCGATTACAATCATTTATATTCCATTATAGCTTAAAATCTGTTTGAACCCATAGTCTCAAAATTCTGACAATAACAAATTTATTTTCTGTTTTTCCATAAACTGTCTTCAAATTGTTGCTATTAATATTTGGCGCAATTTCCTCTATTTTCTATAAATATATAAAAACATATAATTTTTTTATTACTAAGACACTATGCGTTGTTTATGATAGTTAAAAAGGGGCAATCTATATTGCCTATTCACAATCACCGAAAGCAAAAAAAAAAAAAAAAAAAAAAAAAAACAACAACAACAACTTTTAAATCAAATAATGAAGACGCAAGGGAGGTTGTTTAATTAATTAGCACGAATAATATGAATACATACATTACCTTATGAATCTTATAGTAAAATATCAAAAGATAATATATCATACCCTAGAAAGACGAAGAAAGAAGAATGACAAATGAACAAAAGAACAAAATAAAAAAATGTGCTTACCCAAGCAAAATTGAAATTAGCAATAACCCAATATTACCACGATGATGTCAGAGTTGTTGTAAAGTAAATAAAACAAGAACACAGAAAATAGAGAGAAAGAGAAAAGAGACGGCGCGAGAAGAAAGAATATTATTATTATTCTCAACTGTGTCAGTACAAGGTAGGGATAATAAGATATATATATATATATATATATATATATATATATAAAATAACATTAGATATGAAATAGAAAACTCATACCAATCCTACAAGTAATGTCCATATATAAATATATTATTCATAACACTATCCCTTGGACATTACGACGTGATGTTCATGTCTCATTAAGGATCTCGCTGAAAAAATCCTATGGGAGAAAAACAGTCGAGAAAAGTTCATGACATACGTTTATATATATGTTGCATTTGTTGCCTTGGTAAAAACCTTAACTAAGAAAACCATATGAGAAAAAAACTTAGTAAAGGGAAAAAGAGCACAACAAATTTAGTCTTTGAGGCTTGATATAGACCTTCAAGGTCCAATCTTCAAAAACTATTTCATAATATTCGCTCCCCCTGAAGATAATAATCTTCCAAGCCTACGCATCCCAATATTATAAGGGCATTCACAACAGTTGGCTTCGAAGCCCTAGGGCTATGGGTATTTTGGTGGGGTCCCAATGATTGATAGCCCTAGGGTGAAATTTTCACTATGGTAAAGCCCTACCCCTAGGGCTATCCAATGATTGATTATTTTTTTTAATTTTACTTTTCTATTTTAAAATAGCAATAAGAATAATAAAATACGAAATTGTATTGAAACATTGGAAAATTACAATACAATTGATACAAATTAAAAACTAAAAATTAAATACTGATAATTAAAAACTGAAAAGTAATAAAAATTACATATCAATATCCGGAAACCCGTATTTTTGCTTGAGAAATGCGCACACTTCACGGTGGTGCCTCAATTGTTCTGGCTCCATGTCGCTTGTTTTCCTCGTGTAGATGTCGTAGGCATGTTTGAAATCTTGAGTAGCCACAATTTGGCCCATATGTTGCTCGATGCCGCCGATTTTTTGCGCGGCCTCCACCTTCGGATTGACTTTTCCCTTTCTCTTCTTCGCCGCCTTTATGCCGATCGGACGGGTTAGCATCGATGACGCCTCGTTTGCTGATGTGGAGTTGCTGGAATGCCTTGTGTAGCCACCATCTGCACTAGTCTTGGAGCGCTTCGATTGGGTCTTAGTATTCAGATAGCAGAAAGTGGGAATATCCTTCACGACCTCCCACGCCTTCCGATTGATGAAATGTTTCCCACGGGTTGTATGATAAGCATCGGTGGCTAGCTTGTAGAGGTCGAGGTCGGTCCGCCCACTAGCATTTTCTCTCTCAAAGTTGATGTATTCCGCGTTGAATTTAGTAATTTCGGTCTTGGTGCGTTTCCACGCTGACCGAATGGCTTCTACACCACGAGGTTGTTGAGGAGCTATGAACTCGTTGAATTTCTCGGCAATTCTCTCCCAAAATTTATCGAGCTTTTGATAGTTTGAATTTACCGCATCAAGCCCGATATCAACATAGCACTTGGCAATCCACTTAACTTCATCCGGCGTGTAGTTGCCGCTTCGAACTCCGTGGTTAATTGCCGAGGCCTTTCCCTTGCCCTTGGCGGATGCCTTTTCCTTGGCCGGTGCCTTTCCCTTTCTGCGACGTGGTTCCGACTCCGGCTCCGGCTGCTCCTCAGCCTCCTCATTTTCCTCGCCCTCTTCTTCATCCTCAGGAACATCGTCATCGTCGTCATTGAGGTTGAATCCTCTAAACTGGCGATATGCAGACGGCGGTGTCTGGAAAGATTGGTAGCCACCAGACGGCGACGAGAATTGTTGGAATGGACCCGACAACGATGGCGAAGGACTGAAGTGGCTGAAGCCCGGTGATTGCGAGTACTGCCCAAATCCATAAGGCGAAGAGTACTGCCGATATCCAGTACCTTGCTGGGATGAAAACGACGGACTATTATCGGTGAATAATTGTCGTGAGGGAATTGGATTGGGCGATTGGAAAGAGGGACAAGGGTTTTGGGGAAAATTTTGGGAGTACTACTCGTTGAATTCATCATCTCCCATTTTTTAAGAACAAATAAAATTATAAGAGAATTTATTTGGAATGTAGAAATGAGAATGAAGAATAGAGAAGGTGTGGATATTTGAGGGATGAATGAGATGTATTTATAGGTAGAAAAAAAATAGCCGTTTGTTATTACCGTTACTGCATTTTTTATTATTTTTTTTATTTCAGATTTAAAAAAAAACTACAAAAAATGGGAGGAGGCGACGCGTGTCCCTCCTCCCCATCAAAACAGCCGCCTCGCCCCCGGGCTTCACAGCTTCTGGGCGCCATCCGCCGCGCCCGCCCGCCGCTGCTCCAACACCGATGCCCTCGTCGGGGCCGGGCGTTCTTCCTCCTAGCCCGGGCCACGCCCCCGCGTTGTGAATGCTCTAAACATATTTTTCAAATGTTGATGTAGGAAGAGATTTTGTGAATAAATCTGCAAGGTTTTCACAAGAGCAAATTTTTTGTACTATAATTTCGCCGCTCTTCTGGAGCTCGTGTGGGTAAAAGAATTTAGGCAATATATGCTTTGTTAAATTTCCTTTGACATACCCACTACTCATTTGTGCAATACAAGCTGCATTGTCCTCATATAGGACGTGAGAGAGTTCTCATTTATCGCAATACCACAAGATCCACGAATGTGTTGTATTAATGACCTTAGCCACACACATTCTTTAGCGGTTTCATGTAAAACGATAATCTCTTAGTGATTTGAAGATGTAGTAACTAGAGTCTGTTTGACAGATTTCCAGGAAATAGTTGTACCACCACAGAGAAAAACATAACCAGTCTGAGATTTAGCATCATGGGGATTAGATAAATAACCAGAGCCTACCAATGTCATGTCTTGATTTCTTCAATAAAATAAACCAAGATCTTTTGTACTTTGAAGATAACGAAGAATATGTTGAACACCATTCCAATGTCTCCGTGTAGGAGAAGCACTGAACCTTGCTAGCAAGTTAACTGTAAATGCGATATCGGGTCTCGTGCAGTTTGCGAGATAAAGTAGTGCTCAAATTGCATTCAAATAAGGAACTTCAGGTCTTAAAATTTCTTCATCATCTTCTTTAGGTCTAAATGAGTCTTTATCGCATCTAGTGATCGGACAACCATTGGTGTACTAAGTGGATGTGACTTATCCATATAAAATTTTTCTAATAGCTTATTCACATAGTTTGACTGGTGTACAAAAATTCCTTCAGGGAGATGCTCGATCTGCAGGCCGAGACAAAATTTGGATTTACCCAAGTCTTTCATTTCAAACTTCGTCTTTAAACATGAGCTAGCTTGCTCAATCTCTTTGCGTGTTCCAATTATATTTATATCATCAACATACACAGAAATGATATAAAAACCATTTTGTGCTCTTTTGATAAACACGTAAGGACTCATGTCATTGTTCATATATTTCTTCTTCAAGAGGAATTCACGTAGTCGGTTATACCATATTTTTCCGGACTGTTTTAAGCCGTACAACGACCTTTGTAATTTAACACTGTACATGCTGCGAGTTTCATTTTCCTTCATTTGAGGAATTTTAACCCCATCAGGTACTTTCATATAAATATCAGTGTCTAGTGACCCATACAAATATGCGGTCACGACATCCATTAATTGCATTTCTAAATTCCTAGTTGATGCTAGAGATATCAAATATCGGAATGTTATACCATCCAAAACAGGATAATATGTTTGATGAAAATCAATTCTAGGTCTCTACGAGAACCCCTGAGCTACCAATCGCGCTCTATATCTCACCACCTCATTATGCTCGTTTCTATTTCGTACAAACCCCCATGTATATCCTATTGGGATAACACCGTTTGGTGTAAGTGCTATCGAGCCAAAAACTTTCTTAATATTTATCGCGTTTAACTCTACCTCCATTGCTTCCTTCCATTTCAACCAATCAGAGCGCTTCCGGCACTCAACTATTGTTTTTGGTTCAGGATCCTGATTATCATTAGAAATGGTAAGGGCAATTGTTAAGGTAAACGTGTCGTCGACAATAATATCATTTTTATTATAAGTTTCTCCCGTATTCACAAAGTTCATAGCAACTTCGATATTAACATCAACCAGATCTTTGTCATTTCCCATAATATTGTTATCTGGCCGTTCCGCAGTCCTAATATTATGATTAGTTACTGCACTTTTAGATGTACAAGGATTATCATCTTCAGGATGATCCTCTTCAGGAGGTTGTTGGAGCGATATCATTTCATTATTTGATTTTGTGTGTCGGGAATTTTTATCTTTAGCACCAATAGGTCTACCACGCTTCTGGCGTTGAGGATAATCAGCTGATTTAGTTAGTTCACGTGGAATTTCAATTTTTTGTGGTGCATTTATAGCAGGAACATGAGATTTAGTCACTCCATTATGATCAGTAAATTCATCTGACAAATTATTTGCTAAATATTGCAAGTTAATTATCTTTTGAACTTCCAGTTCTGATTCATTAGTACGTGGATCTAAATATTGAAGATTCTTTTTATTCCATGAAATTTCTTGACATTGTGTTAAATTTGGGCTTTTGTCTCCCCCTAATATCGGGAAATGATCTTCATCAAAAATACAATCAGCGTACTGAGCAGTAAATTGATCCCCAGTCATGGGTTCAAGAAATTTAATAATAGATGGAGATTCATAACCTACGTAAATGCCTAGCTTTCGCTGAGGGCCCATTGAGGTACGCTTAGGTGGTGATATTGGAGTATACACTCCACAACCAAATATTCGCAGATGGGAAATGTTTGGTTCTTTACCACGTACTAATTGTATTGGGGAATAATCATGATATGCAATTGGTCGGATTTGGAGCAAATTAGCTGCATGCAAAATTGCATGTCCCCAACAAGTAACAGGTAAGTTGGATTTTTGTAACAATGGTCGAGCTATTAATTTTAAACGTTTGATTAATGATTCGGCCAGATCATTTTGAGTGTGGACGTAAGGAACAGAATGTTCTACTTTGATACCTAATGAAAGGCAATATTCGTCAAAAGATTTTGACGTGAATTCACCGGCATTATCCATTCGAATGGACTTGATGGAATAATCAGGAAATTGAGCTCTCAACTCAATGATTTTGGCAATAAGTTTTGTAAATGCTTTATTGCGAGTAGACAACAAGCATACGTAAGTCCATCAAGTGGAAGCAATCAGAACCATAAAGTATCGAAATGGTCCGACGCCGGATAAATTGGTCCACAAATATCCCCTTGAATTCTTTCAAGAAATGTAGAAGATTCTATTCCAACTTTAGTACAAGAAGGTCGTACTATAAGTTTACTCTTTGTGCATGCTTTACAAACAAACTCATTTGATAAAGATAGATCTTTTGTTTGTAAATTATGCCCAACAACATTATTAATAATCCGACGCATCATATTTTGCCCAGGATGACCCATGCGCTCATGCCATAGTTTAAAAGATTTGGGTATTTAAAATTCATACTTAGCGCAACATGATTATTAGGTCGAATGTGAGTGTAGTCCAACCCTGAGGAGAAAGAAGGGAATTTTTCTATAACTCGTTTTCGACATCCAACATCTTGAGTTATGATTAGAAACTCATTATTGTTCTCAGTTTTGGTTTCAATGTGAAAACCATTTAATCGGATGTCTTTAAAGCTAACAAGGGTATGTTTAGATTATGGATACAAAAGTGCATCATTTATGATTAATTCAATACTCATGGGGAGTATCAATGAAGCTCTTCCGGAGCCGACAATAAGGATATTGTCATTTACAATTGTAGTTACACTCCCCCTTTTTTCAGTAAGTGTTTGAAAATATTTCTTATCGGTAAGAATAGTATGTGTTGTGGCACTATCCACTAGACACAAGGTACTCACTTTCTCCATGGATTGCATATTGAGATTTTGTGGTTTCTATAAGCAAAGAAGGAAAAATATGCAAATAAATTAAAAATAAACAAAATTAAAAATCAAGTAATTCAAATATTCAAAACATCCCAAAAAATTTCAACAAAATAAAATAAACTAGAGTCATGTCCATTTTGCATAATCGAAAAACAAAACCATAAATTCTAAAAATGTCTAAATAGTCTGACAAAATAAAATAATTTTGATCTCCATAATCTTCAAGATCAAGTTGCATCAAATCGTCATCATCGGCATTAAAAGCCGTATTTGCTTTAGGCAAAGCATGATGTGATTCACCTTGAGTTCTCTTGCCCTTTTTGTCCTTAAGCATTCTTTGATATGCTTCCACAAGATGCTTTGGAGTGCGACATGTGCGGGTCCAATGACCCTCGCATCCACATCTATGACAAGTTTGTGCTTTGCTTTGGTTTGTTGCTTTTCTTTAGATTGTTGAGATGGACCATCCTTTTGTAAAGGGGGTGTCGTTTGAAAACCTTTTCCATAGCTTTTGAATTTAGCAACATTATTGTATCCACGGCCTCAACCCCCTCGATGTGACCAACCTCGTCCACCACGTTGAGACCAACTTGAATTTCCTCGACCTCTCTCTTGACCACCTTTATAGTTGGTAGCATGTGCTTCAGACACTGCTTGTGTACCAACTGGCCTAGCATTGTAATTTTTCATTAGTAGTTGGTTATGTTTTTCTGCTACCAGTAAGGCAGGAATAAGCTAAGAATGCTTAGTATAATTCTTGGCCCTGTACTATTGCTGGAGTACTAAGTTACTAGCATGAAAAGTTGAGAGAGTCTTTTCTATTAAATCCGCCTCTTTAATATCCTGAGTTTCAATTGTGACACAATACGGTGCAATGCAGAATTATACTCAATTACAGACTTAAAGTCTTGAAATCGTAAATTGAGCCAATCACAGCTTGAGGGAGAATGATTGCCTTTTGTTGGTCAAAGCGATCCTTCAGGGATTGCCATAAGACACCAGAGTCCTTTTCAGTAAGGTACTCATTCTTTAGGTCCTTATTCAAGTGATGACGAAGGAAAATCAATGCTTTCGCCTTCTGGGCGGAGCTACTTAAGGATTGTGAAACAATGGTTTCACTCAGATCACATGAGGCAAGGTATATTTCAACATCCAAAGCCCATGTTAAATAGTTACCACCATCAAGAGCAAGCTCGGTGAATTCTCTTTTGTTGATATCAGACATATTCAAACTATAACAAACGTGAAAAATAAATAATTTCAATTTTCAAGAGTAAAACAAACAATTATACACAATTATTCTTCTACTAATTCATTTAATATATAACAAACAATAGATATTATTATTGGAGACGATCCTTAAGACGTAATAATTTCTATCCCATAGGGAGAAGATCCTTAAGAAATTAATACATCTATCCCAATATATATATAACATCACACGAAAAATTTTAAAAAGCAATGAACACAACAACTCACAGAATTAAATCATAAATCTTTGATCTCTGTAAACAAGTAGCACAAATCATACAAATAATGGACAATTTCATTCATCAAGATCAACGGTCCAAATTCATCAAATTGTTTGCAATTTTCATTTATTTGTAGATTAATCTCTTACGCACAGAGTGATAATATACTACGTGAATTCACAGAAAAAAAAATAAAAACTTACATCACACTATTGGATTGCAACAAGATAAACTTACCACTTCGTTTAATTTTTAACATTATAAAATTTACATGTGCAGGCAGAAAAAGTAATGCAGTAGCAATTCATTTAAAAAATAATAACGCAACATATAATTTAAAATGAAGGGCAAGTGAAACGCAATACTTTATGCTGAAGAATTGGAGAATTTAAAACAAATACTTTACGTAATGGAACTTGAATCAAGAAAAATTAATAAGGCAATGGAACTTGAAGATAATAACGTAATTAAGCGGCAGATTTCCTACTCCTCCATCAACGTCAAAAGAAAAATATATGGTTTTTCATATATACAGTCATGGCGCGTCCACGCGCCCAACAATTTTTTTTTTTTTAATTTTTCGCTACACATTAATGTATATACATATATTTGTGGTCAATAGTTGATTGGCACCTAGCCCAGTGGCAAAAGTGGTGTAAAGAATGTCTCTCACCTGGGTTTGAATCACAAGTGATGCAAATCTTTTTTTTTTTTTTTGTTATATATTCTGTTGCTTTTTTCAGATTTTTTTCTTTTTTCTATTTTCTTTTGTTTTCTTTTCTTTACATTTACCTTTATTTGTTCTTTTCTTATTCTTTTTTTCTTTGTTTTTAGTTTCTTTTCCTTACTTTGTTCTCTTTTTTCTTAATTTATTTTGATTTATTTATAAATTAATAATAATTATTAGTTATTTTTACAAGTATTACTTTTGTTCAAGACAATTTTACTTTTATTTACGTAACTTGTACTTTTAGTTATTTGATTAAGTAATTATTGTCGTTAAGAAAAGTAACTATTGATATGAAGAAATGTAATATTTCATAATCATTACTTTTTTCACGACAATGTTTACTTTTATTTACGACAACGTATACTTTTAATTATTTGATAAAGTAATTATTGTTGTGATTAAAAGTAATCATTGACATGAATAAAGGTAATGTTTCAAAAATATTACTTTTCTTCACGACAATATTTACTTTATTTCACTACAACTTGTACTTTTAACAATTTGGTCAAGTAATTATTATCGTAATGAAAAATAATCATTGATATGAACAAAGTAACATTTTAAAAATATTACTTTTCTTCACGACAATATTTACTTTTATTCACGATAACTTGTACTTTTAATATTTCGGTCAAGTAATTATTATCGTAATGAAAAATAATCATTGATATGAACAAAGGCAATGTTTCAAAAATATTACTTTTCAAACGTAAATAATTTTAAGAAAATGAAAAATTGAAAAAATAAATAAAATGAATAATAGGACACAACACAATCAAAGAAAAATTAAGAAAAAATGGAAAAATAAAAATGACTTAAAAAAAAGATAATGTGAAGAATAAATAATTTAAAAAAATAGAAATAATAAATAAAATGAATAATAAGTAGGAAACAACATAATGAAAAAAAAAATTTAAGAAAGAAACGAAGAAAGAAAAAACTAAAAATAATAAGGCTTTAAAAAGTGAGTAAATTCTAGTGCCTATAAGTTAATTTATGTACGTCAAAATGTACTAAAGAGACGACAGCCCAATGGCCTAGCGCTGCAACTTAAAGCCTTGAGGTTCTGGAGGTCGCGTGCTTGGTTCTTGTTGAGCGCAGCGCTTATAATGTTATTTTTAAATTGAGCGCGGGTCAGCGGGTCAAAACCCGACCCGTCTAACCCGGTTGCATAGTATAAAACAGGTGCATGGAAACACACCTCTATTTGACATTTGATATACCTATTTTATTATAAATTTGTTGTAATGAATTATTATACAAGTAGAATTAGAATATATATTATTGTTATGAATAAATAATGTTGAAAATACGAGAATAAAGATAAATAGGAATAGACAACCGTGGACACGCCAAGTAGTGCAAACATAAACCTCATTATAATCATCATAGTATATATAATAACGAGGTTTATGTACGCACTACGTGACGCGCTCAGGATTCACTGTTCCTATTTATCTTAATTCTCATATTTCCTGTATTATTAATTCAATATATCAATATATATGTATAAAAATAAATTCTCTATATATCATATATATCCTCTCAATTTATTATATAATAATAATAATAATAATAATAATAATAATAATAATAATAATAATAATAATAATAATAATAATAAAAAAGGTACATATCATCAATATACGAACTATTAGTTCATCATAATATATTCTAATATATCATCAAAATTTATACCCAATCTAGATCAAACTCACGCCTCATACATATCATGTATTTTTAATATATTACACAATAATATATATGAAATTCTTAATATATATATATATATATATATATATAGAAAGAGACATGAGAATAAATATTATTGACGAGGCTGTCGTTCGCACTCTCAAAATGAATTTGTAGCGTATCCTCACAGCTATATAGTAAGCAAGTAAGTACAGGGTCGATCTCAAAATGAATTTGTAGCCTATCCTCACAGCTATATAGTTAGCAAGTAAGTATAGGGTCGATCCACAAGGAGTTGAATGTCACTGTCTCTTGAAATCTTCTCCACCTGTTCAGAAAAGTTGGTTTTGCTATCTTGGTTACGAGGGCTCTCTTGCCCAATTCGAGAACTCAATAAACATTGAAAAGTAAACAAGGAAGTTTGATCAATAATAAAAAGGACTTGGTCTGGATCTAGACATTGTTAAGTGAAAACTCTGCTTGGTCATTGGTGCAAATATATTCATTACATGCATGCATCGTTAGTTATGGGACTTGAATGCTGAGATCTCTTTTTACTCGTCACGCTCTTAACAAACCCTTCCCTTACCAATCCTTACTTAGTTGGCGACGCACCGCCGGCTCCTACCTTGGGCAATACCTCTGTCGGAGTCATCGTTCAGTTTCTTGCCCAAGGAGCATTTATCTCTAGAAAGGCCCAACAAGGAATCATCACGTCTAGTCCAATAGGGTAGACACCTTCCTCTAATGTCAATCGATCTTAACCAAGAAGATGTGGAAAACACTCCTACTTCTCAATTGATTGGCGATCTAATATATCCTAAGTGATTAACGGCCTATTAATCTCTTATTCGTATTATTTCATATTGGAACAAGCTCATTAACATTATGGGAACACATGCATATAATTATCTAGCACAATTTAGACCTCTCAAGTATAAGTTAACACTCAACTGCCTTGCCCAGATCAAGTATAAAAGCTTAGCTAGTCATAATCATAAAGTAACGAACATGCGAATAGAAGAAAATCATAAACACTATATTAAAACTTACGAAGTATTTGCAGGAATTAAACACGGCCAAAAGTGCCGATAAACTGAGTACGAAATAAAGTATGCCCTTAGGACTTATTTTTCTCCTCACAAACTCTCGATGAAATTACAGGGAAAATAAAGCGTGAAAGACGGCGTGTGCATACTGTCGCAGGGCTTCGATTTATATAGGTGAGTGCTTAGGGTTTGGGCCCCCTAGTCCTTAACATGGAAGGAATCCACGAGCTACCTTGGGATGCAGGTATCACTTGATAAGCTCGACCCCAACAAGGCAAGTCACATCTATCTCCAAGAGATCCCTTGCGGATCCTAAATCTAGTCGGATAAGGAAAGATATTTAAGTTAGATCATTTTTTCCTTATCCTTCTAGACCTAGGAGAGAAACTTCGCCTGTTGACCACCACACTCCTCCTATCTGTCTTGATCAATATAGCTCTCCCTGGCCTGCTTCCATAAATGCTGCTTCTTTTCCCTGTTTTTCCCAACTTCCACCTGCAAGGCAGCAGATATCCTCCTGCCCAATATATGTCCTCCCAGACATAGAAACAAGACAAAACACACACAAAGACTCGATCTAGATTACCTAAAAACAACACTAAAATGACACAAAATATGGACTCATCAATTATCCTAAGAAATGAGAATAGATCTCCACCATAGATCTATGGATGATGGAGAGTCAAGATTTGGCCTAGTCAAAGTAGGTCAAACTCGGGTCAACCCGTTAATTTTTTTTTTAAACGGTTACCCAAGATGCACAACTTCACATATTCGGATACACCACTCTATATAACTAGAAGCACCACTAAGTGCATTTAGATGCACAAGATTTTCAGTTTTTTTTTTTTAAATTTATTTTAAGGGGTCACCCATGATGCACCACTTCACATATTCGGATGCACCACCAGATTTGTAAAATCTGTAAAAAAAAATGAAAAAAAAAAACTGAAAAAAAATCGGATGCACCACAATGTGTAACCAGATGCACCACACAGTGTAACTAGATGCACCAAATAGTGTAACTAGATGCACAACGTTTTACGAAAATAAAAAAAATGAAAACAAAACTAGTGCATCTTAATGCATTTAGTGGTGCATCTCATTATATAGTGTGGCGCATATGAATACATAATGTGGTGCATATGACCTGACTATAAGAAAAAAAAAAGACGAAAAAAAAACGAAATAAAAAAAAAACTTAAAATCTTGTTCATCTCAATGCACTTAATGGTGCATCCGAATATGTGAAATGGTGCATCCGAATATGTGAAGTGGTGCATGTAAGTTGAACGTTTAAAAAAAAATCGAAAAAAAAGTCAACGGGTTGACCCGGCTTTAACCAGGCCAAATCTTGACCCTCCATGTAGATATAATCAATGGTTGAGATTAATTTCTAATTCTCACTTTAAGATCCCTTTGCATGAGAATTACTCCCTATATATATATATAGGGATGGGTTCCCATTAAAAATCCCTTTAAAGTGAGAAATGAGAATTAATCTCAGCCATAGAAAATAAGGGATGAATGGTCAAATTTAATCTAAGAATTTAAATTAAGAAAAAAATGAAAACAACACGGAGGGATAATTTCGTCAGATCCAAAAACTGAGAAATAACCCCCCCACCCTCGAGCTCCTCCTTCCGCATTCAAATCATTGAAGAAGAATGTCTCCACCAGAAATTTCTGAAGGTTAGTTATTTGAGAAATCTTTGTTTAAAAGATTAAATCGAATTACAATTTCTCAATTCAACTTTCTGTGCATCGATTTAATGTCTACAAATAAGTTTTTCCATTTTGTGTGATAAATCTTGAACTAACAATATAAACTAGAAAAATAGAATTTCATATTGTTCTGATTTTGTGAATGTATGATATTGCAAAAGAAAATGGATTACAGTAGAGTACGTTAGTTGCATGAGAATTGGGGATTGCTATAGATTTGAATTTTGTTGCATCTAATAAACAAGTTTAGGGGTACGTTAGTTGCATGAGAATTGGGGATTGCTATTAGGGCTGGTTCGGTATACCATACCGGGGTTTTTCGATCATACCGCATACCATACCGAAACTTTCGATATGCATAATTTAATATTGATACCATACTAAACTTTTCGGCATACCGAAGTTCGGTATACCGAAATTTCGGTATGGTTCAAAAGGCATACCGTTATCGTACCTTATGTTCGGTATACCGTAAACGTACGGTATTTCGAAAATATGAACATCAAATATTTAAATTCCAAAAAGCATAGAAAACACTTAATACTAATAATAATTATCTTCAACAAGCAATTAAGTCAAAAAAAGTTAAAATAAAATCCAACGTACAGTTTAACATCACAACAACAATTAATAATTTAACATCTCAATTCTCAACAGCAGCAGCACAATTGAAAATGGGTTAAGTTGATATTATTAATTAAATATAATGAATAATTCATTAATAATTTAATATATATATATACATATATAGTTATATAAATATATCAATTTATATATAATTGTTTAGAATTTTTGGCATATACCAAATCTTCGGCATATACCGCGATTTCGGTATGTACCAAATATCCGTATTTATTGAAAATTTCGATTTACCAAACTTTCGGTTCGATACGGTATACCGTGGTATTTGAAATTCATATACCGCTACCATACCAAAACCTTTCGATACGGTATCATATCATACCAAAAATATGGTATACCTTAAGTTCGGTAAAATACGGTATTTTTCGGTTCGGTTCGATCGGTATATCGGAATTTTGGTATTTTAGTCCACCCCTAATTGCTATAGTATTAAATTTTGTTGCATCTAATAAACAAGTCTAGTGCATCTTATTTGGTTTTACATAATTACAATGTTAGTTGAATGATTTTGAATATAGGCTTGGAATATAATGCATGTTAATATCCACTGTAGTGCATTGCATTACTGAGTATGGTGCATCTAAACTTATATGTTTGTAAAGTTTAAAGACATGAATGTAGGTGTTTTGCATCTGAATTGTGAATCTGGTGCATGTTGGTAGTATTTCTGGTGCATGTGGGTATATCATTCTATTTCAATTAAGATTACAATAATAATTGAATGTTATTTGGTTTGTAATTCCATCCATATGATTGCATGTATTAGGTGTATCTGAATGCCTGTTAATAGGAATTGTGGTGCATCTGAATATTGCTATAACATGTTGATACCTACTGTAGAAGGACATGTTCAATTATTTCCTGATTGAACACAATCTGATTGCAAAGGCGGAGGAACTGAGCAAGAGAAAGTACACCACCTTACACATAAAATTGGGATATGAGCACAATGTCAATAGCAGTGCAATATACACAATGAGACACATGGAGACGTTCATGGGAGATCCGGTAATAGGTTGGAGTGCAGGACTGATGCCAAAATTAAAAAGACAGATAAAGATTATGAGGATCAAGTATTGTGCAACTATTCTAAGTTGCAAGAAGAACAAGTTAATGGACACGATCAAGATAGAGACTTAGTTATACTACAAGGATAGATGTGGAAGCGGAGTTTTCAATGCACAGTAGTGGTTAATGAATTTAAAATGATTTGATACATGTCTTCAAAACAATGAAGTTTTTGTTAGGAAATGTTGATACAATTTCATAATTTTTGATTGGATATGCAATGTTGATATAATGAGATAGTTTTTGATTGTATGATGATGATGATTTGTGGTATATCAATTAATGCATTAGTAATGCATCTCTAAAAACTATGTGGTGCATCTATCATTATTGCGCGGTGCATCGGCAATGAATTGTGGTGCATCTAATCAGAAACTAATCAAAATATCAGTCAATGACTATATGAAATAAATTTAGACAATGCATGTTATTTCTCGCCCAAAAAACAGAAGCATAATCAAATTAATGTTGTATATCAACACACAAATAGATCGAAAGTGTTGTTTCAAACACAACATCCAATATACAAGATCCGCAATGTAAAAAGAAGATAATACAAGAAAAACAAACAATATTTCTTTTCTCTATCACAATTTCGTGCATCTTGATTTGGCATTTTCTTTTTAATGACTTCAATCAACTACCGCTTCATTTTCAAACATCTTCTTCTCTCCACCGTCAACTAACGAGCTGCCATAAATATTGATATCTTTTTCTCCTAATGACCTCAAATTCTACAATAAAAACATATACGATCACTATTGTCATCCAACAGATTCAATATAATTGTACAATTTGAGAATTCACAAATGAATAAAAAAGTACAAATAATAAGAGAATAATGTTGCTACAAAAGAGGCATCCACAAATCAATCAATTCCTAGGATCCCATCAACAAAACCTAATAAAACTACCAACAAATTTATCAATCCAACAATCAAGAATTTTATAAAATATATCTAATTTATTTCTTTTAAATTCCTTTTTAGACACTAATAGGAAGACAGTAAACACCATAGTCAAGTAAAGAAGTCAAACACACGAAGATGCTACATTCTGTAAGTGGATTCAAAAGCTTAGCTTGTATATTTGTATATGTAGAAACATGAAACGAGATACATTTTGATATGCACTAAAGATGTTGATAAAATCTCTTGTGAAGGATTTCTATCTTCCTTTGAATTCCAGTTTTATGTAAAATATCTTGTAGTGCCACCAAATTCGCATGATATACACAAGCAGATTTCAGTTTATACATGATGCGCCATTGTTATTAAATATGTTACATTAATCTAAATATATATATGTAATGGCGGTGACGAGTAGTATTGTGCCAGAAAATCCAAGAGAAGGCTTGAGATCATCACTATACTCAAGAATATAAAGACTAGATTTGTGTAATACCCCAGATATTTCTTCCGACGAAAAATAAAAATTTTCTAATTTATTAAGGCTTTGCACGTCTAAGTTAAGGATTTTCAATTCTAAGACAAACGGTGAAATTCGTTTTTGAAAATAAATTCTAGAAGTCGGTTGAACGACTACTGTATTAGGGTTTTCGCGTCCGATAAAATTTTTACCCGAAAACTCAAATCGAGAAACCGTCTGATTTTGCATTCACTCTTTTTGCGAGACGAGTAAGTTAGTAAAAATCCGTTTTTATTATTTTTCCGGACAAAATTTGGACTGTGATGTCCCGACTTTTTATCGATTTTGAAAAATGAATTATGCTTTTCGAGTGTGTGATTTATTTCTAATCTAACAGTCGAATTAGATTTCGCCGAATACGTAACCGACTAAGAATTTATTTCTCGACTTTTATAACGTCATTCTAGACCCGGAAACGAGATATTCCGGCTTAAAAATCACTCCCCAAACCGCCATGCATAGGTGAGTCATCACCTTGAGATATTTTTTTCCTACTTTATGCTATAGTAATACATGAGTCATCAAGCCTTAGTCATCCTTCTACCTCCCCACTTCATTACCCTCCCCCCCATCTCCATTCTCTCTCATTTTTCTCTCTCAAATCCTCCATTGAAGTCATCTTCTTCAAGCTTTCTCAAGCTCACAAGTCTCCCGTCTACCGATCGATTTTATTTTCGAGATCATATTCGACAAGGTAGGCACATCTTCTACGATATGAACCGAACAAAAACTATATTCCATCTACTTGATTTTTTGGAAAAAAAAATAGAATTGAAGTAGGATGATGCACCCTTGTTTAATTCATGATATAGTATGTATAGAATTAGGTTTTATGGATCGAATCATGAAGAAAATCATCCTTTCCCTTGATTATGTAATTACCGAAATTTTTGTAAGATTTAGGGGTTTTTGTTAGTTCGATTTTCTTGTTGTTTGATTGATGAATTAGTGTTCTACATGCTGTTAGTTGACTACATGAATTAAATTAGAATTTTCTAAAAATAAAAATGAAAGTGTAAGAGAAGAACAAGTGAGGTTTTGATGAAGAAGATGATATGATATGCATGATTGGTTAATGGAAATGAGATGTAGGATGATTGAGGATGAATATATAATTTATTGAGATTTTTCTAAAAATAAAACGAGAAACGTAAGAGACGGAAACTTGCCGATAAGTTGAAGCTCGATAATGTTTTTAGAATATGGTTTACATATTAGTGATGCTTGATAGATAATGATCGATGTTGTAAAATTTGAACGAAAACGGAGAACGTAGGATTTTCGTTAAGAGACGACGAATCGACGATAAGTCGAGAATGAATAATGATTTAGGTTTGTGATTCGAACCTATGATAATCTTGTTAGTTGATGATCGTAACCGTAAAATTTGAGCAAATTCTAAGAAGGTTCGATTTTTAGTAAGAGACGAAGAAACGAGTTTAAAAGCCGATAGAAAAGTCGAATAAGGAAAACCAATTTAATAATAATGATTGTTGTTGTTTGACGAACGATATTGTAGTTGACGACATTTCCATCCGATATACGAGATGATTTGAGTTTTAGTTAATAAACGAGAAGTTGTTGAACAAAATTTCCTCCCCCACTCTCATTTCTCTCCACTCTCCCTCACACGTCTCTCTCTCCTCTCTCTTCTCTCCCCCTTCGCCGACATCACTACCTCTCTCTCTCTCCCTCCCCTTTGGCGATACACACACACACACATCCATTGTTGATCAAGGAACCAAGCTCTAGAGTTGCGTGGAATCAAGCTTCGATCATCCTCCTTCCCGAAGACACGTAAGCTCGATTATCTCCTCTCTTTAGTGCGCATTTCAAGCTCAAGAAATTCTCCCTCCCCTCCTTATTTGTTCGACCAAAATAGGTCCAAGGGAAAGGGATAAAGTTGTCTTGGTTTAGGAAGTTAAATCCTTGATCCTTGTTTGAAAAATAAGCATAAAAATTCAAGAGGAAATCTTGATCTTCTTACTCCTTAAGAGTGCCAAAAATGATGGTATTGGAGAGGAAATTTCAGTCTTTGTTTTTAACCATGATATTCTTGTTCTTGCATGAATATATATATATATATATATATATATATATATATATATATATGAAATTTGAGGGAGAAATCTCTTGATTTGTGTATAGATATATACCGAAAATTTCCTTAAGTTTTAGGGATTTTCATACCTTGATTGTTATCATGAGTTTGATGATGGATTTGAGCTCTAGAAATTAATCTAAGAATGTTTGTGTGATCAATTACAAGAAGTTGAATTTCTTGCTATTTTTCCCCAAAAATTTCGATGGTTTTATAGTATGAAACTAGAATACCACCCTGTGCGATGCACGTGAACACACATAGAGATTTTTCATGTGTTCCAATTAGCGATAAGGCTTGCTTTACAATATCTAAGAATCTGTTGATCAATATTAGAGATTCATCATACTTTATATCTAGGAATCTGTTGATCAATATTATTTTGGTAATTTGGTAATTCCATTAATGATTAATGTAATACGTTTTCCTTTTTTTTTGTTGAGAAAATGTAGTAAGTTGTTTTTTTGGTAAATTTGGTAATTAGCGATAAGGTTTTCTTTACAATATATCGTTCGGTACACATGTATACGATAAAACAACTTACTACATTTTCTCAACAACAAAAAAAAGGAAAACGTATTACATTAATCATTAATGGAATTACCAAATGTACCAAAATAATATTGATCAACAGATTCCTAGATATAAACTATGATGATCGACCATAAAAGTAGAGACCGTAGTAGGGTAGTTGTATGGGCCAATAAAGATGTGGTCCCAATTATTTAAAAATCAGCAAAATCTTTGCAAAAGAATTAATAAATAATGTTTAGAGTTAGTGAATATTTTGGCGGGAAAATGAATTAGACATTTGGTTTTGCTTTTATATATATATAGATTAGAGATTTTAAGTGTGTGTTCTTGATACTTGAATTGAGGATTGGTGAATTTGAGTGCTTAAATGTAAGAGAAGAATGACGAATTGAAGAGTACGATTTGTTTGCTATTTTACTTGAAAATTTCGAAGTATATGCATGAGTATAGTTGATGATTTTGTCTTAATTTTGATGAGTATGGATATAATTATAAGTTATGTGATGTTATGAGCATGATTAAATGAGAAATTGAGAAGCATGAATTTTTATGCATTTTCCCCCAAACAATTTGAACTACTTGGGTAAGAAATTGGATGATTTTTTATGTTTGTTAAGTTATATTGTTAACTAGATGATTGATAAGTAGGGATGTGCACGGACCGAACAGGACCGAAAAAACCGGCCGAACCTATAGATTTTGGCCGGTTCGGCTCGGTTTTTATATATATCGGTTTTTGGCTCGATTTAAAAAATTGGCATATTTTAGTTTTCGGTTCGGTCCTCAGTTTCGATAAATTTGTTCGTTCAGGGACCGAACCGACCGAATACTCAATAATTAAATGATTTATATATATAATACAAAGTGTAAAAAAAAACCCTACCTACATTCTGTTCGGCCGTTCTCTCTAATCTCTCGCTCTCTCTCTACTCTAAATCACCCCTCCGGTCGTCCTCCGCTTCTCCCGTTCTCCGGCCACCGTCGCACCAATCACCACTCTGCCTCCGTCCTCCGCCCAAGGCACCGCTGTGCTTCTCCATCCGCCGCCACCACTCCGCCTCTGTCCAAGGCCACCACTCTGCTGCTTTGATTAACTGATAAAGAATGGGTTGTGTCTTTATCCTCTTCGTTTTGATTATAAGATAAGATGCAGTGGTCTGTAGCTTGTCATGTTAAGAAAAATAAGAAATGATGAAACATTTAGCACTACTGGGTTTGTATGTGTATGTGTTTTCTTGGACAAGCTAGTAACTATTAGATCCTTAAGCTTCTTCCATTATTACTCTTTCAGTTTTGTTTGGTTATGGAGAATATTAATCCTTCCAAAAAACTTGTGATTTATTCTATATATTGTTAGAAATCACAGTAAATTGAGGCCAGATTAACTCTTTTTTTCCTTTCGGTTTAAACATAACCGGCCGAACCGACCGACTGCTTTCGGTTCGGCCCAATTTCGGTGCAAAAAAATTTTCGGCCCGGCCCCGTCCAAAATATCAACACTCGGTCGGTTTATCGATTTACTAAATTTTGGTCGGTCGGCCGAACCGACTGGCCGATCCACACCCCTATTAATGATAAGTGAATTTGAGACTATAAGGAGCTTAAGTTTAAGAGCAATCGAAGAAAGAAACTCGTTTGCTAAAAAGTTTGAAAAAGTCGAACAAAATGAGCATAAGAACTTGTGATATTTGTGATTCATGTGTTCTAAGTGTTAAATTGAATAAGGATTAGTGAAATTAAAATTATTTGAGGTAGAATGAAGCTTAGAATTATTAAACTCGGATGCCTATGAAGAAAGTCCTAATTTAATCGATGAAATTGAGCATAAAATGAGAATGTTTGGTAATTGAGCTCGTGTGTAATACCCCGGACGTTTAATCCGTCGTTGAAATAAAAAGTTAGCTAATAAATAAGGCTTTGCACGCCTAAGTTAAGGATTTTCGATTCTAAGATTTACGGTGAAATCCGTTTCAGAAAATAAATTCCAGAAGTCGGTCGAACGACTACTGTATTAGGGTTTTCGCGTCCGGTAGATTTTTCGTCCGAAAACTCAGAATTAAAAACCGTCAGAATTTACATTCACTTTTTCTTCGATACGAGTTCACCAGAGAAAGTTAGTTTTTATGATTTTCCGGGCGAATTTTAGACTGTCTAATCCCGATTTTTTCTCGGATTTTGAAAAACGAATTAGGTTATCCGAGTACGTGATTTATTTCCAATCTAACGGACGAATTAGATTTCGTTGAATTCATAACTATCTAAGAAAGTATTTCTCGACTTTTATAATCGTCGTTTAAAGTCGGAAACGAGATATTTCCGTCAAAATTTTCGCAAACAAACATGCCCTTAACGACTCACCCCATAGTTAGATTTTTTTTAACACTTTATGTATCTAATATAGTGAGTTATCTGTCTCCCTCCTTTCCCTCTCTTTACCGCCCCCTTCAAGCTCCCTTTCTCTCATTTTTTCTTCTCTTCTCCTCCATTAAAGCTTCAACATCCAAGCTCTTCTCAAGAATACAAGTCCTCCGTCTACCGATCAATTCCATTTCCGAGTTCGTATTCCGCAAGGTAAGAACATCTCCTACGTAATGAACCGAACAAAGTCTTGATTCTATCCATTTCAATTTTTTTCGAAACCTAAGAGATTAAGAAGCATGTTAAGTCTTGTTCGATTCATGCTCTAGTATGTTTAGAATCGAGTTCTATGGATCGAATCATGAAGAAAATCACTCCCCTTTGCATTTTGTAATTACCGAAAATTTTAATAATTTTAGGGGTTTGATCGTAGTTCGATTTCTTTGATGTTTGATCGATAGATTAGTGATCTACATGTTGTTAATTGACTATATGAATTGATTTAGATTTTTCTAAAAATAAAAGTTGAAAGATAAGAGAGGAAGAATGCATGATTTAGTGTAGTAAATATTATGATATGCTCGATTGATTAATAGAAATGAGATATACGATGTATGAGGATGATTATATATTTAATTGGGATTTTTCTAAAAATAAATTGAAAAATATAAGAGACGAAAATGCGTCGTTAAGTTGAAGCTCGATAATGTTTTGATAATATGGTTTGCATATTAGTGATGCTCGTTAGGTGATGATCGTTGTTGTAAAATTTGAACGAAAACAGAGAACGTAAGACTTTTAGTAAGAGACGAACCATCGACGATAAGTCGAGCATGAATAATGTTTTAGGTTTGTGATTCGAACCTTTGATAATCTTGATAGTAAATGATCGTAACCGTAAAGTTTCAACGAATTCTAAGAAGTTTCGATTTTGAATAAGAGACGAAGAATCGAGTTTAAGAGCCGGTAGAAAAGTCGAATAAGGAAATCCCTTTTATTATTAATGATTGTTATTGATTGACGAACAATATTGTAGTTAACGACTTTTCCATCCGAGAAACGAGACGTTATGAGATATAGTTAAGAATCGAGAAGTTGTTGAACGAAATAGAAATTGAAGTTTGTTTTGGTATAGTAAATGGTTAGTTGGAAACGACGAGGAAGTGCTCGTCGTTTGTAAATCAAAAGTCGTGAATATGAACCCGATTAAAGGATACTGTACGTAGACTGTTTTGGGATGAAAATTTTGTGAAAATAAAAGTGGAATAGCAATAATCAAACCTAGGAAATCGTGCGTCGAGATTTGTCGAGCATTAGGGTTTCGCGCGACTGTTTTGCGACGTTTCACGGAAACTGTCATAACTTTTAGCTCGCTTAACGAAATCAAGATCCGTAAATTGGAGAGTAAACTAGACACCCGTACCATTCTTTTAGTATAAGATTCATCTCCTGTTTTCGTATGCTCTGTTCTGTATGAACTTACTGACTGTGCAGTGAGTATCCAAAGTCTAGTTTCCTAAGTTGAATCCTTTTCAACTTCGTTCCTTGTGAACTTTTAAGTCGTTCTAAGATATCGACACCCTTTTACCTACTGACCTAAGTGTCGAGCAGTGTTCCGAGTCAGTTGTAGACGAGAATAGATCGAAGTCTCGTCTATTAATTAATCAAAATAAAGTAGTAAAGTGCAAACGCCTAAAAGACTAAAAATCGGTTTCGATTTCCTGTTTCTTTTATCGATTGCGTTCAAGTTGCTTAAGTCTGTTTCTTTATGATAAAAGGAGGAAGTCAGCACCGAGGTTAGGACGGAAGACCAGAGACGGAAGCTCGTTTAATAGTTCTGTAATCAGTCAGGTGGGCTTTTCTATATACGAAAATAAAATGAGCAATGCTCGAAAATCTTTGTTTACAAGCTTTGATAATTGTATTTTCAAACGTGATAATCAGAGCATGAAATGATTTGTTTTTATGTGAGTTCTCTTGTACCCTTCTGAGTTAGCCGACCTGCTATCCAGAATTATTAGTTAGTCGACCTGCTAACTAAAATGATCGGACTTTGAGTTAGCCGACCTGCTATCAAAAGTTAGTGTACACAGTAGCCGTTGTGTGTGGAACCCTGTTGAGGGGTGGCCAGCCACGGTGATAATTATTGGGAAAGATTGAACGTAGCATCTATCAGAAAAGTGCTTGATCAAGCCAAATTGTGAAAATGTTTAGTAGACATGGGCCTTAATTGAAAAACCCCGGCGTGCTACAGAAATGAGATGTCTGATTTATCTATACTTATGATTATGCTTTCGGCGAAGTGCCCACTAAGTGCTTTATGTACTTAGCCCTGCATATGTTTTATAAAATGTGCAGGTTGAGCGACGGGAGCGGCAGTGGTTGATGTTGAATTAAGAAGTCATGACTAAAATAAGAACTTGTATTCAGATTTACGTTTTTCCGCTGCCAAACTCCAATCTCTTTTTGAAGTCGTTGTATCTTTCTTTTGAGTCTAAACCCATATAATTAACTCAATTTCTTTTTTAGAACTTGTTCGAGTGATCCTTCAAGATCAATTCTTTCTTTTATTAATGAAGTCTCATTCACAGTAATTCATTCTGTTATTAATGTCTGTTTATTCTTTCATTCTTATTCATTCTCCCATTCTTCCCCGCTTCTTTAAATCCAATTCCTAGTCGCACCCCGGCTTCTGCCGTCCCTCGGGATTTGGGGTTGTGACATCGTGTGATGAAACTGATTGAGAAATTGATCAATTGAAATTTTTATAAGTACATTAGAAACTATAATTTTTAAATTTGGGCAAATTATGCCCTATTTCCAAAAAAATTCGAACCATATAGTATTTTTAAGTTGGGAATTTTTGATCTTGAGTTCATTTGAGTGATTTGATGCTAAATTCATGAAATTGAATTTGTTTTAAGTATGTTAGAGTTTTGAATTTCTAAAATCGAGCATGTGTAGCTATATGCTTGAAAAAATTCAAAGTTATGAAGGAATAAAGCATGAGACTTTGAGTTCTTGACTTTGTTAGATAAATTTGATAATTAGATGATGAAATTTGAGTAAAAATAACTAAGTTAGCTTCTTGAATTTCTTGAATCGGAATTCGTATGCAAAAGTTATAAAGAATTGAAGTTAAGAATGAAAAATCGAGATTTTCATAAATTAAAAGTGAAATTAAGTAAAATTGATCGAGTAATCGATCAATTAGATTTATTTTGAGTCAAAATGTCAAGTTTGATAATTTTCCGAGCATGTTCATATTTTACGAGAAAAAGTGTCGTAGACTTTAATCCAAGATATTTTGTCTAAGGTTTCGAATTTTAAATTCGATTACATAATTGAATTCCTCGATTTATTTTAAGAATAACGAAACTATTTTCGCTAAAATCTGAAGACTTTTATTTTTCAAAGTTGAAAGTCGAGCAGTATTAAGTCAGCATGAGACTGTATTGAGATTTGAATGAAATTCTGAGTTGATATCCGTCTACTTATCGAAGTTAGTCGTTTACCTATCTGTAAATGTCTGATTCTCGATGTGAAAGTCTGAATGTGAATGATTTGTGATTTATGTAGTCCAGAACTAATCTCGTAATTTTCTGAGTTCGTTTGACTCGAGAAATCGAGAAATACGAAGTTTTTGTTGTGAATAGTAAATTCTCGATTTCCGTGATTTGTATAAGTTTTAATTTGTTTGATGTTATCGAGTTAAGTGTCTGAGTCTGAAAGTTGATTGGTTTAGTACTTGGATAGAGTCGAGAAACCGAGAAAAATCGAGTTAGTTGAGTCGAGCGTTAGAACTCGTTTCGTTTTTCGATAAAGTAGCCTCGTCCTTATAAGATGTTATTCTTGAAGGAACGAGCGGGACCGAGAAGTAAAGGAAGAAGAAGAAAGAAGCTACCCCGACTAACCCTACTTAGTCACGTGGGCTTTATAAACCGAGAACTATTGAATGATATTACTTATTGATTATTACGTAAGTTTTAAAATTAATTGACTTGCCATTTTATTTGAGTTTTGGTATGTTTGATCATCTACTTGAGTTATTATCCTGTGTGAGACAAGAATACACGTGTTGTTATTTGAATTATGTGAGGTGATTGTGAGCCTTACTTCGGTTAGGCCAGTTACAGTGTTTGAGAAGGATGTCTACTTCTCGACACAGAGATGATGTGGTAGATTGATTCATACCTTCCCTATTATATATGTTGACTGCGCAGTCGTTTCAAGAAAAGAAAATATTTTTGCATCTACAAGTAAAATGTTTTAACTGTGCTAACACTTGTAATGCAGTGGCAAGGCAAGTTCAATTATATAGCTCTAATGAGCAAGTTTTAAATTGTTTTGGCATATGTTCACTGAGTATGAAGCACTCAGCCGTGCATGTGTTTTCTAAACGTGGAGGTTAGCTTGAATGTGGATGGCGCGGATTGCTCGGCAGTGTGTTTTTAATAAGTCGAGTCTTTTGTTTAAGCTTGCAATTGCATGTCTTCATACATGTAAATGGTGGGACTTGAGTTTGAGATTCCGCTGCAAAACAACAATGTTTTATTTTTCTTCAAAATATTACTCTGATTTGGTGTCGATACAACGAGCCTTGTGCTCCAAACTGTTTTATGTTTTCCCAAGCTTCTATTTGACTTGGATTGAGATACTTGATATGCATTGCGACACTTGAATTATTTATCATTGATCGTTTATTTGCATTAAGATTTGAAAGCATGTTATTATTTGTTATCGCTTTCAATCTATATACCCTTGTTCCCAAGCATGATCCCTTGTTGAGTTGAGTATTGTTTCATGGTTTCACCTTCATTGTTCAATGGATTCTAGTTGTTCCTACACACTTGAATTCAGACTGTGACATAAACTCCAGAGGAGCTTACACAACGCTGCCTTATTCCATCTCTTCATGTCTGTGATGTTCTAACCTCCCGCAGTTTTTGGCAAACACAAATACTCCCATGCTACCAAAGCCCTTCTAGAAATCTTTGACTTAGTAGTCCACAAAAGGGTGCGGCATGAAGTTTGCAAAATTTTCATAACCTTTTGAGGGATGGGGAAGATTTGGCACCAATAAGTTTGCATCCCAAACAGTATAGATTTGATTAACTGTATCCGACCGGCATAAAAGAGTAATCGTGAGGACCAACATTCTATCATCTCAGTTATCTTCTTGATTAGGGAGTGTCAATGTTGTATGGTGAGTTTCTTGCTGGAGAGAGGGAATCCAAGATACTTAACTGGAAGTTCCCTTCGCTGCATTTGAAGCTCTTACAGAATTTCCTCGTGTAAAGTGGCCTGGACTCCCCCAAAATAAACACAACTTTTGTGTTGATTAGCAATCAAACTCGAAGCAGTAAAGAATTTATCAAATGATTTCATGAGTTGCTTTACTGAGCTAAGATCTCCTCTTGCAAATAATAGGAGGTCATTTGCAAAGCAGATATGCACCAATCCCATCCTCTTGCATCTAGGGTGGTATTTGAATGCAAAGTTGATTATGAGGTTTAGTAAGCATCTGTGTAAATACTCCATACATATCACAAAGAGATATGGAGATATAGGGTCTCCTTGTCTCAAGCCTCTTTTAGCATGGAAAGGTGTATTTGTTACTCCATTAATATTAATTACATAAGATACTGTATTGAGGCATGACATGATCCGGTTAACAAATTGAGAAGGGAAGCCTAACTCAAGCGTTAAATACTTTAGAAATGGCCACTCAACAGAGTCATAAGCTTTCTGGATATCAATCTTAATCATGCAACGAGGGGATACACCTTTCCTGCTATACCCCTTCACAAGCTCATGGCTAAGTAAAATGTTATCAAAGATCACCCTGCCTTTGACAAATGCGGACTGGTTTTCACTGATGAGCCTCTCTAAAACAGGTTGGATCTGATTTGTGAGCACCTTTGAAATGATTTTATACAAAACTGAGCAACAGGCTATAGGCCTAAACTCTTTCACACTACATGCATTTTCTGTTTTTGGAAGCAAAGAAATCAATGCAGTGTTTATAATTCTTGGCAAAAAACCTGACCTAAAGAATTGTTGGACTCCTGCAGTGATATCTTGGCCAATAATATCCCAAGCTTGCTTGAAGAAGTGCACATTAAAGCCATCAATGCCACGAGCTTATTGAGAATTCATGGAGAAAAGGGCTTCTTTAATCTCTGTTGGGGTGCAGTGTCTACACAGTTGAAGTTGTTGCTCTCTAGTGAGTTTTGTTCCTCTTGCTGCAATGCTCTTATCCACCATACGTAAAGTATCAGATTAGAATCATCATCATCATCATCATCATCATCATCATCATCATCATTATTATTATTACTAATACTACTACTACTAAAAGAAAAACGATTCTTCCTTTGAAAAAAATCTACATGGACGATTCTTCCTTTTTGAAAAAATTCTACGTGGCACATCTCTTAATTCATCATTCCCATTTATCTAAATTCTCAAATTTTTGAATTTTTAAATATAAAATAATAGATTTTAAATATCTACTAAAATCTTATGTCCCACATCGATTTTTCAATGAAACTTCACCAAGTGAAAAGCTTATAAATACCTACAATCAATATGTCTTTTCTCATCTTTTGCTCCACCAATTTTATTTGGCCAATTTATTATTAGTCGGCCGAATAAATAACTATATTTTTATAATTTATTTATTTTAATTTAATTTGGCCAATTTATTAGTTGGCCGAATAGATGATATTTTTTTTGTAGGGAACTAATTTATTAGTTAGCCGAATAAATAGTTCCAAAATAATTGGCTAATTTATTGTGCGTGTAAGGCCAATTTCCAACTGACGGGTACCTCAACTCGGGATCCCACATGACACATTTATTCTTTATTTTTATTTATTTTACAATTTTCATTTTATTTTTACTTTATTTGTAATTGCGTTTCCAACTTTGCATAATTTAGAATTGTTATCTATGAATTAATTTTTACTTTATTTGTAATTGGGTTTACAACTTTGCATAATTTATAATCGTAATTAGTAAATATTACTATACAGTTAAGATGAGAATGAATAGTACAATCAAATATTTTTATAAATTGGAGTCGTGGTCAATGGGCCCGTTCCGACGCGGAACTGTGCCGGTAGACAGGCCAATTCTTAATCGACGGGTATTGATATACGGATGTTTTTATAAAGGAACATAGATGATTAATTTTTTAATCGGGTTTGAAACAAGTACGAGTATATAAATTTCAAACATATTTGAATAATCCCAAACACACCGTCTCAAATTGTTTGATTTATCGTTTACATTGGAAAACGTGAATATGAATAAAATTGGCGGAAAAATTACTAACGATTTGTCAACGAGCTAATTTTGACCAAGAATTGTGCATGTAGAAAGGCCAATTCAGTACTGGAGGAATAACTTTGTATATATATATATATATATATATATATATATATATATATATATATAATTTTGGACTAATAAAATTAAAAATATTTATGGTCAACTTTTATCTTATATCATCAACTAAATAATTTTTCGAATCACAATCACTCCACATAAAGTTTTGTAAAAAGGAAAAACTACTAAGTGCATAGTGAAATAATTCTTGAAGTTTTTTTCTCAGTTAAAAAAGTTATTCTCGAAGCCGGTAAAAAAGAAAACGAAGTCGTCCTTTATTTTCTGTGAATATATTTGGAAGATGATTATTTATATATACTACAACTTATAATATAAATTTTTATTTATTAAATATTGTACGAATATTTTGGAAGATAGTTATTTATATAATCAAATATTAGTTTCAGGTAAACAAGAAAACAGTATAAAATCAGTATTGTAGTTAACGGGCCAATTCCAGGTAGAAACCGTAGGGGTAGTGCGAAGTGGTACTTCAACTTATTTTTTTTCTTTAATCATATGTTGAACTCATAATGTAGGGTATTTAGGGTCACTTTCATCTTATAGACAATCTTCAAAATTATTTTCCTTTTCTAAATCAATGTGGGACAAGGAGTATTTGCAATGAAAATAATCCATCTCAAATTTCATACAAAATTAACGTGGAACAATCCCTTTGAGAGCCAAATATATATAAAATCTTAACGAGTTTAGTAGATTCTATAATCGAATGACGAAAACCCTAAAATAACTAACAAAGATCTCTACTATTTAGGAACGAAAGGAGTGATTTTTTTTTAATCTATGACATATTACTATCTAAGAATTTTATTAAAAATAATTTCCCGTCAATTTCGACGAGTTATTATATATACTATATTGATTGATGATTGATGATTTATATTGCCTGTTTTATCCCTATTTATTTATTTTATGATAATATTATACGACTACAATATATTACTTTATTAGACATAAGTTTACCATTATCAAGTTAATTCGTCTAAGATATATATTATATACGGTAAATATATAAACAATTTTATCTATTACAAATCATACTATGTTTTCATACCACTATTTTTTAAAAACAAGAAAAAGTAGCAAAATTAGTAGGAACTTTTTTTTTAGTTACAAAACACGGACATAATTCTAACCTTAAACCTCATTGTTGGAGGGTAAATATTTTACCACTAAGTTTTTGTTTATATTGTCACAAAGTTTCTCATTCAAGTAATTAATTGGATTTTGAAATAAAAATATCGAATGTTTTCCATTGGTAAAAACTTAAACTTTTTTCACTAACCATTCTCACAAAGAGTTTATGGAATTTCCTAAAAATATTTGAAAGTCTTAAAAAAATTATCTAACATTATTTGTTATCAATATTTGGAAGTGGTTCATATTATCACGGGAGACTAGGTGAATCTATAAAGATATGCTTTTTTTTTTTTTTACATTATAAAGATATGCTTTTTTTTCCACGTGTATGTCTATGCATGAATTCACTCGCCAATGATGAGCCACGTAATACAATATAATACTCAATGCTTAAGTAGACCACACGCCTATTTTGGTATTCATCAAATCTACACACTTTTCCCATCAACTATTTACAAATATCATACGATATGTCACTCCCCTATTCTCACGAAAGAATATCAATGCACGGATCTCATTTACATGAAAATATAACCGAAAAATTCGAACTTCACTATAATTTTTTTTTAAACGACTTCACTCTATAAATTAGTACGATCAATTGACTTCAACATTCAAGATTTCAATTACATATATACAAAAATATAATAGAGAATTCGAAGTTGTTGTAAAATCAAAGTGAAGCCATGATTTGGAAACACACAGTAACCATCGTTTGGATCTTGTTCATCACTCTCTCTCACCTCTCCGGCCAAGTCCAGTCCGTGGCGCCGCAGTGCGGCAGCGAAGATGCGAGCGGCTGCTACAACAAGAAGGCGGCGCTGCCGCTCAAGATCATCGCCATCGTCGCCATTCTCGTCACCAGCATGATCGGCGTGTCTCTGCCGCTTGTCACGCGCTCAATCAAGGCTCTCAGCCCGGAGCGCGGCCTCTTCACCGTCGTGAAATCGTTCGCCGCCGGCATTATCTTGGGCACCGGCTTCATGCACGTGTTGCCGGATTCCTTCGAGATGTTGTCGTCGGAGTGCTTGCCGGAGAAGCCATGGCATAACTTCCCTTTCACCGGATTGGTCGCCATGTTCTCCGCCATCATCACGCTCACCATCGACGCCCTCACCACCAGCATTTACTCCCAAAAACACAAAGTGGGAGCGAAGCTGCCGGAGAGCGGCGGAGCGCAGGATGTGGAGGCGGCGGAAACTGGCAGAGCCGGCCATTGTCATGTCCATATGCACGATCAACAAGTTGAGGGAATGAAGCTTCTGCGTTTTCGAGTCATTGCCATGGTGAGTTAGTAGTTAATTAACTATTTCTTGAATTCAATAATTGGTTCAATAAGGTCAAGTTCGTTTTTGTTGTGATATGATTTACATTTGTTGTGTGGTTGATATGGATCGAGCACAGTAGGTTCATTTACTAATCTAATTCAGTTAAAAATAATATAACACATTACTATACGTGACATATAGTACATAATAATGATAGTCGATTGGAGAAAAAACCAACATTAACTAATATTTTAGTAGTGAATTTATGAATAAATAAATAATATTGGTGCAGGTATTGGAGGTAGGCATAATCGTACACTCAATTGTAATAGGACTGTCACTAGGAGCATCGAACAATACTTGCTCAATCAAAGGCCTAATCGCTGCACTTTGCTTCCATCAAATGTTTGAAGGAATGGGACTAGGAGGTTGCATTCTTCAGGTAATTACAAATTCTATATATTATTATTTATTTTTTAAATAAATAAAATAAGATCTGGATTATATATGAAGTAGCTAAGGAAGAGAATTTCATCATGTGATGGATCGTGCAGGCGGAGCTGAAGTTGGTAAAGAAGGCGGCTATGGCCTTCTTCTTTTCGGTGACGACGCCATTTGGAATAGTATTAGGGCTTGCCATTTCAAGCACGTACAAAGAGAACAGCCCGCGCGCGTTGATCACCGAGGGGTTGCTCAACGCGTCGTCTGCAGGGTTGTTGATCTATATGGCGTTGGTGGATCTTCTAGCGGCCGATTTTATGGGCGTCAAGATGCAAGCAAGTGTAAAGCTCCTACTAAAGTCTTTTTTCGCTGCAGTTTTGGGTGCCGGTGGAATGTCCATAATGGCCATATGGGCTTGAAATTGTTGCAATTAATTAGCAATTTTTAAGTTGTTTCAGTTTAGATTTCATCTTAACTCCAATGTTCATACATATCCCATTTTTGTGGAAGAGGCCAAGAGGGTTATGATCATTATTGGATGTGTGAGATCTTTTTGCCATTAGTGAAACTTTATTGATCTTGTGATAGTATCCTTTTATATATTTAATTAATTTGTTTTTTTTTTTTTCAATTCAGTAATTGCAAAGTGTCTGTGAATTCATTAATAATTGGTGATATAGTTTCTCGGCTTCTCCAATATTTGGAACGTTTCAAATACAAGGAATATGTTGACGATATCCCACGTCATATTTAAGAAAATTATGAAAAAAGTAAATTATGTAAACTTCAGCTATAAATAAGATTTAGTTTATATTGGCTAATTATGTAACATCTTGTATTGGCCCGTTGAGCGAATAAAGAACAAATCTTGTTGTGGTGGCACATCTACATCTCCATCTTAATTGTTGGAGATAACTATATTCACGCTCGATATGCATTATAAAAATATGTACTTTCTCCGTTCACATTTTAAAGTCCCATGCATTATAAAAATATATACTCCCTCCGTCTATATTTTAAAGTCTCATTTACTGCACAGAGATTAAGAAAAGCTGAAAAAGTAATTATAATCCCTCCGTCCACATTTTAAAGTCCCATTTACTGCACAGAGATTAAGAAAAGCTGAAAAAGTAAAGTTAGTGGAGTTAAGGTCCCACTTAGTGGGAGTTGAAAAAGTGGATTGTAAGTTAAATTTATTGTGAGTGAAAGCTGAAAAAGTAAAGTTAGTGAAGTTAAGGTCCCACTTAGTGGGAGTGGAAAAAGTGGATTGGAAGTTAAAATTACTATGAGTGGAATAAGGGTCCTACTTGTTGTGAGTGAAAAAGATAAAATAGAGTTAAAGTTGTTGTGAGTGGAATAAGAGTCCCACATATTGTGAGTGGAAGAAATTGGATGGGAGTGGAAGTTGTAGGAGGTCTCACTTGATATGAGTGAAAAAATGTAAATGAGACTTTAAAAAATGAACAGTTCTTTATGAGCAAATGAGACTTTAAAAAATGGACGGGAGAGTAATATATATATATATATATATATATATATATATATATATATATATATTATCAAATTACATAATTAGGTTATCTAAAAAAAATTTACATGATTAGGAAGCAAAATATATTGTACTATTTACATGTTAGATTTTTTATTATAATACGTACTCCCTCCATCCAAATTTACTCTATCTACTTATCCCCAAAAAAGTATCCAAACTTACTCTACCCGTTTTGACAATTTGACCCATATACCCTTATTATTTTTGCTTTATTACTATCCTTTGCCACAATTATCCCATTACCATTTTAATTATCAAATTAACTAATCCAATTATATTTTCCTAATTATCCAATCTAATTAACCTAACCCAATAACTCAATCCATCCCAATTCTCTCTCATTTATGCCCAATCGACCTCTCTCTCATTTCTGTCGAAGCATCTCACTCTCTCTTCTCTGCAACCCTAGATCCACTCTCACTCTCTCTCCACCGCGACGGCGCTTCCCTTCTGCTACTCTCACCAATCTCTCTGTATCTCCTCACAAATCTTCTCTTTTCGATCTCTATCTCTGCAACCCTATATCTATTCTCACTCTCTCTCCCCCCTGCGACGACGTTCTCTGAATACAAATTCACCATCTCTGAAACCCTAGCGTCGATGAAGGATTTCAGGGTGCCACCAGGGTGGAGACCAACCCCTCCATCCGATTCGTGGATACCACTCCCTCCCTCCCCCTCGTAGGTACCACCTCCCCCTTCTGATTCGCCGAATTTTCCGGAGGATCTGTGGATTCCACCAGGTTGGGAGCCCTCTCTAATTAGCGAAGATTCGGAGATGCATTGGTCTAAGGTGGTGCCGGAATCTGTGTTTCCCGTTGAAGCGGAGGAGCCTGCCGTTGCCCCGGTGCCGGAATCTGTGCTCCCCGTTGAATCGGAGAAGCTTGTCGTTGCGTTGGGTGAATCTGAGGATAATCTCGTTGCTATAGTTGAATCTGAGCAAAAACAGTCATTCCCACGAGTTTTGATCCATATCAGCTCTACTGCCTTCATGACAAGTATGATTATGAATCCGACTCTGATTCGGAAACTCGGGTTATTTCTTTCTTAATACTCTACTCGTTTATTGCTGGTTGGTGATAGCTGGTGATGCCTTTTATTGGTGGTTTTAGGCTAGTGATGCTTTCTATTTATTGAAGTTTAGTTGGGTTAGGTGAGGTTAAAATTTCCCTCCTTTGTTTTGGATCAAATCAAGGATCAAATCAATGTACTTTTACACTTATTACTTAAATGAAATTTCAGTTTTGGCTCCAATTTTGATCAGTTTTCCCTCTCATTTCTCTACTGCCATGTGTGTGCTCATTTCAAGTTTTAATTTCTTGTTTGCTTTCATTTCTTTTCATTCCTTGTTCGATTTCTTGCTAAGTTTTCACACTTGCTTGATAAAGGAAAAAAAATCTGTAACTAAGACAAGCACGATAAAAAAAAAAAAAGTTACACACTCAAAACAACACACTGAAAATAAGAATGCATGCATGCATGGAAAATAACAAGGTGTTGGGAAATTTATTAGTAAAAGTTTTGATGAATTCCAAAACCGACTGACCCCAACCGAGTAGATGTTGCCGGAACCTAATGTTAGAAGTTAGGCTCGCTGTTTGAGCAAAGTTAAGATTTTATCTTTACAGGTCTCCAGCTGAAGATGACAACAAGGCATCACTCAGACTAAACATCAGTTGTCAAGAAATACAACTGAGAGCTCATATGATCAGATGCAAAAAAGGGGAAGTCACATTCAAGAGATAGAACATCAGTTGTAAGGAAAACAACTGAGCGTTCATCAGATGAGAAGCAGTAAAGGGAAGAGAACATCAGATGAAAGAAAGCCATCTGAGCGTTCGAACCCAACTGACCAGATACAAGGAAGACAACTGAGTGTTCAGTTTCAGAACATCAGTTGTAGAACTCAACCAAGAAGATCAACAGCTTGAAGACGAAGACAGCTGAGAGTTCAACTGTTAGTTGTCAGATAGAACATCGGCTGAAGAACAAGCTAGCTGAAGATCGAAAGTCTTAACCGACCACTCCTTGTTGGAAGTCCGTAGTTAAGATTTAAATTTCAAAAAGGAAGTCACGTGAGGGTTTGACCGTTCAGTCATTACCCCATTTGGCCCAACACAAGGCTATCTCAGATGGAAAGCAGAAGAGCACAGATGCCATATCGGGAAAGTCTGCAGAGATCAGAGACAAGCCATCGCTTTCAAAGAACAGAGATCAACAGCTCCTCCAACGGCTAGTTGATACTCTCCGCCTATAAATAGAGGCCCTCATTCATTCGAAGAAGATACAAGACACACACGCGAGAAGAAACCAGAGAGCAAAAGAAAGAGCTATATTCTTCACGAGCTGAGCTGAAGTTAATCTCTTAGAACATCACTTGTTGAGAGTTCTAGAGTTAGTTAGTTTTGTGTCTTTAGATCGAACCTTGAGAACATCACTTAGTGAGAGTTCATAGAGAGTTAGATCATAGCTCACATCCCGTTCGAGCTTTTAGTTGGAAACACATTTTTCTTTCACCTGAAAAGATTTAGGATCCTACTCTTCCTGCAACTGAGTAGTTAGGTCGTTTAGTACCCGTAAACTAAACTGTAAGGTTGATAAGTACCCGCAAACTTATCCATAACGGTTGCTCAGCCCGCGTAAGCTGAGTGGATTGTCCAGAAGAACTTGGACAGAGTTGTGTGGACTCACAACTCCCCGTGGACGTAGGAGGGTTATCTCCGAACCACGTTAAATCTCTGTGTGCTAGTGTTTTTCTTTATTCTATTATTTCTTGCATTCTTAACTGTCTGACTAACCAGCATACAAACCTCATTTGCACATTCTCAACTGTTTTGATTTTTGACCAACCGAGCATAAAAGCGTGAGTTGTTTTACGAGTTTAATTTCCACCACATTCCACACAGCCTCACTCTTCCAGCTGAGGTTGCTTACTCAGCTGTGAGATTCCAACTGAGTCTTTTTACTCGGTTGAAGTATTTTTCAGGGTTAAGTTTTAAAATCCTAACTGGTGTATTCCCTCCCCCCCCCCCCCCATACACCAGTAACTCGTTTCGGGACCATCAAGTGGTATCAGAGCAGTGGTTCAAAAGACTACTGATTCTGTTTCACAAGGTGTGAATTCGAGAAAGTTTCTTCAGTGGTCAACTGAACAGATCTTTTTCACGCTAGTACATATTTGCTTGCATATTTGCTCTGTTGTTGTGTGCAGATGGACGTCAAGGATAAGATCGTGGTAATGTTCTCGGTTGTAAATTATACATCCTAGAGGACACGGATGAAGAAGATTTTACTGTCGAAGCATCATAGAATGCAACAAGTTCTTTCTTCCGGACCGATCATCATCAAAGAAAGAATAGCTCGGACTCCTACAAATCCCAACGATGGGGATACAGTTGTGGAGTTTGTGGAGAAGCAGCCGGAAGACTACACTCCAGAGGAAGCCAAGGTGAGCCAGTTAGACATCTGGGCTCAGAGCACAATAATGTCCACAGTTGGACAAGATTATCTGCCTTGGATAGAGGAGTGTGAGACTGCAAAAGAGATGTGGGACATCCTGGCATCGCTGAGTGAAGGAAGTGATGAGACGAAGGAGAACAAATTCTCACATGCATGCCAAGACTTCGACAATTTTTTTTCTGAAGACAGATGAAACAATTGATCAGCTAGAGCTTCGGTTTATGGACATCCTCAGAAGAATCCAGTCCATCCGAAGAGGAAAATACACACTAAGAGAAATCAATCTCAAAGTGTTACAAGCTCTACCGGTTGAGTGGGATACTTTCACCAATATCCACGAGAGCCGAGCTGACCTTGGTGAAATGGGAACTGAAAGACTGTTCTCAATCTTAAAGGGAAATGAGTATAAGGTGAACCGAAGAAGATCTCAGTCCTCGGTTCAGACGAGTCGACTTGAGAATGTTGGTTCAGCCTCAAAGTCAGTTGCTCTCCGAGCTGACTACTCAAAATCGAGAACATCGAGGCCAACCAGATCGGCTGACACGACTGCAAATGAGCCAAGCAGAGAGGAACTGCAACAGAACATTGCAGCCCTGTCAAAGAAACTAGCTGACATGGACACTCGGTTCGGGAAATACAAACGATTCTACAAATCAAACCGAACTCGAGACAGTTCAAAGCATGTCACCAACGGTTGCTTTGAATGCGGAAAGGAAGGTCATTTCAAGGCTGACTGCCCAGATCTATCAAAGAAAGAGAGAGATGCGTTAAGGGCCAAACAAGCTGGAAAGAACAAGGCCATGGTTGCAGAAGAAGCAGCTGACGACATGGACATCTTCACTGACACTGAAGATGAGGATGAGCTGACTTCCAACAACAACGCTACCGGTCAGGATCAATGCCTCATGGCTCTTGGAACCGACCAGGATGATACTGAGGTACACTCTAATCCTGCTAAGTTAAATTCTTCAAATATTTCTAGCATGCAGGAATCACTGGACGAAGAGTTGGAACCCTCCTGGAGTGATTTTCAAGAACTCAGTGAGGAACTGCATCACCAATCGGTTGAGTTTAAGAGTCTTCAAGCTCAGTTCGCCAAACTTGAAGATTCCTTAACCGAAAAGGATGATCTGATCAAGAGCCAAACCGAGGAGATTGAGAATCTCAAGAGTCAACTGAACGAGGCTAAGGCTCCAACTGATAAAGAGTTGACAAAGTAGATCAAGGAATAACAAGATCAGTTGAAAAATCAAGAGGCTCAGATCGAGCAGCTGATAAAGAAGTCAGATGGACAAACCGAGCAGATAACTGTCCTCCTCAAGGAGTTGCAAACTGAGAAGGACAATCTAATTAAGCTGTATCAGTCATCCAAGATCATAGAGAATCTTATCAGTTACAGCAGACAGATGGATGACGTGTCAGGACTCGGTTATGATGTGATTAAAGATAGTGGAATTCCTCCAGCAACCTTCATCAAAGCTGTCGAGGTTAAAGCTGTTGAACCGAACACAGTGGAACCTGTGTCACCCCAAAATATTTCAACCTCCGCTTCTCAGCAAGCTCAACCGACCAATGCAACCACAACTGAGAAGGGAAAAGGAACAGTAGATGAAGGACAGAATGTTCCATCGGTTGGGACATCAACCGAGGGGGAATGTTCCAAAAGTCAGAAGAGGAATCAGAGGCGTCGAAGACATAATCGCAACCAAACTCAGAATCAGAACCGACCTCTGCATCAACCTCAGAATCAACAACAGAAAGAATGGAACCGACCGCAGAACCGACAAGAGTTCAATCATCTGAATCAACAGCGGTTCCATCCCCAGTTCAACCAAAGGTTCCAACCGAGTCAACCAATGAGGAACAGGTCGAACAACTTGAGATACTCATGCCATAATCTGAATCATCAACAGGGCATGAACAGCTACAGACAACCCTCAGGGAGTTGGAATCAGAATCAGCAACAAAGATTCCAACATGACGTCCGACCTCACAGACAAACTCAACAGGATAAGAATCGCCATCAAAACAGGGGGAAAGCCTCTCCTCCGAAAGCTCAGAATGGAAGAAATCCAACTCCTCCCAAGAAACAGAACATCTCTATTAACAACAAGCCTAAGGATAACCGAGGTGTTGTTATAGTTGATGATGAAGGAAAAGTGATCTGGAATGATAAATCCATCCGAGTTTACAGGGAAAAGCGTCACACAGTTCCAGGGGGAACTGGTTCTAACCCTCCAGGACCCAACTGAAATTGGGGACCTAAGCGAGTTTCTCTTTGCAGGTACAGGAGAAACAGCTGAGGAAGAAGAAAACGTCTGCAACAAAATGGGTAATGGACAGTGGATGCTCGAAACACATGACGAATCTAAAGGATTTGCTTGGAAGTTTCGTGGAGAAAGAAGGTCCATCAGTTACTTTTGGTGCATAGGTTTGCAGGGTTAAAGATGTCGGATCAAAGCAGGTGTTATTGTTGGGAAATTGATCACCAACAGGGAATGTCTACTACGCTGATTGGAACAGCAGCCTCCCCGACACCTATCAAAGAGCAGTTCTGATGTGAGCTGGCTGTGGCACAGAAGGCTCAACCATCTGAACTTCAAGACGATGAACCGACTCGCCAGACAAGAACATGCACGAGGCATACCAAATCGAGTGTTTTCAACAACACACATCTGCAGTGCATGTCAGCTGGGAAAGCTCGCCAGATCCTCATTCCGGTTGAAGTCAACTCCCTCAACCGACCGAGTGTTACAGCTGATCCATATGGATCTCTTCGGGCCAGTTACACCAAAGAGCATGAACGGGAACGAGTATACCCTGGTTGTAACTGATGATTACTCAAGGTACACGTGGACCATTTTCATGCGTCACAAGAATGAAACCCGAGATGAGCTGCCCAAGCTGATGGATCGAATATCGAACCAAAAGGAGATGAAGATCATATCCATCCGATCAGATCGTGGAACGGAGTTTCTAAATGAAACCATCATCGAGTATTGCGAGAAGAATGGAATTACCCATTAGACATCAGCCGCGCGTACTCCGAAACAGAATGGAGTAGCTGAGCGAAGGAACAGAACGCTGAAGGATGCAGCCACATCCATGTTAGCCAGCTCAGCTCTGCCAAAGAGATTTTGAGCTGAAGTGATCAACACTGCATGCTGCACTCAGAACCGGTCTCTTCTAACCAAGCGGTTGGGAAAGACACCTTATGAGCTATGGAGATGCAGAAAGCTAGATATTTCTTATTTTCACGTTTTTGGTTTTAAGTGTTATATTCACAATAATGGGAAGACTCAGTTGAAAACTTTTGATACCAAAGCTTCGAAGGGCATATTTCTTGGATATGCTGCTCGGATCAAGGCATATAGAGTTTTCAACAACAGCTCTCGTGTTGTGGAAATAACACCTCATGTTAGTTTTGATGAATCTACTTTTGAGTACAGGGAACAGGTCAAAGAACAACAGGCAGATATACAAGCTCCACCTGTTCTCACCAGATCGCAAGCTCTAAGGGAAAAGAACCTAGCTGAACCACTGGTTTGGGCAACTGAGGAAGATGATCCATACTCCTCTGAAGATGAATGCGAAGACCCCAGCTCATCCTAAGGGAGAACTTCAGCTGATGCTCCTCCAACTGCATCAGCATTCGAAGCCCAACCGAGTCCGGTTCAAACTAATGTCAATGTTGAGGATCCAAACTCAACAACTGATCATTCACCAGCTCTGAAGACTCCAACTCAGATTACGGAACAACCACAGTTGGAAGAAGAAGGAAGACGCAACCGAAGATGGTATGAAGTTCATTCCACTGACAACATCATCGGCGATCTAACCGAGGGTGTGCGTACAAGAAGTCGAGTTGCAAATCCAGAATCAACCGAAGAAAATTCCAACACTTATGCTCAATATGCTGAGGAGTTGGCAATTCTAGAGGAATTCGAGCAAGCTGGAGATGTTGCCATGATTTCTTGCTCTGTAGTTGATGTACCAGAACCGAAGAATGTTGGGGAAGCTCTCAACTGTGTCCACTGGACAACAGCCATGCAAGAAGAACTGAATGAGTTTCTACGCAACTGTGTATGGGAGTTGGTAGAAAGACCAAATGGTGTCAAGGTGATTGGATTGAAGTGGATTTTCAAAAACAAGAGAGACGCCATTGGATTCATTGTGAGGAATAAAGCAAGGTTGGTAGCTCAAGGATACTGCCAACAAGAAGGAATCGACTTTGAAGACTCTTTCGCGCCAGTTGCAAGGCTAGAAGCCATCCGAATCTTTTTAGCTTATGCCGCACATCACAAGTTCAAAGTGTATCAAATGGATGTGAAGTGTGCATTCCTCAACGGAGATATCAAGGAAGATGTGTATGTTGAACAGCCTCCTGGTTTTGAGACTGGAGATGGAAGAGTGTACAAGTTGAAGAAAGCTATCTATGGACTAAAGCAAGTGCCAAGGGCCTGGTATGACACTCTCTGTGGTTTTCTTCTGAACTCGGGATTCAAACGAGGATCAGTTGACAAAACCCTGTTCACCATCAAAGTTGGAGATGATATACTTGTAGTGCAAATCTACGTGGATGACATCATATTCGGTTCCAAGTCAGAGGAGCTGTGTAAGAAATTCTCAGATCTTATGAAGGAGAAGTTCGAGATGTCAATGATGGGTGAGATGAATTATTTCCTTGGATTACAAGAGAAGCAGTCACCAGAAGGGATTTTCATCAATCAGTCCAAGTATACAAATGAGCTCATCACCAAGTTCGGATTGCAGACAAGTAAGACAACAAGGATCCCAATGAATACTAACTGGAAGATTGAACCTGGATCTGAAGGAAAGCTCGTGGATGCCAGCAAGTATAGAGGGATCATCGGTTCTTTGCTATACCTAACTGCAAGCCGGCCAGACATATCTTATGCAGTTGGAGTGTGTGCTCAATTTTAAGTCCAACCAAGGGAAGCTCACATGTTGGCAGCAAAGAACATCATCAAGTATCTGAAGGGTACTGTCAATGTTGGGTTGTGGTATCCAACTGACGACAATATCCAGCTGACCGGATACTCAGATGCGGATCTAGCAGAAGATCGATTGGACAGGAAGTCTACTTCTGGACACTGTCAGTTCATGGGAAGCAAGCTGGTTTCATGGCTCTCCAAGAAACAAGCATGTGTTGCTACTTCTACAACCGGATCATAATATATGGCTGCCGGAAGCTGTTGCATGCAAGTGTTGTGGCTGAAGCAACAGCTGAGAGATTATGAAGTTGCAACTGGACAGGTTCCCATTCATTGCGATAGCTCGAGTGCCATTGCTATCTCTCTGAATCCTGTTCACCATTCTCGGACAAAGCATATCGACATCCGTCATCATTTCATCCGAGATCATATTGAGAAGAAGGATGTGTCCATGGAGAAGATCCCAACTGAGATTCAGAGGGCTGATATCTTCACTAAACCTCTAGCCGAAGCGCGGTTCAAAATGCTATGTGATTTACTTGGATTGTTAGATCCACCTGACAAGGAACTGGCTGAGGTAAAGAGACAGACATCTATCTGAGGGGGAAGCTCAGATGAAGGGGGAATGTCAGATACGGATTGCAAACTGAAGACATCAGACATCAGCTGAACAGACAAACTCGAGTCAGTTGATGGTATGCTGCAACAATGGATCAGACGTCAGCTGAACAGACGAACTCGAGTCAGCTGATGGTATGCGGCAACTGAGGAACTCAACTGAGGTATACAGCTGATCTCGACATCAGCTGGCAGGTAACATTTATGACTGAAGGTGTTATGTTCTTAAATGAGAATGTTTGAAATAAATTCAAACATTCCTGAGCTAGTCAGTTACATTAACATAGCCATCGTGTCGCATTAAATGTAAAGTACGGCTGAATATCCATAGCCTACTTTATAGTGCGACTGGGCTGACATGAAACTGTACACCTTCTCACGCGCTGGTTGGAACTCGGATCAAATCGTCAAGTCAAAGTTAGTCAACAGTCGCGTAATCTCAGCCGTTGATAGTTTCGCGCCATTTAACCCTAGCCGTCGATCTCATCCGAGTCAAAGACCTATATAAGACGAAAAATCAGGAAGATATCTCTTACTTTCCTCATTTGTGCTTATCAAATTTAACTATTCATCGTCTTCCAGTTTTTGCCTAACCCGTTTCTGCAAAAAGATCTTCTTTCCTTTCCTATATATATTCTCATTGCAGTGATCTTAAATGGCCCCAAAAAGTAAGAAGATGGCTTCATCCGGACCTTCCCTCGTCCCCACCACTTATGAAGAATCATTTGATATGTTGGTATCGAAGATACACTTCGAGCAGATCCTCTCCGACGAGGATCTGGAGTCGCCAATCCTAGCTCCGCTCGCCAACACTCTCCATGAGAACGGACTTCTGGAATGGGCCAAGCTCTGCCCCTCCCACTTGCTCAGGCGCCAAGTCGTAGAATTCTACGTCAATCTCGTTCGCCCCCTTGACAGTTCGGAGGGAGTCACTACGGAGGTGTCATGCCGTCAAAGAGATGTTCCGACAAGGACGATACGTCGTATCTCCTTCCCCAACGATGTGTCCAATGTCCTCCGGTACATCATACCAATCAACCACACCGCCACCGAGTTCCTGGAGAATATTACCGACGAACAGGCGGATGAATTTCTATAGGATGCTTTGATCGAGCCGGAGCGGTTGAGGAGCAACATGCAACGGACAAAGCTGAAGCCGGAACACCGCCTGCTGTTCGACGCCGTGTCGAAGGTAGTGTTCGGATACAGTGGCGCGTTCGGCGACATCAGCCGACCCAAACTGAAGCAGCTGGTGGCCCTGGAGCACAAACACCAAATCAACTGGTTCCAATATTTCTTGAACCAGTTGATGGTGGAAAAGTCGAAGATCTCCGAGACTACAACCGAGTCTGGAGAAGCTGCTGAGTGTGGGCACACTCAACTTCGGCTGCAAGATTTCTGCCCTCATCCTCCTCGCAAAAAAGGACCGCAACATGGTCTGGGCTGACTGCGAGGAGACGCCGCTGAAGAAGCTGTTGCTGTTCCCGACAGCCAAGAAAGCACAGGAGGTGCTGAGGAGTGTCTACACTCCTAAGGACAAGAGGGAGTCGGGAAAGCCAGCTGAGTCACCAGCTGAGGGAGAACAAGCCGCTGCTCGCCCCGCCAAATCCAAAACTTCATGTCGCCGAGCTGAGGCTGAAAAGGAGTCGGCTGACGAACCTGCCCAGAAAAAGTTAAGGGTAAGGTTCAAGAAGTCAACCAAGAAGGCAGCTGAGGTGCCAGCTGATGAGCCAACTGATGTTCCAGCTGATGAGCCAGTTGAGGTTCCAGCTGAGGAGCAAGCTCTAGCCAAGGAGAGAGCGCAGGTTGAGTCAACGCCTGCTGAGGAGCGTTCCGAATCCAGCCGCTCAGTTGAGGCCGCATTATTCGAGATCGTACCTCGAGCCCCCGGAGCTGATGAGGTTGAGGGCATGGAGACGTCGGATGCATCATCCTCATCTGAGGATCTCGAAGATGTCACCACCTCCCCCACGGCAGGAGAGAATGTCGTACCGCCCCCAAAGCTTCTTGCTCTTTCTAACCAAACCGAGCCAGAAATTCCGAGCACTCTGCTCGATGCCAACATCGTGACCGCTCCTTCGGCCGATGTTGAAGAAACCATTGAACCCTCTTCCCCAACTGAATCCCAAATTCCGAGCTCTCAGCTCGATGCCAACGTTGAGACCGTTCCTTTGGCCAACGTTGATGACACCATCGAACCCATTGCCTTCGATATAGACCCACCCCAAATTGATGAAGAGGGCAACCACCAGGCGATCTTGGCTGAGTATGAAGGCAGATTGGACTACTGCTTTCGCAAACTGATCGGCATGTTCCCAGAGGCCAGCTCGATGCCCATCTTCGCCATGTTCGGAACTGAACTGCTCTATCAGTTCAGCGTGATATTCAGCTACTGGTACGTCAAGGAGGAAACCCTGAGGATCCACGGATGGGACAGGTTGAAGATTGATGAATCCAACCTGAGGGTGTACTTCGACTACCAGAACCTCGAGGTTGCCTACAACCAGAAGGTGGCCTTGCTCCGTCGACGCCTGGATCTGAGTCAACAAGAAGGGAAAGACACCAGAGAGTTGTGCAACAATCCTGGTGCTGTACAATTTCTTGACAGTATGTTGGCCAAGAATGCCGACCACATAGAGGATGTCGATGAAGCTGACGAGGCTGCCAAGAGAGAAGAAGCAAAGCTTAAGGATTACCTGGCCAGCCGAACAGCCCTGGTTGCAGTGGATCAAACAACCCAGGCACAACAGCAACAACTGCCTGGACCCTCTGATCAGCCAGCTCACTCCATCGATGCTATCTGTGAGCTGATCACTGAGAGGGTCAACCAGCTGAGGCATGAGCTGTTGTCCAAAATTGAGTCCAACAAAGAAGAGCAAGCTGACAAGATGCATCAGCTGATGGAAGAGAATGCATCCTTGAAGAATCAGCTGGAACAACTCTCCTTCTCCCTACAGCAAAAGCTGGAAGGCCTCTCTACTTCTACCAGCACGGACGTCAAAGATCTGAAGAAGGCGGTTCAAGGACTCAGCTCGGACTTCAACATCTTAAAGTCAGTTGCTGAATCTGATCTGGCAAAGTCCCAACAGACACAAGACCAGGAGTGGATGTCTCAGTTCGAAAATTTTAGAGCTGAGTTCATCACCCTTCACAAAGATATCTCTGCAACCTTTGCCGCCTTGAAGAAAGCTGAGCAAGAACGCTAAGACCTGGAGCTGGCGAAGAAGGTGGAAGAAAAAGATGTTGTGGACGAACTCTTCTTCCGAGTTCAACAAGCTGAGGCCAAGCTGACCTCCCTGGATGGCTCAGTTGCCACCCTTTTGGATGATGCCAAAAAGGGGGAAGAAAAGAAGCCAGCAGCTGTTGCTGGACAGGGGAAAGGTGCTCACCTATAGCAGGGGGAAGAAGGAGTGCCAGCTGAAACTCAAAGGGAAGAGGCTGAAGGATCGCAGCTGAAGGAGTCGGAAGAGCAGGAACTTGATGTCTCCCACGACCTCGTAGCCGAGCTTACAGCTGAGCTAGATGCTGATCTTGACGGGATCTCAGTTGAAGATTGCATCGAAGCTGCAAAAGCTATGGGGGAGTCCAATGAGAAATACTTGAATCCCTCTTGGATTAAGAAGTTCGCAGCTGATCAAGCCAAGAAGGTGGCCAAGTTCGAGAAGGAACTGGCCAAAATTGAAAAGAATGTTGACAGAAATAAAGCCAGCCGGAGCGTCCGAAGAATAAACAAACACCAGATGAAGGCTGAGGCTAGGAAGAAGACTCAGCAGCTGCAGAGAAATGCCCCGCTCCAGTCACGGTTCCCACATACTGACAAGTGGATGAACGCTGAGTGGAACGATGACTGGGAGCAGTTCAAGCACGAGTTCATCAATGACTTTTACTACAGGAAGGTCTACTCAACTGAAGACCCAAGGCAAGCCTTCAAGGAAGCCTTGTGGGAGCTCAGATCTGGAGATCCTGAAATGTTCAGTCAGTTTCAAAGAGCCATGGTGAAAGCTCAGCTGGATCCTAACACTGTTCCGGTTCCGCAGAAGGTCAGATATCGCCCTCAGATGATCAAAGGCACAAGTACTCCAAACAGAAATGCGATCATGGCTGAGGCGAGACAAGTTTGCAAGGAACATGGTGTCAACACTGGGATCGAGTCAGCTGCGAAGAAAGAGATCTTTGACCGTATCTTTAGCAAGTACGGTCAAGTGTATTTTTGAGCTGATGTAGTTTTTGAGCAACTGATGTATCTTTAACTGTTTTGTACTTTTTCCTGTAATCATCAGTTGTAATGAAAACTTCAAGTATATATACGATTCAACTTGACGTACAATATCTCATTGTCCAAGCTATGAATCGCAGTCTTTTAAATACCATGTTATAACTGTGCTAACCCTTTGATGTTTTATCTTATAGACTGTTTAGAATTTCAGCTGAGATTTTAGGTCAGTTAGTAAGGTTTAGATTAGTAGTGGTTTGAAGTTGTAAGTGGTTTTGGCATCATCAAAAAGGGGGAAATTGTTGGGAAATTTATTAGTAAAAGTTTTGATGAATTTCAAAACCGACTGACCCCAACCGAGTAGATGTTGCCGAAACCTAATGTTAGAAGTTAGGCTCGCTGTTTGAGCAAAGTTAAGATTTTATCTTTACAGGTCTCCAGCTGAAGATGGCAACAAGGCATCACTCAGACAGAACATCAGTTGTCAAGAAATACAACTGAGAGCTCATATGATCAGATGCAAAAAGGGGGAAGTCACATTCAAGAGATAAAACATCAGTTGTAAGGAAAACAACTGAGCGTTCATCAGATGAGAAGCAGTAAATGGAAGAGAACATCAGATGAAAGAAAAGCCATCTGAGCGTTCGAACCCAACTGACCAGATACAAGGAAGACAACTGAGTGTTCAGTTTCAGAACATCAGTTGTAGAACTCAACCAAGAAGATCAACAGCTTGAAGACGAAGACAGCTGAGAGTTCAACTGTTAGTTGTCAGATAGAACATTGGCTGAAGAACAAGCTAGCTGAAGATCGAAAGTCTTAACCGACCACTCCTTGTTGGAAGTCCGTAGTTAAGATTTAAATTTCAAAAAGGAAGTCACGTGAGGGTTTGACCGTTCAGTCATTACCCCATTTGGTCCAACACAAGGCTATCTCAGATGGAAAGCAGAAGAGCACAGATGCCATATCGGGAAAGTCTGCAGAGATCAGAGACAAGCCGTCGCTTTCAAAGAACAGAGATCAACAGCTCCTCCAACGGCTAGTTGATACTCTCCGCCTATAAATAGAGGCCCTCATTCATTCGAAGAAGATACAAGACACACACGCGAGAAGAAACCAGAGAGCAAAAGAAAGAGCTATATTCTTTACGAGCTGAACTGAAGTTAATCTCTTAGAACATCACTTGTTGAGAGTTCTAGAGTTAGTTAGTTTTGTGTCTTTAGATCGAACCTTGAGAACATCACTTAGTGAGAGTTCATAGAGAGTTAGATCATAGCTCACATCCCGTTCGAGCTTTTAGTTGGAAACACATTTTTCTTTCACCTGAAAAGGTTTAGGATCCTACTCTTCTTGCAACTGAGTAGTTAGGTCGTTTAGTACCCGTAAACTAAACTGTAAGGTTGATAAGTACCCGCAAACTTATCCATAACGGTTGCTCAGCCCGCGTAAGCTGAGTGGATTGTCCAGAAGAACTTGGACAGAGTTGTGTGGACTCACAACTCCCCGTGGACGTAGGAGGGTTATCTCCGAACCACGTTAAATCTGTGTGTGCTAGTGTTTTTCTTTATTCTGTTATTTCTTGCATTCTTAACTGTCTGACTAACCAGCATACAAACCTCATTTGCACATTCTCGACTGTTTTGATTTTTGACCAACCGAGCATAAAAGCGTGAGTTGTTTTACGAGTTTAATTTCCACCACATTCCGCACAGCCTCACTCTTCCAGCTGAGGTTGCTTACTCAGCTGTGAGATTCCAACTGAGTCTTTTTACTCGGTTGAAGTATTTTTCAGGGTTAAATTTTAAAATCCTAACTGGTGTATTCCCCCCCCCATACACCAGTAACTCGTTTCGGGACCATCACAAGGCAACAACACTAAGGCAACAAATGGAGAGCTCGAAATTGGATTGCTCCCCTTACTCAGAAAAAAAAAAGATTGGAAATGACAATGGAAAACAAAATGAATGCAACTTTTTCCATTAATTCGACTTTCACAAAAATAACGAATCAAAAAATTATTGATGCAACACATAAAATAAATAACGCGTAAAATAAATATTGCAACCACACACAAAAATAAAATTATTTTCGATTTATGCATGAATAAAATTCACAATGTAGCTAAGGCATACAAACAACCATTCTCTCTCTCTCTCTCTCTCTCTTGCTTTTATTAATAAAAAAATTAAGAAACTAATTGCACACTATCTCACTACCTCTCAAAGTCTTTTTTTCTTCCACCAACTACACTTTATCAGCATTCCTTAAACTTCGTGCCAGCACCTAAATGAGTAGACTAAATTTGGACGGAGAGAGTATAAGACATTACAAAGAAAAATTAAATTATATTTGTGGCCTGAATTTTCACCACTTTTTGATTTGTGGCATGGACTTTTAACTTCTTTATTGAAATGGTTTAAATATGGCTCGCCCTTATTTTTTCTATGTGCGAACGTTGACTCAACTGATTGGTGGAGGTGACCGCTGCCTATTTAAAATTATCAAAATGATGTATGGTGGTACCGATACGAGTTATAGGCGCATAGAAGGGCGCCAGAGGGGGCGGGGTGTTACACCTATTAAAGTTTTTCGAAAACTTCTTTTAGGGTGCGTTTACTTTGATGGAAAAGGGTGGAAAAATAATATTTTCTCTCATTTTCTATCTTTTTCACATGTTAAATTTTCTCCGGGTAGGGTGGATAATCTTCCCGGGAAGCCCCTTTTCCATCCTTTTCTTTCCAATGTTGGATAATATTATCTTTAGTTAGTGGTGTGAATATATTTTCCAATGGACAAAAGGTAAAAAATGGGGAGGAGTGGGGGGGACCATGTGATAATTTTCTTTTCCAACCTAGTAAACATGAGATAAAAAGGATGAAAATGTTAATATTTTCTCATCTTATTTTATCCATCATTTTCCTATATAAACTTTTCCATCAAAGTAAACGCACCCTTAATAGATAACTCTCGATTGGAAAAGTCATTCAGGGGTGAACTCACTTACATGTACAATTGACTTCTTTGACTGCGGGTCAGTTGAAGATCAGTGACTGAGATTATGATGCGGTGTAGCATGTGGTGGTTTTTACATTAACTTGTATTTAGTGTTGAAAACTCGGTCATGCAATAGCAATATCAAATTGGTTATAAAGACTTAGAAAGATTATGTGTGCTCGTGTTTGGTCAGTTCGCAATTAGTTTAAAGAAAAACAAAAATAACACAGCAGGATTAAATGAGGTTTAGATATAAACTTCTATGTCCTCGGTTACCTATCCTGCCAACAAATCCACTTAACATTAGGAGTTCCTCACAGTTTGCACCTACTAGGAAATGTACACTCGGATTATGGGTTCGAGAAGACATGCACTTGGATTATGGGTTCCACGAAGACTTAGTAAGCTAAATTAGGGGAACAACTCAAATCCTAAACAAACATACAATGTTTGGGGGTTTTTACAGTGATGAGAATCAACAAACACAAGGTTGTTGTAGCTTAAAAGATCTAGGCTTGTAGAGGACACGAGATTACTAGACTTAAAGGTTGGAAGACAGATTTGAACAAAAGACTCTAAATTTGGATGAGTGTGGCTTGGGGGGAGAGAGAAAGAGAGAGAGAGAGAGAGAGAGAGTTCTTGCTTTGAATGCTTGAGCGCGTAGTAAAATCTATGCAATAATCTGTCTTCCTTGTTGAATGCCTCTATTTATAGGCGAAGAAACAAACTAGTCCTTGAAGGACTGTTTGAATCTTCAATAAGAATTCTGTCTTCATCCCGTCGAATTTGTTTCGTAGCTATTTCTGACAAATGTGCCAATCTGCTTTTTCTTAGGATGATTTCTGTGTCGGCTCGAATGAGGCAATACAGTCTGCACACTTCCTATTCATCCACGTGGCCTTATGCTTATCAAAATTTAAATTTGGTCAAAGCCTTCACTTCAATCTTTGTATCTGTACAACTTCCTTGTTGACTCTTTAACTCTGACATTAGTCGAGTGAGTCAGTTGATCAATCAAGCTGATTGGAACTTTGATTGAGTTTCTTCACCTGTATCTTCAAGTTCCCCCTCAGATCGACATCTGTAAAGATAAAACTTAACTGCTAAAACATGTGAGCCTATCTACCTAACTCAGATGACCATCTATTCGGTTGGATTCACTTGAGTTTTAGAATTAATCAAAACATATACTTCGAAATTTCTAACAATTTGATTTTCTTGCAATAAGAGCTTGGCCTATAATACTGGGTGTTTAATACACAAAACACAAATTAAAAGATCTTTCAGCACAATAAATTTATCGCTTGTAAATAATTCAACTTATATAAGTTTTATAATCCAAAATTTGAACATTTTCTTGCAGCAAGATCTGGAAATGAAGATGATATGAGTTGGGAGAGAATATGACAATTGTAGAGAGGTTTATCTATCTATACTAATATAAAAAAATCATTGTTTTACAAAATATGCTTTGCCTATAATGTTTTTACTATATGTTTATTTAATTTGAGAATAATAATGTAATAATATATAAAAAAATTAGAATAATTTATTAGGATTTAAATTTTCCTTATATTGATTTAGATTACCTAATTTAACATATTTTATTATATCGATTTAGATTACCTAATTTAATATATTTTATGTATAGTAAATAAAATACATGTTTATCTTATTAAAGTTAAAATATAGTATTGTGATGAGAAGTTGAAAATGAGGAGTATACTTGTCAAATTTAACTTTATGTTGTTGTTAAATTTTAATTTGCTTTCAAGTATTATTACGAAAAGCAAAAATAAGAAGAGATTCTGTGAGACTAATGCATTATAATAATTATTATTAAATATCAAAACAATTCTATTATTATGACTAATTAGAAAATAATTATTTGATTATACAATTCTTAATATTTTGCTAATCATGTACATTCTTAATTTCATTTGATTATACAATTTTTAATATTTTGCTAATTATGTAAATTAATTCTTAATTTCATTTGTAAGAGTTTTCATATATAATTTTTAAATTTAAATTAATAACTATTGTTTAGACTTTTTTCCTTCTTTATTGAACTACTGGTATATTAGATTTTAGTATTTGATTATCCAGAGCTTTGAATGTCTAGGGGTGTTCAGTTAGATGGATTAGACCTTAGTCTCATGAATGTTATTCGGTTGGTTTAAACTAGTCGTCAGTCTCAGGACAATGTCACGTTAGTAATTTTAGAATTCTTTTTGTTTTTCAATACATTAGATTGAAACATCGCGAACGGATTGTATAAATTTTTATATACACATTTATTTTATTTTTATCAACTGAATATTTTCTACTTTCAGAAAAATATGAAATGCACCAATCTATACTAATATAAAAAGAGTCTTATTTTACAAAATTTGATTAGCCTAAAATATCCTTACTAAATATCTAAATTAATGACTGATGGTCCCGATACGAGTTACTGGTGTATGGGGGGGGATACACCAGTTAGGATTTTTAACTTTCGAAAAACTTAACACTTGAAATCAACTTCAACTGAGTGAGAGGACTCAGTTGGGATCTCACAGCTGAGTAAGCAACCTCAGCTGGAAGATTGGTGTTGTGCGGAATGTGGTGGAAAATAAACTCGTAAAATAAACTCACGTTTTTATGCACGGTTGGTCAAAACCAAAACTGTTGTTGTGAAAGTATGCAGATTGTATGCGGTTAGATTGTCAGTTGAGATATGCAAAATAATGACTGAACACAAAACAACACGACACACAAGATTTACGTGGTTCGGAGAGAACTCCTACGTCCACGGGGAGATGTGAGTCCACACACCTCAGTCCAAGTTCTTCTGGACAGTTCCACTCAACTTACGCGGGCTGAGCAACCGTTACAGTTTAGTTTGCGGGTACTTGACGACCTAACTACTCAATTACAGGAAGAGTAATGTCCTAGCACACTTTTTAGGGTGTGAGAAAGGGTAGGATTTCCAACTACAGCTCGATCAAGAATGAGAGCTGGATCTAAGGCTTGAACGAATAAACACTCAACCTAAGATCAAAAACAGTTTCGAATTCTAGGAACCCTCAGCTACTAATGTTCTCTCAAATTGGAACTCTCAGCTGCTGATGCTCTTAGATGATGATGTTGCAGATTTGCTTTGATTTCTCTCGAGAAAGCTCTTGAATTTTTCGTCGTCTATGTGTCTATCTGCATGTCTGTTCTTCTCGAATGAGAGGATGCCTCTATTTATAGGCAGAGAGAATCAACTAGCCGTTGGAGGAGCAGTCGATCTCTGATCGGTTGAAAGTGATGGCTTGTCTCTCATCTCTGCAGACTTTCCCGATATGGCATCTGTGCTCTTCTGTTTTCCATCTGAGACAGCCTTGTGTTGGGCCAGATGGGGTAATGACTGAACGGTCAAACCCTCATGTGACTTCCTTTTGAAATTCAAATCTTTGACAGTCAACTTCGGTTTGTCGGTTGAAAGTCTTGACCTTCATCTGAGTGATCTTCAGCTGATGTTCCTATCTGTCGAGTTCTCAGCAGACTTTGAACTTCAAAACAGTTGAACTTCTTGTTCAGATTCTATAACTGAGGTTCTGAAACAGAACCCTCAGTTGTCTTCCACTTCTTTACTCAGTTGGGTTTGAACCCTCAGATGATTTCTTTTTCATCTGATGTTCTCTTCCTTTCAACTGTTTCTCATCTGATGAACGCTCAGTTGGTTTCCTTCAACTGATGTTCTGAAGACTTTCCTTTGTTTACATCTGAACAAATGAACTCTCAGTTGTCTTTCTTTACAACTGATGTTCTGTCTGAGTGACGCCTTGTTGCCATCTTCAGCTGGAGACCTGTAAAGATAAAATCTTAACTTTGCTCAAACAGCGAACCTAAATTCTAACATTAGGTACTGGCAACATCTACTCGGTTGGGGTCAGCCGGTTTTGGAATTCATCAAAACTTATACTAATAAATTTCCCAACAAGGACTATAAAGTAATACAATATATATTAATTATAAGGAATACAATAAACTAATATAATATAATATTTATTAGTTACAAGAATACAAACTTATCATATTATTTGAATACCTAGCTATTTTTAATAATTCCTATGTTAGTTTCTCTATTTACAAGAAATACAAACTTACCATATTATTTGAAAACTTATTTTTATTTATACCTTATAACAATTCCTCTGTTAGTTTCTCTATCAAAATATGATTCAAACTAAGAAAGCAGCGACGTGAATGAGCAAGAATATTGTGATCAATTTTGAAGGTGAGTATTGTTATGATTATATGTGATTGAAAATTTGATATTTTCATGTATAAAAATTTGTTAGTTATCTTGGGGGATCGGGATTGCTACTTTCTTTTGTGTTAGTAGAGAGGCAATAATATATGGGTAATCGAATTGTTAAATAAAAATCATGGGATTCCCCTTCTGAAAAAGAAAATATATCATGGGAAGAAAAATTTGAGGCTCGATTGTTTTACTGTAACCTCTTCTCTCTTCGATCCACACTATTTCTCTCATTAATTATAGAATATATTTACTTATGATCAGAATAGTGAGTTTGTAATAATATAATATTTTATAATAACTATAAAGTTATAATAATTTTTTAATCTTTAGATATATAAAAATGATGCTTATATAAAATCATGTTTTTATATACTACATTCATACTTCAAATAACCACAATAGTAGATTATACAATGATCAATTGTTCAAATTAGTTGTAGTTTTAATATTAATTACTCATTATATTTCTTGCTTGATATTATTAGTTCATTAACACTATCAATTGAGCAAATACTATTATGGTAATATTATTTGATTCTCAAGTTATTTACTTATAATACTCAACATTTAAAAGATTTATTTATTATTTTTGGGTTTTTGGTCTAGCATGTTGAATTCCATGATCCACGTGATGTGAATTTTGATTGCTTTTACTTTCTAATAAATTTTATATATCATCTCTAAATTTTATTTTATAATAGTATCTAGAGATTTTTATTTTAATAATTAGATATCCAGCTACACTACTTTTTACTGCCACATTTCAGAATAGATAATGAATTGTTTTGTTGTTTCTACATTGATTTGAGCTCATTTGACCTTGGCTAGATAGTAGTCGAACAATAAGCTCGTGAAAAATTAAAGAATGTAGAACTGCAGATTTGCACATGTCGGTTTACGATCAAGTTCAAAATTGTGTGGTTACTAATACAAATAATGGGTCCAACCAAATATAATTGCATACTTTTGATAATTAAAATTAGAATAACTTGCTATAAAATTGTTGAATTTCTCATTGCTTATAGAATAATAGAATCTCAAACTAATAGGTAATTCCATTTTTTTTAGATTAAGATCGTCTGGTAGATTCAATGAGAAATCAAAAAGACCTGCAAATACAAAATTATACTCCTTCTGTCAATGATAATTATAGGTTTTAGATTATGGTACGGGTTTAAAGAAAAGTTAGGTACATATTTAGGACGGACTATTATACCCTCATCTTTTGTATTGAAAAGTAGGTAGATATTTTGAATGGAGTAATAAAGTAAGTAAATATTGAAAAGGAATGAAGTTAAAAAACTAAAGAGAGTGTAAAGTCATTTCCGTAAATGGAAAAACTATAATTTTTGTGGACGGACCAAAATGAAAATCTGACTATAATTTTCGTGGACGGAGAGGGTAGAATAATAGAATCTCAAACTAATAGTTGATTCCACATCTTTTGGAGGCTTGCTTAAGGGTCTAAGGATAAGACGCAAGAGACAATATCACATTACTTATCATTTCCATAGATGAAAGCAAAGAAACATTGGATTAATTATATTTGTTAATTTAGAACATCATAGACGATTCTATGAGGATTGAATTATATACAAGATAAGATATGATAAAATATATTTTGTATAATGTCCTGATATGATTTCATTTGTCTATAAAATAAAAAGTTAATTAAACATTAAGGCTTTGCACGCCTAAGTTAAGGATTTTCGATTCTAAGACTGACGGTGAAATTTGTTTCAGAAAATAAATTCCAAAAGTCGGTCGAACGACTACTGTATAAGGGTTTTCGCGTCCGATAGATTTTTCGTCCGAAAACCCAAAATTAAAAACCGTCAGAATTTACATTCACTTTTTCTTCGATACGAGTTCACCGGAGAAAGTTAGTTTTTATGATTTTCCGGGCGAATTCTAAACTGTCTAATCCCGACTTTTTCTCGGATTTTGAAAAATGAATTAGGTTTTCAAAGTATGTGTTTTATTTCCAATCTAACAGACGAATTAGATTTCGTCGAATTCGTAACTATCTAAGAAAATATTTTCTTGACTTTTATAACGTCGTTTAAAGCCGGAAACGAGATATTTCCGTCGAATTTTCGCATCCAAACGAGCCCTTAACGACTCCCCACTCTTAGTTAGATTTTTATTTCACCTTTATGTATCTAATAGGTGAGTCATCTCTCTCTCCCTCACGCCTCTCTTTACCCCCCTCCCCCCCCCCCAAGCTATCTCTCTCATTTTTTCTTCTCCTTTCCTCCATTAAAACTCTTCATCCAAGCTCTTCTCAAGAACACAAGACCTTCATCCACCGATCAATTCCATTTCCGAGTTCGTATTCCGAAAGGTAAGAACATCTCCTACGTAATGAACCTAACAAAATCTTGATTCCATCCATTTCTTTTTTTTCGAAACTTAAGAGATTAAGAAGCATGTTGATTCTTGTTCGATTCATGTTCTAGTATGTTTAGAATCGAGTTCTACGGATCGAATCATGAAGAAAATCACTCCCCTTTGCATTTTGTAATTACCGAAAATTTCTTAGATTTTAGGGGTTTGATCGTAGTTCGATTCTTTGATGTTTGATTGATGAATTAGTGTTCTACATGTTGTTAATTGACTATATGAATTAATTTAGATTTTTTTAAAAATAAAAGTTGAAAGATAAGAGAGGAAGAATGCTTGATTCGATGTAGTAAATGTTATGATATGCTCGATTGATTAATAGAAATGAGATATACGATGTATGAGGATGAATATATATTTAATTGGGTTTTTTCTAAAAATAAATTGAAAAACGTAAGAGACGGAAATCTATCGATAAGTTGAGGCTCGTTAATGTTTTGATAATATGGTTTACATATTAGTGATGCTCGTTAGATGATGATCGTTGTTGTAAAATTTGAACGAAAACGGAGAACGTAAGATTTTCGTTAAGAGACGAACAATCGACGATAAGTCGAGAATAGATAATGTTTTAGGTTTGTGATTTGAACCTTTGATAATCTTGTTAGTTAATGATCGTGACCGTAAAGTTTCAAGGAATTCTAAGAAGTTTCGATTTTGAATAAGAGACGAAGAATCGAGTTTAAAAGCCGGTAGAAAAGTCGAATAAGGAAATCCCTTTTAATAATAATGATTGTTATTGATTAACGAACAATATTGTGGTTAACGACTTTTCCATCCGAGAAACGAGACATTATGAGATATAGTTAAGAAACGAGGAGTTGTTGAACGAAATAGAAATTGAAATTTGTTTTGGTATAGTAATTGGTTAGTTAGAATTGACGAGGATATGCTCGTCGTTTGTTAATCAAAAGTCGTGAATATGAACCCAATTATTGGATACTGTATATAGACTATATTGGGATGAAAATTTCGTGAAGATAAAAGTGGAATAGTATTGATCGAACCTAGGGAATAGTGCGTCGAGATTTGTCGAGCATTAGGGTTTCGCGCGACTGTTTTGCGACGTTTCACGGAAACTGTCATAACTTTTAGCTTGCTTAACGAAATCGAGATCCGTAAATTGGAGAGTAAATTAGACACCCGTACCTTTCTTTTGGTATAAGATTCATCCCCTGTTTTCGTATGCTCTGTTCTGTATGAACTTACTGACTTGTGCAGGAAGTATCCAAAGTCTAGTTTCCTAAGTTGAATCCTTTTCAACTTCGTTCCTTGTGAACTTTTAAGTCGTTATAAGTTATTGACATTCATTATCTAATGACCTAAGTGTCGAGTAATGAGCCGAGTCAGTTTGTAGACGAGAATTGATCGAAGTCTCGTTTATTAGTTAATCAAAAGGAAGTAGTAAAGTGCAAATGCCTAAAAAGACTAAAAACCGATTCGATTTTCTGTTTCTTTTATCGATTGCGTTCAAGTTGCTTAAGTTTGTTTATTTACGATAAAAGGAGGAAGTCAGCACCGAGGATAGGACGGAAGACCAGAGACGGAAGCTCGGATAGTAGTTCTGTAATCAGTGAGGTGGGCTTTTCTATATACAAAATAAAAGAGCGATGCTCGAAAATCTTTGTTTACAAGCTTTGATAATTGTGTTTTCAACGTGATAATCAGAGCATGAAATGATTTGTTTTTATGTTAGTTCTCTTGTACCCTTCTGAGTTAGCCGACCTGCTATCCAGAATTATTAGTTAGCCGACTTGCTAACTAAAACGATCGGACTTTGAGTTAGCCGACCTGCTATCCAAAGTTAGTGTACACAGTAGCCGTTGTGTGTGGAACCCTGTTGAGGGGTGGCCAGCCACGGTGATAATTATTGGGCAAGATTGAACGTAACATATGAGAAAAATGTGTGCGCAAGCTATGTTGTGAAAATGAGAAAGAAAATGTATAGACACAGACCTTTATTGAAAAACCCCGGTGTGCTACAGAAATAAGATGTCTAATTATCTATACTTATTATATGTTTTCGGTAATGTGCCCACTAAGTGCTTTTGTACTTAGCCCTGCATATGTTTTATAAAATGTGCAGGTTGAGCGACGGGAGCGGCGGTGGTTGATGTTGAGTTAAGAAGTTGTAATTAGAATAAGAACTTGTATTCAGCTTTACGTTTTTTCCGCTGCCAAACTCTAAACTCTTTTGAGTTAATGTATCTTTCTGTTGAGTCTAAACCCGTACAATGAACTCAGTTTCTTTTGAGAACCTTGTCGAGTGATTTTTCGAGATCAACTCTTCCTTTTATATAATGAAGTCTTGTTCATAGTAATTCATTTTGTTATTAATGTCTGTTTATTTATTCATTCTTATTCATCCCCCTTCTTCCCCGCTTCTTTAATCCAACCCCTAGTCGCACCCCGGCTTCTGTCGTCCCTCGGGATTTAGGGCTGTGACAAAATAGACGTCGGATTTTTTATGAGTTCCTTTAATTTTTTTTTTTTTTCAATCTCTGTTCTCATATATGGTTTAGCATACTTGTAATCTATTTTGTTACAACTATTGGTTTCACTATTATAATTTTATTCATTGATGGTCAAAATCTACTTCTAGGGCTAAAATTGTGAGTTATCAAACATTGACTATTGATCGTTTGCTATTTTTTAAAAGAAAATTATATTGAATTCAAATTTTGATTTTGCTATGCTCCTTGTTTGACTGGCAAGCCATTTTAGATTGTGAGATTCTCGGTAGGACTTATGCTACTCAGTAGTTGAAATGAGAACTTAGTGAGAGGGTTCAAGCGGAAATTGAATTTCATTGAAGTTTTTTTCATTCATACTTACTTCTAGGGCTAAAATAGTGAATAGTGAGCATTAACTATAAATTTTTTACTTTTCAATATTGAGACGAATTGAATTCCAATTTGATGTGTGCTCAAAAAATTTCTATGCTCATTTGGTCGCTTCTGAATGTACGAGTCATTTTCCATTAATTACATCTTAAATATAAGATAGAATTTATATGCTTCAAATATTGCGCATCTTGAGAACAACTAGCTTGAAAAGAGAATTTTATGGATATGAGGTTCATTTTATTTTCTTGGATGCTCTTCTTTAAATGATATATTTTCCAGTGATTGTAGAACATGTATTACATATAATGAAATTGAGCTCAACGGATATTTAAGCTGGATTAGATTGAACTTAGATGTTTGTGGTGCATTTACAAAAATTATATTGGAATTATGTTATAGTATGCAGTTCATTTGATATAGGAATAAAATTTCGATGAATATGATATATCACACGATCTTTATTTAGCTTAAGACTCCTTTAAAATTTGAAAGTCATGAGATAATAAAAAACATTGAAAATATATACGGCAATACTTTTATACATTGATTAGGATATTATTAAGGCTAAATTCTAAAAAATGCCCCACTTTTTATCAAATTCTCGTTTAAATCCCTACCTTTTAATTTTGCAAAAAAATTCCTCACCTTTCATTCTTTCTCAATTGCATCCTCTGGTCGTTTTCCCCAATTTTATTGTTGATGTGGAAGGCAGTAAATCTTACATGGCGAATCGGCGGCAAGAATGAAACGACGTAGTTTAAGTAAGACCAAAATGTTGTCATTTTGCTGCAAACAAACACTTATATTTAAAGTCTAGACATCGTACAAATCGAAGTTCAATTTTTGGAGTTTTCTCCTTTTTTCCTCTTTCCCTCTTTCCCTCTTCACCCCTTTGTATATTTCACGTTTCAATCGTTCATGGCTTCTTCGTCTTCGTATGGGCTCAATGAATACATCGAATTCCGAACCTCAGAGGCTTTGCAAATGTGGAAATCGTGCGGTAATGAAGCCCTTGAACTCTGTGGATAACCCGTAGATAATGAACGATGTCTAGACTCTAAATATAAGTGTTTATTTGCAGTAAAATGACGATATTTTGGCCTTATTTAAACTACGTCATTTCATTCTTACCGCCAATTTGTCATGTAAGAGTCATGTAAGATTTACCACCTTCCACATCAGCAACAAAATTGGGAAAAACGATCGGAGGGATGTAATTGAGAAAAAATAAAAGGTGATGATTTTTTTTGCAAAAATTAAAAGGTGGGGATTTAAACGAGAATTTTATAAAAGGTGGGGTATTTTTTTGTAATTTAGCTTATTATTAACTACTAAATGGACATTGAGTTGTTATATATGTTTATAGGTTTGTGTGATGAACTGAACAACAAATGCCCAAGTACAATTCAAGCAGCTTAATTAGTTTGGTTCATTTCGTTTATCAATCGATAGTCAAAACAGAGCATTGGTGTAGTGGATCGAAGTCAATTCTTCACTAATTTGTTCATTCTATTGTCAGTCTTATAATTGTTGCATGAGATACCATCACATGACTCGTTGTCGATTAACCAATTACTAGCCCACCTTAAGACAAATGCAACTTTTTTCTATTTTAAATCTTGAACCTAAAATTTTCATTTATAAATTAGTTAAACCACCCTCTCTAAAAAATAAATATAAAAAATTAGTTTAATATCATATATTTAGAATTGATTTTGACATATAATTGATAATGTGTCTAATGTCTTTAATCCTCATATGTACTTTGGGTACAAGATACAGCAAGGTAATAGGTCAAAGACTTTCGCGGTTAATTAGAAGAAAATAACATGTGAATTAATATTAAAGCAATATGTAGTAGTCATAAAAGATTTTTTTTTAAAACTAAGGTATGCACTTTAGATTCTTTTTTGGAACTACAAATTTCAATATTATTTTTTCACGAACAATCGTGCACCAGAAACTCCAAAAGAAAAATTGAGTTATCAATCCATATCTGAGTTGAACAAGTTTCTCCCGACGAGAAGTTTTTCTACTAATTCATCTTGTTGTTCATGACTCATTTAGGTACAAGGCTTTGTGACTTCACCAACAATCCGAATTCTCTTTCCACTATCATAAAAGTGGAGCATGAGTGTGTTTTCGTGTTATTATTTGATACTATTGTTTCAAAGAATATAACTTCGCAAACTTATGCAAAATGATTAATGTTGCACTCCATCTGTTTCACTCAATTTGTCTACATTTTATTAAATGGATATTTCACTCAATTTATATCTTCCTAAATGATGAAAGATTTAAACCTTTAAAACCCTTTAAACATGTTAGGAGCTACCTACTTTCTATCTTTGTACCCTTATTCTTAATTTTCATGTCCAATAATAATTAGAAAATTGAGTGGACGAATGAATATATTGCAATGAAAATAATTATTAGTGACATAACATTGAAATTATTATAGTAATTAATCATGTTAAATTAAAGGTGTTGCACGTTACTTTTGTTAGTAAGAATAAATATTTATTGAAATCATTTTTTTCAACGTGCGAGTACGTTATTGTTACTAGTATATATAAAGGGTGGAAACATATATTGGTCCCGAGGTCAGCTGATTTTGAATTCAAAATTGGAAAATCTCAGTTTTCTGAGGGTAAATATGTTGGACAATAAAAGTAAAAACAATCAGATATATAACATCAAGAAATGACAATCAGATTCTAGTTATTATTGAAATAAAAAATAAATAGGGCCTTATTTTAACCAAATCAAGATACAAAAGTCAACACCAATTAACCAATTCATCGGATATAGCGGCAAAATGACAATTTAGATAACCAACATATAACCCGTCGAAAATCGACAGGAAATTATAAAAATTGATAAAATTATTAAATAGTATCAATATGTGATAGATTAAAAAAATATTATTTGTTAATTATTTTAGCGTTAAATAATTTGATTATGCAATCTACTAAACTCGCTTAAAATTTATATCCCTTGAACACATCTCAAATTCAATTAAAAAGTAATTTTACCACATGTTTACGTCTCAAACTCATATAGTTATGTTTGTTAAAAATTATAACTAATATATTGTCATTACTTTCGATAATTGTTAAAGCTATGTTCTTCTACAAAGCCGATGTGGGCAAAAATATATTTCTCTCTCAGAGGAAAGCGACTCTTAAACTGAATTTTTTAGCTTTTTATGAAGAAAAAGAGGCAAGGGAAGGAGCGAGTAGTGAGAGAGAGATAAGAGATATATAGATAGCGAATAATACTATAGATGTTAAGATTGTTTATAAGATGAAAGTGACCCTAAATACCCCACATTCTGAATTCAACACAAGATTAAGAAAAAAAAAATAAGTTAAATCACCGCTTCACAATCATCCCGTCTACCCGACGGTTCCGACCTGGAACCGGCCTATTGACTACAATACTAATTTTAAAGTATATAAATAATCATCTTCCAAATATATTCACAAAAAAATTAATGATGACATTTGTTTTCTTTTTACCTGAAATTAATATTTAATTATATACATAACTATATTCCAAAAATATTCACACAATATTTAATAAATAAAAATTTAATTATAAATTTTAGTATTATATAAATAATCATCTTCCAAATATATTCATAGAAAAATAAATGATGACATTCGTTTTCCTTTTTACCAGCTTTGAGAATAACTTTTTTAACTGAGAATAGAACTTCAATAATTTTTTCACTATGTACTTGGTAGTTTTTCCTTTTTACAAAACTTTGTGTGGAATGATTGTGATTCATAAAATTATTTAGTCAATGATATAAGATAAAAGTTTACTATAAATATTCTTATTTTTATGAGTTCAAAATTATATAATATATTTAAAAAAAAAGTTGTCCCGCAAGTACTGAATTGACCTATCTACGCGCACGATTATTGGTCAGAATTGACTCGTTGATAAATCGTTAGTAATTTTTTTGCCAATTTTCCTACATATTCTACGTTTTCCAACGGAGACGATTAATCAAACAATTTGAGATGATGTGTTTAGCATTATTCAAACTTGTTTGAAATTTATATACTCGTACTTGTTTAAAATCTGATTAAAAAATTAGTCATTTGTGTTCCTTTCTGAAAAAAACCGTATATTAGTCTACCACCATAGTTCTGCATCGGAACTGTCCTGTTGACCACGACTCTAATTTATAAGTGCGTAATTTATAAAATTTATTTAGAATTTATATAGATCCAAAAATTTAATAAAAATAATGATTTTACTATTCATTATCGTCCTTAATCGTATAGTAATATTCGTTAATTAAAATTATAAATTATGCAAAGCTGGAAACCCAACTACAAATAACGTAAAAATTATTTCATGGATGACGATTATAGATTTTAGAAAATACATGGGAAAAAAGCATAAAATGAAAAATTTCTCGAGTGTCGGTTGGGAATTGACTCGTCTACCGCCACGGTTCCGGTTCAAAATTGACTCGTTGATCACGATTTTGATTTATAAATGCACAATGTATGTTCTAGATTTTAGAAATTACATGAAAAAATGAATAAAATGAAAATTTTAAAATTAATAAGAATAAAGAATGAAAATGTGTCATGTGGGATCCCGAGTTGAGGTACCCGTTGGTTGGAAATTGGCCCGTCTACCTAGTTAATTCACAAATTATAAATTACTTATTTTTTATCAAATTAAATAAAAAAATATTAGATTATTTCCAAATTTAATTCGGTCAACCAATAAATTATCCAACTATTTTGGAACCATTTATTCTGTCAACTAATAAATTGGTTCCCTAATAAAAACAATTATCTATTCGGCCAATTAATAAATTGACCAAATTAAATTAAATAAAACTATAAAAATATAGCAGTTATTTATTCGGCCGATTAATAAATAAATTGGCCAAATAAAACTCATATAAAAAATAATTATCTATTCGGCCAATTAATAAATTGACCAAATTATATTAAATTAAATTATAAAATATAGTTATTCATTCGGCCGATTAATAAATAAATTGGCCAAATAAAACTGGTGGAGTAAAAGATGAGAAAATACACATTAATTCTAAGTATTTATAGGCTTTTCAATAGGTGAAGTTTCATTGAGAAACCGATGTGGGACACAAGATTTTAGTATAGATATTTAAAATCTATTATTTTACATTTAAAAATTCAAAAATTTGAGAATTTAGATAAATATGAATGGAGGAATTTAAAGGGTCCCACGTAGAATTTTTTCAAAGCAAGAATCGTTTTCCTTTTAATAATATAATGATGATTATAGTCACAATGATCTCTTATTTAGCGTAGTATAGATAGAGATTATTGTAAAGTGCATGCACTATTGCATAACAAAATAAGATACTTTTCGGTTCCGGATTAATTAGGGTATAATTTCTAACACTTTGTTTCGTAGTAAATCAATTTTCTTTATATTTTAACTCTGGATGGAGGGAGTACAATATATATGTATATATATAGTGTGCACTATAGGAGGACAAAATTGGCGACATGAATCAGTTTTTTAGGGTAATAAATTTGGTGAAGAAGCCGAAAATTCGGAGAGAGAATGGCAACTCAAATGAGAGCTAGCGGAGAAATTGGTCTTCCACATATCATCCAAGAAAACTAACACTCCCATTTTCCCCATCAATTTCAGATCATAATTATTTACTTTTCATCATTTCAACTCCATTTTCTTTTCCTTTTTCTTAGTTTTTACTTTTAGGGGGAGAAAAAAACTTGAATCAAGAAAACTTTCTCCTGTGACGTGCGTACGTATATGATTTATTACTAAATATATATACGAGTATTTAATTATTTGTGTCAAGATTGATCATCACCGTCACCATCACCACCATCATCATAAGCTGCCTGCCTCTTCTTCATTATTTCATCAATTGAGGGGAACTGTGTTTGGAGCTTTCAATTCTTTTCCCCCCATTCTTTAAACGATTCTCCATTCATACAGTGAGTTAACTTTTGACTACAATATGCAATACGTGATTAATTACATGCAATTTTTTTCTTTTTTGTTTGTTATGATTTAATTTCCCTCTCTCCATAATTTTGGAAAATATGTAAAACTGCACTCTTTATTTGAAAGTTGTTTTGAGGTATCCATTTCTTGCACCTGATTCTGAACATGTTGAAAGATGGAAATTTATTCGAAAAGTAAATAGTTTTACTACTATTATTTAATAAGTAAGAAACAATATTTCACCTTATGCATCGCAATTATCAATATGCATATGATTTGAGATGTGTATTTGAAGTACATAAAATGAGAACGTGGTAAAAAAATGAGTTTGATGTTAAAATATGCATATGGTTGGTATAAATGCAGTTCGTAGAAGAGGCCGGGAAACAATAATAATGTTCGGTTTTACCGTAAGAACGTTGCAAAATGGGTTTGGATCTCCTCGGTCTCCTGCTTCTCCGGCCACACACGGACGAGTCGAATCTCCGAAGACAGACGTCGGAGAAATCGACACTCGTGCACCCTTCGAATCGGTCAAGGCTGCCGTTAGCTTATTCGGCGAAGTCATCTCACCCCGAGCTAGGCCCGTCACCAAGAAGACTAAAGCCGAAGAGGTAACTAAACTAACTCAATTCATCCTAAACCAAACATATATTCTTAAATTAATAGTGGATAAATTAATATTGATCCAGACTTGTATTACGGTTCCTTATATTTCTATGTATATGTATATATATGCAGCAAAAACTGCTAGAGAAAGAGACACAGCATCACATGGTGGTAAAGGAGCTTGAATACTACAAAGAGCAGCTTCGAATCGCAGAATCAGCCAAAGCGCAAGCTCAACGCGATCTCCAGAGCGCCAACCGAGCGCTCCAGGACCTAACCGGGAAGCTCGAAAATCTCAGCGAATCGAAGCAAGCAGCCATCAAAGCCACGGAAGCCGCCAAACGCCGCGCCACGGAGCTGGAAGTCCAGCAATCCATCAAAGCCCAGCTCGGCAGCGACTCCTGGAAGCTCGACCTCGACCTGGAGCGAGAGCGCTACAAGGCCTCCTCGGGCGAGCTCATCGCCGCCAAACAAGAACTCGCCAACTTGAGACAGGACTTCGACGCCGCACTCGAGGCCAAACTCGCCGCCTTCCAGCGGATCGAGGACGCCCGCCAGGCCACCAAGGCCAGCCAGGACAAGCAAAACCTCCTCTCTAAGGAAGTTTCCATGCTTCGACGCGCCCTCGATCAGGTCAAGTTCGACTCGCTGCAGGCGCAGGAGGAGCACCTCAAGCTCATCGCCGAGAAGGAGGTTCATCTACTGGTGCATAAATCCGCTAAAGAGGTGGCCGAGATGGAGATCAGGAGCCTCAGACAAGTTTACGGGCCGGAAGAAAATCTGGCCCGTAAACTTGAAGAAACCGCCGAGGCCATCAAGGTCCTGCAGGAGCAGCTGAACGACGTCCGCGCCTCCGATCTCAACTCGTTGCAGACTGCTTCAACGGAGCTCGACTGCGCGAGGAAAGAACTGCAGCAGCTCTTGGCTGAGGAGAATCATCTCCGCGCCTCCGTGGTGGCGCTGGAGGTGCAGCTAGACCAAGTAAAGAAGGAGAGAGCAGAGTGTGAGAGGAAGACTATAGAAGCGGAATCAACAATCGAAGACATGAGAGGTCAAGTAGCGGAGAGGAGGATCGAGCTGGAAGCAGCCGAGTCGAGGAACATTCGTCAGGAGATGCAGTCGGCTCTAGAGAAGCTTCTAGAAGGAGCCGAGATTGATCGGGCGGAAGCAGAGAAGCTGCAGAAGGATGTAGAACTGCTGAGGCTGGAGACAGAAGCGGCAAATATTACAACCAAGGAGACGGAGGAGAAGCTGCAGGTGGCATTGAAGGAGGCTGAGGAGGCTAAGGCTGCAGAGAAGCTTGCAGATGAGAAGATACGAGAGTCTCCGAGAGTAGATGGCGAAGGCGATGGGGCGGCAGACTTGAAGGGGCAGGGCCCCGGGTCTGCGAGGAAGATCAGGCTGACGGTGGAGGAGTTCAAGGCGATGAACCACAAGATTGAGGAATGCAGGACAAGTGCGGAGTCGAGAGTGGCGGCGCTGATGGCGGAGCTGCAGAAGATTAATGCGAGCCAGAATGAGATGATGCAGAAAGTGGAGAAGACGTTGAAGGAGAATGAGGACTTGCAGATGGAGATCGAGGACGCGAACAAGAGGGCGGAGGTGGCGGAGGCCGGGAGGAAGGTGGTGGAAGGAGAGCTCCAGAAATGTCGGATAGTGGTTGGGGAACCTTCTGGAATATTATTGTAAATGGCCATGAAAATGCATGCACGCATGCATCAATATATATTGATCAATGATCATATCTTCTTGTAAAAGTAGCATAGGTGTCTAATTAATTAAGTGAAGTTACGCAGTAATCATGAACGAACTTGTACACTTGAATCAACTATTAATGTCTGATTTGAAATAGATTAGACAAGAACGTAATTACACTCAAATCCCCCTTAATTACACCTAATTATAGAGAAGCATGTATATGCATAGGTATTTAGCAAGCTATATGAAATTAGGTTACACTTCTATAGCTATATATGTATAACTAGCTAGAATTCTAAACAATGATATTTGAAAACCAGTTATATATGAGTCATCTACAAGTTATGATATAACATATATACTATCATTCAGTTTTTAGGTCCTTGAGGAATATTGAGATCCTTGAATTTCTTTAACTCGGACTCCAAAGTTTCCGCGATGGCTTGTTCATCAGCGTCGTCAGGCAAAGTTACGTGAACGGACCCTTGTTTGACTGGTTCGGTGGGTCGACAAACCAAGAACTGTTGCTTAATGTAATTGTAGAGTTGTTGGTGAAATGGATGGTCCAAGGAGAAGACATTTTCAGAGCTACTCTCAACATAATTTGAAGATCTCTTACGGCAGAAATGGGGAAGGGAGGTATAATCCATTATCTGCACCAAATATAGTAGTAATTCAGTTTTCATTCCAACCGATTCAATGTGTATCAATTCTATCATCAGAACAAAAGAACGGTTTTTCAAGTATATCAACCCTAAAGAAAAGTTTTACCACCACTTTCTTAGGAAAAGCTATTCTTGTGTTTCAATACTGTATTCGTTTTGAAAAAAGATTAAAAAATGCAAAAAAAAGAAAAAAGATTTCACATAAACGACACTGTCAATGCATCAATGGCAGTAAACATAATAGTACATTAATATGTTCAAGAAATTACCTTGAGTAGATCATCCTGTCCACAACTGGAGAGTACATCGATTTTATTCCTCGTCCTTTCCTGTAGAAGTGGCTTTACTACCTGGTAACAGCTCAAAGATTAAGCTTTGGAAGAAAATAGTGGAAAAAGTAAGTTTACTACTCTTCTTCTAATGATATATACACGATCACTGAAGTCTGCAGTTTCTGTGATGAGGCAAAGTAGCTAGTTTATTTCTAACAGGAAGAAAGTTTGAGACGAACCTTCCAACAGGCTGAAAAGACGTATGGAGCATTCACAATGTAATAAGTTAGTGTTTTTTCAGGGTAGTTTAGATCATCAATAGAAGAGATTGTAGTCAGGATCTGCAAAAGAACAAATACGAGTACGCTTAAGTGATAATATACAAACAACTTCGCTGTAACTTGAATGAACCTGAAAATAATGCTAGTGGCCGAGGAGTTAAATGAAAAACTATGATGAATGCTAATGTACCTTTATTTGGTTAAGGGCCGAGAGTTTCAAGCCAGTCATATCTAGGATCTTTATGCATTTACTGATATGCTTCCCATGCTTTTTTGTCGCTGCAGGCTGCAATTGTTAAGAATGGTAAGTCATATATCAACGGAAAAACTTACAAATCAAGGAAGCATGAGTGTGCCTTACCAGAATCACACGATCCCTATATTCGTTAATCTGAATGTGGGATTGCACGTAGTAATGAACCTAAAACGAAAAAAAAAAATGTTGTCAGAGGCAATGAAGAAATGGTAAAATATTGGTTAACAGAAACTTCAGAAAATTCAGTTTCATTTCTTTTGGTTAAATGAGAACTTATATTAGAAACTTCAGAAAATTCAGCAATTAATTGGAAAGCTTAATTTCCTATTAAGCCCTTCTTGTTAATAACTCCATTAGAATAATCCACATATCAAATGTTTTACTTTTATTTTCCGAAGCTTTTAGAGGTCACGTAATTTTTGTTAATAGCACAAAGACTATATATATTCCATGCCTTACAAGGTAACCGGCTAATCTTGGGAGGTTTCTGTAAATTCATAACCCAGAAATGCTTATAAATTATCCAAAACAAGTAAAGAAAAACTATTACCAGTCATACAGAGTGACCATTTTTATGCATCTAATTATCATATCTACAAATTGTTAGAACTTGGTTTGGTTTAAGTATTTTTCAAGCGAGAAGCCTTATCGCGCCATACAAGCGCTGGAAACCAGAAGAAAAGTGTTAGCAACAAGACTTACGGATGCTTGGTCGAATGTGCTCAAGCCTACTCCAACAGCAAATACAGGAAGCCCCTAATGATGAAATAGCTGCCCATAATGAGTGTGTGGAATAACGGAAAACACAGATAATACCGATCAGACTCCTAATGTAGCTCACCTCGTTTGAGTAACCCGACAAGCCTACAAGCTGAGAATCACGTATCCCTCTGTAACGTTCCACAGGAACAATTGGTTTCTGCAGTAATGCAGCAATGAAGTGAGAAGGAGAGAAGGACATAGGCCTCCTCGACAAACTAATTGTGTTATATATTGGAGACACAATTGTTCTAGGATGTAGTTTAATGGGCCGATTGGACGCCATCAAGAGCTTGAATACAAAAACAATCGTGGAAAATGGAAATAAAAGTAGCAAACCACCCCCCGAAAACTAAGGTTAATTTGCTATCTTTTTGGGGATCGTATTCCTTCCGCCATAACGAAAAACTTCTGGGATTAATACTTCCCCAGAATATACTATCAATAATTTATCATTCAAATCCTCACATTAAATGACAGCAGAGAAAAATGCAGGATTTTACAATAAAGTTTTCTTCCTCCAACAAAAGATTTTAGTGCATATTCATTTCCATGTTTGACCCTATCTTACTCTTGCAAAATGATTTTCCCAATCGGACTGGAAATGACACCAACAAATGTCAGTCAGTTGAAATGATTCAAGTCGCAGCAAACTTAATTCAATGAGCACATTTGATGTTATCATAATTCAATTGTAACATTAACCAGTCATTTTATTATCATCATCATAATCATGAATATGTTGAAACATACCGCTAGCATATTGTCAATGTCATTTTGAACTCTCCACTCCAAGCAGTCAACCAACTGAAATATCACATAACCGGCAAACAGTTAAATGTTTAGCTTGGATGCTTATTATATAAAAACTTATTTCAGATAAAAGGTTTTTGTCATACCATCTTGTGAGCCTTTTGAACATTCCCTTCTCGCGCCTTGAGAAAACGTGCAAACGTTTCATGAGGATATCCTTGATGTACATTCTGCAAATTGAAATGATTCAGACTACATCGAAGAAAATAGCTGAATACAACAGCAGTTGCTTTGAGCCAAGTTCGGCCTTGTCTCTTTTCATTAAAAACAAAAGTCATATTTCACATAATTTCAATGAGCTCTAAATAGCAGCTATGGATAGGTTGTAGCTGCAGTTTGTGTGCACAAATAAATGCAAATAACCAAGGCAGATGATTTTAAAATTTCTATTTTCCTAACTCAATACAGTTATAATAACTTTACTTACTATAACATAACATACAACAATTTCTACGTATATACAAGACATTCAAAATAGCAATAGAAGATCAACACAAATAATATTTCAGTAATAAAATAAACATCAAAGTGAAGATGACAGACATATTTAAAAAATTGAGAATAAACTCACACAGTAGCTACATTGGGGAGATAGTCTAAGTCTACACATCATACACTACACATATAAGTTAAGCTAGCATTTCCAGAACAAGCAGAAAATATTCCAACAATATTTTAATTACAAAGATAAATGAAAAAGGGAAACAAACCTGGAAAGTTTTTTTGAGTGATTCGTCAACTGCATACAATTCCACAAATAAAAAAAATAAAAAATTGATAAATCAGGGAAGAGAACCAAAACAAATAAATAATGGGGCCATGAAACAAAAATCAAGAAATATCAACCTTCCGCCATTAATGCTTCAAGTTGATTGATAGCTGCTTGAGTAACCAGAGCCATTTCTTCTTCTCCTTCGTCTAAAAGAAAACAGGGGAAAAGATTTCCGGGATAAACTTATCACTAAAACAATCTACTCAATCCTCACATAGATATATAGTGCAATTCTTTTTTCACTTTGTTAGTTAAAGGAGAGAGAGAGAGAGAGAGAGATTCCGCTTTACATTTAGAAAAGAGAAAGTTCAATGGGGTCAAGAGTCAAGAAAGGCAAGCCACCATCTTCCTTCCCCTTGTACCTTCTCTGATCCTTCTTCTTTTACTCTAATTATCATAAATGGGAATAAGAGAAAAATCTATCTGAAATATGCTGATATTCTTGACAATATTTAGAATTAGTTCTCAAGCAAGAAATAGCCTTCGCGTGTTGAAGGGTCAAAACAGCAATGGAAATAAATGCTGTTAGAAGTGAAAAACAGAACAAGAGTAAAATTTTGCTCACACCAACGTTGACTCAAAAGTTAGAACACTCAACCATGAAAACAAAAAAGAAAAAAAAAGAAAAAAAAAAAGAAAAGAAAAGAAAACTTTTATTAGTTTATATTCACATTTATAATTAGGTATAGGGTTTAAATTTGATAGGAAATTGATTTCTTTATATATTGGACGGAAGAATTAATTACATTTTTATCCTCTCAAATAATTTTATGCACTTCTAATACATAAAACTGCAGTAATAATGTAATTTTTCTGTTTCCTAAATAGTATTCCCTTCGTGCACAAAAAAAAAATTGTTATAGTTTTTTTTTTTTCATCATCCACAAAAGAAATTGTCATAGTATTATTTATAACAATAATAGACCTCCTACACAAACTCACTTACTTTTATCATTCACAACATAATTTAAACTATACTTAAAGTGAAACGTTTATTCCAATCACAGCACAATCGACTAATAAAATATTAAAATATGTGTGATTCATAATGTGTCAAATTTATTCTGAACAAGTGAATGTGTTCCTATGATACGAAAGGAATCTTGAAGGAACTATATATAAGAACATAAGTAAGTAGTACTATATAGTATGTATTTTTTATCACGTTGGATAATGCAACAAAGGTAGTATTATTTTGATTATTTATTGAGGCCTACTAAAATAAATCTAAACCATCGAAAAAGATCAACGTCCAAATTTGTTCTTAATTTTTCTATCTAATTGCATCTAAATCATAAATCACAATGGTCGAGATTTATTTTTAGTTCCTAACTATTTCAAAATTCGTTTCTATATGATCATATCTTTCTTACATTATATAATAATATCGTTGAAGATGTTAGAGTGGAAGCTTGAAAAGGACAAATAAGATAACCCCCGTTAGTGGTTGTGGTGAAAGAATGAAGTATCTAAAATAATGTGGAATATAAAATGGGATTCTATATATTATTCTGATTTTTTGTTTCATTAGTCAGTTAGAATGGCACAATCTCGGTTGAGGACAGCAACCATATTTTTCTTTTTTTTTTTGGAGAATAAAGGACAACCGCTAAATTAATATTCAATCTATTGATTCACATTTGTCATTTCGATGTGTTCACGATATGATTGTCACTTCTATTTATAATAATAAGTTGCACATGATACAATATATTCTCAACCTTATATTGCCTTAGCACTCACTCGCATTTATAGTAGGATTGTTACTAGATGTGGCCAAAATAACTACAACCGCTAGAACCGAACTGAAATTGGTAGTTATGGTTCCGGTTCGAGAACTATTTATTATTTTTTTTTTTTTTTTTGGAGCTATTGATTGAGGATGAGCTGTAAACTGTGTTATTCTCATCCTCACTCCGTTCCACAATAAGCGTCATTTTTTTCGGTCCTGCAATAAAGAACAATGATGATTTTGTTTAAATGAAAAATAGATAGAAAGTGACGAAATCTATAACTTTTTGTTAGAGAATATGGTTTTCATAAAAATAAATTGATTAGGTGGGACAACCTAAAAATAAATATGCGACATTTACTATGACAGAGAGAGTATATAATTAGTTGTTGAAATATATAAATTTATATATTTACTTGATTTAATTTTGAGGAAACTAACAAAAAAAATAACAAAACATAAAAAACACTTCTTTTATAGCATATCTTTAAAACACACTCTTTTGTATACCAAAATTTTGTAAAAGTACTAAAATACCCTTAATTTTCAAATTCAACCGTGTCATACTTTTGACTGCGCACGTGGTCACGATGGGAATGTCACGATGGAAATCCCATCGTGAGGTCACGGTGGCAGTCTCATCGTGTGGTCACGATGGCACTTCCATCGTGACCAAGACTGATGCATGCGAAACTCATTAATGTATCTGCACATTCGATTTGGTGAATATTTTCGGGTGTACTAGGTAATAAATGAAGCCACTGAGGTTGGTGGTGGTAGTAATGGGGAAGAATAATCCACATTCAAACTCATAACCTCACATTTAAACATATACACAATCAACAAACATACACCCAAAAAAAAAAAAAAAACCAATCATCATTCCAAGCAAGCGAGTCTCCCTCTTCCTGTTCGAGCGGCGTACTGATGCTGAATCGAGAGATCATGTGTTGACTGTAACTACATTCAACAAGCTTTCTCTATCCGTGCAAGCGAGTCTCCCTCTTCCTGTTCGAGCAATCACTGACCATGTTTATAAAGTAGACGAAGATAATCAACAATATCAAGTGGATCTTCAAAATTGGATGTGTGATTGTCGTGTCTTCGATGAGGATAGGATTCCATGTAAGCATGCTGCTGCCGCTATAAGGTAAAATCTATATTATTTGTTATAATTTTCTAGTATTTTTATATTCATTTTGTATGTAAGTAATTCTATTTTTCCTATTTTAACAGGCGGGCCGGCATTGGTTTGAACGTGTACGATTTCGTACATAGATATTTCAAACAAGACGGCCTAAGACAGACTTATGTTGAGCATATCAAGCAAATACCACACCCCGATGAGTGGAATGTACCGCCGGAGATCAAATCAATTAGGGTTTATCCTCCAGAAGATGTACGTCAGGCCGGTCGTCCAAGAACGAGTCGTGCTCGGTCAGCAGTTGAAGGCACGAGAGCACGACGTCCTCAAGTTTGCTCAAGGTGTGGTGGATCTGGGCACAACAGAAAAAAATGCACGATATCTATTCCCCCTGGTGAAGTCGATTTGAATATCCCTCTCCAACAAACAGAGGATGAACAAAATTTTCATGATTTTGGGGGAGTAGAATCAAGTCAACGACGCCGGGGAAAAAAAGATGTAACAATTGTCGTCGTGAGGGTCATGATATTAGAGCATGTCCTGACCCAATTGAAGATGAAATATAGGAGTAACAGAACTTGTTGAGTTTATGGCATTATATTGACCTTTTTAAACCTTTAATATCTGTTTTTATGTTCAGAATTTTTGAGACATGTATTATTTGCATACATGGATGATTTTTGGTGAGTCCCTGCCTTGATCACGATGACACCATCGTGACCTCACGATGGTATCTGCAACGTGAGGTCACGATGAGATAGCCATCGTGAAGTCACGATGAAGGAACAGCCGTGACCTCACGATGGCCACTCCTATCGTGACCTCACGATGGTGATCCCATCGTGATGAATCCAGATTTCCCGATAAAGTACTACAGAATCTCAAACTTTTTATTTCAACCATACGTACATTACCTTCTTTTCCACCAATATCCAACATATATCATATTATTATCTCATTCATATCTCTCTCTTCCCTCTTTTTAATACCTCCGGATCTCTTATCCACCGCCGTCGCCGCCGCCCCTACCTGTGATACCCCGAGTTTTTATACCTTTAGAGAGCGTGTAATTAACCGAGTAAGTTAAAAGATGAGAATTTAAGAGTAAAATTTTTCTTTTCTAAACGAAGAGAATTGACTAAAACGTTTAAATTGCCTTGTGAATCTTGTGTGAATTTATCTGTTCTATTTACCTGAGATGATGATGATGTGATATGCTTGTTGAGTTGTTTATTGTGAAAATGAGTATGAGTTTAAATTCCGGAAAAATCCCGAGGAGTTTGTTTGATTGAGATAACGTAACGTTAATCGCCGAGAAATATGTTTACGCCGAAGAAACTAGAATAGAATTGAACTAGAACCTTCGAACTTAGAATTTCTTTTAAGATCACTGAGATAGGGTAAGAACTTATCCGAGAATCGAGAAGAGAAATGAGGAGTTAATCTTTAAAAGGATTAATAAATGAATTAATAAGCCGATTAAATTCTTTTAAAATTTAAGGGACTAAAATGATCGAAACCTTTAATCTTTTAAATTGAGACGTGAAATAGGGTTGAAATGCTTAGTGTTGGAAGTGAGACGAGAAGAGGTTAGACCCGTTAATAGCACAAAAAGAAATTAATACGAATCGTTTTATCCGGAAAACCTTTACGACCGGGTAATTAACACCCGTAACGACACGACGACGACACGTGTCATCCACCTCTCACTCCCTCACGCCACCTCACACTACCTATAAGCTATACCTAGATGTCATCATGCCTACACTCTAGAAATGACCAACATACTTAGTAAATTGTGAACTAAAGTATGCATGCAATTAACATCACATCAACCTATCTAGGCATGTCTTAATACAACTTCCAACAAGTTCACTTTATTCCTTTTGTTGGATTTCACATGCATTCATCTAAGACAAGAAAAACACATTCATTCACTCCATCACTCTCTCTCTCTCTCTCATTCGATCTCTCCCTCTCTCCAAGCAAGAAAGAAAAGAAAAACTCTCAAACTCTCCAAGCTCTCTCTCACTCTCGGCAATCTCTCCCCCTCCCTCATACTTTGATTTTCCTTTACATGCAACCATGTATTCAAGCTCTCCATCCATGGAAATGAAGTAGAAAGTATCAATCTCCATTCATTTCATCCATATTCTCAAGAAAAGGTAAATATTTTTCAAGTTCTTGAAATTAAATTCAAGTATCATCCAACACTTTCTTCATTTTGATTCTTAAACCCTAAAGAGAATGGATGATTAATTCCATGTTATTTCTTTTTCTTTGAGGATTCAAGAAGACTTCCTTCTTCTCTTCAAGTCCAAGCTTTGAAGCTTCACATTCCATCCATTTCAATTCCAAGAGCCAAGGAGAAGGATTCCATTTAAATTAAAGTATGAAAAATTCATTTGATTAGTTGTAAATATGTATATCTCTAAGTCCTAAAAGAAAGAACTGTGCATGCATGCTATTTAAATTATGTTTATGCAAACTTAGGATGTGCATGTGATAATCGAGTGAGAAGAATTCGTTAGAAGAATCGAATATTAGGTTTAATCGGTAAATTAAGGAAAGAAAAAGAAATTAAAACCCTAAACCTAAGATGAATGCCGAAAAAATTAAGGAAAATAGGAGAAATATGAATTCTTTGAGTTATCATTATTTTGATGCTTGATTTGCTATTTTTATCATGTTGAGAATGAGAATTTAAGCATGAAAAATTGAGAAATAAAATGCACAAGAAAGTGCATGTGTGTGCCGTGTGTTTTGAGCAAAAATGGAGTTTTTATTTTGTTGATTTTGTTGATAAATTGAGTGATGTTTTAATCAATGAAATGATTGTATGTTATGTTGATATAATCATGCATGTGTTTAAATTAAGAAAATGAGTTTGCATGTTGAAGTTTTGAAAGAAATTAATTGTAAAAATAATAAAAAGATTGGATGTTTAAGTATTTTAATGTATATATGAATGTTAGTTTAAATGTGGAATGCAGATAGAAGTTTTGATAAAAAGATTTAATTTGAAAATCTTTTAATTAAATAAAAGATGAAAGATGTATAAAAAGATATATCAATTAAATGTCTTTGTGTTAAAATTTAAAGACTTTAAATTTGTACTAAAACTACAACAAAAAGATCTTTTATAACTTAACTAATAAAGTGAGTTAATTCATAAAAATGTTATTAAGAAAATAAAGAAATCATTAAGTAAGAAATGACTTAAAGGTTAAAGACAAGAAAAGAAGAATTTATTAAATAAGCAAAAATAGAGAAAACCAACTTTAAAAAGAATTAATCGAGAAGAAATAAAAAGGAAGTTTTTAATCGAGTAAAGAAAAGATGCTAGACGAGTTAAGATAGATACTCGTATAAGTTAATCAAGAAAATAAGGATAAAATAAGATATCGAATAATAAGTTGAAAGAAGATTAATTAAATAATTAATTGAGTACGTTGTTTCCAACCAAGCGAATAAAAAGATAAACCGAGATAATAATTGAAGAAACAATAGTCGAGATAAGAAATGAGGATCGAATTAAGGATGAATAAGAAATCCTAATTTTATAAGAATTAATAATAATTAAAGAGAATTTTTACTAATTGAATGAAAGTTATAAAATACCTTATAAGATAACGGGTGTAAAACAAAGCGTTGTCTATAAGTAAGAAAGATAGAATAAATAGTTTGAGCCTTCATAAAAAGAAATGCATAATCAAGTTAGATTTTAAGGTCTAAATTAAATGATTGTTAATGTGTCTTGAAGTATGCTTGATTTCTGTGAATTCATTATATGACTGAATAAGTGTTTAAATGCATGATGTTAGTTATGTTGTGAAAAATAATTGAATGATTGAGTTATTAATTGTTAAACCATGAATTGATTAAAGCCTTTGAAAGAAAGCTCGAGTAATAGAATATAGACGATGACATTATTAATTAGAATGAGAAAAGTGTACGATGTTGAGTAGTAAAGTTAACCAATTCAAATAGAGTTAATAATTTAAAGACGAGAACGCGAGATCCTTTAGAAAAGTTAGAGCGAAGAGAGAGATGACTCAAATAGAAGTCCGTCAGTTAAAGTCCAACGCCTTTGTGTCCGTCTTTCATATATCTTATTTTCCTATCGATGTCGAACTGTGAAGGATCGAGTCGGACGGATCATTAAGCGAGGACAAATAGCCCTAAACCACCTAGCTAGTCTTCGAAAGTCAGGTAGGCTTTTCTGAACCAAAACTATCGATGAAAATTAGTTATGCTATTGAATATTATGATATGATTTCAAATGTGATTGACTTGCCGTTTTTATTGAAGTTGGTATGTGTTATCATCTATTTATATGGAGATGTTATTATCCTGTGAAAAGCAGGAACCCATGTGTGGTATATGTTGAGGTGACTGTGAGCCTTGCTTCGGTTAGGCCGGTCACAGTGCTCGAGAAGGAGGCCTACTTCTCGGCACAGTAAAATTATTTGTGATAGGTGATACATACTGTTATATTATATGATATTTGACTGCGCAGTCTGTTTTAAAGAAAACGTTTTGACATGCACAAGTAAACTGTTTTTAAAACTGCTTATATACTTGTGATGTTCGGCAAGGCAAGTTCAATTTTATACCTATAAGAAGCATCTTTATTCAAATGTTTTGGCTTGTGTTCACTGAGTACGAAGTACTTAGCCCTGCGTGTGTTTCTAAACATGCAGGTTGACTGGATGGCGATGGCGTGGATACTTGGTGGTGTGGTTTGGTTTTGTTGGTTGAGTTTAGTTGAATTCCAGACTGGCATTTGTACGTCTTCATACGTGCAAGTGTTGGGTATTGATGCAAGTTTCCGCTGCAACCCTTTTGAATTAATGTCTGTTGATGCTAGTACTTTAATACTCATGTTTTTTATCCCGAGCGTTGTGCTCGAAGACTTTGAATACTTGTTGAATTCGTAACTCTTTAACTTGTAATTCTGAGCAATGGGCTCGTAACTTGAATTGTTGTTGAACATGATCCTTTAACTTGATATATGTTCGTATTCTCTCTCTTTTTGTTGGATCCCATCGGCATGAATTACTGGTTTGAATTCCTGTTGTAGGTGAAGTTAAGATGCTCGGTAGTTATTTCATTATACTTTTGGAAAACCAAATTCGATTGTCTTGTCTTCCATCTTTGTTTTCCCCGAGCATGTTCCCTTATTTGAGTTAGTTGTTAGTTGTTTAAGTTTGTTGTTGTTCTTAAGTCGCACCTCGAGAGTCAGGGCGTGACACCACCGCTCGTTTCCGATTGGAGGTACATTTCTTCGACCTCAATGTCACCCAATTATAGGAGTTATGAAATTATCTTTTGTTTTATATTTTGATGAATTGATTATCTAGTATTCTTTTGCAAGAATTCTAAAATTTTGTTTGATATGTTGATGTTGTTGTTTTATGTCCGATATATGTTGTTGTTTTTTTAATTTGGTTTGCTATGTTGAATTTCGAAGAATATGTTGATGTTGTTGATATGTAAAAATTTTCAATTTATGTGTCAATTGTTGAAGTTGGTTGGAGATGTTGATGTTGATAATGATGTTCGATTTATGTAAAATGTGGCAAATTATTGAATTTAATTGGTTGATGTTGATGTTTGTCTTCACTTTATGTTTTGTCGCATTTGGATGGTTGTAGATGTCGACCAACCCATCGGATTCAAACTTGAACGGTCTATCAGGAGACAAGCCCTTTTTCGATGTTATCCTAGCCAAGTCACATGTTTCGGCCCCTTGGCATTTGGTAAGAATTTCTACCACTAAACAAACAATTAATTTGTTTTGTATGACTTTTAATCAATGCTTTGTGTGCAATATAACATATACCAGCACATATTGTCTGTAAACTTCCTCGTGTGGATGTGCCACTGGTTGCCAATCATAATGGAACCGAATGTCAGTTGATGTACCTTGGATCTTTGAAGAAACCGAAGTTTGAGTATGCAGGGTGGAAATAATTCACACGCACTTTCGACCTCAAAGTAGATGATGCCGTGATCTTTGAGGTGATGGAGTCGACACAGGAAATTATTAGATGTCGAGTGCTGATCCTGAGGGACACTGCTTGGTTGCCACCGGAACTTGAGGCCTGAAATAAAGCAGCGGACGATGGTGCGTCACCCTCCACGGCTCTAAATGTCGACTAGCGTGTTGGTCATAGTTTAGATTTGTTTAAAAGTTATGTTTGAACTTTATTCGTATTAAACTGCTAGACCTATTTGGTGATTTGTTTAAGGGTTCTGTATGAATTTGTACTAAAATTTGTGTTGAATTTGATGTTTCGTTTTATGCGATGCTAACTTGAATTTCAATGTTATTTTTTTTCGAGTTTCTGGACAGGTCACGATGACCACGCCAACGTGACCTCACAATCGCATCATCATTGTGAGCTCACGATGGCACCATCGTGAGCTCACGATGATGATGCCATTGTGACCTCACGATAAAGAAGCCACCATGTGGTCACGTTGATGAGTACATCGTGATCACGATGACATTCTCACGACCAGGTTTACGATGATATTTTTATCCCGTCGTGAACTAATAAACCGGAACAATTACGTCTAAAATAATGATTAATTAGTGTTGTAATGTTATATTATGTCTTAAGAAACATTTGCACATCATATTTTGCGGTTTTATATCAAAGAAACACTAAATGGGTTATTGTTAGAGGTGTATTGTTTATCAAATGCAAGAGTCATTGTATATGTAACATATAGTAATGTATTCATTGTTGTGTCACACATCTCGCCAACACTATAATTGTGTGTTTAAATGTGTAATTTTTCATTTGTTGATGTATTTCAATGTTAAGTAGAACATATTTAACACGTAATAAAATAATATAACCGGTTAAAACACCATAATTAGTCAAAAAATCTAACGTCACGATGGGGTTTAGCGTCCTCATCGTGAGCTCACGATTGTATTAATCGTGGCCTCACGATTGCCCTGGCATCGTGACTTCACGATTACATTCCATCGTGAGCTCACGATGGAGTTGTCATCGTGAGGTCACGATGGTAGGGCCGTCGTGACCAGACCCGAGAGTTTAGGGGTTTACCTGCTCAAAACTGTTTCATTCATGTAGTCAATAAACTAAGAAACTATACCATAAAAATAAGATCCAAATACATGTTTCAAACACCATAAACTCAATAAACTAATAAAACTACCCCATAAAATAATATTGAAATACAAAATATAAAAATAAGTTTCAAAAGTTATGTTTCAAACACCATACATATAAAACTAGACGTTTTCAAGTACAGCAAGCCAATAAATCCTAGTCGCTACGAGCCACCGATATCTTACAATGTAGCGTTCGGTGATGTTCCCCCAGTGTCTCGGCTTACTACTAATCAAACGATCCAAATACATGCATGCAAAGGGGCCGCAACTGTGACTGTCTGTCTGGGCAAACTGGTCTTTGATCGGCATCTTCAAAAGCTTCATTTCACCATCTCGCTTCGTCATTGTTGCATTGTTAGTCTAATAGCCTGAGAGAGCTAGTAGACGAGGAACGAGACGAGTAATGGGCTTGAGCTCATAATCAATAGGCGCGACCCTTTCCTGATCATATTCGTGTGACATTGAGTCGTACAACTCAACCGTCCAATCAGCAATACTTATCTGAATCGTAACCCAATGATTCTTAAAGACATTACACACAGTGCAGATCTGTTTCAATACAAATATAGAATAATTTAAATCAATAATGAATGGTTAGAAACTTGAAATATATATCACCATAAACACTTACATGTTTGCAATTTGACCATGAAACAGCATTTGGATAGTCTAACCCGTATACAATGTCCTGTAATCCCGGATGCATCTTCCAACCCTTATACGAGGGTTTTCCCGTTATGTGCATGAATTCTCTATCATCCGGATGTAGGAGTTGCAGCTCGGCACGCAAAACTTGCTATCAAATTGACAACATACAAGATTAATATCATTTTTAAATATTTATAATAAAATATAAAGAATATATATTAAAAACTTACAAGTAACTGAGTGCCGATGATGATCGTGTTAGTTGGCCCAATATTTGGAGCAGTCCTGTTATGCACTCGGATCTTCGTGCGAACCGAAAGCACGTAGAGGTCCATTACCTGAGACAATATAAATTGCAAATCAATTTTCAATATAAGTATAAACTTGCTATATAAAATTAGTAACTTACTTCTTGACGGAAGTCCTCCTTCGGATCCTCCACCAGATCAAAGAACTGGTTTGTTAGACGATGACCCGTCTCAAGCACAGGCACATAACACCCATATCCCTGCTTCCTAAAGTCACTATACATCATCCTCAACCTCTCCATTCTACTTTGTCTTGCACCCTGAAAAGGGGTGCGGAGAGCAGCAGACGGTCTACGTTGCCGAGGACCGAAGGCAACATCACCTACCTCCTCACCACCCCCCTAATCCGGCTCCTTATATTGAGCATCATCCTCATTAATCGGATCATAAACAACGCACTGCTGGGGAGTGTGTGAGCTAGAACCTTAATGCTCACTCGGACCATAGGTCAACTGCAAAGGTGTATGGTAAGGAAGCAGCTGCGTCGTCTGGTGAATAGGCTGCTGCGGCTTCTCTAGAATGGGTTGTTGCACTGTCTCGTAAGGGGTCGACATCGGCATCGGCCGAAAGAGCTGGGCAAACAAGTCCTGACCAATCTGCTGTGAGTACTGCGCCTCCTGATCGGCTTGGAACGGCCCAAACTGCTGAAACGGCTCATCACGGACTGTAACACCGATTTGAGGTTGCCGAGAAGGAGCCGCAAAGTCGTGAAGAGGGGCCGGCTCAGAGTGGTCGAAAGTCTGCCGGTGAGAGTAACGGAAAGGCACCGGCTCATAGTGTTGGGAAGTCTGCCGGTGAGAGTACTGGAAAGGCACCGGCTCAGAGCGGCGGGAAGTCTGCCTCTCGTCGTGGTGGGACCCAACTGCAGAATGGTGTGACCGAACTGGAGAGTGCTGGGGCTGAACTGGAGAGTGCTGGGGCCGAACTGGAGAGGTCTGCATGTGACTAAAACCTGCAGCACTAGAGTGACGGGCCGGATCCCAGTCCTGGTCGATCCTACCAGTCCGCATCTGAGCGTCAAATGCCGAGGTAGAGTGACGGGCCACGTCCAATGCCATCCTACGACTCCTATGTGACTGTTGTGGAGGACTGTCTGGGCGCTTCATAACAAAAAACTGACTCATTCTCCGAGTCAGTTTAGCAAGGAAGCCGTTGTCACATTCGTCGTCCAAAACACTCCTCAACCGGCTAAGAGCGGCGGGAAGTCTGCCTCTCGTCGTGGTGGGACCCAACTGCAGAATGGTGTGACCGCATTGGAGAGTGCTGGGGCTGAACTGGAGGTTGCTGGGGCCGAACTGGAGAGGTCTGCATGTGACCAAAACCTGCAGCACTAGAGTGACGGGCCGGATCCCAGTCCTGGTCGATCCTACCAGTCCGCATCTGAGCGTCAAATGCCGAGGTAGAGTGACGGGCCGCGTCCAATGCCATCCTACGACTCCTATTGGACTGTTGTGGAGGACTGTCTGGGCGCCTCATAACAAAAAACTGACTCATTTTCCGAGTCAGTTTAGCAAGGAAGCCGTTGTCAGATTCGTCGTCCAGAACACTCCTCAACCGGCGCTCAATCTCGTCCCCCCTGCTGCTCGTGCCCTCATCATGGAGGGGGCATGGTCGTCCGTGCAAACAACAAACCCGGCTCTTCCGAGGGCCCCCACTGTGAAGTACGAGGTGGTGAACTGCGAGGTGGTGGGGTACCCTCCCGACGACGCTTCGACATCTGTCGTGCCGGATCACCACGGACCACCCTTGCTGCTAACTGCTTCAACTTTCCCATAGTCTTCTGCTTGGCATTCTTTGTAGTCGGGTTATTTCTGGAAGCAATTTGTTTGGGAGGTATATATCGAACATCAAAAGGGTCTCCATTTTCGAAGCTCAGCATGTAATACTCATAACGCTGTGCTTCCGTAGCTTCAAAACTTTCCAATACCTGAAGCTGCAAAGGTAATGAAAAGGTAATATTAGAATTTTAGAAACTAATATAGATTGCATCATTGAATGAATGAAAAACATTATAAGATTATAAATGTACCCGTATATTATCGAAGAATTGACTGAAATTAACTTTCATCACTCTTGTGGCCCACATCAAGCACCGGGGCACTCTCTCGATGTGATCTTTGATTCCACATCGACCTCCCAACACCGGAATCATCTCATAAGTCCAAATCTGTAAAGCTCAAACCAGACCATAGAGGTGGTAGTCCTTGGGGACTGTCTGGGCGTTGTACACATAGTGACATAGTGCTCCCCAGGTGTACGAGCCCCATGGGAAGGCATCCCAAGCCTCGAAGTCTTCAACTAAAGTCCATACCCAATCCTCTATGATAGGTTTATCCCGACATAGGAGGAAATAATAATAAATGAGTAAGTTGGCCGCCTTCAAATAGTCATCAATGTCTCTCCCAAGTTGTTTTCTGTTGAAGGCGTCGCACAACTCATTTGTCTTTATCTCTCGACCGTTGAAAAATCTGTAGTGAATGCCAGTTCTAGGAGGTACATGAACTGCATGAGGATTAAATGTAGAGTTTCCAAAGTGAAGCTCGGTGATGAGAGCATATTCCACTGCCGTCATACGAATGGTCGTATGACCAAGATAAAACCAAAGCTCATTCTCTGGTACCCGATTAGCACCAACCCCTTGCAACTGTCGGGCTATTGTTAGATTTAGCGCATTACTTGCACTCTGATTTCTTCTAGCATCAATCAACCGCCCAACAACACCGGTTCTTAGGAAATCCTCGGGTTGATGATCACCGGATATTTCAAATAAAACTCTCCTAATTTCATCAAACACGTCTACCCTCATGTAAAGGTTCACTTTAGGAGACGAGTACAACATGGCGGGTCTAACAAATTCATAATGTTCCTACAAAATCAATAAAACCAAGTATAAGTGCATGGTAACGTGTTATAATTCAACAAACCAACATAAACACAAGAAGATGAAGGACGGGGGGATAGTCCGTGGCCATGGTCACGACGGGAGTAGGACCGGCGCGACGACGGCGAAGGGTGCTGCCGTTGTCACGACAGCCCTTCCCATCGTGAGCTCACGATGGCCTTCCCATCGTGAGGTCACGGTGAGGTTTCCATCGTGAGCTCACGATAGAGTGTCATCGTGATCGGGCGATGGAAATTTCACCGTGACCTCACGATGGGAAGCCCATCGTGAGCACGCCAGAGCTCTTTCGCCATCGTCTTCCCCACCTCCATCGACCCCGTAAGAACACCAAATCAACACAGCAAATGTCGAACTACCCAACACCAACAAATTCAAAAATCTCCAACTCTATTACACCAAAAACAATGTCGAAATCTTCCACATGAAAATCCTAACTCTAACATATAACAATTTCTAACATGTAAAACTAAAAAACATGCATTCAATCGAAGATTTAAGCATGAATTTCGAAAAAAGAAAGGGCACTAACCGGTGGAATTGGGACTCGAAAATTCAAATTTTCCTCCTCTTCGCCGGAGGACGTCGACGGCGACTCATTGTGGCGGCGGTTGCTCATTTTCTTCCGTTCACGACGATCAATCGATCGTGAGGATGAAATGTCACGATGAAGATGGAGAGAGAGAAGAGGTCGGTGGCGGTGGGGGACCGATTGGGATAGAGAGAGGGGGTTGTCGGGTGGGGGGGACCGATGTGGGGGAGAGAGAGAGATGGGGACCGATGTGGGGGAGAGAGAGAGATGGGGACAGCGGGTGGTGGGGGTAGGGTTAGTTTTGTTTTTTTGTTTTTTTTTTTTTATTTAAGTTTTATTTAATTATTTTGTAAGTTTGAAGGTATAATAGTCTTTTAAAATATTTTGGTATATAAAAGAGTGTGATTTAAAATGAGGATATATAAGAAGTGTATTTTATGTAATGGTATTTAAAAAGTTGGACCCCTTTAATTTTTTACACTATCACAATGGGTATTGTACCATATGGGAAGATTAGATTTACCCACACACCTTGGGCTGCACAATGAGATTGTAATTCAATTTTTACATTTTTAGAAGTTAATCAAACATCATTATTTAGGTAATATTATATTTATATTATAATTAAATATTCAAACTAATAAAATTTATCTTTGTGAATCTTCTTACACAAAATACTACATTTAGCAAACACAAAAAAATGATTAACATGACAAACAATACAATAACTACTACTACATTTTAGTATAACAGTGTAGCATATACATCATTATATTGTGAAGTACAAATTTTTAAGCTCCGAAGCTTTATATTTGAATTTGAAAATTAAAATAACATGAGAAAGTGTAAAGCCATGAATTTACATTGAAAAGTGCAATTACAGTAAAAATTCTATAAATTAATACCCTTGGGAACATGAAAATTTATTAATTTAGAGTATTAATATATTCATAAATCAATATTTTATTAATTAAAAGAGTAATTTTTTAAATTAAAAAAAATAATTATATTTAGTATTTCTATGTATTGAAAATAAATGAATTCATATATATTTCATTGAATATATTCATGCACCACCCCAATTCGTTGTAAAAAATACATATATTCATGTACAAATGAAGCAACCTCAAGCGACTTAAGTGAGACAAGCTTTGAAGAAAATACATATATTCATGTACAAAATGGTGAATGTTTACAAGTTCAAAGTTTAGATGAAATTGCGGCTGACATTATTGATGATCCTACTAATGATGAAGTTCAAGAGATTCAACACCGTTGGAACCAGTCACGCGAAAGAAAGCTTTGAACGCGGCAATAACTCTTCACAATTTTCTATTGCAGCTAGAGAACTCGAAACCGGGACTTTTGAGTCCAATTAGAAAAGTTAGAGATGAAATCCGATTAGATTTAAATTTTAAGAAAAAACAAATAACAATAGATTCATATTTTAGTAAATTAGCATGATATTAATAATTGTAATATTTAAGAATTATTAATTTATAGTATTAATGGGACCTATACATTTAAAAAGGGACTTTCAAAATTTTTTTATTTTATTATCTTATCGAATTTGATGATTTTTTACATGGGCCCGAGTCAGAACCGGAGAAATTTATTATATTAGAGAGTTTATTAATTTATAAAGTATTAAATTATAGAGATTTTACTATATTTGCATGACATGCAAAATGGGACAGAAAATGCATTGGAAATTATTTTGCTATAATATTGTATTTCCTTCGTCCCACTCATTATGTTTAGGTAGTGTTGGGAACGAAGATTAAAAACAAGAGAAAAAAATAGAAAGTGAGTAAGTTTTACTATTTTTAAAGTATTTTCAAAGGGAGTTATTTCTTTCCATTTAAAAATAGGCAAATTATGTAGGACAAATGAAATAAATTGAGTGTGGCAGAGTCACGGAGGGAGTAATAGATTTGCTGAATGAGCTTTATGAAAATGTTGATCCTAAGCAAGTGTAAAAACCCAAATTAACTTGCAAGTGTATCATTTTTATATAGGGGAAGTACGCACCGCACAACTCCTCCAATTATTATGGTTTATAGTGTATAAGAGCATCAACGATAGTTGACGCGCTCAAGTTGTCTCAATCATGCTTCGGGCCTTTTATAAGCCAATTGTTATATTAGTTAGACTCATCCTGCCACTCATATGAATTGTTTTGATTTTCTTATTTTTCATTTAATTTAAATTCAACAATTATAACAAATTTAAATAATAAAATTACACAAATTTCAATAAGAATATTACATAATTTAAATAGAAAATTACATTGAAAGAAAAGAAACAAATGCAAAATTAGTCTTTTCCTACTCCTCTTCATGCGAGAATTTCCGCGATTTTTTGTGCATGAATGTCGAGGTGCTACGGTGTCATTCTCGACGTATCCATGTAAAATATCTTCAAGTCCATAGCCTCGCGCTTGAGTCGATTCTTCTCTCAGGTGGACTCGGCGATTGCGATGAGGTTGGCTTGCGTGTCGCCCATAATGTTCAACATCTCATTGGGGGGCAGCGCCACTTGTTTTCCTTTTCCCTTGTCCGCCCTCGCCGCCTTGTTACATATTGGCTGAGTGGACAAACTTTTCTTGCCTGATGCAGATATGGTGAAGCCGCCTTCACACGTCGTCTTCGTCCTCTTTGATGAATGAATGCCGCTCTTGAGATATAATGATTTGAACTTGCGGTTATGTCATAGAATTTTCATCGCATTCAACCGCTTGAATGCAACGCCCTTGTTTTTGGGGGTAAACAAGGCTTGTGTCTTCTCCTTCATCATGTCATCGTTATGGCTGCTTGGCCACTTTGCGTGAGCTTTCCCATGCGGCCTCCCAAGCTTCACCTAGTCGTTGACGCGCTCCCAATGACTTTTGACTTGTTGAAGCTGCGTGAAAGGCTTCGCCATGAGGGCGTTGATCCGATCAATCACTCTCCCCCAATAAACATCGTGTTTTTGATTGACACCGCGGATGGCATCATTCGTTTCCTCGATTCAAAATTAGGGTGAAGAGGTCGGTTTCTTCAACTGTGTGTGTATGGCACTTTTGGCGCTCCTTCGTCGCCGCCTTTTTCCCCATTCTCTCGTGGCACCATTGGTTGAGGCTCGGCCGAGCCAGCGTCTTCGGCGGCATGACCCTCAAAAACTTCATTCAAATTGATTTGGTCGAGGCCTAGTTGGTAGTACGGCCCTGAGAGATTGCCGCACCAATTTGGCGAGTAGTAATCGGGATTATTGGGTTCCATTTCGTGAGAAATTGTGGATGCATATGGAGATGAATGAAGAAAGAAACTGAGAGATGACTGAAGATGGAAATTAAGAGGAATTTGATAGAAATTGTGTAGAAGTTGTGAAGGAAATGAGTATTATTTATAAAATAGTTGTTGCCGCTGAATTCAAATTTTATTATTTTATTATTTTTAATTCTTTATTTCATCTATAAATAGCACTTATTCAGCGAGAAATAGTTGTTTGGCCACTGAATTCAAATTTTATTATTTTATTATTTTTAATTTTGGCACGTGCAATAATTACTTGAGTAAGTGCGATGAAATGAGTCGGGCACAATAGCCCTTGACTCGTTATCGAACTGGCCCATCGAAAAGCTGAGTCAAACCTGCTATGAGTCAGCTCAATGCTGATGCTCTAAGCATTTTTATGAGCCTTTATTTTTTAGGGGTAATAACCTGTAAATCCAAAACCTTTTCTCAAATTCTGGTATTGTACATAAGTTTTTTTTTTTTTTTTTCTCAACAAACATAAGCTTTAGTTTTCTTCTGATTTTGCTCCCGATCACTAATTTCTCCAAATTGAATTCTATATGGAAGCCGGAAATGACACGTTGGACACCAGAATATATAAAACGATGTCGTTTTATTAAATTGCAACTTAAAAAAAATAAAAAATTAACACATTAAATTCCAACTCATTATTTTAATAAAGAAAATCAAAAAATAAAATTAATACTAACATTTTCTCTCTCCTCTCACCTTCTCTCTTTCCCTTGTTTCTCTCTCACTCTCTCACCGAAGCCGCCGCCACCTTCTGCAACCTCCACACCATCTCCGACCGCCACCACCACGAAGACTGAAGACTACAGTCACATCTCTAAAAGAAATTGACGCTGCAAAAAAATTTCGTTCGAGCACTCTAGCTTTCTTCAAAAATCCTTCCCTCCCTCCCCCCCTCTCCCAGCCCCACCCTCGCAATTCACCTTCACAACCAGAACTTTTGCTTTCCTTTTTCACTTAATCAAGAACTCCTCCTCTTCAATTGCTAAATACAAGCACGCATTTCCCCAATAAACTAATTTCAACCTAAGATTCAACTCAACCGATAAGACGCCCACCGCAACTCCTCAACAACCCATCCATCCAAAAATCCCCAAGAAACAAACTTTCAGTCCAACAAATCTCTAGAACGAATTTTTCCTCAAACAAATTCGAGATGAGAGTGGGAAGTGGTGGAGGGTTTCTTGACGGCGAAGAGGCGGCCGCAGTGGAGGACGGCTTTGTAGACAGTGGACATCGCCGCCGCCGCGTCGTCGCGGCTGAAACAGAGGTGTACTGGTGTAGTGGTGGCGGCTCTGAGAACAGACAGAAGATAGGGGTTGGGTGAGAGAGAGAATTTTGGTTTAATTTAATTTATTTCTTAGTTTTTTTATTGGCAAAATGTGAAGTGGCATAATGATGTGTCCTTTTCTATCTTAATTTATTATTAATAAATAAAACGACGTCGTTTTATGTATTACGACGTCCAGCGTGTAAAATCCGACTTCCACGTCAGATTTCAGTTGGGGAAATTCGATCACCGGATCAAAATCGAAAAAAATGAAAGGTTATATTTACTGAGAAAAAGAAAAGGTGGAATACAATTTCAGAATTCGAAAAAAAGGTATTGAATATAGAGACTATTACCCCTATTTTTTAAGTATCAATTTGGATCTCTATTTTCTAGAGGGCCGTTTTGTAACCCACAGTACAAGCATCCCATGTTATTATGATCCGCAATCCGTATAAACTATAGCCCATCTAAAAAATCATCATTTGTTTTGCAAAGGCCCATTTTAAATGCTCACAGTAGCAGTTATTTATTTTTTTTCTTCTTTTTTGGTTTTTTTTAGGGACGACTCTTTCATTTCCCAACTACCACTGCGATGCAAGTGTATAAACCAATACCAAGAAATGAGTTTGATAATGAAGCTGCAAACCTTAACCTTAGCATGTGTGGTAGTTCACAGCATGTTCAAATAGCATTACTTATTTTTTATGGAAAAATTCTATTATGTCATATTGGCCGGCCACACGCATTAGAAAAAAAGAAAGTAAACCGTAAAGATGAAAATAATCACATTTATCCTTAGGGTCTTAATTTCCAATTAGGGTAAATTTCATTTTTCAAACATTACATTACCCTGTTTAGATTGTTTGACTAGCTACAGTGTGTCCAAATAACTATACCTTTTTTTATATGCAACTTTTAGTAGATTTTTAATTTTTGTTTTAAGTAAATGGATTTTCTTTTTGAGCAATTAAGTGAATGGATCTTAAATTCTTTATGGTTGTGTAATTTTTATGGACGTAATGGTTGGTATTGGATATGTACGACAGTAGGAGGATCGAAATTCGAAAGTGTAGAGAGCTACGGAGATTTATACTACAATGAAGAAGATTACCAAATTGAACAATAGGTTCTAGTGTGAAAGATGTAACAAGTATGAATCTATGACAGAAACTATATTACTGATTGAATTAGATTTTAAATATTTTTGGTATTAGACAAATACAATGACTAAAGTAAGAAAGAAAATATACTCTCTTTGTCCACGTTAAATGTGATTCGATTTTCTATTTTGACCGTCCACGACAAGTGTAGTACTCCAACCACAAATGGACATGACTCTTTAATTATCCCTTTTTCCTTAAACGTCTCTTTATTAATCTAATAACATTGAAGTGGTTGATTCTCCACCACACATAACAAAATTGTGAGTCTCATTCGTCACAATACTTTTTCCTTTTCCACTCTCACCCACTCTGCATTTCTTAAAACCCGTGTCACTTCCTTTGGACCATATATACTTATTATGGATGGAGGTTAGTAATTAATTTCAAACATATTACACATCATACACGTAATCAACAATATTATCTTACTAATATTCGCATACATCATACCCAAAGTTGACCTTGACAATCCCATAGATACCGTACGTATTCGCATATTCCATTTTCCGCTTTAAATTTCGGATTACTTAAGTATATAACAACCATTAATTAATGACACTAATTAATTAAACACCAGTATATTAATTCTTGTAAACATCATGTGATATCAAGTGCGACTGCCGAATATTTTTGACAAAATGCATTATATATATACCCCCATTTTTCATACAACCAAATAGTTTTGCAGCTCAAGACCATCATGCATAACTTTTGAAAAATTGAAGGTAAATTATCTGCTTCCTTTCTAAGAACATCTCTCTCTCTCTCTCTCTAGTATCACATGAGTTGCGCGCACTACAAAAAAACATCTTTGTCTTGTTGAAAAGTAAATGCATGTCATTTTGTGCAATTATTGATGGTATATATAGTGATTATTCGGCAAAGTCAAGGCTAGTTAAGAAGACTGAAACAGCATTATCCTTGATTTATTTTCATCCAAATTAATTTTTTGAGCGTTTTTGATCCATTCATTCTTAAGGCTCGATCGCCGGAATTAAAGAAAAAATTGATTGATGGCGTCGTCGAGTGAGGAGTGGCGGAGGTACGGAGGGTCGACGTCAAGCGAGATCGAAGAAGAGACGATGTCGGAGGAGATGAATAGGTATAACAATATGTTTGAGCTGGGAACTATAATTGAAGAATCGGAGGTGAGGAGCTGGTGTCTGGATTTTGAGGAGAGAGATAAGAATACAGTGTATGTTGCGGTGTGGAAGGAGAGCGACGACGTTTTGAGCATGGATGCATTGACGTGGGCCCTCCATAATGCCGTTCTTGATCCTTCTTCTGCTCTCATTTTCCTCATCCATGTCTTCCCTGAGACCAAGTACATCCCCTCACCCCGTAAGTCTCATCATCCTCTCTCTCTCTCTCTCTCTCTCTCTCATGACCAACTGCAGTTTAATTAATTCTTTCTCTCTCTCTCTATGCATGCCATGCCAGTGGGAATGTTACCTATTAATCAAGTGAATGAGGAGCAGAAGGAGAAGTTTTTGGCTAAGGAGAGAGCCAAGAAGAGAGATCTTCTCCAAAAGTTTCTCGACGTCTGTTCTGCTTCCCAGGTATTCTTGTCTTGTATTCCTTTTTGGGTTGTCTTTTTATTATTGTCTTGTTTCCTTTTTAAGGCTAAACTAACGCTCATTAAGGTCCTATTTAAATTGCTAATGTGGCCTTTTTCTCCTAACTACACCACATTTCACTATTATTCTCCTTATTTTTTGTGTCGTTCACTCTCTCTTTACCCATCTTATTTCACTATTTGAACTCACTTTATTTCACTAAGTAAAACCTATTTTGTTTCACATTTGTAACATATTAAATATTCAATTAGAAACTCCACTAACGCACCTTCCATGCCTAATTCCTTTCTTCTTAATACTCAATACTCATACTCTAAAGAAATGTGACCAGAATAATAAGAAGGAGGGAGTATAAATTACTAATTAACTTCATCCTTTCTTGATGTCAAGGGTTAATTAATAAGTATCACTTTTTCCACTAATGGTAGTCTATCTTTTCATAATTTGCGAAATTAATGACTGAATAATGCTTAATAAATTAATTTCGTTTTCAAATCTAGATGGAACCTGCTTTTCTGATGCATGATATATAGTTGCTTCGGCAAACCAATATCTGTGTTGATTTAATACTCGAATATAAATAATGACGTGTGTTTTTTTTTTTTTTAATTTCCACGTCAATTTGAAAATAATAAAAAAAATTATCATATACTAGTAGCTATTCTTTCAATATGTGATGTTTCTGAAACAGGCAACCCTTTGGTCTAAAAAGTGAAATACTTAATTTACAAAGTAAATGAAGCTTCATTTGTTTGTTCAAAACCATCATGAGTGTTAATTTTGACATTTTGATTATGACATGAAGATTAAAGTGGAGACTATACTTATTGAAAGTGATATGGAGGCCAAAGCCATAGTCGATCTCATTCCTATTCTCAATATCAGAAAACTGGTTCTTGGTGCTAGCAAGGCTACAATAAGGTACAATTCATCTCGACTAGGACTGTAAACGAGCAGAGCTACTCGTCAACATTTCTATCACTTTTCACATTGCTTCTTGTTGTCAAATTTTGCAGGAGGAGGTCGAAGAAAGGCAGTGGAGCAGCCGATCAAATCGCTCAAAATGCACCTGAATACTGTGAGGTTAAGATCATATGTGAAGGAAAGGAAATGCCCGAGCTGTCAATGATAGACTCGCCTTCTCCTTCTCTTTCTCCTTCTCCCTCGTCCAAAACAACACATTCTACTCGTCAAAACCAGCAACAGACAACAACGGAAGAAACACCTGCATGCGGCTGTTTCAATATCTAATTCGCGTTAATCCAACTGCAGATTTGTCGGGAGAAACATAACGCAGTTGGGAGAACGTCGTCGAACTGAAGATAGGCTTAAAGGTGGTTGCAGTCTAAGAATGATGTTTGTGTGTCATCTTTTGTTGTAATTTCAGTTGTTGTGTAACAAAAACGATTTTTATATATATGGTCTGTAAATATTTACTCATTTCGCAATCAAGCACAAAACTGGAGTCTGGAGATTAAGATATCATTACTTTTCTAAACCTTTTTATTTTATTTTAGAATAGAATGAGGGAACAAGCTTTTACAATGATTAAATATTTTGTCTGCAACCAAAAGAAGAAACAAGATAATATTGGATTAATCCACAGCTATATATGTCTGAAAAATGTCAGCACAAACACCAGCATATGGAAAAATACAGGTCTAGAATTTGGTCCTACCATGTCTTAAATTCATCAACCTTCTCTAAAAATGACAAGAAAATAATACAACTTTTATCCTATGGCCAAGCGACATCGAGTGTTTCGACCTTCTCAAACTAACAGAAACCATACAATTTTTACAGCTTCCAAGTATTTCAACCATGTAGTTACCTAAACAAAGAAACAGTCTCAACAATAAAAGGTAACATAAATAAAAAATGATAAAATAATAAAATAAAAATTATTCGCGTACCATTTAAGGGCTGCCAGGAATCAATGGCAATGCTGAGTGTTGATATCACGGGAAGAGGAGCGATACCACTCTAAAAGAGATCCACAACCAAGGATCATTCATCTTCAAGTGAGGACTAGAATAATTCACCTTCAGAATTTAAGGCAAACTTGTATTGTAGTAGTGAAACTAACTAGAAGAAATCAAACTCCAAATATTTGTTGTCACTCTTCTGATCTGTTACAGCAACAGCAGTAGCAGTCTTATCATTCGCTGGTCCAGCTGGAAGAGTCATTCGCTCGTAATCAACAGGTTTTGGGATGTCTGGAGGGCTGGCACAACGTATCAAAGCCCAATTAACTCCTTCGAAGAAAGGGTGTTGCTTTATCTCTGTTGCACCTCTTTTGTAGCCTAATCTATGCTGAGGCTCTTTTACAAGCAAACCCCGAATCAAGTCCCTAGCTGAGAAACTGACGATAGGGGATTCTGGAAATCGAAGGGGCTGTCCAACAACATTGAACAATGTGGCTCGATTACCAGATCCTTTAAATGGAGTTTTGGCAAACAAGAGCTCGTATAGAAAGATCCCAAAAGTCCACCAATCTACTGGACTTCCGTGCCCTTCGCCTTTGATGATCTCAGGTGCCAAATACTCGTGTGTTCCAACAAAAGACATCGAACGAGCATTTGTTGGCTCAGCAACCAGCTCTGGCAGTGGGCTAACCTGGTTCCCGATTTCATTTTTTGGCTTCCTGTCCTTCTTGGATTTGCTTGAAAAGAGACGAGGAGAAAAGCACGTTGTTGGAACAACGCATGATGGCTGAATGCAGGCAGGTTCAATGCATGTTGGCTGGACGCAATATGTGGAATTTTTATTCTGAGGATCGGAACTTAAGGATGAGCTCTTCACCAAAGTTGGGCTAAAGGAACAACGAAGAGAAAGATCAAAGTCTGAGAGCATTATATGTCCATCATCTCTAACAAGGACATTTTCAGGCTTAAGGTCACGATATACGATACCAAGCATGTGCAAATACTCCAGCGAGAGCAGCACTTCGGCAACATAAAATCTGCCACAACGAAATTTGTAAACGAGATAGTAAATAGGTTGAGCTAAAAGACTTACAGGCGATGGGAATTCGCAAATATTTCAACATTTTAGGTATTAAGTGAAACATTTCATAGCATATGTAATATCTTTTAACTATTCTTAGGATGTAAAACTCAACGAAAACAACATGCGTGCAAGCAAACAATTTAGCAAGCTAAAGAAAAAAAGCTTTTGTCAAAGGACGAGATTTCTCAAATATTGCAGTAGGAGAAAAAAGTTGTATAACAAGTAGTAAAGTTAATAAAAAATATGTTAAAGCTCAAACAGTGTATAGCAAGAAGTTTTCTTACTTGGCTGCTTGTTCCGAAAAGTATTTTCCTGGTTGCCGTTGACGAAGTGTATGTAAGTCCCCACCAGGGCAGAACTCCATCAGCAGACATGAAAATTTATCAGTGTCGAAATGGGTATAGAGAGTCGGAAGAAAGGGATGATCCAGGGACTGTAATATCTCTCTTTCTGTCTGAGCACGAGAAAGCTTCTTGCGACTTGCTAGAGATGCCTTGTCCATTACTTTCATTGCAAAGTAACATGTCGTTCCACTCAGCTCAGCCAGATAAACACTCCCAATATCTCCACAACCTAACCGTTTTAGTAGCCTGAAATGACTCAAACCTAATGCACCGTCTCTGGCTCGGACAGCTTGGATGGCTTCCCATCTTATATCGTTTGCTTTGTGAGGCTTATTGATGCTGCTACTAAAGCTGCTACAAGTACTCTCATCACTGACATCACTGCTCGTACTTCCCCGACACATGCTGCTCTTTCCACTCTCAACGAACTCAGCATGCTCTCTTACTTTGGCACTTCCATTGGTTTTTGCAAGCCTATTAGTTCCATCACCAACCTTTTCAAAAACAGAAAGACCAGATGATTTGTTTCCCTGATCCAAGGAAGTTTCCAATGCATTTTTAATGTCGGTTAACTCAAGATCTTGAGTTCTAGCTGCTTGTTCGGAACCGGAGAAAGAGATATTGGACTCCGAGGTATCAGAAAATTTCAAAGAATTTTTTTGACTATTCAGAGACTTGTTGGACTCAACTTCTTCTCTATTCAACACCACATTCGCCTTACCAGACTCGACCGATTTATGATCATTTATCTTGGTAGCATGCTGAGTACTAACAGCTTTTTGTTGCAAGTTCATGGGAGCTCTAGAGCCACTTTTCGAGGCCATGGCAGAAAAAATACACACTGTGCTCAATATATGTCGCAAGAATAAGCCGGATATCCCACTACAAGAGCTATGACATCGATCATAAATGTTCAAAAATCGATCTTAGTGAACTCAGACAGACCACAACCTGTCTGTAAGAGAAAACAGTCAGCAATTTCTACATAATCTATCAGTATAACTATAGAACAGTATGATTAGCATACACAAACATCACCATTAAACCATACCATTTTTTCTTAATGAAAGAGCCTGCATTCTATAAAATAATGGGCTTAGAATTCCAAATACTCAAATAACTGCACTAACCAGTTAAAATAGAAGGTAGGACACTAACTAAAGCAGCTATTAGTTGCAGGATATTTTTTTTCCTAAAGCAAGTATATCAAGAAATTATAAACAAATAAAGTAGAGCTTAATTCTCAATCCACAATGGCAAATGAGAAAGAGTGAGAAATAAAAAATGAAAAAGATTATGAGTCAATCAACAACTCCATAGACATACTTTTCTCTCAAAAAGAGGCTTTAAAAAAGTTGCAAATGAAACCCATTTCCAGAATATCAAAAAAAAAAAAAGCAAAGCCTAGCAAAATTTAATTCAATGGAATCAAGGACCACTCAAGAAAAGGTGAGGGGAAAAGAAACACTACAATCAGTCAGCTCCCAAATCAAACGCAGCATTGTTTTATTATATAGGATGCCATTATTTTTACATTCAAGAAACAGTTCAACACAATCACAAGCATACGAAATTTCTCCTGTTAATCAGATCTTGGACGCGAACACACAACTAGAAGGAAAACTCCCAACACAGATCCACAATCAGAGAGTAAAAACAACATACCTAACAGAATCTTGAACACTCCATAGAGAGAAGAAGACGAGATGAGAGAGAAGGGGAGAAGAAAAGCGACAAAGATTTGCAAATCAGCACAAGTATTCAGAAATTAGCTTTGGCAGTGGAAAAGAGAACTAGAGAAAGAAAGGAACTGCTCCATGGCTTTTGTTTCTGGTGGTTGGTTTTTGTAACCTGTAAGGTTGTGACAACTAACAAGTGGAGCACAAGTGAAAAAAAAAAAGAAAAAAGAAAAAAAAAAAAAAACAGAAGAAATTAATGAAATTAAATACTTCTCCACCCTACCTATTATAGACACAAAATTAATGTATTACAGAAAAATGTGACGTTATAAAATTTTAGGCTAGCTAGAGTAGAGAATAATATTATCAACACATAGTAATTGCATATAATAATAAGTATGGTTATTACAAAAATGTGAAGTAGGAGTATAATACTTTACAAAACAAGGAATGAAAAACTAACTCTAGTATATTTATAAAATATTGTCTCAATTTGCTTTGTATAAGAGCATTTACAGTAGAATTTTCAAATTTTTGCTTATAAATTTAATTCTAAAGCATCCTTAAATTTTGCTCATATTTTATAAATGCATACAATAGTTCACCTATTTTCTACTAATTATTTTATAAAAATGTGAACCCAATTCAATTTTTGAAAATTTAGGAAGGTATAAATTGAACAAAATTTAAGAAGTTGTAAATATTTTTGTAAAGGTCCATTCAATATATGAGATCTGATGGATGTGTTTTATCTCACTTTTTATTATTTGAGCTTAAATTTAGAGTAAAAAGTGATTATAGGTGGATTGCTATGAGTGCTCTAAATGAGTCTTATGTCATTATTAAATCAGTAATAACTAACTAGTATGGTAAATTGGTAATTGTTCAATTAACTTTATTTGTTATAAGAAAAATTATTAATTATGCTCCATGTACTATACATTATATATACATTATAAAGCAAAATAATAAAATAATTTAATTTTAAATTTAAGTTAAAAATTGTTTAATTTAGACTCGATTACGTTATGAGCCTCATATATGTTCGATAAATGCAGAAACTTCATTCGATAACAAATGTGTATTAAATATCAATACTCGAATTGATTCCACCTAATATAACCTTTCTCACGTTAGGGTCATAAATTTTTACCCAAATGTAAGTACATTATTGAAAATTTATTGTCTTGGATAATTAAAACTGAGACATTTGGAATACATTCTTTCTTCCTCCTTTTCTCATAGTTATTTTTTTATAATAAGAATTACCCACATCCGTGATCTGAGATGTACACTGTATCTTGTGTAATAGCATGCAAATCATAAATAATAAATAAGTTTTTAAGATTAGAAATTATCTGTAAAACATGTTCAATCTTAAAGAGTTTCGAACTTAAAACATTGATCTTGATACTATCCAATAGTTGAGTGTTTTGGTTGACAAAGCCGTAGAGGATGTGCTGTGGATTTAATTTTAGTACTCTTTCGGTCCCCACTTTGTATGGTGCAGGCCGTGCATAGAGTTTAAGAAAAAGTAAAAAAAATGTATGGTAAGAATATTTTAAGTGGAGGAAGAGACTCATTTTGGATGTGTTTAATTTTTTAATGGATGAAGAAACTTTATAGAAGTAAATATATTAAATTTTTAAGGATAAAAATGTAAAAGACATATCCTAAAAAAGAAACACGATACTAAGTTAGGATGACTAAAAAAAGTACTCCCTCCGTCCACGAAATGATTGCCACTTTTGCCATTTAAGTCCGTCCACGATATAGTTGCCACTTTCATTTATAGTAGTAGGACCCACATATTACATTATATATAACCTTATTTTTTTCACTACTTCACTCACATCTATTGTGGGACCCTTACTCCATTTACAATAATACCCATTATTATTCACTATTACCTACCATTTTCTTAAAACTCGTACCGTTCATAATATGACAATCATTTCGTGCACGGATGGAGTATTCATACTAACCCGGAATAGAGTTAGTATCATTGATGCAATAATTCAAGGTGAGGCAAGGGAGAGGGGACCAGCATTTAAGATGAATTAGTAGTTTTGCTTTGCAATTTGTGGTCCGATGAGAAGACAGCTAGCTAACTAGCCCAAGTACATTAATTTCCCTTTCTCTTCTCCCTTAAAATCAATGTTGATAATAACCACACAATAAATTTATTCACGTATCCATATAATTAACTACTCACCTACACAACATGGTCAACGGATTAAATTAATCTCGGGTTTGAGTCAAATATTAAAAACAAATTAAAGATTAAACGATCATCGTACCAAATGGAGTATATTTTAGGAATAATTGCATTTAAAATTTAAATACATAAACTAAGAGCCATTATTTTGTACGTCATTTTTATAATTTGTCTACAAATAAACCAACTTTTAATTTTTTGCAATTTAATCACGGCGTACAATATTTACAAATCGAAACTGACATGACAATCACGTAGCAGATTAAAGCCGTTGTGATACATTCAATAATCAAAATGACTTTGTTTGGTAATTCATAATAAATAAATAAATTAATTAACGTGTTTGTGCATTGTGGGTGTGGGTTGGGCCTTAACTCGTGGGCCGTGTATGGGCTCTACATGAACTTGGTTCGTGGGCTTCAGATGGGACTTCAAGTGGGTTGGTTGTGATGGGCTACAAATGTCGTATGTGTGACTCTTTTAAATTAAATTTCATCTTCACTCGTGACTTGATGAGGCGATAAGGATAACAGTAGTACCCCTTTTGATATTATAATTTTAAATTATAGTATTTTTTTATCGTTTCTTAAAGTTTAGCATTTTGTGATTTGTATGTCTCTACATTTTTTATCATATGATCAATCATATCAAGTAATAAAAATTATTTGGTGATTTTATAGTTTTTGACATTTCTCAACTCCAAATTCAAATTTTTCCACTGTCACTGCCAACACCTTTCAGCCGCCGTGCCACTGCCACCATTGCCGGCACCGCCGTCGCTGCCGGTGGTAACAAAAAAAATTTTGTGACTCACCAAACAAAAAAGACCCCGCACCGCTGCCACTATCGTCGCCGTCGTCGTCGCCGCCACCGGTGGTCACAAAATAAAATTTGTGACTCACAAAAAATAAAATAGAACTCACCAAAAAAAAAGAAACCGCCGCCACCATCATCGCAGCCGTCGTCGCGCCGGTGGTCACAAAAAAAATTTGTGACTCACCAAAAAAAATGTAACTCACCAAAAAATAAGAAACCGCCGCGCCGCCGCCACCATCGCCGCCTACTCTGCCTCCACCGCTGCCGTCGTCGGTGGTCACAAAAAAAATTGTGACTCACCAAAAAAAAATCCACCTCCTCTCTGTCAGCGCCACCATCGCTGACGGTGGTCACAAAAAAAAATTGTGACTCACAAAAAAAAATGGGATTCACCAAAACCAATAATTACAGTGTGAATCACAATGAATTAGTTGTGAATCACAAAAATATCCCTTGTAAATTATAACAAATTCGATATGAACAAAATAAAAAATGAGAAGAAACAATAAATTACAGTGTGAATTATAAAAAAATTAGTTGTGAATCACAAATTATCCACCGTGAATTAGAACAAATTCGATGTGAACAAAATAAAAATTGGAAGACACATTTATTACAGTGTGAATCACGAAAATTTATTTGTGAGAAAATTAATAGAGATTGTAAAATTCTCCAAATGCGGAAATTGCTCCCGAGAGAATTTTATTAGCCACATTCAGCTGCTCCAAAATCACCATTCCTTCGATGCTATCCTGCAACGACCGCATCAATCCATTGAAGCTCACATCAAGCACAGTCAAGTTCTTCAACATCCAATCTCCGGCGGCAGGCACGACCTCAGCCCACTATTCATTGTAATAATCTCGTTTAACCTGCTCATCAGAATTTCAGAATTTAACTCGCTCAAATAAGAAATAGCAAATCAAGATAGCAACAACAATAGTACTTCTCATTATTTCTTCCTCCCTTCTGCATTTGCTTTACAATTATAGCAAATAATGAACTGAAAAGATTGTTCGTGCAAGATATTCGGGAGGGCTTCCAAAAATGCTTCTTCTTTCTCACGACACTAAATTATTCACCACTGAGCAGATTAGCATGCTTCATGCACTACAATCTAGCACGTCGAATACAAAAACTATAATCTGTTCAGACTAATTTGCCTCCAAGTCCACTTCTTCCCATATTATAGTCAATCAATTAACTATCTTCCCGACTACAGAAGCAAGCTCAATCAAGACTAGTATTTTACCTCATTGTAAAGATCTTCAAACCTCACACTACAACCCCAATTCCTCAACCAACTCAACAAAAAAGACTTCTCAAAACGCATCAAATTAAGGAGGGTGTATTGGTTTGAGAATTTGAAGGATTTTGTAGGAGTTGAAATCCATGGAATTGAAATCTGTGGAGTTAAAATCTATAGGATTTGAGTGGAGTTTGTAGGAATTGAGGGTAGAGTTGGTGGGAGTTTGGGATGGAATTTTAAGGAGTTCGGTGGATTTGAAATCCACATCCCAATGATCGCGACACTCTCTCGGTCGATGACGGTCTCCCAGCGATTGCTGGCTATACGCGGTCGTTGGGGTGGATTTAGGGATCGGGGGTTAAAATCAACACCCCAACCCTAATTGCCACATACCCATCCCAAATTCATTGTTGATCCTCCACTCAACTACTCCACTGCCGACCCTCCACCTCCGCATCCTCCATCACTGCCATAACTCCACCGTTGCTCCTCCTTCGCGGCCGCGGGATCCCCTCTCTTGCACTCACCGTTTTCTCCCCACTTCATCCACCCATTTCGTCCACACTTCCTCAACCCAAAACTCAACCCCAAACCCAGTTCCACCACCGCCGCCGTCCCCGCCCCTATTCACTTTAGTTTCGCCGTCAAGAAATATGGGAAGGTCGCATTTCGCCCCTCCCGCTACAGTTCAACGTCGCTTCCCGTCCCAGTGCTCGCTGCCTCCCAGTGGTCGCTGGCCTCGTCCAGTTCACGCGGTCACGTCTTTCCTTTGATTGCTGACAGCATGGTTCGTACTAAGAATCTCCCCCTCCTCGAACTGGCCGAGAAGGCGATGATGATGCACCAGACTCCCCAATTGACTTCACACAGAGGTACGAGTGTCCATTTGAATTGAAATCTGATTGGAAGGGCCAAGTTTATGTTAAATTTCATGAGCATGAAGTGTCACGTCCAAGATATATTGATTGGCCTTTGAATAAAGATTTTCGTATTGAAGCAAAAGTTGTAAAATATTTGAAGGTCTTAGGTTTGGAAACTTTTTCTAGAGATACAAATAGTGCTTCTGCTTATGATGACTTGTGCTATGAGTTTTTAACTTTACTCAAGACGACCGCGGATAAAACGAAAATTCATGTTAGAATGAAAAATAAGAAGTATACAATTAGCTACAGAGAATGAAAGTTGTTTTTGATTTTCTACCTACGGGGGAACCAGAGAAACCAAGAGGTTTTAATCCTAATGCAGAATGGAAAGATTTGACTGGATATTATATTTGGAATGCCGCCGCTATGTCCATTGGGTATATTGAAGACCCGGCGTTGGTCATTGTGCACAAGTTTATTGCCTATATATTCTGGGAAGTTAGAGGCAAACAAGGTGAATGCAACTGAAGTATTTTTGTTGTCTTGTGCCAAGAAGGGAATTAAAGTTTGTATTTCAAGCTTCATTTTTCATACTATGCATCAGACATAGTCTCACCCTGGTACTCATGCTTCTTTCGGTGCAATTATTACGGGTTTGACTCATTATAACAGAGTTCTCTCTTTTAAAACGGGCTCCCATGAAGGTTACGAAGAACTTGAGCCTTACTTGATTGATTTTCAGTGAGCTGACTTGGTCTAACATTATTAAAGATCGACACACTTTTGTACCTCCGGCGAAAAGACAATGTGTTAGAAATTTTCTGTTGAAAAAGGGTGAAGCTTCAACATCCAATGTTGGTAATGGAGATGAAGCTGGAGAGGAAGAGAGAGAGAAATAGTAAGAGGAGGGAGAGAGAGAGGGAGAGGAAGTGCCATTGCCCCCCCCTCTCCCGTCTCATGGTTATCAGCAATTCTAGACTGATTTTCAGTCATTTCGGGATCATTTCGACTCCTCTTTTGCAGCATTCAAGTAGGATGTGAATGATTAATTTGCATCGTATAGGCAGGATGTGAATGTTAGATTTGACGCTCAAGATCAACAATTTACGACATTCCGTGAGGATGTCTACTCCAGATTCGATGCACAGAATCATGAGATGGTAGCTTTATAGTCGCAATGGAATGCTTGAAGCGCTTTCTAGCCGCCACCACAACCGCCACATCAACCTGATCAGTAGTGAGTTTTCATTTGGTATGTTATTGGTGTTGGTATTTGTGTTTAATTCCTGTATTTTGTGTTTGTGCAGAAGGGAATCAAAAACTGAACAGATTGGATTCTTGGAGCTAGCGACCGCGGCATCACCAGCGAGCACCACCACCGATCGTGGAGGACCAGCGATTGCTGGGGTCTCTTTCTATTGACAATTTCTCGCGATTGCATGATTCCAGCGGTCGCTGGGAATTTTGTTGAACAGTTTATTTCAGTTGAACTATTTTTAATTTCGTCGAACAATTTATGTTTTTCCGTTGAACTATTTATATTTCCGTTGAACAATTTATGTTTTTTCATTGAACTATTTCATATTGTTGAACAATTTATTTTATTTTCGTTGAATATTTATTTGCGTATTTTATTGATTATTATGCAAATGTTGTATGAAAATTACTTTATTCCAAGTTGCTAATAGAATTATATAGTATACTTATAATAAAATAGCCGAACATTCAATTCATTAGTGCAAGCAAAAAATATCAACGATATATTAGTCCAAGCAAACAAATATTAATGATACATTAGTCACAACAAAAGTAATATATTACTAATCGGCATTCTCATCATCATTCTCATCATCTTCAGTTCCATCATTGTTGTACATCGGCCTGTTTTCCCACATAGCAATACTCATTCTCCAAGCATTCACTTCCGTTCTTTGTTGGAGACTTGGAGTTGGCTTTGAGAAAGTCATTCTTCATCCTCCATGTTATCATGTAGTGGTTCTTCATCTTTCTCATTCTCTACTGGAAACTCATCAGAGCGATACTCTTTTTGAAGAAAGTTGTGTAATCCAGCACAAGCCAATACTAATTCTGCTTGAGTTTGAAATGGGAACATAGGTGCCGTTTTTAAAATTGTGAATCGAGATTTGAAAATACCAAAAATTCTCTCAATCACATTTCTCAATGATGCATGACGAAGATTGAATAACTCATCTGCGCCTCTGGGGTGACGACCTTGACCACCAAAATCTTTTAGATGATATAGAACACCGCGTAATGGAGCTAAAAATTGACGGTGGTTAGCAAATCCACAATCCACTAGAAAATATTTACCTAAAATAAAAATTTTCTTAATTAGTTATCTTTTTCACAAATTAATAAATATACATACAATTAGAAATATGATACCTTGAGGGACACGAAGCCCATTTTCTCTTGATAATGCATCTTGTAAGAGTTTTGAGTCATGTGCCGATTCTTCCCAACCACTAAATACGTACATGAATTACAAATCAAAGTTGCAAACCGCCAAAATATTTTGCGATTGAGTACCATGACAGTTACGGTAGGTGCTTACGTTTCAACCTGTTACCGTCGCTGGGATATAAGTTCCATCTATAGCTCCGATACAATCCTAAAATAAAGAAAATACATGTTAAATGTTCCATCTATAACATATGTAAAATAACCAAGAGGATTCATACCTTAAAGAAAGGGTTAAATCTTGTACTTTCTCAAATTTTAGCAGCCATCCCGCTTGATGGCTTCACCATCATGTCTGGAGCTATAGTGTTCAATGCATTCAAAGTTTTGTTGAAGTTTTTACTAGTAGCAAAATGCGAACGATCGAACCTTTGGCGAGCATTACAATATCGATCATTATGTCCTATACATCCGGGTACATCCTATACATCTGTCGAAAACACATGTGGATCTCCTTCCATCATATACGTATAAAACATTCTCCAATCTTACTAATTGGTCGTCGCTTCAAAGATGGTTTAATACGATGAGGCATCATAACAATCTTTTGTAATAAAACTATGACTACCTTAATTGCCAACATCAACATCCTTATGTCTTCTTCATCCGTTTCTTCTTCCATTTCTTGGTTTTCTATTTCTTCGGCTTCCATTTCTTCATATATATCATCATGATTTTTCATCTACATAAGCATAAAATAATATTGTTGATGATATATACATATGCATGCGACATCACCACCTGCGACCGTGGAAGACCAGCGACCGTTGGCTAAGTATACAATAAAAAAGCCAGCGGCCGCGAAAGACCAGCGACCGCTTGCTAAGTATATAGTAAGAAAGCCAGCGGCCACGGATGTCGAGCGGTCGCTGGGTGTGCTCACTGGTGTTGTATACTATGTATTATACACCATATCCAAAATTATATATTATACACCAAATCCAAAATTCATAACAGTAGCAAATAATCAATATCAAAAATACAAAATAATAAAAGTAACAAAAACAACTTCAACCATTAATGATCAATATCCAAAATACAAAATGACAAGAGTAGCAAAAAGAGCTTCAACAATTCATACGAAAAACAAAAACAAATAGCATCAATAGCGTAATATCTAGTACATGGTTCAAATAACAACTATCCTCTAAGCTTGTAAGCGATTCAAGTTGCTTGTTCCTCAATAGTCATCTTGAAGAAACCATCTTTTTTGGACTTGGTGTTAAGGAAGTCAAATACCTTAAGGCGGGATTCTTCATCCAAATTTGGGATCTCTTTGATAGCATCCCAAGTGGTGTACGATCGTTCTCTCTCTCTCTTCTGTAAGATTTGATGAACTTCATCAAACGTGGTTGTTAGTTTGTTAATGGAGTCTGTGAGAGTACTTTGAGAGATATTCTCAGTAGAGCTAGAAGTTGCCTCGTACATAGCTCTACTACTTTTGGGTTGGGTTTTTTTTAGTAGAGACCAAGGGCATGTCACGAGTCACACAAGGTGGTGTGGAAGAATGGGCGGATCATTTTGAGGTTGAGATAGTCCTACAAACATCTCAGATGCAGCATCATAACTCAAATCCTCTATACGTATATCTCTACTTTCATTATCTTCTACTGTGAATGTCTTTGCATCACTAGTACTACCCAACCCAATTAAATTTTTCCCCACAACAACACCATTTTCTATAGCAATTTCCAATAGCTTATAATCAGGACAGTCCCTATCGCGCAAGTTGCTCGTTCCTCAATAGTCATCTTGAAGAAACCATCTTTTTTGGACTTGGTGTTAAGGAAGTCAAATACCTTAAGGCGGGATTCTTCATCCAAATTTGGGACCTCTTTGATAGCATCCCAAGTGGTGTACGATCGTTCTCTCTCTCTCTCTTCTGTAAGATTTGATGAACTTCATCAAACGTGGTTGTTAGTTTGTTAATGGAGTCTGTGAGAGTACTTTGAGAGATATTCTCAGTAGAGCTAGAAGTTGCCTCGTACATAGCTCTACTACTTTTGGGTTGGGTTTTTTTTAGTAGAGACCAAGGGCACGTCACGAGTCACACAAGGTGGTGTGGAAGAATGGGCGGATCATTTTGAGGTTGAGATAGTCCTACAAACATCTCAGATGCAGCATCATAACTCAAATCCTCTATACGTATATCTCTACTTTCATTATCTTCTACTGTGAATGTCTTTGCATCACTAGTACTACCCAACCCAATTAAATTTTTCCCCACAACAACACCATTTTCTATAGCAATTTCCAATAGCTTATAATCAGGACAGTCCCTATCGCGCAAGTTAACGTCTTTGGGGTGAGCCTAGCATAAATAAACAAAAAAATACTATTAACTAGTGTCTCAAAATGAATTAGATGATATTATGACAATATTTTAAGAAGCTTGCCACTAAGTACGAATCCCATACTTCATCTGAAGCTGTGAACTTCTTAGTAGTGTGGTCATACCCAAAACCTGAGCTAAACTGCATAAGGTTTGAATACGATGTCCAATGTTGTTTAAACCATTTGAGCCGGCTTTGGTAATTATTACATGTCCTATTACACTTCAATTTTTCATTAAGTATAGGAAGTATTCTTTGTTCCACCGTTGCTTTGCTAAAAATACCACTATTTTCACGCCATCCCTGACGCGCACCATCAACCATTAACTCTAACAATAAGTCGGTTTGTTGCTTAGTCCATGCATCATAAGATGATGTCTTTCTCTTCGTATCTTCTTGTGAATCCCCCATAACAATATTACTATTAATAGACCACACAAGTTCATGAAACAATTTAGAACAAATAATACTGTTATAAAAAAAATACTATCCCCAGCCACCACCGCAACCCAGCGACAGCATTCTAGCAGTCGCTGGAGGCTCGCAATCGTTGGCTGGGCAGATGAACAACGACAGGATGTATGCATTGCACATAACAATATCATGGCAAAAATCCATTAATAATAACACACAATCACACAAATATTTCATAGCTACTTCAATACTTCATGCTCAAGATAACAAAACAAAGAGATAGTACTAAGCTCACAAAACCAAAAGAGTATGAGAGCTTGTAGAAAACAACCAAGACAAACTGGGTACTACGTGAATCTGTGAAGTTTTGACACTGTGAAGAAGAACAACCTAATGTAAGAAGAGTACCTTTGTAAGAAGAGAGAAAGATCGACAACAGGGAAGGCAACAACAGGGTGCTGGCGTGACGACGGCGGCAGTGATGGTGGGTGGTGGTGATGGTGAAGAGAGAGAGAGATCGAAGAAGAGGGAGGTGAGGAAGATATGTTGTTAGATGTATTTTCTCGAAAATAGCCCCACGCATTTTGTTTTTTCAATCCATATCAACTGTTTAGATTTAATTTCAGCCATACATCTTTTATAGATGAGTGGCTAGAATTAGTTCCTATTTCTTATATATATATAACGATGTATATAGAAATACCATCAGTTCATCTTTCCTCTTCCCAGCGCATCCACCAGTCGTCTTTCTCCCTCTCCTCATCCCCCTCTCTCTCCTCCCTTCTCTCTTCCTTCTCTCAATCAATTATTGTATGAAGAAGATCAAGGAGAGGAGCAAGGAGAGATCGGGTTGGGCCCGAGTTACGACGACTCACTCCCCAACTCAACTCGAGCTGCCTCGCCCAAGCTTAACTCCTCCGTCGACTCAGCGCTGCGGCCGCCTCCGCCGTTGCTGCTGCGCAAGTGCCGCTACAAGGAGTGCGTGAAGAACCACGTCGTCGACATCGGTGGGCACGCCGTCAACAGCTGCGGTGAGTTCATCGCGGTGGGAGAGGAAGGCACCCTCAAGTTACTCAGGTGCGCCACATGTAACTGCCTCCGCAACTTCCATTGCAAAGATGCCGACGACGGCGGCGCATTCTTCCCTTTTCCCCAGCAGCAGTAGCTGCTCCAGACCCACCACGGCCATTTCAGGTATCGTGCTCCCAGTGGGTACGTCCACGTGGCGGCGCCGCAGCAGCAGCGGGTGGCACTGCTGGCCTTGCCGTCGAGCTCCGGCTGCGGAGGGTCGCGAGACGAGGTGGAGGAGTACAATTACTACTCTAACCCCGACGAATTGTTGGTGACGATGATGAAATTGGAAGGGAGCAGAGTTAGGAGGCGCATGAGAGTCGTGAAACGTTGGAGGTCGGAGAAAGTGAGGCGATGCGGGATTATGTGATACAGGATGAGGAGAGGGTCAAGCTGTGCGCTAGCGGAGAAGAGGCGGGAGATGGCGTCGTTGCACGGGAAGAAGAGGGTGGCCATGAGAGGGAAAAAGAGTTGGCGGAGGAGAGAAGGTTGGCCCAGCCGCCGTAGTCGCCGGCTCCGGTGGAGGTGGAGCCGAGGCAGTGGTGGGGTGAGTGTGTAGGAAAGGAAAGTTACAAGAGAGAAAGGATGAAGAAGATAAGAAGAGGGTAATATTGTCTTTTTAGTGTTTAGTATGAGTTACTGTTGAATTCATGTAAATAATACCACCTAGGTGGTCGAATTATTTAAGTGTCATGCTTTGTATTATAATACATAGCTTTCTTTTATTAAAGGGATCATTGTATTAATAATTTTTCCTACCACATAATACATTAACCTATATTAATAATATAATATGACTTAATACTATCTATAACCTCGAATCATAGTAAGTGAATGGTGTTAAGAAATTTGACGAGTAGAATAATGACGGTGACTTGATTGTGATAAACTATACTATTGGTTTTTGATATCCAATTTATCTTCAATGTGTTGCTTCTTAATTTATTTTGAGATATTCATAGTCCATCTCATTGCCTTTATTTGATTTAAGAAAGTCTTTTATGGTCTTGTGAACTTTTTAATTTCTTAATGGGTTGCACCCAAGTGATTGAATAAATTTTGTAACATAATAGATGAATCCACGTATAATATATCTTTAAGTATAAATCAATTTAATGTTAGTAAAATATTTTAGTCCGTTTTTCACAATTGAATTTCATCTAAGTAGCCGCCTCCCTTTTGCAGATATAATCATTTATTGTCTTTTTATGTATTCTATTGTCTTAATAAGTGGCGTATTCAGGATTTTGAATTTTGGGGTACGAAATGTTAAGAATATAGGGGGTTGCAGGGAAAATATTTTAAGGTGTTGCACTGCCCGTTTTTTAGGCCTAGATATCTTTTCTAATGTGACTAAAATTAGAGCTTAATTAATTGCTATATTATTCCATTGTAAATACACTTCAAAATAAAAATGGAAAAAATTACATAATAAATACTGGAAGAATTAACACTAATTTGATGAGCAAAAATACTATAGGTCAAGTCACATGTCTCTTTGTTTCAACAAGTTTTATCGAAAGGGAACCAATATCGTGCAAATTTTGAAACTCATTATCTATTGGATGAATTGCACAAAAAAGAAAAAAATAGGCATCACAAGAGCATACCTGATATCTTCCATGAATATAGCAATTTTGAGTTTTGGAGCAGAGAAATCTCTCTATTATCTTTTTCACTATTCATCTCTATTTCATTTTTTTAAATTTTTTGTTGTGGGCTTAATATGTGTTTATGCTTTTAATTTTTTTATTCACTAAAAGGGCTTTGAGAATAAATTGTTTAGGCCACAATTGTGATTTTTGAGAATGGATCAATGAGGTAAAAATAATATAAATATATTATTATAGTCCTATATATATATTAGAAGTCTACCCATAATTGTTTTAATAATATATACTAATTTGTTTTCATTAATTTAATAATAGTTTAAATAAATTATTTTATGTATATAATACACAATAACATAGTTTAAGACTTTAAGGTGACAATTCTTTTGGCCTTTTGAATCTTTTAACTTATATAACATTCAGATTATCATGATGAATAATGATCATCGTTGAAAATTGATTAATTTAATATTTGATAAATCTATATTTTCTTATATTTGAACCAACTTAATAATATATAGATAGGATTACAAGAATTTCTTAATAAAATTAGAAATATTAGAGAATTTAGAAAAATAGAATTACAAGGATTTATTTTGAGCAAGAAATATAAACTCATATCTTCTCCTAATTACATTATGCCACACATTACTCTCTATAAATTACAAGCTCCATACACGTATGCATTTAACTTACTTACCAATGAATAGATTGGAAAAGAAAATGGTCGGATAGTAAGAGGTTATTTTTTGTCGTATTATATTTGGTATTCATTTATTAAAGATTTTTTCTAGTTTAATTGTATAAAATAACTTTTTGAAATATAAATGAGAAGAGGGGGCTAGACTGGTAGTCACGACGGGTTATAGTGGTGATGGTGGTTGTGAGATCGAGGGAGAAAGAGGAGGGGTGGTGGGAATTAATCTCATAGTAATTGAACTCATCATATAATTTAACAACATTGTAATTGAAAATATATACTAACATGTATGTTTGTTTTTTCACGGGTCACTTAAATAATTAGAGATGATTCTTTTTTTTTTTGGAGTTTTCCCACTGGCTAAATTTTACACATAAAAAAATGAGAGGATTTTGAAAGTAGCACTTCTTAGATAGTTTTTTTTAAATTTAGCACTCCTTATAAAAACTTATAAATTTAGCACTTTCTTATTTTTTTACCCTCCTTTACAATTTGTATTTCCCTTCATATCCCCATCTTTTCATTTTCATCTTCTCCAATTTGTGACTGAACAAAAACAAAACATTCCACCACCACAACCCCACCACCGCCGCCACCCTGCCACCACTTTCCGGCCGCCACCGCCGCCGGCGATCCCATAAAAAAATTTGTGACTGAACAAAAAAAAAACAGCATCACTTTCCCACTGTTGCCGTCATAGTCGCCAACGCCGCCGCCACAGTCGCCGGCGCTGCCACCACAAATTTTTTGTGAAGTCAGAAAAAAAAAAGAAAAAATTTGTGATTGAACAAAAAAAAACTTCAACCACCACTTTTCCGCCGCTGCCGCCACTGTCGCCGGCGGCCATAAATTATTTTATACGATTTTTGTGAAGTCACAAAATAAAATTGAAAATTTTGTGAAATCACAAAAAAAACTGAAAATTTTTGTGAAGTCACAAAAAAAATTGAATTTTTTTGTGAAGTCACAAAAAAAACTGAAACTTTTTGTGAAGTCACAAAAAAAAAAATATAATTCTCTCTTTATTCGAATCTCTCTCTCTCTCTCTGTTCATGCTCTCAACCCCTTTCGCTTTCAATGCCAATTTGAAAGAATCCTTCTTCAACAACACAACCACAACAACATTAATTCAACCACCATGTTTTCTTCCCCTCCACTCAAATACACTCAACACTTAAACCAAATCACCATCGCCGCCACGCCGGTATATTCCCTCCCGCCGGAGATGAAGACCCTCCGTGTTTTCATCACCGACGCCGACGCCACCGACTCCTCCAGTGACGAAGCCGCCACCCCTCTCGTTAAACGACAGAGAGTCAGAAAATTCATTCACGAAGTCAGAGTTCTACCCTGCTGCGGGGACTAAAAAGCCGACAAAAGCTCCACCGCTAGCCGAACTTTTAGCGGCGTCGCGAGGCCGGAGAAGAGGCGGAACAACGGCGGCGGAAAAGCGAAGAATACGGCGACGAGGAGGAAGTTTCGCGGCGTACGGCAGAGGCCGTGGGGCAAATAGGCGGCGAAGATTCGAGATCCCATGCGACGTGTACGGCTGTGGCTGGGCACCTACGAGACGGCGGAGGAGGCTGCCATGGTGTACGACCACCCGGCTATCCAGCTGCGTGGGCCTGACGCGCTGACTAACTTCTCCCCCGCCGCCGCAGGGTAAACCAAGGCAAGCTCGGGGTACTATACCTGCTCTGCCGAGGACAATGTGACGTCACCCAAGTCAGTCCTCCGCTTTTTCTCAGCCGAAGCCGAGTCGTCTCTCATGTCCTCGCCGGCGGATGACGAGATGACTATGCTGAGAGAGAGAAAGGGAGAAGGTGGAGGAGGAGAAAGGTAAGTGTCGCTGCAACACCTCGAATCCGATGGTGAAGTTGGTGGGGAGATAGGCGGCGGCGGAGGTGAACGCCGCCCTCGTCGGCGGCAGGGAGAGGAAGCGGATGAAGAGGGCGGCGGAGGGTGGGATTTGAGAGAAAGAGAGCAAAGAGCAGAGAGAGAGTGGGGGAGATGTGGAGAGAGAGAGAAACTGAAACCCTCTTTTATAGATTTTGAAATCCAAATCGAAGAAGATGATGAAAATGAAAAGATGGGGATATGAAGGAAAATACAAATTGTAAAGGAGGGTACAAAAGTAAGAAAGTGCTAAATTTATAAATTTTTATAAGGAGTGCTAGATTTAAAAAAAACTATGTAAGAAGTGCTAGAAAGGGGTATTATCTCTAAAGAAATTATGAGAGGTATAATCAGCTGGTTATATCTAGAATTTAGGTTCTGGAACTCTCCGTTCTTTTTTTTTCTATATACATGCATTCGTAATAGATTATTATTATGAGTATCGTACATATGATATACTCCCTCCGTCCATCAAAAACTTGTGCATTTGCTTTTGACACGGGGATTAAGAAAGTTGGTAAAGTGGGTAGTGAGTAGAGTAAGGGTCCCACTTTTAGTGTGAGTTAATTAAAGGATTAATTCTCTTAAACCATCCTATGCATAAAGTGTACTTTTTCCTTTCATTCTTTAAATTTATGCTGCCAATTTGAAGGGTTCTTGTGCATTTGAATTTTTTTTTTTAAATCTGTATTGGATGAAAACCTGCGAATTTTGCCAAAGAAAAAATGAGGGAAAACAGTTTTCTTATACATGATGTTACAACAATAATTATCACAACAATAATTAAACAACAATAATTAAACAACATTAATGAAAAAAACCTGTATTGCAAAAATTGAAATGGCAGTGAACAGGAGGGAAATGAAGCTTTATTAGATTCATCATCACAAAAAACAGTACACAATCAGAATCCGAAAAAGGCGCCATTTTTCAGATTGAGAACCTCTAAGTTTACAATAAACAAATCCAAGAAATTTCAAGAGACACATGATGTGATCAAAATTAAGGAGGGAAACTTATTAAACTAATCTACACTATAAATCTGCCAAACCATTCACATTTTTCTGCACAAACTACAAATTTCAGTCTCACATATGAGAGCATAAACCGAGCAAAATGGTTTCTTCTAAGGGGCGGCTGAATTTGACAGATGATGAAAGGAACTTGGTGGCTCAATGGCTTCTTCAAAACTGCAAACACAAGAAGCTGAGACATGGAGCAATGGCTGAGGCAGCAACTCTGTTTGGATGCCACAGAAATACACTGCACAACATATGGAAGATGGCTCAGCAACAGCTGGATTCAGGAGCCCCTGTCCATATAATTTCAAAAAAGAAAGGTATGGTTCATAAAGATAGAAAAGAGATGGATGTGGACAAGTTTAAAAATCTGTCAGTGTTAGAAAGATCCTCTTATAGAATCATTGCTGAAAAGTTAGATGTGAGCAAAACTCTAGTTGGAACATGGATAAAACAGAAAAAAATCAGGCCTCATACCTCAGCAATCAAACCTGTCTTAACAGAAGAAAACAAGTTCACAAGGCTGCAATGGAGCCTTAAACAATTGGATCCAACCATTGAAGACAGGAAATTGAAATTCAAGAAGATGTACAATGTAGTTCACATTGATGAAAAATGGTTCAATCTCATTAAAACAACAGATAGATATTATCTGACTTTCACTTTTGAGGTTGTTGTTTAGGATGTAAACATTCTTTTGGTATAATGTTTTGGCATGTAATGTCTCAGCAATGAAGCTTTTATATGTACTTTGCATGATTGACTCATTACTCATTTTCTTAGGGTCAGTTTTTGTGCATATCAAGCCAATTACTGCCCCCTAAATCTACCTCCAAACTATGAAAGTGGTGGCATGAATGGGGCAGTCATATTGTGCATGAACATCAGAGAAATTTCATCATATGTTCATCAATTAAACCACATAAGCACAGGATCATGCAGTAAATATCAAGGCAGTGCCTCTACATCTCACTATTTTGCCTCCAAAACTATGAAAGTGGTGGCATGAATGGGGCAGTCATATTGTGCATGAACATCAGAAAAATTTCATCATATGTTCATCAATTAAACCACATAAGCACATAAGTACATAAGCACAAGGATCATGCAGTAGCATATCAATTGGTGCCTCTACATCTCACTATTTTGCCTCCAAAACTATGAAAGTGGTGGCATAAATAGGGCAAAGGCATTCATACAGTGAACAGGAGGGAAATTTCATCATTATATTCATCAAATGAACCATTTAACCAACCTCAAATCATATCTATATCAGTTTTATCATCACATAATACAGTGCACATTCACAATCAGAAATTACAGTGGTCAAAGGGTCAAAATTTGTGCATCAAGGCACCCATCTCGGCAATCCCAAATCACAGAATACTTAGCACCTCAATACTCACATCATCGGTATCAGATTCATCATCACTAAAAACAGTGCACAATCAGAATCAGAAAGCACAGGGATCAATACATCAGAATTTGTGCATCAATTAAGCCATCTAAGAAATCCCAAATAACACAATACTCAGCACTTCAATACTCACATCATCGGCCACAGATTCATCATCACAAAATATTCATCACAGAATGCATCAGAAATTAGATATAAAGAAGTGTGAGTTTAAGAACAGAAGCACCTGATCCAACGAGCCTCAACACGGAAGGGAAAAAAGTTCCCAACCATTCCAGATACTCCTTCTCATCTCTCCAGATAGAAGGTGGTGTCTCAGTCACCGCCATCTCCAGTGGTGTCTCCGGCACCACTGTGTCAATCTGAAAGTCTAGATCGAATGGTGATTGCGCATCATGCATCACCGACAGAGATTCCGGCGTCGTCGAGGCATCATCTGAATCGGTGGATTCAGATTTAAGCAGTCTCAAAACGGAAGGGAAGAACATACCCAGCCACCGCAGATATTCCTCCTCGTTTCTCCACCATACCCTTGCCGGAATGATTTCCGGTGTAGATATATGTGGTGGTGTCTCCGGCACCACCGTTTCATCATAGAAGGTGGCATCGGAAGATTGAGAATCCTCAACTACCATATCAGCTTTCGCCATCGATTCCGGCGAAGTAGGGACCATCGATTCCGGCATCATACAAGTATGAGAAGGGAGTAATTAGAAGGGATTCGACGGAGAAGAGAAGGAACGAGAGTGAGGGATTTCTGTTGTTAGGGCGCGAAGTGAGAGGGGAATGGGGGAAGGCTGCGATTTGGGTAGATTTAGGGTTGGTAGGGTTATGCTTTAATTCTGCTTTATTTTAATGTTAATTAGGTAGTGATTAGTTTTTAATTATGGGCCCAATAATGGCAATATGGTGAATAAATCAAAGAAGTAGGGTAAATATTATGTGTGTAGTTACTAAAAGTAGAAATGCACATCTTTTTGGTGGACGGATGAAAATGGCAAAATGCACATCTTTTTAGACGACACGGATTTTAAGAAAATGATACTCCCTCCGTCCATGAAATAAACTCTCATTTCATGGACGGCACGGAGACTAAGAAAACTCAAAAAGGTGTTTTGAGTAGGGTAAAAATTGAAAAGTAGGGGTAGTGTTAATAAGAAGATTACTTTTGTTAATGACAAATTAAGAAGGAATGCGGCTGCACACATGGTTCCATTTCCTGTTTTTCCTTTCATTTTTTTTTATTAACAACAGATTTTTTCTTTTTTTTTTGCTATGATCGAAATTTTTTATTTCCTGTTTTTCCATTTCCTGTTTTTTTTTTTTTTTTTTTTTTTTTTTGCAAACAACCTGTTCACATTAATTAGGTTGCATCACACCTAATCTATTCCAACAAGACAGATTGAACCATGAAAAAAGAGAGGGAATTCCAAAAACAACATGGCATTCATTAAACAAAAAAAGAGAGGGAAATCAGCACAATTTGGAGCCAAAACACAATTTCATTCATTAAATAATCCCAAGAAGTACAACTGATTTGACCAAATAATTTGGGGGGAATTTCAAACTGGACTAACACCTTACAACCACTATAAATAGAGCATTCAATAGGCAAATCTGCTCTCAACTACTCAAAACAGTACAGGTTCATCACAAAAAAAAAAAATGGCAGATGCAAGAGCAAGGCCAAAACTAACAGATGCTAAGAAAAACACCATCGCCCAATGGTTGCTACAGCACAGCAGTGGGGGGAAGCTCCTTTATGGTTGCAAAAAAGAGGCTGCTCAGATTTTCCATGTGGATTTGAGGACCATATGGTCCATATGGAAATCAGCATCATCGCAGCAAGCTTCCGGAGTACCTATACAGTTAAAGTCCATGAAGAAAGGGTCAGTGCATAAGGATAAATGGAAAATGGATGCTGACAAAGTGAAGAAACTGTCTACTTTACAGAGATCCTCCCTTAGAGTGATGGCAGGCAACCTTGGAGTAAGCAAATCACTTATTCATGTGTGGGTGAAAGACAGACAGCTTAAACCACACACCAATGCCATCAAACCATTTCTCACCCCTCAAAATAAGTTGTGTAGGCTAAGTTGGAGCCTTTCTCAGCTTAGTTCAGTCACTGAGGGAGGTTTCATCAAATTTCAGAGGATGTACAACACCATACACATAGATGAGAAGTGGTTTTACTTAACCAAAGTCAAGGACAGATACTACATGCTTCCAGATGAGGTTGAGCCTTATAGGACATGCAAATCAAAGAGATACATACCCAAGATAATGTTTAATAGTGCAGTCTCAAGACCAATCATAGATGCACAAGGAACAGTCATATTTGATGGAAAATTTGGCATTTTTCCATTCATAACAGAGGAAGCAGCTCAAAGGAACTCAAAAAACAGAGATAAAGGCACTGTGGAAGTCAAAGCAATACAAGCCATCACAAAACCAATCACAAGGGACTGCCTAATCAAGCAGGTATGACAACTTACCCATTTCCTATCAGAATATGCTCAGATTCATCATTTAGACAGTTAGTTTTCATTCATGCAGATGCTGCCCGTTTTTAAAGCTAAGTGGCCAGCTTGTTTAAGCAAGCACATATTTATTCAACAAGATAATGCGAAGCCACACATTAAACCAGATGATCCAGAGTTTTTAGCAGTTGCAAAAGCTGATGGATTTGACATCACATTAGTCTGCCACCAACCTGCTAATTCCCCGGACACAAATGTTAATGATCTTGGCTTCTTTAGAGCCATACAAACCCTCAAAGATCAGAAACCAGCCAAGAATGTGGAAGAGTTACTGCAAAATGTCATAGCTGCATATGAAGAATATCCAGCAGACAAGCTCAATCATGTGTTCCTTACACTGCAAGGATGCTATGAAGAGATAATGAAAGATAAGGGAGGCAATAACTATAAAATTCCCCACATGAACAAGGAAAGATTGGCAAGGCTTGGAATTCTACCAGACTGCATTGAGGTTGAAGAGCAGCTTGTTAGGGACAATTTAGACTTCCTAAATTCTCAAGGAAGTGAGGGAATTCAAATGTACAGTTTGGATGATCTTGTTCATGGAATACAGCATGTGGCAATTAGTGATTAAGGCTAGACATTCTCTGTTTTTTGTTAAGGTTTGCAGGGACAAACACTATTAAGGTTTTTTGGGATTGTGTTTGGAATGTAAACTGGATTTTGTGGGCATTTTACTAATGGAATTAGTCTCAGCACAAACTTTTGCATCATTGACTTTATTTTGGGCCTTTTTAACACTTAAATCAACCTCCAAAACTAGGTAATGGATCATCACCTAGTGGTGGCATCATTAAGTGCATGAACATCTAACCCCTCAGACAAATAATTCACAAACCAATGTCATCACAGGGAAGAAACAATCAAGTGTAGTATCATGTTCAATCAGATAGTGTAGTATCATGTTCAATCAAGTGTAGTATCATGTTCAATTAAACACATAAACCAGCACTAGAGCATTGAAGAGGCAAATCTGGTCTCAACAACCAAAAACAGTACAGCTTCATTGCATTTAAAAAATGGCAGATGCAAGGGAAAGCTCAAACATACAAGGCATCACCAGCCAACCATTCCAGTCAAGTGTAGTATCAAGTTCAATTAAACACATAAACCAGCACTAGAGCATCGAAGAGGGAAATCTGGTGTCAACAGGCCAAAACTAACAGTTTCATTACATTTAAAAAATGCCAGATGCAAGGGAAAGCTCAACAGAACAAGGCATCACTAGCCAACCCATTCATAACAGAGCTTAGATCACCAATCACAAATCAGAGATCAGCAAATCACCAATCATAGATTAAACAACAGTAATCATAAATGAGAGGTCAGAGATAAGAACACAATCACCTAGATGAGAGATAACACAGAAGGGACGAAGATCCCTAGAGTCTGCAAATATCGGACTCTCTCTGCTTCGCTCTTCCACCCCGCTGGGATAAATGGCGGCATATCGGAGTATCCAGGTGTTTCCGGCACCCAAGTTTCAGGGAAGACAACAGAATCTGCACAGATCGGAGCAGATTCATCGTTGGTGGACTTGAAATCAGAGAGACCAGCCACCTCCTCCGCCTCAGATTTCCTCTCTGAATCATCAAGAGGAATGAAGTCCTCCGAATCATCAAGCCGCACAGCTTCGTCCTCCGCTTCCATCACCGGAAAAGCTGTTTCCGGCACCATATCGATGGAGTCAGTCTCCAACTCCCACGAATAATCAGGAATAGGAGAGAAGTGAGTTGCAACAGGGATTGTTAAATCAGAAATGAAGGAAGGAATATCATTTACATCGGGAGGTGCAGAGAGAGAATCAGAGTGAGAATGAAATGATGCCATAGAGGGTTGCGGCGTGAGAGAGAAGAAGTGAGCTAGGGTTTGGGTGTGCCGATTTGGGGGAGGGATTGGAGAGATTTGAGGTGATTTGTCTGTTAAAGGGTAGTGGGTTGTGGGGTATCTCAGTTAATTAGGTTGGGTGATTAGTGGGTTTAATTAGGCAGTAATAATAATGGGTTAATAGGTAGTGGTGGGCCCATTAGTGGTAAAGGGTAGAAACAAGAGGAAACAATAGAGGGTATAATTGTCCAAAAAGCAGAGTAGGAGTTTATTTTGTGGACAAAAAAAAGTGAACAAACAAGAGTTTATTTCGTGGACGGAGGGAGTAGGTAGTAGTGAATTATAATGAATATTATTGTAAGTGGAGTAAGGGTCCCACAATAAATGTGAGTGGAGTAGCAAAAGTGGCAACCATTTCGTGGACAAACTTAAATGGCAAAAGTGGCAACCATTTCGTGGATGGAGGGAGAGAGAAATTTGGTTTCATTTTTTCTACTCTTTACACATACTCCCTTTGTCCCAGTATTGATGACCTGTTTTTTTTAGGTGTTCCGGTATTGATGGCTTGTTTCCTTTTTTGGAAACTACCCTCTCGCACAAAGCTATGGACTTCACTACTTTTATCATTTTTATCCTTTAAATCACCCTCTTCTTAGTTCCCGTGTCTACCGAACTAGGCCATTAATGTCGGGTGGAGGGAGTACTTGCTAACATTTTGTTGAAATAATTATATAATCAATAATTAATAATTTTATAACTTTACAGAAATTATATCAAACATATTTTATATATAATAAATCAATTATGTTAGATGAGAGGTTATATGTGCAAGGCACGTATTCTCCTACTAGTATATATATATATATATATTTGTACCATGCTAGGCCCGCCGCTGGTCTTAACAAGAGTATGATATGGGGCATAATATAAGGGTTTAAAATTTAAAGAATATATAAACTTTGAAGTTTTAATCATGTTAATGCAATGGAGGATGTGGTTTGCCCTTTTTGTCCTTTTTCTCTAGTTTGCATGCGTTAAAAAGAAAAATTAAAAATAAATAAACGGGACTGCATTTCATATGCAGAGTTTGCATGCTTTTCCTCCAACTTCATCTATTTTTTCTTCTCTCTCCCTAACTGAAGTATGGGAACACAATCAATTCCAGATACCCACTAATTCAAACCCCAGAATCGTGGGTTGTAACATATCTCAAATTAGATTTCAATCTGCATTTTTATCTCAAGAAACATAGATTCATCATTAACGTGCCTCTGCCTTTTTTTGTGCGCAGTTTTCTTCTGAATCCTTCCTCCCTTTACCCCATTTCTTCAATCCCAATTGTTTTTTTTTTAATTTATGAAACTTATCTTTCCAGGAATCAAATGTTGTATCTTCTACTCTAATGACTTCATGATTTAATTATCAAATACATGTGAATCCCTGAATTTCAGTTTTGAAAGTCGATTCCGTTCGTAAATTAACCAATTTTATGTTTTTGTTTACATTTTAAGCATTTCCATTATATATTCTGCACAAATTGTAGATTACTTCTGTCAAATGTTCGTGGATTGTTCGAGGCAGCGATCGTTGTTTTATTTTCTCGATCATCTTAAATATGAATCTCTTGGTCCGCGTAACCGAAGCAAGAAATTTGCCACCGATGGAGTCGAATGGATTCACTAATCCGTATGTGAAGATACAATTGGGGCGGCAGGGGTTCAGGACCAAAGCTGTGAAGAAATGCTTAAATCCATCGTGGTCCGAGGAATTCATAATTAAAGTTGATGACTTGAAAAGAAAACTTGTTGTATCTGTTTTAGATGAGGAAAAGTGTTTCAATAATGATTTTGTTGGGCAGATCAAAGTGCCCGTAACTTCGGTTTTCGAAGCCAAGGACCAGTCTCTTGGTACTGCTTGGTACACTCTGCATCCCAAGACCAAGAATGCCAAGAACAAAGATTGTGGTATGACTTTTTGTTGTTGTTGTTGTTGTTGTTGTTGTTTTGGAGTCCAACCTATTGATTAGTTGTTCTATGTACACACTACAATTGATTTTCGCTGTTTCTACTTGTTCGTTTCGATGATGATTGTAGGATTGTTCATAAGGAAATTCTTAGAGGCTTTATGATGTTTTGCATTATTCATATTAATGGCTTTATGATGTCTTGCTTTGGATTCCAGCATTTTGATTAGTTGTTCTATGTGCACATTTTAGTGGCTTTATGCTGTTTATATGTGTTCGGTTTTTGAGAGTGTTTCTCTTTTCTTGCTTATGCATATGATTATTGTAGAAGCTCAATGCATTATGCATATAATTAAGAACAATAATGCAAAAAAACAAAGATTGTGGTATGACTTTTTGTTGTTGTTGTTGTTGTTGTTGAGTCCAAACTATTAATTAGTTGTACACACTGAAGTTGATTTTCGCTGTTTTTACTTGTTCTTTTCGATGATGATTGTAGGATTGTTCATAAGGAAATTCTTAGAGGCTTTTATGAAATTCTTTTGATTAGTTGTTCTATGTGCACATTTTAGTTGTTTTATGCTGTTTATATGTGTTGAGTTTTTGAGAGTTTTTTTCTTCCTTGCTTATATATGATTATTGTAAAAACTCAATGCATTATGCATAGAAGTAGTGTGGTGTTAAGTTATGGGGTTGCAGAAGTCTTGATATGGCTAGTTATCTCCAGATTGAGGTTCCTTTCTTATTGTACTAGGTGAAATTCTTCTCACCATTTGTTTGTTGCAAAAGAGTATGCCGTTAGACTGGCTACCAACGAGTGATCCTGTAATGTTGTCAAGGAAAAATGCTGATAATTCTCTGCCCGAGACACCCTCGATGCCTTCCTCATTGGCATCTTCTCCTATGAGGTTAGAGGAGGAAAAGGTTAATGCACCCACATTAGCTGGTCGAATTGCAAAAATATTTAATAAGAATGTAGACACAGCATCCATCAGCTCTATTGAAACAAGTGATATATCAGAGACAGAAAGTGTCGATTCAGTGTGCCTGGAGCGCAAGGTTGTCGAACCGTCCTCATCAGTTGATTTCGAAGAACTGATGAGAAGTTTAGAGATGAAAGAACAAAGTGGTGAAGTTCCAAGTTGTTTACCTGGAGGGGTAGTTCTTGATCAGTTATATGCAATAGCGCCCCGTGAATTGAACTCCTTACTCTTTTCACCAGATTCAAGTTTTTTTAAGTCATTTGCAGACATGCAAGGATCGACTGATTTACAAGTAAGAGCATGGGAATTCGAAAACAGTGGCGAGACCTTAAAAAGAGTAGTGTCGTACATTAAACCACCGACCAAAATGTTTAAAGCCTTGAAAGCCGTAGAGGAGCAGACATATTTGAAAGCTAAATGTGGGACTTTTGCTGTTTTAGTCGTCGTGAGCACCCCAGATGCTCCATATGGCAAAACTTTTAAGATCGAACTGCTTTATTGCATAACTCCTGGCCCAGAGCAGCCGTCAGGGGAGCAATCTTCCCAGCTCGTCGTTTCATGGAGAATTAACTTCTCTCAGAGCACTATGATGAAAGGGATGATTGAAAGTGGAGCAAGACAAGGCATAAAAGAATCTTTTGAACAGTATGAAAAGTTTCTATGCAGCAGCGTAAAGCCACTCGATCTTAAAGATATAGGTTCCGAGAAAGACCAACTTTTGGCATCTCTCCAGGTGGAGCATCAGTCTGAATGGAAATTAGCAGTTCAATATTTTGCTAATATTACCGTAATCTCGGCTGTTTTCACATGGCTATATGTGCTCACACACTTATGGATGGCTATGCCTAGCAAAGTTCAGGGTCTCGAGTTTGGTGGTTTAGATTTGCCAGATTCCATTGGCGAGCTCATAGCAAGTATGCTGCTGATTCTGCAAGGGAAACAGGTGCTGAAGTTAGTGTCACGCTTCATGCAAGCAAGAGCGCAAAAAGGTAGTCTAATTACTTCATCGTGTTGCAAGTTAATGATGGCTGGATCGTTACCATTGTTATTCGAACTACTTTCAAGCATAACGTGACCTATTGTTATAATATGCACAAGTATCTGATCTGGATAATGCATTTTTGTGTCCATTTATAATTTAGTATCAGTTACTGTTTGCAGTTTAAAAATGATGTCATATATATTAAGGTTGTCATATCTGGATCAGTATGTAGGCACTGATATACTTGTAATTTGCCATTTGATTATAATTTTTCTTTTGTGCTATGCAAACTATAGGAAGTGATCACGGAATCAAAGGAAAAGGAGATGGCTGGTTGCTTACGGTTGCCTTAATTGAAGGAAGCAATTTGGCAGCAGCTAACTCAACTGCATCGTCATCTGATCCATATGTGGTGTTTACTTGCAATGGAAAAAGAAAAACCAGCTCTATCAAGTTTCAAAAATCAGAACCTCTTTGGAATGGTATTTAATTTTTCTCTTTAGCTAGCGTTTTATATGTCGTTGCTCTTCTTAAACTAGAACTACAAGCATCTATGGTTACAAAAATTTGTATGTCATTAGCTTCTGCATTGAGATGGATGGTTCCTTGCAGAAATATTTGAATTTGACGCGATGGATGAGCCTCCATCTAGGTTGGATGTGGAAGTTTTCGATTTTGATGGGCCTTTCGTTGAACCCTCATCTCTTGGACATGCTGAAATTAATTTCTTGAAGTCTAATATTTTGGACTTGTCCGATGTGTGGATACCTCTACATGGAAAGTTGGCTCAGGCATGCCAGTCAAAGATACGTTTAAGAATTTTCTTGAACAGTAATAAGGCTAGTAATATTGTCCAAGATTATATAGCTAAGATAGAGAAGGAGGTTGGAAAGAAGGTAACAGCATATTTTGCAGTTTCTGCTTCACTTGACTTTATTTTGCAATTTTCTTCACCGTATATTTCTTCGAGCTTCTCAATAAGGTGCATGACATGCTTGTAGATAAGAGTACGGTCTCCTCAAACAAATTCAGCATTCCAGAAGCTTTTTGGGCTGCCTCCTGAGGAGTTTCTCATCAATGACTTCACCTGCTACCTGAGACGTAAAATGCCTCTCCAGGTAGGTTTTCGGTTTTTTTTATCAAGTATCTACCATTATCGACAAATATTAACATGCTTTACATAGGATTATGATGTATTGAAACTATTTATCCAACATTCTCGTTTTGTAAAGTAATAAAGTTGACAGAAGTCGAGTGCTTGCTCATCGGAGTGCTTATCTTATCAGATTGGTTACATTGTAACTATGGACAGTGGAAAAAAAAAAAAAAACGGTTAACAACATCCAAAAGTATGCAATGTTAGTCTTTATCTTTTGTGGGATTCCAACACCATTTTCATGAAGTCTACATAAAATAATAATGAGATGCACTCCCATAAAAACTTGAGTACTGATAAAATTGTTATCAACTTAAAGTTTATCTGTGGAAGTTCCTTGAAGGAATCGGAAATGTCATCGGAAACTCCCAAATTCGTATATTTCCCATAAGATTAGGGCAAAAAAGAAATAGTAGCAGTTTTAAAGGTCTTTCTCTTGACTTTTCTCTGCCCCTTAATATGGAACCTAAAATGCATCCCTGCATCGATACTAGACTAAAAATATATTTCTCCTCTAATAAGGTAATCAGAGTTATTTCTTGGTTTTATGTTATCCACATAGATTATCGAGTGGTGACTCGTACTCATGTCCTTTATCACTCCTTAGTAGGGGTGACAAATCGAGCGTATCAATTGTGCTTTGTGTAACATGACAGGATAAATTTGGTTACTAGATCAATTGAGTAGGACAACAGTGGTCCATCTTACTACTATCCTGTATAGCTAATGATGTTTGGTGGCAGTATATTATCTTCAGCTGATTAGTGTGTCTATTCCGGTGATTTAACTACTATTTCTTGTGGCAGGGCCGTCTATTTCTTTCAGCAAGAACGGTCGGGTTCCATGCAGATTTATTTGGCCAGAAGACGAAGTTTTTCTTTCTATGGGAAGATGTAGAAGATATTCAACGCATACCTCCCACTCTTTCATCAATGGGAAGCCCTGTCATCAGCATGATTCTACAGCCTGGACGAGCAACTGATGCACGGCATGGAGCAAGGTCACTAGATGCAAAAGGCAGGCTGGGGTTTCATTTTCACTCTTTCGTATCTTTCAATGTCGCTCACAGGTAACACATGTCGTCTACTTTTATAATTATTAACATAGTGTATGCAAATATTAGTTTTAGTGGCGATATTCAGTTTTATCCTCTGGCTTTCTGCTGTTGAGCTGATTAGTTTCTTTCCTCATTTCCTGTCCTAATTCCCCATTGTGTTTTACTCTCTTTATAATGGCTCTCTCTTTGAGAACTATGAGATGGTTAAGGAAACATTTTGCACTTTATTTTCCTTAGTTTTCGGGGATGGATGTCTCACGAGATTAGCTGGTTCCTGCGATTGTTGGTAATTGGCTACATAATAAGCTCAACAAAATCTCCTCACAAGATATCTGGAATTACTACGCCAGCATAGATATATGAAAAATTTGTCGAGAAAATGGATGATTGCATTATGTTTTGGTGATCTGTAATCTTTCCAACATAGCATATTTCAATCTATTCTCATTTGAGTTCTTATGCCTATCCTTTTGCGCATATCAGAAATTTACTCCGTCTAGCTAGCATGCGTACACGTCAATTCTTCACATCGTGCTAGTGTTTATTAAACAGAACAATCATGGCACTCTGGAGAGCAAGAGCCTTGCCGGTGCCACCTAAACAGAAGGAGCTAATAGTGGAGAAAGAATCCGAAGCAAGTGATGCCCGTGCTTCTGAAGATGATTCCGTCTCTGAAGCCATCCAGGCTGCGGAGGAGGAACTTGAGGCTAATAGCGATCTGATAGAAGACGAGGACTCTGATGCTAAAAGCGTCCAGACTGAGGAGACTGGTTCTTTTGTTGGAGCTGATGATATTAGCATGTCCACGGTCTATTCTTCTATCCTACAACTTCCAGTGAGTAAATAATGTCGCTCTTCGCACCACGCACACACACACACACACAAACACAAACACAAACACAAACACAACATAATGTTCAAAGTGTAATTAATATTGGTTACATAATGCAGACTAGTTTCTGCATGGAATTGTTCGGAGGGAGTGAAATCGATGAAAGGGTGATGGAGAGAGCAGGATGCCTGAACTACACTCACAGCCCTTGGGAATCCGATAAGCCAGACGTGTATCAGAGGCAACTTAACTATAAGCTCGAGAAATGCATACCCCTCTATAGAGGAGAAGTGAGCAGTACTCAGCAAAAGTTTCGCCTCTCTATTAGAAACGCTTGGATCGTAGACGAAGTCATGAGTCTCCAAGGCGTTCCACTCGGTGACAATTTCACAGTATTAATATTTTTCTATATTTATGCATCTTATTTGGTTGGTATAATGACCTATTTGTTTTGATCTTCTTCTAAACAATGATGCCTATCTGCAGCTTCACTTAAGGTATCGAGTCGAGGATCTCTCCGCGACTGCTGCAGCTTGTAGCGTTCAAGTGTACCTTGGAGTCGCATGGCTGAAATACACCAGAAACCAGAAACGGATCACAAAGAATATTACCAACATTCTAAAGAAGCGTGTCAAGCTCATCTTTACCACATTGGAGAAGGAATACATTTCAAAGTCGTAGTTTTCTTCTGCTCCTGCAAAACATGAAGCGCTATGATTCTGGTATTAATTTCTTCTAGAGTTGAGAGGACTGATTGGATCAGAAGTTGATTGTGAGGTATAGAAAAGGTTGATTTTTTTTTTCCTTTTAATTTTAGGATGAGCATAGAAAAATATAGGAGTACTACTACACATGTTAAGGTAAATATTAATCACAAAATCTCGCATGCGACCTGCCGCCAATATGCGACCGCGCGTGTGGCGCGTGGGCCGCACGCGCCTCACCCACGCGCTGTTTTTTTTTTTTATTTTTTTTTTAATTTTCCGATTTTTCCAGTTTTCGAGTTTTCATTTTTTTTTTTTTTTTTTCAGATTTTATTTCATTTTTTTTTTGTTTGCCTCTTCGTTTTTTTGTTTGCCGTTTCATTTTTTTGTTTGCCGCTTCTTCTTTGGTCAAGATTCGAGCGAGGGGAGCCGAAGGCCTCGGAGCGAGCCGAAAAAGTCCAAAATGTTGCCCGCCGATTATCCTTATATTTGTAATCGGAGCGAAGGCGGAGCCGTAAAATCGGAGCCGAAGGCGGAGACGAAAAAAAAAAAAAAAAACTGAAATTAAAAAAAAAAAAAAAAACTGAAAAAAAAAAAAAATGACCGGTCAACGGGTCAAACCCGAATTGACCGGGTCGACCCGGCCCGGATCCGGTCGCATGGATCCGGTTTCACTTGACCCGGTTGCACAGGAGATCACCCCGAGGTGGCAAAAACTCTGCTACGGTCAACCGCATGGTTTAGAGGATAATTAATTCGATTGGAATTTAATTAGATTTTTTAAGCCTCAATCAGATTTATAAGGCTCAAATAGAACTACTGATCATATAAACAAAAACAATAAAATTAAGGGCAACAATTAATTGTGTTTATAGTGTGATCTTTTGGTGTTAGTTTGATCCCTTTACCAAAAATATATATAAAAAAAGATATTTTGAAAATCAAGTAAGACTAGCAATGATAAAATAAATATCAAAAGTATCAAATTGCTTTATTTATACATAAATTTAAGAGTATTGTGGCCGGCCATGCCGGCAACATTATGGCCAAAATGCATTTATCGTTTAGAAAAATATATCATTGTTACATAAAAAAGAAGTTGCAAAAAAATATTACTTAACTTGTATATACTAAGAACAAGTCCACGGTCCCGTGGGAATCCTACACCAACCCTAGCCAAAAACCATATCAAGAGATAAGAGAAATTAATGCGATTTTTCTTAAAACGTACATTGTTTCTTATTATCGCAAACAAATAAAGAATGGTTTGTAATTTGCAAATAATTACCAGAAGAACTAATGAACATTTATCATGTGCTTCCTGATATCAACTCCAAATACATCTGCATCAAATATTACTCGAAATCAGAAAATGACTCGACTCCATGGAGTGTTGTTGTCATGTTGAAAAGGCTTACATAAACAACCTCGTTTGTCATGGTATGAATCATATATTTATTTTTGGTATTAAGGAGATGGAATAAATCACTAATAACCAAGTGCATGTGTTGCTTTGAAACTATATATTTCACCTATTGCTATGTGGTAGGAGGTTCTTGTGGCTTCAGTATATATAAAGGCCATAGCATTGCTGCATGGACATCATAAAACAAACCTAATCTCTATAAGCAATGTATAAATTGATGCATCGAGCTTATTCCATGTTTGCTAGAGGACAACCTTTGCAGCCCATTTTCAATGAGAAGTTCCGGACAAAAGCTATAGCAAATGACTTAAAGCATTCTATGCAGCAGTAGTATGATATTTTACAGCACACTTAGGCTATCTGCAACCCTTAGAGCACCCTAAGGATGCTCTAAGGGGTGCTCTAGCACTAGAGCACTTTTAGAGACCTCTACCCCTGCATCCCAAGGGTGCTCTATCTTTAATATTAAACAATTTTCCATTTTCATTTATTAAATTAATTCATAAAATTCCATTTATGAGAAAATAACATTAAACATTACATTAATTCAAATAAAATAAAATTTTACATTAATTAAAATAAAAAAACATTACATTACTTAAAAAAAATTATACTAATTAAAAATGCTCGACTACTCGCGTAGAGGTCCAAATTTCTGGTAAACGTGCTCGATGAGATCATTGGTAAGTCAAGTGTGCTTTCGTTGATCACTCAAGTCGGCTTTCCGAGCGAGATAGGTCCTAAAGGCGATCGGACAGTGCCTCCGGGATATCCCGCTAGTGGACGGAGAATCGGAGTCGGCTCTTCAATTCTCCACATCTTCCCGCTCGTCTTCGATGATCATGTTGTGCAAAATAATGCACGCGAACATGATGTCTCGGAGATGCTTCTTGTACCAGCACCGACCCGGAGCGCGTATTATTCCCCATCGGGCTTGGAGCACTCCAAAGACCCGCTCTATGTCCTTTCTCGTCGCCTCCTGCATCCTCTTAAACCTCGCCGTCTTTTCGTCAGATTCAACCCTCGGCGCTTTGATCAGTGTTGCCCAAGAAGGGTAGATCCCATCGGTCAAGTAGTACCCCTTGTCATAGCGATTTCCGTTGACGGTGAAGTTGCACGGCGAAGCTCTATCCTTAAGCACGTCGGTGAATAAGGGCGATTGATTGAGGACGTTGATGTCGTTGTTGGAGCCGACACAACCAAAAAAAACATGTCAGATCCACAAATCCTGCGACGCCACCGCCTCCAAGATCAAGGTAGGCACGCCTTGATCGTCGAGAGTGTGGACACCCGCCCACCCTTTTGGACAGTTCCTCCAAGCTCAGTGCATGCAATCCAGGCTCCTTAGCATACCCGGAAACCCATGCCGCTCCTCGTGCATTTGGAGCAAACGTGCAGTGTCGGCAGCGTTGGGCTTCCTTAAGTACCGCTCGCCGAAGAGGTTGATCATTGCCCGAGTGCATCTTGTCGATGTATGAAGAAGTGGACGTTTTCCTCCAACGTGCTGCAGATGCGCAAGAACAGATGCTTATGCATCCGGAAATGGCGTTGGAAAAAGTGCTCGCCGTAGGTGGGGTTGTTGGCGAAGTAGTCGGCGTGTAGGAGCGCACACACCGCTTCTCGATCGCGGTCGACGAACCCCCGCGCCCTCTTCTTCTTCTTTTTCTGCTCCGCTAGGTGTGCACGTATGTAGCGATCCGCATCCGCCAGCATCTCCATTACCTCGTCGTCGGAGCCGCCCTCGACATATTCCACCGACGAAGATGAAAAACTCAACGAAGATGAAGACATTTTTTTATAGTTGAATTTGAAAGAGAAAGAGGATGATAAAATGGTGTGAGAAGAATGAGGATTGAGGATATATTTATAGTAGAAGAAAATAAAATAAAAATTAAAAATAATTTTAAACGGCCATTAGCCGTTGAACGGTCGAATTTTTAAAAAATTTTACATTAGGCGCGTGCATCGCACGCGCCATATATATATATATATATATTAATTCGCTTTGGCCGCGCGTCGTCGCCACGCGCCGAACTCGAGCAGTGCTCGAGCGCTCGGGCACGGCTCGAGCTGTCGTCGACTGCCACGAGGGGTGCTCGAGCCACCCCCTGCTCGATCCGTGCTCGAGCACCCCCGCTCGAGCCGCGATACGCATAGTCTTAGGCCCAACCCTATGTATGCCCCTCCTGCAAATTAGAATAAAATATATTCTTGATTGAGAAGTTTATCATTTATCTATACTTATATAAAAAGAGCATTGTTTTACAAAATTTGAATCGCCTAAAATATCTTTACTATACATCAAAATTAAGGATAATAGCGTAATATGATATCTAATGTTAATATAATACATTATTAGTTACAAGAAATATAAATTTACCTTATTGATAATCTATTATTTACCTTATATCATGATTTGGAAAAAAAAATCAAATTTACCTTATTGATAGTTCTTGATATATCATGCGTCCATATGGCTTTTTTTAATCAAATTCATGTTTTATTTATGAAAAATTGAGCTTTAATATTTTAAATTATTTATAAGAAATTGAGTTTTTGTAATAAAGAATGGTCTTTTACTTGTCTAAAGGTAAAATGGAAAAATCACACATAATATTTCATTATCATTCTTTGATGTTTTTATAACAAAATTTCTTTCGTTTCAATTTTCATGTTTTGGTTTTGCTTCATTTTTTTTTTAATTCTTGCAACTCAAAGCCGTTTAAAATCTTCCAAGACATTCCACATATTTTTTATGTTCAACCAATCCGTGTTTAACTTATTTAATATTTTCAAGGTAATTTATCTTTTTCATTAATTTTTTACAAGAACTTAGCGCTAATTTTTTTTATATTCACATTCATTAAAAGGTATATTGCATATTTCAAACGTATCCTGCATATTCGTGATGAACCATATTAATTAAGGTAATTTCTCTATGCATAGTTGTGTAGTATACTTATCTATTTATTTAATTTTTTATTAAGAAATATAATGAATTTATTATGTGATTTGGGCATATTGGGGCTATCACCCCAATTTTTAGCCCACCAATTTTACAAATTCAAATTTTGGCCATTCCTTTACAAATTGAGCCCGAAAGCTAAGCCCGTGGGTTTTAACTATTTGAGCCCAAACCGGATCCTATCTAACCCGCCCAACCGGGTCACAATACCCACCCAAATTAGATTTACCTTATCTCATGAATTGAATTCACCCTCTTTCTCTCAGCTCGACGGCGCGCTCTCTCTCTTTCTCTCCTCCAGCTTCATCTCTCGTTCTCTCTCTATTTCTCTCTTCCTCCCGTCGCATGAAATTGATATGTTCCATCCATTTGTTGATTAATCCGGGAAGTATAATTTAGGATCGGAGCTCACCTATCTCCGTCACCATTTGAAATTGATCCGACACGATTTCTCGAGCTCACCTATCTCCGGCGACATCACCGACGAAAATCTCTGGATCGGAGTTACTTTCTCAGACGATCTCCTCTCCACGAACATGCGATTCTAAGATTATTGAGGTTATTCTAAAATTCTCTTCAATCATGCAATTGTTCTGTTTGTACTTGTTTTTAGATTATTCTAGGTAATTATGTTATGAATGTGTTTACATGATGTGAATTGCTTAGTTGAATTCTGATTAGGCATCCATTTCTATTTGATTTGATTGTTGTTTCACGTTTTTCATCTCATTCTGTGTGTACATGGTTGCTGTGATTTGGTATAGTTGGAACGACTGACTTCAGTTGTTCCAACTGTACCAAGCTTCCATGGCTGAATTCATCTTCGTTTACTTGTTCTCAATTTGTGTGTACATGCATGGTGTGTTTTGGTACAGTTGGAAACGACTGGCTTCAGCTGTTCCAACTATACCAAGTTTCCATTGCTGAATTCGTATTCGTTTTGTTGTTCTCGATTTGTGTGTGCATGCATGGTGTGTGTTTGGTGCAGTTGGAACGACTGATATCAGCTGTTCCAACTGCACCAAAGAAGAGAGTTGATCCCCGTTCCCCCTAGGGTTCACCATTAGGGTTTTTAGAATGCCACCGTCCCCTAATTGTGTATGGTGTGTGTTTGGTGCAGTTGGAACCACTGATATCATCTGTTCCAACTGTACCAAGCTTCCATGGTTGAATTCGTCTTCGTTTAGTTGTGTGTGCATGCATGGTGGGTGTTTGGTGCAGTTGGAACGACTGGTATCAGCTTTTCCAACTGCACCAAAGAAGAGAGTTGATCCCCATTCCCCCTAGGGTTCACCATTAGGGTTTTTAGAATGCTACCGTTCCCTAATTGTGCATGCATGGTGTGTGTTTGGTGCAGTTGGAACGACTGTTATCATCTGTTCCAACTGTACCAAGCTTCCATGGCTGAATTCGTCTTCGTTTAGTTGTGTGTGCATGCATGGTGTGTGTTTGGTGCAGTTGGAACGACTGATATCATCTGTTCCAACTGCACCAAAGAAGAGAGTTGATCCCCGTTCCCCCTAGGGTTCACCATTAGGGTTTTTAGAATGCCACTGTTCCCTAATTGTGCATGGTGTGTGTTTGGTGCAGTTGGAACGACTGTTATCATCTGTTTCAACTGTACCAAGCTTCCATGGCTGAATTCGTCTTCGTTTAGTTGTGTGTGCATGCATGGTGTGTGTTTGGTGCAGTTGGAACGACTGATATCAGCTGTTCCAACTGCACCAAAGAAGAGAGTTGTTCCCCGTTCCCCCTAAGGTTCACCATTAGGGTTTTTAGAATGCCACCGTTCCCAAATTGTGCATGGTATGTGTTTGGTGCAGTTGGAACGACTGATATCATCTGTTCCAACTGTACCAAGCTTCCATGGCTGAATTCGTCTTCGTTTAGTTGTGTGTGCATGCATAGTGTGTGTTTGGTGCAGTTGGAACGACTGATATCATCTGTTCCAACTGTACCAAGCTTCCATGGCTGAATTCGTCTTCGTTTAGTTGTGTGTGCATGCATGGTGTGTGTTTGGTGCAGTTGGAACGACTGATATCAGCTGTTCCAACTGCACCAAAGAAGAGAGTTGTTCCCCGTTCCCCCTAGGGTTCACCATTAGGGTTTTTAGAATGCCACCTTTCCCAAATTGTGCATGGTATGTGTTTGGTGCAGTTGGAACGACTGATATCATCTGTTCCAACTGTACCAAGCTTCCATGGCTGAATTCGTCTTCGTTTAGTTGTGTGTGCATGCATGGTGTGTGTTTGGTGCAGTTGGAACGACTGATATCATCTGTTCCAACTGTACCAAGCTTCCATGGCTGAATTCGTCTTCGTTTAGTTGTGTGTGCATGCATGGTGTGTGTTTGGTGCAGTTGGAACGACTGATATCATCTGTTCCAACTGTACCAAGCTTCCATGGCTGAATTCATCTTCGTTTAGTTGTGTGTGCATGCATGGTGTGTGTTTGGTGCAGTTGGAACGACTGATATCAGCTGTTCCTACTGCACCAAAGAAGAGAGTTGATCCCCGTTCCCCTTAGGGTTCACCATTAGAGTTTTTAGATTGCCACCGTTCTCCAATTGTGCATGGTGTGTGTTTGGTGCAGTTGGAACGACTAATATCATCTGTTCCAACTGTACCAAGCTTCCATGGCTGAATTTGTCTTTTTTTAGTTGTGTGTGCATGCATGGTGTGTGTTTGGTGCAGTTGGAACGACTGATATCAGCTGTTCCAACTGTACCAAGCTTCCATAGCTGAATTCGTCTTCGTTTAGTTGTGTGTGCATGCATGGTGTGTGTTTGGTGCAGTTGGAACAGATGACTCCAGTTGTTCTAACTGTACTAAGCTTCCATGGCTGATTTGTCCATATTATAATGACCTACTTATACTGATACACTTTCTTCTATTTTGTAGATGAGTGCGAAAGGTTTGATTATTGCTCATAAAGGGACTTGGGTGAACACTGTTTATGAGGGTGGATGGAGGGAATATATCCCTATTCCGGGTAATGGCATAACGTTTGATGAGCTATTGGATAAGCTTGAAATGCGTGTGATAAAAGAGAAGACGATTTACAGATATGATATTGATGCGTTGTTTGAGTCTTCTGGATGTGAGGTGATGAGGATGAAGATCACCGATGACTTTGAGTTGACACATGTGTTGAGTGTAGTGGAGATGCCTATATTACATGTCAGTGTTTCGTGTATTGGTCGTGAGTTGGCGAAGCATGTTTTACATAGTTCTGCTGCTATTGAAGTTTCAGCTTCTAGCCATGTTAGTAGTAGTGATAAACAATTTGATGATGTTCATGATGGTTATGAGGTTGTTGAGGATGACGATATGGATGAGGAGGAGGACCTGGATGATTTTGTTGGGCAAAATGACTACGGGGATGATCATGATAGTGATTATGATGTTTGCTGTGGTAGGGATTGTCACAAGCAGGCATCTGGTGATATTTCGGATGAAGAGAATGGTGATGATCATCACCCTACTAGTCAGTGGATTATCCCAGGTGCTGCATACCAATCTTCAATCCCTTGTCGGGAACTAGGCATAGAGGAGGATGACACGAGCAGTGAGGAGTTACGTAAGGGCGGTCTGTTTGCAAACAAGAAGAGATTGCTTGTAGCTTGTGGTGTTTATCACCTTATTAACCATTCAACATTTTCTACAGTTCGTTCATCAAAGCAGAGATATCATATTGTATACAAATTTGGTGGCCGTTGCCCATTTATTGTTCGGGGAAAGACGTTGGGGAAGATATGGTTGATTACTGAATTCGTTCCCCATAGCTGTGAGATGGACCTGAGGTATCATGCTCCCCCGAAGGTGTCTTCTAAAGTGTTAGCTTCGTATTTCATACCGGAATTGATGTTTAAAGGTGTTACGTTAACACCAAAAGCTATTCAGGCGTTGCTACAGCAGAAATATGGTATTCATGTGAAGTATAATACTGCACTTGCTGGGAGGAATTTGGCTATTATGAAGACGTACGGTGATGCGGATACTTCCTTCCACATCCTTGCAAGGTATATATACATGTTGGAGTAGGTAAATCCTGGTTCTGTTGTAGATCTGCAAACCGATGAAAATAATGTCTTTGAATATGTATATATTGCTTTGTCTGCTTGCATTAAAGCATATAAGCTTTGTCGGCCTATGATTGTTGTGGATGACACTCATTTGAAGGGCAAATACAAGGGTATTTTGTTTGTTGCTGTTGGCAAGGATGCAAATGAACAAATAGTACCCTTAGGCTTTGGCATTGGTGACAAAAAGTGTGATGCTTCGTGGATCTGGTTCTTTAAGCAGCTACTAAAGACATTTGGAGTGCATGAGGAGTTAGTGTTTGTCACAGATCAGCATCCGAGCATAAGCAATACGATTGAACAAGTGTTTCCAGAAGCGCACCATGCACTTTGTGGCTATCATATTCAGAACAACATCAAGCATTGGGGAAGTGATGTCGTTGAAATTTACAAACTAGTTGCAAGGGCTTACAAGGTTAATCATTTTGAGCAGCATATGGAGAATTTGAAGGCTGTTAAAGCCAAAGCATATGATAAGTTGATGAAAATGGGTCCAAGCAGATGGGCTCGTTCACACTGCCCTATCCGTCGTTTTCTCCTTATGACATCTAATCCTGCTGAGTGTATGAACAACTGTCTTCGATGGTCTAGAAGATTGCCTGTTTGCACCCTTTTGGAGACTATTCGAGATAGGATTGGAGTTTGGTTCTATGAGCGGCGGGTTATTGCTACTGAAAGACCTCTCGAGTTAGATTTGTCGGATTGGGCATCAATGAGATTGGCAAAATCAGTTCATTTGGGCCTCAAAATGTCTGTGCAACCAATTAGTTCAACCAAGTTTGAGGTTAAAAATGATGACAAGAGTTATGTTATTGATCTTGAAAGCCACACATGCACGTGTCTTGTTTTCCAGTTCCAAATGATACCATGTCCTCATGCTGCAGCTGCCATAGGGTAATTATTATTATTTATCTCATTTTTTCTTCATAATATGTTATATTTTTTGCCTGTTCTGTCTTTAAGTGTTTGGTACAGTTGGAACCACTGGCATCAGCTGTTCCAACTGTACCAAGGCTCCTTGGCTGATTTGGATTCTTTTACTTATATGTTCTCGATTTCTGTGTGCATGCATGTGGTGTGTTTGGTACAGTTGGAACCACTGACTTCAGTTGTTCCAACTGTACCAAGCTTCCTTGGCTGAATTCGGATTCATTTACTTGTTCGTCTACTTTTTTATTTTGTTCTTTCTTTTTTGTTTTTAATTTTTGGGTGCAGGAAGGTCCGTCAGAACCCATCATCGTATGTGAATTCTTATTTCTCCACTGTTTCTCTCCATGAAATATATTCTGGAGAGGTGATGCCATTACCGAATCCTGAAGATTGGCGTATTCCCCCTGATATCGCTTTGAGGGTTGTGCAAACGCCGGGTGAGGTTCGACAAGCTGGGAGGCCGCGTGAGAAGAGAATCAAGAGTGGTGGTTCCGGTTCATATCGGAGGGCCCGTCGATCGCAGGTGGTTAAGAGTGGTGGTTCCAGTTCTTCAGTGAGTCGTGTTTGTTCTCGATGCCATGAGCCTGGACACTATGATACTACCTGCAAACTAGTCATTCCATTGAAACCTCGGGAAGAAGTCAGCAGCAGCGAGTCAAGTGTTACTGGTCGTAGAAAGAGTAAGTGCAACATATGCAAGGCTGAAGATCATAACCGAGCAACATGTTCTCTCAGATTTGGTTGAAGGTTTTTACAGTTTCACGGGCTGACCGGTTTTATTGTTCATTTTTTATATATAATATTGACCTCCCTGTCAGTACTCTTGGCACAATTTAACTTCTTTGTCCCATTCGTACTGAATATATGATTAGATTTTGAATTCCGCAATATCATTCCGTGTTTATTGTTTAGTGTTTACATTATATTTTATGTTGTATCTTTATGTAGCGAATTGTTATAATGTATTGTATCAGGGGTTCATTCATTGTTTTCAAAGTGTCGTGATATGTTTGGTACAATTGGAACAAATTTCCCATTTGTTTCAACTGTACCAAAATTACCATACTTGTGAGATTTTGTCATGTTTGGATGGTACAGTCGGAACAAATGGGCAAATTTGTTCTGACTGCACCAACTATCTAGAGTATAACTTTTAATATTGTAACAGTAAATATGGAAGGTTTGTTTCTGTATGTTTGGTACAGTTGGAACAACTGATTTCAGTTGTGCCAACTGTACTAAGATTCATTGACTGAATTCGGATTTGTTTACCTGTTCGACATCGTTGTGCTTGCATGTGTGTGTTTGGTGCATTTGGAACAACTGAAAGTACTACTACTAGTAAAATAAAAAGACAATTCTAGATTTTGATGGACTTTAGTAATAAAAAGACAATTCTACATTTACTACTAATATTAACGATCATATACAACCCCCATGCTTAATACACCCCACAAACTCCCACATTGTATCAAAATGTAAACTATACAAACACTGTTTCAAAAATATAAACTGCTCAATACTTAGACTATGCATCATTTAGATTTGCTTCCTCGTCAACCCCTTCCTCTTCTTCTTCATCTGCTACAGGTTCAATAGGCTTAGAGGTACTTTCTGGCTCGAATGTACTTGCATCGGTGCTGAATTTATAGATTGTTTCCGCCATTTTACCACGAAATATTTTTACCTCAGCTTTGGTCATGCGCTTTTTTCGGTATCTTCCTGTCAGCATCATCTCAGCATACTTCACAGCTAGAGCTCCACAGCTGAAGTTGTCTACCTGTCTCAAATGATTCGTTCCATCATTTGGGAACGAATAGATCCACTCCGTGTACTTGGGCTGAATGCTCTTCCCTCTGTAGTAGTCAATCGTTTTCAGGAGTCTATCACAGCAAGGTATGAGTCTATGTGATCATTGTCAATCATTTTATCCATGTCTCTGAGATCTTCAAACCATTGTCTTCGCACCAAATACGCCAAGTCCACGTTTCTCCTGCACATACCAATGCATATGAATAAGAATATTAATGAGAATTCAATCGTAATATTTAATCACTTACTCTTCTTGATTTCTCTTTATAAACAATTTGAAGTCTGTTCCCCTGACGTCTTTAGGCAGGAATGGGCTTTTACAGGCTGCAGACGGATGCTTTTTCTTGATTGGCCTTGTTTGCACTATTTTCTCAGCCTCCAACGTGGGTTTTTCTGCATGTTGTGCCGGTTGTGACGCTTCTGGTGGTTGTTGTGATGTCGTTGCTTGTGTTTCATTGGCTGAAGATGGTGTTCCCCACGTGCGGTGGTAGAATCTCCGTTCATTTTCGATGTAGGCTTCCCATTCAGCAGTGCTCTGGTGTGTTTGTTCCAACTGTGCCAACCAAGCATATGCATTATGATACCAAACATCTAGAGGAGCATCATGACATTATCTTTAAACAATTGGAAGCTTGGTACAGTTGGAAGAACTGGAATCAGTTGTTCCAAATGTACCAACACACACACATGCAAACACATGGAAATGTTGAACAAGTAAACACATACAAATTCACAATTGGAAGCTTGGTACAGTTGGAACAACTGGAATCAGTTGTTCCAAATGCACCTGACCACACACATGGATGCAAACAATGAGTCAATGTGTGGTACAGTTGGAACATCTGAAAGTCAGTTGTTCCAACTGTACCAAAAAACACAGACATGCATGCACATAAAATATCGAACAAGTAGTCAATCGAATAATATTTTTACCTGAGTTGGTGGATGAGATGGCTGTCCTCGTTGCATTCTGGCCATGACGCAGTCGGCTATGTCGTTGATGAGTTGTCCCCGATCGAAATGTGCAGCAAATTCTATACGCGCTTGCTTTGCTGCACGATCTTCGACTCTATCAATGAACTCCTTCATCTGTGCACTGGTGAATGAGATGATAGGCTGTTCCTGCTGAGTTCCATCGCCTTCATCCAGTCTCTCCTCATTTCTCTCCAACCGTGGTCGTTTGGGTGCATATCTATACCTTGCTGCCAATCCTTTCGCTCTTCTTATGTTTCCCTCGGCAAGTTTATCAAACTTGAACTCGAATGGCATGCCTCGTTTCTCAACAGATTCCCAGTTCTTGTGTCTCTTTTCCTCAGTGGTTGGCACCAATGGCCAACAAACCTGCCAAAAATCATGATATGTTATGTATATACTATATATTAAGGTGCAGAGAACATAAAAATGGTATTATTAAGCATTTTTACATGTCTGCCTGTTTGTACATTAGCGTAATTTCTTGGGTATGTGAACCTCATCATACGTGGAAATGATTTCTGTCGCAGTGTTCCTCCGATATCCTTTCCCACTTTGGGCAAGACACTGTATATCCAAGCCTGATAGAGAACATATGGAGTTATTTAACTTTTATTGCAAAACTAAACAGTAAGAATTTAACGATAACTTACCAAAAAGCCAATACAATTCCCTGAATTGATATGATACGCTCGACTTTTGTCTTCGTCAGCCAAAATGCACTCGAGACTGTCAATAGCGCTTACTGTCATTTGGTATGACATGCTTCCCCATGGTTATTCCTCCCATGCTGCTTTGTCCTCCACGAGCACCCACAGCCAATCCGGAATCGTGTGACTCGATGCATCGTACCTAAATAACATATCATCCACTATTAGTATCTTTGCAGCCTTGACGTAGTCTTCGGGGTCTTCACCCAATTCCCTTACTGTAAACCTCTCCCTCAAATCATTGGGGGTAGTGTCATTCCTCCCCATGAGCCTGTGATAAAACGATCCTTTACGGGGGTTGTGATTTACAAATGGATCAAAGCTGCTCGATCCGAATCTCAGTCCCGTCATCAGAAAGTACTCAACCCTAGAAAACTTAACCACCCGACCTTCTTCCACTTCAAAGTAGAGAGCTGTTTGATCTTGCTCCGGATCTCCCCTCACTTTTCTTGATATCATGTAATGCAGAGCTTTGCCCGACCGCCATATGTGTGCCGGCAGTCTCAAGAAATTACCCAAAGCGGAATCCATCAACTCATTCAATGATCTTGTACCTTCTAACACTTTTCGTATTATTTCAACGGCGTTCTCCTTCCCTTTCACAGCCACCTTGTGATACACATCGATCAAATCGGGGCGTTTCAAGCACCATCTTACCTGCATTCGGAAAATAGAAAACATATGAGGCTCAGTTTAGTAAACAACAAGCAAATATATTCATTTGTGCCAAAAAGTACCAAATGAATCTACATTATACTTTGCATGCACACCAAGACAGGTGAAATCAAACTGGAATTATTATGAACTCTGTTGGAACAGTTGGAACAAATAGGCAAATTTGTTCCAACTGTTCCAACAAGCTAACTAACATTCAAACAGGTTGCATTTAGTACTAATTCTGTTGGAACACTTGGAACAAATGGGCAAATTTGTTCCAACTGCTCCAACAAGCTAACTAACAATCAAACAGGGTGCATTTAGTACTAATTCTGTTGCAACAGTTGGAACAAATGGGTAAATTTGTTCCAACTGTAGCAAACTGTTCCAACAAGCTAGCTATATTTATTTCTGGAAAAATAATCGTGAATTAGATGAACTATATCAATCATTCTGCACAGAAATCATATCTAACATCATTTACAATGCTACGAATCGAGATCTAAACCTAATTTCACATCTACAAATGCATAACATGAACCATGAACCAACAATGAAAATAGGTTTGAGTTTAGATACTACCTCGGTTGGAATTTTCTCTGGTTCGTAGGATTCTTCTGCATTCCCGGCGTCGCCGGCATCCCTACCGTCGTCGGCATTCTCTGTGTCGCCGGCATTCTCAGCGCCGCGGGCATTCTCATCAGCCTGAGTTGTCGCTGCGGTTGATGGCATAGAAATCATAGAAATTGTTGGTTGCACGAAATCATCGGAAGATTGAGATGCTTCTTCACCATCTCTTCTATTGATTTCCTTACAGATGTCTATCACATCTTCGGGTAATACAGATGCGGCATCTGCAGCCGCCCTCGATGCCTGAGATGCGCGAGATTTACTGGATCGACGCGTCATATTGGCTGAAACGAATGAAGGCGGAGAAGAAGAATAAGAAGAAGAAGATGGTACAGTCGGAATAAATGGATGAGAATTTGGGGGAAGAGAACTGTAAAAGTGAATTAGGTTGGGGGAACCCTGAACCCACTTACCCGAAACCCAAACCCAAACCCTTTGCAGCCGACCCGAATCTGAGAACCCAACCCGCGCCCCAACCCGAATCCAGCCCGATCAACTTAAAAAGCCCCAACCCGAAGCCCAGATGGCTATAATTTGGATTTCCAAAATGCATGGGCCAAAAATTGAGGTAAATGGCCCAATATGGCTACCTCATAAGTGTACTCAAATATAATTATCCATTACTATTTCTCTTTAATATGACGTTAGGGTTATGTGTTTTTTTGTTCTTTTTATTATAGACAAAAGCATAAAAAAACCACCTTACTAATACACAGAGAGCAGTGATGTTTGTTGATGAAGGAGTTTATTTATTTTTTCTTTTACAATATTACATTCGACAAAAAGCCACAATTTTTTTTTTCATGAGACTTCACTTATTTTATATAATGACAATTTATTTGTATTTTTATAATGATACTAAAAGAATAATTGAATTAAAATATAAATAAAGTTATTATATTTCACATATGTAAGAAAAAACAAAAGTGCTCTTTACAATTAAATATTTTTATTGTTTTTTTTATTTTTCCATTAATGATAAAATATTAATGTTTGAGAAATTGCAAAAATTTAAATAAAAATTGATTATATAAAATATAAAATATTAATGTATGATAAACTAAATATAAATTAATTCGTCATTATTTATTTAGTAGAATTATTCTTTTAACGTGCGAGTGTACGTTACTTATACTAGTCTAAATAAAAACAACCGAAAAGAAATAACTTAGTTACATTTGGTACTACAAACAAATCAAGTGAACACAAGAACTAAGTTGTTCTTATATCTAACTGGAGCCATTTCGTGCACTTCATTTCCGATAGTCATAACTTTTTCGATCTCACCAAAAATTACCAATTACGCTAAAACACTTTGCTATGGAAGGTATAGACAGAAAGACAACCATAGTATGTTTCATTTTCTTATTCTAATCTTCTGGTATCTAATTGAAAAAAATCCCTTTAATTTTCAAGGACTTCAATTCCTAATTACAGAGAATTAAATATGAGGGAGCCTACCATACTTCCATGACACACAATTAGAACTAATGACAGCTAGTTAGCCACAACAACAGTTCAACTTACATTAAGATTTTCTTAACAAAAAAGATGAGATATTTAACTCTTTTAACAAAAAAGATGAGATATTTAACTTGAAGGATAAGTAATTTTTTTCAGCCCTATACGACAACCACTCTGTATTCATTAGCAAACATCACATGACAAAATTAAATAATACGACAATAAAAAATCGGCATTAAAAGTATTTCGAAGAAGAATTTATTCGGTCACACTGTGGCCAGCCACACACGTAAAAAAAAGAAAGTTGACTGTAAAAATGAAAATAATCACATTTCCCCCTTAGGGTTTATGCTTGCCAATTAGGGTATATTAATATTTTCAAAACCTATATTACCATTTTTAGCTCATGTGGCTGGTCATAGTGTGGCCGAATATCATTACCCAAGAAGAAAATGACTTATCCATTGCCACAAATATTGTTACTAAATTATAGGGACGCAAAAAGGAAGCTTGTTCTTCAATCCCAAACATTTTTTTTTTCGGAGAAAGATTCGAAAAAATAGCCAAAGAGATGACATTTGGAATACCTTTCAACATCAAAACTATTGAAAAATAATATATATAATTTCAACAGATAATTAAGAAATGACGAAAGAATACAAGATTATAGAAAGGAAATCTAAAACTTACAGTCGTTCTTTCTCCTCAAGTTGTTCTGTGTTTGGGTCTGAACACATGTCCTTAAATCTTGTAAAATTATAGTTCAATAAGGAAGAAAAACAATCGCAAGAATCACTCCGCCCCCGTCTGTGTTGGAGTTATATACTGAAAAATATACTTTAATTGATGCTTTGTATATTGACTTTTATTTTTTATTTAATGAGAATATTATTGTCACATGATTTATATATTTATTCGTGTCATGATTATGTAAATATAGTCCAATTACTTTATATTATAAATAATATGGTGTGCAGTGTCACACGAAAGATCATATTATTGTAATGTTTATAAAGTAATAAATGAGTTCACAATCTAAGTAATTAATAGACAATTATTTGATAGATTGTAATATAAGCTTGAAGTAGTTGGTCTTGGTTATTAGCTTATGTTAGTGTATTTTGTATACATTGAACTGGATCGACGGTGAGATTAATTATCCTATATTGACCTAAGTGGATGATTAAAGATCTCGATTAATTATTATTTCTTAATTCTAGTTGTATAATATTTAATTATATATTTATAATAATTATTGCTTTGATATATCAATGAGTGAGAGTTGTTTGATGAAATTCAATATTCTCGATATTTTGGGTAATAATATTATTTATATGATAGTTAATATTATAGCTAGAAATCGTGTCTCGGTTTATCGAGTTGATGATGTCCCCATGAGGAGCTCAAAAGGATTATTATATTAAACCTTGCAAGTGGATTAATTTCCGATATAATAATAAGGTTGAGTTGTACTACTCCTGGATAAAATGTTAATTAATTAGTGAGTTGTCAATAGCTTAAATTAATTAATGGACATGCATTATATTAAACAAGGAAAATAAATAATTGGAAAAGAGTCCGATTCGTAAATCGGATTGAACGGGTAGCTCAATATTAATTCTTTAATGGAGTGAATTAATATTTTATTTAATTTAAGAGTGTTTGGGTTTAAATACTTGGATTAAATTAAATATAAAGACCCAGTTCTAATCCTCCTAGGAGTCCCTAAGATAACCTAAACTAATCCTATAAACATGGCCTAAAAAGTCACGCCTAAGGGACACTAATCTTGGGAGCAATATTTAGATTAAATATTGTTAAGTATTACTCCATCCGTTCGTCAAAAAGAGTCTCATTGTATGCTGAGCACGGAAATTAAGAAAGTTGGTAAAGTTGTTGTTAGTGAAATAGGGGTCCCATTTAGTGGGAGTGGTAGAAGTGGATTGAAAGTAAAATTATTGTGAGTGGAATAAGGGTCTCACTTATTGTGAGTGGAATAAGGGTCCCACCTATTTTGAGTGGAAAATTGAATAAGGTTCCACTTGATGTGATTGAAAAAAGTGGAGTAGGACTCTTTTTCACGAACAAAAAAAATGGGGTAAGTAGGACTCTTTTTCACGAACAAAAAAAATGGGGTAAGTATGACTCTTTTTCACGAATAGAGGGGGTAATTGTGTGTGGCGTGAGTTTGAGGTTATTAGATTTGATAGATTATTAATTGTCCAATCAATAATCAAAATCTAGAAGGGTTTATCTTAGAAGGTTCGTAGTCGAATCATCTATCAATACAAGAGCTAATCTCATGTGCAGAGATTAGTGCGTGGATCCTCCTCGACTCAGATTCGTTTGTTCGTTCATTACAAATGTTAGATTCGATTTATGGTTTCCGCAATCTCATAAATGAATCTATGTGGCTTTGCATGTTTATTAATCGGTGAATAATTAAATTAAATTAATATTCTAATGTTCCTGGCACATGGGATCTTCAATCGGTTCCAACAGTCTGCTCGTCACTGCTCCTTTTTCGCCATCTCGCACACATTGCAAGAATCAATTTCGCAGAAACGTGGTCTTCTACTTCGGCGGCGAGGGGTTATTGCTCCAGAATTGAAATGTGGGCTACTGAGAAATCTCTGAAATACAAGGATTCTTTTTTTTCCCTCTCTCTCTCTGTTATGCAATTTTTAGAAGAGAGTTGAAGGAGTAGTTTTTGTAAGAGTGAAGATGAAAATTTGTCTTCACGATTCAGTTTTTCAATTATTTGAATCAATTCTTCGTCGTGTTACTTAACAACTGCTGCATAAACTGCTCCACAATTTTTCAAAGGTAACTGATTCATAGCACTAAAGGTCAGGCTCGAGGAACTATTTTTCTAAAAAATTGGCGCTAAAAAGTTTACTTTAAAACTGTATTTTTATATATTAATAGATGTTATTGCTGACAAAAATAAAAATAAATTATTGAAGATCTCTCTCATCTAATTTCTCTCTCAAATTAATTTTAGTTTTTCCATCTGTTCTTTTCATACGCAAACATTAATTTATACCAACGTCTTATACAAACAAGGTGATTAGGTGAATTGCATGCTACGGAAGTTTGGTAAATTATAAATCTAGAGCTACACGCAATGCGTCTCACGGCGTGCGATGGGTGAGTGGCGCATGCACGACACACGCGCGCCTTTCATGCACGGCGCTTGTTGTGCATGCGCCCTTTTCCATATTTATTAAGTGTGATGCATCTCATTGCACTGTGTGATGTATCTCATTACACGTTGTGGTGTATCTCATTACATAGTCTGGTGCATCTCAGTACACATGGTGGTGCATCTCATTATACATGGTGCATCTGCATACACTAAGTGATGCATCTCAAAATACACGATGGTGCATCTCATACATTTTAAAAAAAAAATTAAAATATAATTTATTTAAAAATTAAATTTAAAATAACTCTAATTGGGAATTAATAAACCCTAATTGAAATTAATAAAAAAAAAATCTAAAAACTCATAGTATGGTGCATCTCAATACACATTGTGATACATCTGCATACATTATATGGTGTATCTCAAAATACATGTTGGTGGTGTATCTCATACATTTTTTGATTATCGACTATTAAATGTGGCGTGCTCATAAATTTAATAGGCTAGTAACAGGCTGAATAATTAAACAGACAAAAGAAAAAGCAACATTATACACCAACTCAATTGATAATACAAATAAACAAAATTGAAAATCCTATACGCGCAGTTGCGCACATGCATGCGCGTTTAATTTCATGCATTCCAATGTGAGATCAAGTAGTAGTCTCATCTCATGGCATATATGTGTGTGTGACTGTTTCGGTAGAAAATATACTTCATTTTTCAGATTTTAAGCTAACGGCCGGAGCAATGGAAGCAGTTTCGCCGGCGATAGGAATTCTGCCACGTCGCTTCTGGATCAGAAATCTAATCTCCAACAACAAACCATTCTGGAGGAATACTGATCAGGTTCAGGCTAATGCATTGCACGACGCCGTTTCCGGTCCCTCCATTTTCTCCAGCCGAGGCAGAAAGAGGTTTGTAAATTTGATGAGTGTGCAGTGTGTTTTCTTCCTTTTTTTTTTTTTTTTGAAACTATATAGCTACACTGTTTTATACCTCAATAATTAGTAGTACTTTCTAGCAAGTATATGTATGCTTGATTATGTTATGCTTTCTTAAAATTGTTCTTGATCCCATGGATGAGATTTCATGGCATAATAATCACATATATATGCATAGAAAATTCCCTTTGCAAGATTCAATGCAGTATGCCCGGGTGAAAATTACTGTTTAAAATTATCGCTTACTATCCAATTTGGATCATATTTCCCAAAATTCAGGAACTCACTATTATTTTTTTAATTTAATAATATTTATTATAAAAAATTAAAATTATTATAATATTTAAAATCATAATTAGTATTTATATAAATTGAGACTTTAAAATATATATATCTCAGTTATGAATTTATCAAACCCTATTTAAATTGGTATAATAAATCCTAATTGAAAAAACCAAAATAAACTAAAGTACAAGAAATTCAAATTGAAGCAAACAAATTGGAAGAAAAATTTTAAAATATTAAAGGTGGTTATATCACTACAAGAATTTTGTTCATAGATTAAACCGTAGTCTTTGTGGATTATCAACCGTAGATATTGATGGTGTAGTCTATGTGCACGCTCATAGACAGGGTTCTAAACCGTAGTCTTTGTAATATATAGACTACGGTTTGAATCGAAAACGGTAGTAAAATATATGCTCAGACTACAGTTTTTTTTAGTGAAAGCTGTAATTAATTTTCACTTTTTTTTTTAAATCCACAATGCTAAATCAACCTATAACCTAAATACTAACAAGATTCAAATATCCACAATTTCATTACATTTAAATAAAATTATCATACAAAAATGTAAGTACATAATAATTATCAAATCAAAGGAAAAATAGTCGTCCTTTCTAGCCTCAACAAATACATTAGTCTTTGATAAGAATAGACTACCGTTATTTATACAATTGTAGTCCTCGAAAGAAAAAGCACGCACATACACTACGGTTTAATACAAATTTTAGTCTATGATAAAACACTACGGTTTTCCCAAAATCTCGTAGTCTTTGTGCTGTAGTCTATGAGCCAAATTCTTGTAGTGTAATTATAAGAAGTCAAAATACAATAAGTAGCATGAATCAATTTTTAACGCTACATAAAAATAGTGAGAAATACGAACAATTATAGTAAAATCTAACTGTGAAATAATCACTTTATTTAGAATTATAATTATCAAATAATTTTGTTCACTAAGAGCTAACAATAAATAAAATTAATTTGTGAATTTATAGTTGCACATGATAGATTGATTATACACAAAACATAAGCGATCTTGGAAATATCATCTCATAAATGTTTGGATGTTGGCTACGTTACCGCAATTTGACCCCAGTTTTCTAATGTTTCATTTTCGTAAAATGGACATACCATTTGTTGCACAATTCTTGGAAAAAGGTTTAAGTATTGACGGCGTAGCATGTGTACATATGTACTAATTTCTACCGCTCAAATTATCATGTTACTGTCCGTCCACGAAGAGATTAATGTATTTTTTTTTCATCTGTTTATAAATAGTATGTACTTCCATTTATAAACACTATCTCACCACTTTTTGCCTGTTTATATGCTCAATATATTGATCATAATGTGGAGTCTTACTCCACTTATAACTAAAATTCTTAAAGCATGCATCATGTCTTTTTAGACATTCTTATCATGGATGGAGGAAGTATCTATAGTATTTCATTAAGTACTCTCTCCGTCCCATTTCATTATAATCTATATAAAATTAATTTGGATGTCTCGTTTCATTATATATACCAATTTCCTGAAATGGAAATACAATAAAAATAAATACTATACTTCATTATAATTCATAAATTACAACATATCCCACCTAAAGTAGTTACTCCCTCCTATTTGATTTCATAGAAAGGTCTTCAAAAAGCTAATTATCTTTTCAATTTTATTTAACCCACTCCTTTTTATTGACATTCGTGCTTAACATGCATAATGAGTATAATGGAATGAAACGGAATGAATATTATTTTTAAGAACAATTTAGTAATATTTAAAAATAAGTTATATTAATTTTGATATTAAAATAATATAACTAATTAAATTTTTTTAATACTGAAATAGAACACACACATATATATTATACTACCTCCGGTCCTCAAGTTTCTTCCTATCTTTCCTTTTTGAGATGGTCCCCAAGTTTTCTTCTAGTCATTTTTGGACATTACCCACAACAAATTATTATCTCATACCCTTAATTTATCAACTTATTTACCTAAAATACCATATATGGCCCACCACTATCTCAATTAATTAATATATCACCACCCTCAATGTGAGACTCTTTCTCCACTCACAATAAATTTAATCACATTTTCTCCACTAACAACCAACTCATCATGTGATCGACTTGCATGCACATAGTGTTTAGCAAGTATACATAAATAATCATTAATGAATGTGAATGCAGTTGTTTTATTAATCCCAAGTGTGTGGAAAAGAAGGCATCTCTAAGCGGATTAACATATGATTTGAAGTCAATGATGCTTGAGGTATTTGGATTGCTCAAATCAGATATCTTGAATGAGCCTAATTCGGTCTTTGAATGGAATGATGATTATCGCCAACGGCTCGACCAGGTAATTAATATTTAACTTTAATTAATTTTTGTCATATTCCTAGTATAATCTCCTTAAATTAGTACTAGATAAATAAATAAACTCTCTAAAATAATATCCCTCCGTCCCACTCATTGTGTTTATCTATTCCTTAAATGAGCATCCCACACATCTTGTCTATGTCCAAATAAGAAAAGAATTAACCCTTCAAACCACTTAAAAGTGGTAGAACCTACCAATTTTCTATCTATTTATTCTTTGTTCTTAATCTTCGTACCCACCCACCACTACATAGACACAAAGAGTAGGATGGAGGGAGTACTTTTTTACGGTGCCAATTTAACTTGATAAATTAATAACCTCTATAAGATAATAATTTTTTATGGTCCCAATTGTATTAATTTATAGTGGTTTTACTATATTTTTTCTTTAATCTGTGTGCCCCAACGTTTCAATTATTTTATAATACACCGAATCATAATTATCATTCATTTCTAATTAAAAACTATATTTCATGAACATTATATACCTGAATTATGGTTTTATCAACCATAATAATCAATTCTTGACTAAAAACCTGAAAATTAATTGCTAAAACTTATATAATGATCTTAGAATTAATCCTAGAACTTTTGGGATAGATTAAAGAAATATATTACTAAATTATTTGTTTTTAATTATGTTGCTTCTATAATTCTTGACGAGGAATTTACATTTTGACAGATGATGGACTACAACGTGCTCCAAGGTGTCGTTTTGCTAAACCTATTATATATAGTGCTAATTACTCATTTGGATGACATTAATTATTCTCAATCATCGATATATAGAAGTGTTTAAATGTTCTAAACATTGATATAAGTACAGGAAAGTTATTGCGAGGTGTTTCTGTTGTTGAAAGCTATATGTCAATTGAAGAAGGAACTATAACTGAAGACGAATTGTTTCTTGCATGTATACTCGGCTGGTGTATTGAATGGGTAAGTCTTTTTTTTTTCTTCCCTTTTTTTGAGGATATATAAATAAGTTATACATGTCACATCTATTAATTAACATGAATTTTACATTTTTTTGGGTTTAATTTACAGCGTCAATCCAATTTTCGGTTGGGCCAAATTGACATGACATAAATTATTATCGAGTATCATACCATATTTTCTCAAGTTTTTGTCATAATTAGTGGAAAAATTTTAGTGATCACCCTTCTAAAATTTAGACTATAATATTAATCGGTGACCTAAATTGCACAAATTATAGAATTAGTCATGTTTTTGAGCAATAATATATTGAGATTAATATGTATGCGTCCTAAGCAAAAAATATATCTATATTTATATAAAAAGAACCTTTTTTTACAAAATTTGAATCCCCAAATATCCTTACTATAATATCTTAGTATAATATATGGAGTATTAGTTACAAGAAATATAAATTTACCATATTGATAATTAATTACTTACCTTATGTCATGATTTGAAAGAAAATCAAATTTACCTTATTGATATTACTTGATATATCATGCGTCCAAATAAATATTGTGCTTATGATTTTTTAACCAAAATCGTGTCTTATTTATAAAAAATAGAGCTTTGATATTTGATGGTCCCGATACGAGTTCTGGTGTATGGGAGGGGGGAATACACCAGATATAACTTTTTAAAACAACTCTTGAAAAAATCAACAACCGAGTAATAAGACTCAGCTGGATTCACAACCGAGTAAGCAAGCTCAGTTGGAAGAGTGGTGTTGTGCGGAATGTGGTGGAAAATAACAACTCGTATAAATATTACTCACGCTTTTATGCAAGGTTGATCAATAACCAAGTCAGTTGATATGGAAAAATGCAGTTTGTATGCTGGTTAGTTAGACAGTTGAATATGCAATAAGTAACTGAATAATAAACACAAACACACAAGGATTTACGTGGTTCGGAGATAACTCCTACGTCCACGGGGAGTTGTGAGTCCACACAACTCAGTCCAAGTTCTTCTGGACAAAAACCACAAAGCTTACGCGGGCTTTGCAACGTTGAGATAAGTTTACGGGTACTTATCAACCTTACAGATAAGTTTACGGGTACTTATCAACCTATCTACTCAATTACGGGAAGAGTAGGGTCCTAACAACCTTTTTAGGTGTGTGTGAAAGTGGGTTTCCAACTAACAGCTCGAACAAGAAGTGAGCTAGGATCTAACACTCTACGAACTCTCAACTAGTGATGTTCTCAAAGTTGGATCGAAAAACACAGAGACAGAATCTAACACTCTAGAACTCTCAACTAGTGATGTTCTTAGAGGATAACAACAGTTTTGCTTGAGTGCAGAATAAAGTTATTCTTTCCCTCGTATATCTCTTCTCGCACTTGTTTGTCTCGTTCTCGTTATCTTGATGAATGAATGAAGGCCTCTATTTATAGGCGGAGAGAATCAACTAGCCGTTGGATGAGCCGTTGATCTCTGTTCTTTGAAAGCGATGGCTTGTCTCTCATCTCTGCAGACTTTCCGGATTTGGCAACTGAGTGCTTCTGCTTTCCATCTGAGACAGCCTTCTGTTGGGCCAAGTGAGGTAATGACAGATAGTCAAACCTTCACGTGACTTTCTTATTTGAAATTCAAATCTTAACCTTTGACCTCCAACATTTGATAGTCGGTTGAGTTGTTTGATCTTCATCTGATGATCTTCAGCTGATGTTCTATCTGAATGATTCTGTCTGAGTAAGGACAGTTGAACTCTCAGCTAACTTTGAACTTCAAATTGTCGATCTTCTCAGTTCAAGTCCTTCAACTGATGTTCTGAATCTTGAATGCTCAGTTGGCTCGAGATGTTCTATCTCTTGAACGCTCAGTTGTCTTTCTTACAACTGATGTTCTCTTGCATCTTCCCTCTTTGAATGCTCAACTGTTGTTCTGAAACTTGAACGCTCAGGTGTTTTTCTTACACTTGATGTTCTATCCGAGTGAAGCCTTGTTGCCGTCTTCAGCTGGAGTCCTGTAAAGATAAAATCTTAACATTGCTCAAACAGCGAGCCTAACTACTAACATTAGGATCTGGCAACATCTACTCGGTTGGGGTCAGTTGGTTTTGGAATCAATCAAAACTTTAATAAATTTCCCAACAATATTTTTAATTGTTTATAGGAAATTGAGTTTTGTAATATAGAATGGCCTTTTTATTTGTCTAATGTTAAAGGAAAAACACACTTAATATTTCATTATCATTCTTTTAGGTTTTTATAATAAAATTTCTTTCGTTTCAATTTTCATATTTTAGTTTTGCGTCATTTTTTTCTTAACTCTTGCAACTTAAAGCCGTTTTCAATCTTCCAAGAGATTTCACATATTTTTGAGGTTCAACCATTCCGTGTTTAACTTATTTAATCTTATCAAGGTAATTTTATCTTTTTCACTCACTTTTTACAATAACTTAGCGCTAATTTTTTTCTCTATTCCCATTCATGAATCTTGATTCATCAGAAGGTATATTGCATATTTCAAAATGTATCCTACATATTTGTGATGAACCATATTAAGGTAATTTCTCTATGCATACTTGTGTAGTATACTTATCTATTTATTTATTTTTTTATTAAGAAATATAATCATCAATTACTATTACTCTTTAATACTAGGGTTATACGATTCTTTGTTCTTTTTATTCTAGACAAAAGCATCATGAAACCACCTTCCTAATGCAAAGAGAGCAGTGATGTCTATGAAGGAGTTAATTTTTTTCTTTTACAATATTATATTCGACAAAAAACCACCAAATTTCTTTTCAGGAGACTTCACTTATTTTATATAATGACAATTTATTAGTATTTTTATAATGACACTGAAAGAATAATTGAATTAAAATGTAAATAATAGTTATTATATTTGGCATACATAAGAAAAAACGAGAGTGCTTTCTACAATTAAATAATTTTATTATTTTTTATTTTTCCATTAATGATTGAATATTAATTTATGAGAAATTGCAAAAAAAATAATAAAAAAAGATTATACAAACTATAAATATTGATTTATGATAAACTAAATATAAATTAATTTGTCATTTTTTATTTAGTAGAATCATTCTTTTAACGTGCAAGTGCACATTACTTATACTAGTTTCATAAAAATCATGTTAGCTAGTAATATATTGGGTAATATATATATATATATATATATATATATATATAGAGAGAGAGAGAGAGAGAGAGAGAGAGAGAGAGAGAGAGAGAGAGAGAGAGCTGATATGCTACTCTTCTCCCCGTGAGCACCATTCGTGGGCACCTTCATCGATTTGTCTACATTAATACTATTTTATTTAATTTTTGCTATTGCATTTTAATCTAATACCTTAGAAAATGTTATTGAATCATTAAATTGAAAAATTACATGAAAATCAATGCTCAATTTGTTTATTTATTCATCTCTTTGACGTTAAAGGGGAAAACATAAATCAAGCTTTGATTTTTATGTAAATTTTCAATCTAATGATTTCAATAACATTTTTTAACATATTAGACTAAAATGCAATATCAAAAATTATATAAAATAATGTTAATATAGACAAATCGAGGGTGGTGCCCACGGGAGGTGACTAGCATATCGGTTCTCTCTCTCTCTCTCTCTCTCTCTATATATATATATATATATATATATATATATATATATTAATTTACTTGTAATGAAAATGGCAGTTTCAAGCATCTGGTCTTGTCCTTGATGATATTTTGGATAATTCTGAAAGTCGACGTGGGAAACCATGTTGGTATAGAGTCCCCAAGGTTCGTTTGTAATAATTATTGAGAATTAAATTATATTTAACCATATATTTGAAATATTTATTTATATATGATTTTAGTGTATATTTTGTTGTTATAGGTTGGTAAGGGAATTGCCATCAATGATGGATTCATACTTCTCAAACATGTGCAAAGAATTTTGAGAAAGCACTTTACAAAAATGCCTTTCTACATGGATCTGCTGGATTTATTCAATGAGGTTTTGAACTTCTTTTACATCATTAGATATCTAATACTGCTATCTTATATCAAGATTTAATTTGTCACATTTAATTTCAGGTGGGGTATCAAACAAGTTTAGGGCAGATGATGGATTTAATCACCACTATTGAAGGAGAAAAGGATTTATTAAACTACTCAATGACCCTGTAAGTGGAAAAATTTCAAACCCCATCCTCGATCATGTGAAATTAATTAGAAAGGCATAAAAAGTATATAGTATAATTTTTCTACAAGGAGGTGAATTTTTATGCAATCTCTTTCAGAGATGAGATCTGGTGAAAATATATCTTATATGAAAACGTAAGAATGATGCATTTTTATCACATTGGTAATGTATAATACCAGAAATTTAATGCATAAACATTGTGAAGCATAAAGCACAATAACTTAATGCTTGAACATTATAACGTACTACTATAAGTTAGAGTAACTTAATGCATCGTTAAGTTTGAACCATTGATCTTGTTAATCTCTCTCGTATATATCAACATTTACATAAGGGAGAGTAACTTAATTACTACTCCCTCCGTTCAATCTTTGTGTACCCACTTACCTTATTTTATCTATTTAATCTTTCTATATTTATTTGTATAAAAGTACCCATCTACCCTTACTAATTAATATTATTTTCTACCCTTTGCCACTTGGACTTACATCTTTATTTCACCAACTACCACTTTATCACTACTTTTTTCACTATGGGCCCACCACTAACAAACTTTATTCCACTAATTATCACTTTATCACTACCCCTCAAATACACATTTATCCTACCAACTCCACTTTATCACCTTTTATTAATACCCGTAACAACAATCAAATGGGTACACAAAGATTGGACGGAGGGAGTATGTGCTACTCCCTCCGTATTACATATAAAGTCCCATTTCACACATTTCACATGTATTTTTAAAAAGTCTCATTTCACTTTATGGACTCATACACCCTCAAGAATCTCTCTTATTTACACTCATTTTCCATTGATGGGTCCACCTTCCAACAACTTTATTACTATCTTTTGTCAATACCACTACATTTTTATCAATATCACTACCCCTACTTTCTAACTTTTACCCCATTAAAAAATACTTTACTAATCTTTTTAATATTATTTTTTACACCGGACACAAGATACATTTCCCTCATTTTTAGTTTATGAATTTTTGTGTATGAACCTTTTAATTGCAGTCACCATCAAATTGCCCGGTACAAGACATCATACTACAGCTTTTATCTTCCAGTGAGTGGAATACTATTAAAATAATTTTATTAATTACTTACTTATTATTAATTATTATTTATTGTGTAAATAACCTTAACTCTATATGTATATATAGGCTGCATGTGCGCTGCTCCTAGCAGGCGAGAACCTTGACAGCCTTACACATGTGAAAGACGTGTTTCTCGACATGGGAGTCTATTGTCAAGTAGTGGTGAGAACTAATCATACTCTCTCCGTCCCATTCTAGTTGTCTTACTTTCTATTTCGAGCGTTTCATTTTGATTGTCTTACTTCCTTTTTTGAAAATAATTAGTTGGTTATTTACAATCATTTTACATTTTTTAACTTACTATTCATTCTCTCTTTACTCACTTTATTCCACTTTATTTCACTATTCACTCTCTCTACCTACTTTATTCACTTCATTCCACTTTATTTCACTATTCACTCTCTCTCTACATACTTTATTTGATTTTAATAACTCCACTAAACATACTTTCTACCTTTAATTATGTTCTCCTTAATTCCGATGCCCATTAAAACTAAGACAATTGAAGCGGGACGGAGGGAGTACTTATTACATCAAAATTACAAGATCATTGAACTCTACGTAAATTATTGAAATACTTCATCCGTCCATGATAAGTGTAGTTTGAATTTTTTTAGCCATCTATGATAAGTGTGGTCCAATAAAAATGGACATAATATTTTACTCCCTCCGTCCATTTTTTAAAGCCCCATTTGCTCGTAAAGAACTGTCCATTTTTTAAAGCCCCATTTACCTTTTTCCACTCACATCAAGTGGGACCTACTACAATTTCCACTTCCATCCAACTTCTTCCACTCACAATATGTGGGACCCTTATTCCACTCACAACAATTTTAACTCTATTTTATCTTTTCCACTCACAACAAGTGGGACCCTTATTCCACTCACAATAATTTTAACTTCCAATCTACTTCTTCCACTCCCACTAAGTGGGACCTTAACTCTACTAACTTTACTTTTTCAGCTTTTCTTAATCTCTGTGCCCAACAGTAAACGGAGCTTTAAAAAATGGACAGAGGGAGTATTTTTTTTATCCTTAAAAGTCTTTTTATTTACCAAATAACCGTAAGTTAACTGATTTTCCACCACACAGGTCTTCTTCTCCACTCACTATACTTTTGCTTTCCCTATTCTCACTCACTCTTTGTTTCTTAATTCTTGTATCACTCCCTCCAAATAATACTTATCATGAATAGAGAAGGTAGTAGCTTTCCACATGTCATCCCACTTTTGGGTGCTTCATTATGCACCAATTTAGTTTTTTCTAATTTTTTCTTTCTCGACATTTTATTTCAATTTCAATCATTGGTGTTTTAGTTTAGAAGTGTACAATTATTTTTAGAACTTCGAATTAGGTTATATAATTTTTTTTAATTAGCACACAGTTTCAGTTACATAAATTAATACTACTTTGTTATTAGAGATCAATTATAATTAGGGTAAATAAATTTTCTAAACTCCAATTTAGTAATGAAAATGATCATGATTCATTATAGTAGTAACAAATATTTTTTATTATTAAAATAATAAATTTAATGGTGGGACACATAAAATGTTGGTACACATCTGAACCCATATATTTTGGCTTAATATTTTTGCTGCATTCAGTTATGAACAATTACTCATATGAATATTTATACGCTTAATTGATTTTAATCACGTTTTATTTGCATAGAATGACTACCTAGATTGCTTTGGGGATCCTAAAAAGACTGGAAAGGTAGACACGCCTAGCCTAAACTTTTTGTCTCAATAACTTAATTGAAAAACTTGTGCATAAAATATATGTAGTCAATATTAATTATTTTCAATATTAATCAGATTGGAACAGATATTGAAGATTCCAAACTTTCATGGCTATTGTTGCAAGCTCTGGAGCTTTGCAGCGAAGAACAAAAGCAGATTCTACTTGTAAGTAGTTAAGAACCACATATTTATTTTTATGTAGAGCTTTGGAATAAATGTGGTATTAATATTTAGATTGATTTATGAGCAGGAGCATTATGGAAAGGCAAATGAAAATGATGTTGCAAAAGTTAAAACAATATACAACAAGATTGATCTCCAAAGTGTGTTCGCCATTTATCAAAGCACCAACTATCATAGACTGCGAATTTCCATTGAATCTCACCCTTGCAAAGCCGTGCAGGAAATAGGAAAGATATATATAGATAAATTGAGAAAGATTATGTGAAAACATAATACTTATTTTGAGAGGAAATTTGCTAATTAAGTCTACACAATATTTAGACTCTCTCACAAATTTGGTATTTCAGTTAGCAAATTGATATATTTGTGTTTTATGTAACCATAAATCATAACCAGTATGATTGATCTAATCATATTGTTTAAGACATTCTGTTATATTTTGCAGTTGGGTTGGGTAGTGCTATTATATTTGAATATATTGTGCCCACCACACAAGCTAAAAATGCTAATATGAGCTTTGAAAATGGAAATATATCATAATTAGGGAAGCATAAACCTTAGAGGAAAATGTGATTATTTCTATTTTTACAATCAACTTTCCTTTTTTTCACGCAGTGGCTGGCCACCGTGTGACCCAATAGATTTATTGTTTGAAGTTATATACTACATAGAAGATGAATCATATAAGAATCGATCTTAAAGAGAGGAATAATAATAGATCTTACCATCCAACCTACCATCTAGATCTAATGGATATGATTTAATCTTATGATCAAATCCTTTTTTTCTTAGTCAAACCTGTTTTTTTCTTAATCAATACCCGCCTTTATTAGTCAAGCCTGCTTTTTTTTTACATGAGTAGGATTAATATAGCTTCAAAAATGAGATGCACCAGACATCATAATGGGATGCACTCGACAGTGCTTTGAGTTGCACCAAACAGCGTTTTAACTTTCTATAACTTCTGTGCTCTACAGTGCGGGCAATAGTGATGGTCGCAGCGACGAGCGATTATGATGGTTATGGTCAGGGGCGTAGCTAGGGGGTGGGCAGGGGGGTCACTGGACCCCCTGACATTTGGGAAAAAAATAGTGATATATACGTAGTTTATTATTTAATTTGTACATTATGCTCACCATGTGTTCAATAAAATTCCCAAATCAGTATCATTTTTTGAAACTTTAGATTTTGAATTTTATTCGTTCTGGATAGTTTAGTTGAGTAGTGAAAGATTGAGTCTCATGGCTTTCATGTTGCTAAATTTTATTCTTCTTCTACTTCTATTGGCATATTCCAAATGCCTAGAATTCTTCCAAAGTAGATATCATTAACCCCTCAAATTTTCATTAGCTGAAACCATGAAACCTAAAATGTTGTTTGTTCATTCTTGATGACTTCAATAATTATAGTTCATACTTGAGTTTTCATATTATTATGGAGAAGACATTGACTCATAAATCAAAAGTCGACTTTTTTCACGAAAATTTAAAAAAATAGCACATATTGTTAGACTTCCGAAAATTGGACCCCCCTGAACCGAAATCCTGGCTACGCCACTAATTATGGTGAGTTATTAGTGCACGCAATAGTGATGGTCGCAGCGACGAGCGACTATGATGGTTATGGCGAGTTATTAGTGCGCGCAATAGTGATGTTGTGATGTATCGAGAAATCACTTTCTTCACCAAAACTTTTTCGCAAAATTCATCTCTACGACGTCTACAGATATACAAGATTGACAAATGCAGATAAGGATTCTCTCTCTCTCTCTCTCTCTCTCTCTCTCACTAGTATATTTATATACGTACGTTGCTTAAACATTTGTGATATCTCCACTGCACATAGTTTCATCATAATGAAAACAACTCAAAAAGTTTGTATCTCTACTGTTATAGTAGCTGTTTTACCATGCTCTCAAATTTTCTCAACCTTTGCACTTCCCATAGCAAATCTGAAGGATTAGAAACGCTTGGATCGTAGACGAAGTCATGAGTCTCCAAGGCGTTCCACTCGGTGACAATTTCACAGTATAATCTTTTTCTACATTTTATTTTTTGCATCTTAATTATTTGGTTGGTATAATACCCTACTAGTATTTGTTTGATCTTATTTCTTCTAAACCATGGTGCCTATCTGCAGCTTCACTTAAGGTATCAAGTTGAGGATCTCCCCGCGACTGCAGCAGCTTGTAGCGTTCAAGTGTACCTTGGAGTCGCATTGTTAGAAAATGAAGGTGATTATATTGTGATTTGTGTGTGGTGGGTGATTTTGATGAAGTGGCGAAGATGAATATTGTAAGTGTAATGTGTTGAATATAGAGATGAATTTTGGAATGGAGCTCTTGTCTCCTAGAAGGCTATAGAGAGTATGAACTTGTTAGAAAGCTTAACTTGATTGCTTGATTTGCTCTTGACATTTTGGCTTTTTGGCTTACATTACAAATGGTACAAACTCCTATTTATAAGTGTTGAGAGAATTCTCTAGATCCTCATAGGAATCTAGAATTCTCTACTAATTACTACTAAATTCATCTAATCTAGATTATACATTCTCTAATCATGAATATTCTAGAATATTTCTAGATCCTACATTAATATCCTATACTTTGAATTCTCTAGAATATTTCTAGATTCTACATACAACTCATATAATCTTGATTATTCTAGAATATTCTAGTTTATATTTATTTAGATAATTCTAGATAAATGCATCATCTTTCAATACTCCTCCTTGATGCATTTGTCGATAACTCCAAGCATCCTTCGTAGGAACTGAAATCTATCTCTTGGTAGCGCCTTGGTGAAGATATCTGCTAGTTGTTCCACCGTTGGACAATACTTCATCTCAATAAGCCCTTTTGCTTGGACATCTCTTAAGAAATGATACTTGATATCAATGTGCTTTGTGCGATTGTGCTGAATTGAATTCTTGGCCATTGCGATAGCTGACTTGTTATTGCAGTAAATCTCGGTTGCCGAGTTTTGTAGTTCTCCCATGTCTTCCAATACTCTTTTAAGCCATATTGCTTGACATGCCGCTCCGGCTGCTGCAACATACTCAGCTTCTGCAGATGATAGAGCAACTGAGTCTTGTTTCTTCGATCCCCATGAGAAAACTCCTGATCCGAGCTTAAATGCGTAGCTAGAGGTGCTTTTCATATCATCTTGTGATCCAGCCCAATCACTGTCACAATATCCAACGAGTTGTGAGTCGGAACTTGACTTATACCAAATACCGTGGTTAAGTGTTCCTTGCAGATATCTGAGGAGTCTTTTTGCTGCTCCGTAGTGCGTCTCCGTTGGATGGTCCATGAATCTGGATAGAAGACTTGTAGCGTACATGATGTCTGGCCTCGTCGCCGTTAAGTAAAGTAGACTTTCAATTAAGCTCCGATAATTGGTAGCATCCGCAGGCCTTGCTCCATCTTCTTTCTTTAGCTTTTCATTTGGAATTAGAGGAGTGACGACGTGCTTGCAATCTTGCATCTTGAACTTCTTAAGTATATCCTCGATATATTTCTTTTGCGATAGGAAGATGCCATCTTCTTCTTGGCTTATCTCCATTCCGAGGAAATAATGCATCAAACCCAAGTCACTCATCTCAAAGGTATTCATCATGCATTTCTTGAATTCCTCGATTAGTATGGCATTGTTTCATGTGAGGATTAAGTCATCAACATAAAGAGAGACAATTAGGATGTCCGTACCTTGGGTTTTGATGTATAGAGTGGCCTCGTTCTTGCTCCTTTTGAAGTCTTGATGAGTGAAATATCCATCAATCTTACTGTACCAAGCTCGTGGCGCTTGTTTGAGCCCATAGAGTGCTTTCTTTAAAAGAAGAACTTTGCCTTCTTCTTTTATAAATCCTTCTGGTTGCTCCACGTATACTACTTCTTTCAGATCTCCATTGAGAAAAGCCGACTTGACATCCAGTTGAAAAAGATGCCATTTCTTCTGAGCTGCAAGAGCTATGAGTGCTCGAATTGTGTCCATTCGAGCAACTGGAGTGAATGTCTCTGTGTAGTCGACTCCTGGTATTTGAGCATATCCCTTTACGACAAGTCTTGCTTTATGCTTTTGGATTGAGCCGTCAAGATTCATCTTCGTCTTGAATACCCATTTGACTCTAATAACTTCCTTGTTACTTGGAAGATCCACCAACTCCCAAGTATCATTCTTTTCAATCATTTGTATCTCCTCTTCCATTTCTTTAATCCAAACTTTTTATTTTGAAGCTTCTGCATAATTACTTGGCTCTAAAGCACAAAAGTTGCATATTTCATAAGTATTAGTAGATTCATATAAATCTGCTAAAGTTCTTACTCAGCGAGGTGGAGATTCTGGCGAAGAGTCAGCTTCACTTGATGTTTTAGCTTCTGAGGAGGATCTTGGCGTAGATGTGGGGCCTTCTTGAACTTGTTCTTCTTTATCTGGAATTTGTTCGAGTTGTGTAGTTGTGGTCATCCTTTCGACATCTTCTGTCTCCCAATTCCAAGAAGCTTGCTCGTCAAACTCCACGTCTCGACTTATCACCAGCTTCTTAGTCTCGAGATTGTAGATTCTGTATCCTTTGGACTTGGAGCTGTAGCCGAGGAAGATGCCTTTCTCCGTCTTATTCTCCAGTTTATGCCTTTTGACGGAGGGGATGTGAATGTAACAAATACTTCCAAAGACCTTCAAGTGTTTGGCTGAAGGTTTCTATCCCGACCATGCCTCGATTGGAGTCTTGTTTAAAACCGCCTTAGTTGGACACCGATTTAGCAGGTAGACTGATGTATAGACTGCTTCCGCCCAGAACTTTGTTGGCATTCCTTTCTCCGCGAGCATGGACCTTGCCATCTCCATGACAGTTCTATTCTTCCTCTCTGACACTCCGTTTTGTTGTGGAGTGTACGTTACCGTTAGTTGATGCTCCATGCCTTCGTCTTCACAAAACTTGTCGAATTCTCTAGAATTATATTCGGTACCTCGATCACTTCTCAGCTTCTTAATTTTCTGACCACTTTGATCCTCCACAAAGTTCTTGAATCTCTTGAAGATTCTAAAGACTTCTGATTTTTCTTGAAGGAAATATACCCACATCATTCTAGAATAATCATCAATAAAGAGGATGAAGTACCTGTTTTGATTTATTGAAGGCGTTCTCATTGTCCCACAGACGTCGGTATGGACAAGTTCCAATATTTCCTTCGCTCGCCATGTTTTCTCCTTTGGAAATGGTTGTCTGTGCTGCTTTCCCAACATGCATCCTTCACAGATGTGATCTCTTTTGTTGAGAAGAGGGAGGTCTCTCATCATATTGATGAAGTAGCCTCAAGGCATTGAGATTAAAATGCCCAAATCTTCGATGTCAGAGACTTGTATCATCGAGTTGAGCCACCATTGCATTTTGTGGATATCGCCAGAAAATGGAAAAATTTCTATTTTTTCCCATTTTTACTTCTGCAATTTCTTGATTATTTTTTATGTCATAAATTCGACAATAATCTCTTTCAAAATGAAGGGCATATCCATTTTCCATCATTTGGCCTACACTTAGTAGATTTTGTGCAAGACGTGGTACGAGGAGAACATCTTTTATAAATCGCGTACCTTTCTTAGTTTTTATAGCAATGGTACCTTTTCCTTTTGTCTCCACCAGCTCTCCGTTTCCCATCTTGACCTTTGTTGTGATGGAATCATCGACATAGGCTAAGTGTGTTTATATCGTGACTTCGTAACCTTTAGGGTATAAACTAATCTTCGTCTTAAACCAAGTGATAGGATCAGTAATTGAATATCTTTGCACCAATGAACGAGTGATGAGTAATTAGGATCATTGATTCGAAACCCAATCCAAACTCTTTTGTTATTTGATATTTTATTGTTGAGTTACAGGATACATTACAGTCAAAACCCCTTTTGTTGAGTTCGAATTTGAAGAGCAGATCTATGCCAAGTCCCTTAGGATCAGCCCAACTTGCCATTAACTACTACCTTGTTGGGCAAGAGGTGTTTATAAATTCATTTATGCGAAGAGTGTAACGATAGCGCTTCGTTAGGAAGTAATCCAGTAGATAAGCTTACGCGTGCTTATCAAACATTCCACTTGGTTTGCGGGTACTAAGCAACCTAACCTGTTCGATTACGGGTTCAAACAAAACCTTACAATAATTTTGCGGGCAAATTTACAGCCTGGACTTAGATTACGGGTTATAAGGGGACATAGTATTAGATTGCGGGTCATAAGAAACCTAGTCTTAGATTGCGGGTTCTAAGGGGCATTTTCTTTGATTGTGGGTTCAAGGACAGACCTAAGGTTGGGGGTTGGGGGTTTTTTCAACTATGAAGTCTTCTACATAGAGAGAAGTGGAGGTTTTGTCCTAAGGCTTAAATACTCGATCTTTTGGGAGAGAGTTTGCTCAGAAACAAAATAAGCAAGAACCTGTATTCTAGACTCGATCAACGAAGGGGCTTTTTGAGAGGCTAGATGAAAGAACTAGAAGAGGTATAGACACTCGACTTCTACTGGTCTTCAACTGAGGTGTTCTTGCTGGAGAGAGTGGTGGTATGCTGCTTCTTTTCTTCACCCTGGGCGATTCTATCTGCGTCTTGCTCTTCTCTCTCTCTCTCTCTCTCTCTCTCTCTCTCTCTCTCTCTCACTCACTTCTTCAATTATTGAGACCTCTATTTACAGAGGAGATCTAATTAGCCATTGGAAAGAGCTGTTTGATCTCTGCCAAAAGTATGGCACTCGACCTGCTTTACTGGAAACTTTCCTAAAATGGCAACTGTGACCTTCGTTTTTTGCTCGTCTCTATTGTCATTCCATTTATAGAAAATTTTTCAGCTGTCTTATGCTTCCGAGTATATTTGAATTTGGAATTCAACTCTTCTTCCTTCAACTTCTTCAAAATCTTCTCTTCTCAGCTTTGTGATGTCTGACTTCGACACAACTTCTCTTCACGCTTGAGCTGCACGGGTTAGTTGATGAGTCAACTGAGTCTCTGTCCAACTGAGTTTTTTGATCGAGCTGAACTTGAGGTTCAACTGAGTTCTTGTACAGCTGAGCTTGTAGTTCAACTGAGTTCTTCCCGAACTATCTTCTTCAGTCCAACTGTCTTCTTGTGCTTGAATCCTATAAAGATAAAATCCCTACGCTCAAGTTCAGACTGATGGCTTTCATCTACTTGGTTGGAGTCTGTTGGGTTATAAGATAAATCAAAATATTTACTAATTTTTCCAATAATTTCTCCCTTTTTGATGATGCCAAAACTCTAAGCTGACACCACCTAACTTTTCTAACTAATACCATACAACTAATATCAAAAAGACTAAAAGATAAACTCAATTCTAGTCTATAGAGGAAAGGGATTATCACAAGATATAATATAAAAATTAACCTCAAACTTGGACAACGAGATAGTTGTCATCAAGTGAAGTTAATAATAGAAGACCTTTAATAACCAGCAACTTATTATTATATATAACAAATTAGGGAGTGATTACAGTTACAACTGAGTTCTTTCTAACTACAATCCTAACATTCTAACATACTTTAGGGTCTTTGTCTTCATCTTCCAAGGCTGAGCTGACGTCAGTTGAAGATATTCATTTCAGTTTTTACTTGAATACCTGTCTCGAGCCACAGGGCGAGACTTTTGATTACTTAGACAACTTTCTCCTCTTCAGCCTTGGTCTTTTTCTTCAAAGCTTCTTTGAAGGTTGGTGGCTGAGGTCAGTTATGATTGAATGCCTCTAGCAATAAAGCGAGGCATCTGACTACCTATCAGAACTCTTCTTCAGACTTCACGATCTCCATACCTGCTAGCATTCCTGCAGGAGTACTGTCACAGCAGCACTCTAAACAAGAATTAGCCAACTTCTTCCCCCTTTTTAGCATCAGCAAAAAGTTAAGGAGGGAGAAGGTTTGCCAGAGGCATTCAGGTGTCGACTTACCAGATGGCAGAAGTCACCCATTCCATCGAAAAACACTCAAGTTATGAGTAAGCTTGAGTAGAAGAAAGCTCAACTGAGACTAATTTGCAGAAAAGGATGGTCTTGTACAATACAGTCTCAGGAGTGAATGCCTAAGTCCGATCGGGACTCCTAATACACAGGTTGCTATCGACCTGTCCTCGTGACATGGAGTTGCAGATCTTCATCCTGCAATACTCGAAGAGGTAGAAACAGGGGTAACCTCCATGATGTCGCGTCTGAATGAAATGCCTGATATGCAATTGGATGAACACCTCAGAGATCCGCATTAGCTGGTTGGCACAATGAATCTCCCACATCATCAGTGGTCCTTTGAAGCATCTGCGTCTCATGTAGCCACGAACATAGCGTTCTTGCTGAACCGATTGTTTCACTGATTCAGGGTTGGCGGGAGAAGAGGACCGTTTTGTAAAGTGGGAAGGCATATTCTCGATCTAGGTAGGATTTTTTAAAGAGGAAGAGAAATCCTAGCAAGAGAGAAAATAATAAAGCAAAAATTTCATGAGATAGGGCAGAAAATAATAAAGCAAAAATTTCATGAGATAAAGCAAAAATTTCATGAGATTTAGATCAGCTTTTCATTGACTGTGACCGCTAGGCTTATTCATTGAATAACTTTTAAATAGACGTTTGAATTTATTTCAAAACACCCGCCTTAAAAATAAGGAACAAGTTAACATAGAGTACCGCTCAGTCATCATGGATCTCCATTGTCTCCTTAACTCAACATATACTCGACTGAATCAAGTCGTCAGTTTAGCTGAGGTTTGACTCCGTCGTTCAGCTGGACTAAATGGGGCAGCGAACTTGTTCAGTTCCTCCTCAAGTTGAGATTCCCCCTCAACTTATGATCTCCATCTTCATAGCTTCTTCTTTAGTTGGGTTGAGCAATCCAAGGAGTCGACACAACATCTTGAATCGACCTTCTACCAAAGGCTTTGTGAAAATATGAGCTCTCTGAATGTCAGTGTAAATTTTTTCAACAATGTCGTCCTTCTTTTCGACATGATCGCAGATGAAGTGATGTCTGATATCGATGTGCTTAGTTCTAGAATGGTGAAATGGATTCACCGTGATGGCTATAACACTTGAGCTGTCACAGAAGATGGGTACTTGCCTTGTCTCCATTTCATAATCTCTCAATTGTTGGTTCAGCTAGAGAACTTGCATGCAGCAGCTTCTAGCTGCCATGTACTCCGATTCAGTTGTGGAAGTGGTGACACACACCTATTTCTTTGAGTACTAGGAAACTAATTTGCTTCCCATTAACTGACAGTATCCTGAGGTTGATTTCTTATCAACTCGATCTCCAGCTAGATCTGCATCTGAGTAGCCTGTCAGTTCGATATTATCATCAGTTGGGTACCACAGTCCTATATGAATTGTTCCTTTGAGGTACTTGATAATATTCTTTGCTGCTTGCAAGTGAGCTTCCCTAGGCTCACCTTGAAATCTGGCACATACTCAAACTGCGTAGGAAATGTCTGGTCGACTAGCAGTTAGATACAGCAGCGAGCCAATGATCCCTCTGTACTTCTTTGCATCGACAAGCTCCCCTTCCTGGCTGGGGTCAATCTTTCAATTGGTGTTCGTTGGGATCTTCGTTGTTCGGCTTGAGTTCAGTCCAAACTTAGAGATTAGCTTCTTTGTGTACTTTGACTGATTGATAAAAATTCCTTCCGGCGACTGCTTGACTTGCAACCCAAGGAAATAGTTCATCTCTCCCATCATGGACATCTCGAATTTTTCCTTCGTGAGTTGGGAGAATTTTTCACACAGAGCTTCAAATTTTGATCTAAAGATGATACTGTTGACTTAAATTTGCACCACCAGGATATCTTCTCCAATTTTGATTGGGAAGAGTGTTTTGTCGACTAAGCCTGGAGAAATCCAGACTCGAGTAGAAAGCCACACAAGGTGTCATACCATGCACGCAGAGCCTGTTTCAGTCCGTATATGGCTTTCTTCATCTTGTAGATTCTACCATCACCAGTTTCAAAACTGGGAGGTTGTTCCACATAAACATCTTCTTTGATATCACCATTGAGAAATGCGCACTTCACATCCATTTGATATACCTTGAACTTATGGTAAGCGGCGTACGCTAAGAAAATCAGAATTGTTTCCAAACGAGCAACTGGGGCAAAAGAGTTTTTAAAATCTGTTCCTTCTTGCTGGCAATAACCTTGAGCTACTAGTCTAGCCTTGTTTCTCACTACGTATCCAATGTTGTCTCGCTTATTCTTGAATATTGATGATGCGCGGTTTTCGATTTCGATTTTATCATTGTCATTGAGGGCACCGCACGTACGTCAAAAAAATATTTATAATTTCCTAAGTAACAAACCACTAGGAACAACTAGTGGTAAGTATTTAAGGTCGAACCCAAGGAAAGTTGTGATGATCTTCGGTGTCACAAAAAGTTTGGAAGAAGGGGTTTATTGGAGCCACGGAGGGCAACACACAAAGTAAAGAGACTGAAAAATAAAATAACAATAAATAAACCTCAGCTTAAAATGGACTCGGTTGAGATCGGCACGAACATTGTCTCGGTCATTGATGCAATGACATTCACCGTACATATCCGTCTCTCAGTTATAGAGTCTCAACACTCACGCCCCTATACTCTCACCATGTCACACATGTGAGCATCTCCACCCTAGCACTTCCTTTCTATTTCGAGCCCTCCAAGTTCTTTGGGAGCCCACATTACTGTCCACAGAATCAACTCGCATCTGGAAAAGTCACCAATTGAGCCAACTGCGTTAACAGCTTTTGGATCTTGAAGACCCGAGATGGCTAGAAGCATGACTTTCGTCATATACCACTCTCTAGCGCTCGCAACACTACCGGAGGTGAGGGGAACCCCTACACCTTTGCCCAGTATTGTCAGGGATTTTACCTCCGCCACTCCTCCGCAGGCCTCCGGCGAAGTCGTGGAGGCTCCACCGCTTTGGAATCAAGCCCAACACATCGGGAACGGGCTTGTACGGATCTCAGGAACCCAGTATAGACCTCCCGATGATCACCGCACACACTTCACTTTCTCTCACTCAAACCAAGCTAAGAACAACTAACTAAGCAAGAAAGTAAAGAAGAAACAAAAATAAAACATATCTAAATATTTATTTAATTGAAAAAAGGATTATATAACATGGCCGACTACAACATCGCCGGAAAAGAAGCAATGCCCTCTCCCCAGAGGGGAGAGGGCTAAAAACGGAAACTAAAAAGTGGTGTTGTTTCTCTGCAACTAAATATGGAGAAAAATGGAGATTCTAAGATTATCAAGATCTGGAGAAGAAGATGTATATACAGGGAGACTGGCATATGTTGGTAGGTAAAGTCAAAACCCTAGATTAAATCTGGACCATTGATTGCCTTGATATGGATAAGGATTGACTTGGGCTTCTTGGCTTCTTTTGTGACCGTCCGTACACATGTCACTTTCAGCTCCAAACAACACCCTTGCTCCTATTGGCCTCCAAGCTGCTTCAACTAGGACCTCTAAGATGTGGTCAGAACGGTCTCTTTCCTTTTATGGAAATATGTTGACCTCTGACCGCTTCATCGTGATGGCCTCGGATACTGATGTGGTGTCCTCGTTGGCGCTCTTCGTGACCATTCTTCTCTTCCTCTTCCCTCTTTGGTCAGCATTTCTTGCCTTGGCCTATTTTGCCTTGATTTCGTCCTCTTTATGCCCAATTACCATTTTTTCCTGCTTTGCCACCCAATGTGTTCTCTGAAATACAAAAAGACATAAAACAAAGGAAAATGACTTAATCTAATCCTAAACATGACACCAAAAAGAGAACAACAATTAGGCTCATCAAATATCCACTTCAAGCCAATCACCTTGACCATTCAGGTCTCTCAACAAGTTCCCAAACACGGTTTCTGAGGAACTCATTTAATTCATCTTGCATGGCCTGAGTCTAGTGGATGCAACCTAAAGCTTCTAGGATGTTTTTAGGTTCAGGCACGTCAGCTACGTAGCATGCTGTCATGGCTGCATCTCCTGCTTGTTCAAACTGCTCTAGTATCCTGAGCTCATCTGCATACTGTGCTACCAAAGTTGGTTCATCATTAGTTAAAGTTCCTGACTGAGTTGGCTGAGTTGGAACATAAGTTGTGGGATCTACAACTTGAGTTGATCTTCTGGTTCGAACACCTGCTTCCAGCTTTCCTATAACTGCATCTATAACATGGCTTTCATACCATCGTTTGTTCTTTCTTGCTTGTGTAGCAGCTTCAAGCATGGTGATAGAGTAATCTGGACTTGGAGATGCTGGAGGTGTCATGTTTGGTGTTCTGACTTCTGGTGCAGTTCGATCCTCAGCTGGAGATGGAGGATGAACTGGGGAGTTGACCTATCTTGGACTTGGAGGCAGGTCAGTTGCTGATGTTGGTTGAGCGTCAGCTGGAGTTCTCACTTGGGCTGTTAACTCTGAAGTTCCTCCTTGATTTGTGATGGGATCTTCAGTCTCATCTTCAGAAGAATACATTTCTTCTTCCTCAGCTGACCAGACGAGCAGTTTTACTAAATTCTTCAGTCAATCTGGTCTCAGCTGGCTACGCTGGTGTACTTCCTTCAACTGCCTGCAGTTTAGCCTATTCCCTGCACTCAAAAGTAGATTCATCAAGCATAACATGAGGTGTTATATCCAAAATTTTGATGTTGGTGTTGAAAACTCTATAAGCTTTGATCTTTACAGCATATCGTAAGAATATGCCTTTGACAGCTTTTGGCTCGAAGGTTTTTAACTGAGCTTTCCCATTATTATGGATATAGCACTTAGAATCGAAAACACGAAGATGAGAGATATTAGGCTTCATGTTTCTCCATAGTTTGTATGGAGTCTTTCCATGTCTCTTTGTTAGCAGGAATCGGTTCTATGTGTAGCACGTTGTATTGATTGCTTCAACCCAGAAACATTTTGGCAGAGTTGAGCTTGTTAGCATGGACATTGTTTCGTCCTTCAGTGTTCAATTTCTCCTCTTAGCTACTTCGTTATGCTATGGAATTTTTGAACAGAGGTCTGATGAGTTATGCCTTTCTTCTCGCAATACTCAATGATGGTCTCATTGAGGAACTCAGTTCCACGATCAGATCTGATGGAGACAATGGATTTTCCTTGTCGGTTCGCAAGTCTATCCATCAGCTTAGGCAATTCTTCCCTAGTCTCATTCTTGTGCGCCATGAAGATCACCCAGATGTATCTCGAATAGTCATCAATGACTACGAGAGGTTATTCATTTCCTCTCAAACTTTTTGGGGTGACTGGACCGAAAAGATCCATATGGATCAATTGCAGAATACGATCTGTGGAAGGCGTCAATTTAAGACGGAATGATGCTCTAGCCAATTTTCCAAGTTGACATGCGTTGTAGTAATGCGTCGGACTATGCTTCAAGTCCGGCATTCCAACTGCGTGTTGTTGGCGAGCTAACTTGTTCATGGTCTTGAAGTTGAGGTGGTTGAGTCTCTTGTGCCATAGCCAACTTATCTCCGAGCTGCTCTTGGATACGAGGCATGTTTCTGGTGAGCTACTCGACCAGTCTGTGTAGTAAACTCCACCTAATGAAAATCGTCTACCAAATAAGAAAATCTGTTTGGTCTTGACATATTTCACCCTGCAACACTGTGCATCAAACTTCACAGAAAAATCATTATCACAGAGTTGGCCTATGGAGAGCAGATATGCTTCAATCCATCGACCAAGGAAACATTTTTAATAGTCACTAGATTAGTTTCGAATGTACCAGGCCCTTTAATTTTACCCTGGGAATCGTCACCAAAACTAACAATTCCTCCCTCTCGAAATTTGTTGTCGGTGAGAAGAAATCCTATGGTGTGTCATGTGCCTGAAACATCCGCTGTCCAACACCTAGATTAACTTTGCAGCTCTTTTTTTCCTCTGTTCATCCTGGTCCTGCAAAACACAAGAAGAACTTTAGGTACCCACACTCAGTTGGGTCCTTACATGTTAGTGACTTGAGTTTCCTTGATGACTCAAACTGAGGGATCAGTTCAAATTACTCTTCCTTCTTCATCCACATAGACTGTTAATTGAATGTGTCTGATAGCTTGTGCAATCCAATTTCTTGATGGATGACCACGTCTTTGTGGATCTCGGTATCGACTCAGCTGAGATGGTCAATTTCTCTATGATGAGAACTGTCTGGAAGATGACCTAAACTGTCTAGCTCCTTGAGCATACCCGAATTGTGGATAACTAGGACCATTAAACTGATCATCGTAGTTTCCATATCCTTGATATGCTTGTTGGTAGTGATGAGACACTGGGAATGTCTGATGGTAGAAGTGAGGATTATCCCAGTTCAGATGTCGTTAACGGTGATGCTGAGCTGAGTTGTTTGGCCTGCACCTGGCTTGATTCTGCCTTAGCTGCGAAGGTCCACTTTGTCGGTTCCCCCTCGCTCTATGACCTCGGGGTTTGGACTTCCTTGACGATCTCTCAGCATTTCTTGATGTGCCAGCTTCATACTCCTTAGGTTCTTTATACTGAACTTTCTTTCATTTATCCTTCACAGGAGTCTCGACAGTCTGTGGAATGACTGGAGTCTCTTCAACTGTGACTTCGATTGAGTTAAGTTGAACTTGAGGAGCCTTAGTCGGTGATTTTGTTGTCCTGACAAACTGTGCTAACTGAGCTCTAGTGTCTGTCTCCGGCTTGTATCCAAGACCTTCTACGCATTTGGGAGGTCGTTGGTGGCTTAACATGCTCTCTAGAGCTGCGCTCTAGGCATGAAGAGATACTATCTTCGCTTGTGCAAATTTCGACTCCATTTGTAACTGAGAAATGTATTCCGCCTGATCCCTGGTCATGTTGATCAAGTTGATGACCTGACTGTTGGTTGACTGAGCAACTTCTTCACGAAGTCTTCGGTTCTCCTCCACTAGTTTCTCTATATTTTGTCAAACTCAGCTTGGAGTTCTTTGCACTGTGCAACTTAAGCAGTGCACAATCTATTCAAATGTTCGACCCCATCCTAAGACGGTTGGATATCTTCGTCTAATTCTCCTGCACGTTGGTTTACAGAAGAGATAATATGAGAGGGATAGAAAGAAGAGTTTACCTAGTCAGTTGACTCTTTCGGTAGTGCCATGAAGAATTGGTCTTTTCCTTCTGAGCTTGATGGCGAATCAACTTCCTCTCCTTCTGACTCTGTAAACACGTTGGTGTCATCGACGTCATCCTCAACGACCATGGCCTTAGTCTTCTCCTTGGCCTTTCCTCAAAGAGCATTTTTCTCCTTTTTGGAGAGACCAGGACAGTCAGCTTTGAAGTGTCCTGGCTTTTCGCATTCAAAGCATCCTTCGCTTTGATTCCTTGAGGAGGTTTTAGTTGAGCTCCGCCTGCTCCGGTTGATCCTCATGTAGTTCTCGATCTTGGAGTTCATCTCCTCGAGTTGTTTGGTCATTTCGTTGATCTTCTTCTGAAGTACGGACCTCATCGATCGATCCCTAGCTGAGAATTCAGCGGACTGTGAGGGTTTAGCGAACTTGGATGTTCCTGAGTCAGCTCGAAGCGCCACTGGCTTGGCAGCTGAGCTATGCTCGGTCTGTTTTGGCTTCTGAAGCTTGGTGTACTTCAGTCGGAGGATGTCATACTTATTCGCCTTGAGCATGGAGAACAACTTCTCAGTTTTCATCGAACTGAGGCCACTCTGATTTTGATAGACGACTCTATAAACCGCCCAATCTTTGCCTAATGCGGAGAGAACTTTCAAGTTTATCTCACGCTGAGAGTATTTGCCTTTCTAATACTCTCAATGTCGATGGATTCGTTGGTGCATCCGAATATGTGAAGTGGTGCATGTGAGCTGACCCTAATAAAAAAAATCAAAAATTAAAAAAAAAAAGTCAACAGGTTGACTAGGGTTTGACCCGCTTTGACCTGCTTTGACCAGGTTAAATCTTGACCTTCCATGTAGATATAATCAATGGTGGAGATTAATTCCTATTTCCCACTTTAAGATCCCTTATATATATATATAGAGTGATTCCCATGCAAAGGGATCTTAAAGTGAGAAATACTCCCTCCGTTCACCAAAACAAGTCCTACTTGCTCTCTTTTTTTCACTCACATCAAGTGGGACCTACAACAACTTTCACTCTCATTTAACTTTTTCCACTCATAATATGTGGGACCCTTATTCCACTCATAACAATTTTAACTCTATTTTATCCTTTTCACTCACAACAAGTGGGACCCTTATTCACTCACAATAATTTTAACTTTCAAGCAACTTCTTCCACTCTCAATAAGTGGGACCTTAACTCCACTCACAACTTTATCAGCTTTCTTAATCTCCGTGCCCAGCACACAATGGGACTTGTTTTCGCGAACGGTGGGAGTAGGAATTAATCTCCACCATTGATTATATCTGCATGGAAGGTCAAGATTTGATCTGGTCAAAGCGGGTCAAACCTTGGTCAACCCGTTGATTTTTTTTTCATTTTTTATTTTTTATTTTTATTTATTATTATTATTTTTATTTAAGGGTCACCTCACATGCACTACTTCACATATTCGGATGCACCACTAAGATTTTAAGTTTTTTTTTTCGATTTTTTTTACGGTCAGGTCATATGCACCATGTCATGTATTTATATGCACCACTAAGTGCATTAAGATGCACTAGTTTTGTTTTCATTTTTTTTTTCGTAAAACGTTGTGCATCTAGTTACACTATGTGGTGCATCTAGTTACACCGTGTGGTGCATCTGGTTACACATTGTGGTGCATGTCCGATTTTTTTTCAGTTTTTTTTTACAAATATTTTTTTTCGGCTTCAACTTCGGCTCCGATTTTACGGCTCTGCTTTCGCTCCGATTACTAATATAGCGATAATCGTCGGGCAATAATTTGGACTTTTTCGGCTCGCTCCGAGACCTTCGACTCCCCTCGCTCGAATCTTGACCAAAGAAGAAGCGGTAAACATAAAAACGAAGAAGCAAACAAAAAAAGGGGGAAAATAAATCTGAAAATTTAAAAAAAAAAAAATTGAAAAATTCGGTGCATCTCAATGCACATAGTGGTGCATCTCATTATATAGAGTGGTGCATCTTGGGTGACTTGTTTATTAAAAAAAAAGAAACAAAAATGAAACAAACAAAAAAACTGAAAATCTTGTGCATCTGAATGCACTTAGTGATGCATCTCATTATATAGAGTGGTGCATCTTGGGTGACCATTTATTAAGGAAAAAAAAAAGTCAGCGGGTTGACCCGGGTTTGATCCGCTTTGACTTGGCCAAATCTTGACCCACCATCACCCATAGATCTATGGTGAAGATCTATTCTTATTTTTTAGGATAATATTTATTTTCATATAATCTCTTTTCTATATATATATATATATATATATATATAGTTAAGTAGTAGAAGGGCCACTTTGGTGGAAAAAACAATAATTTTGTCTCACCTTTTAATTTACAATAAAAGAGACCATATTTTACATGATGAGACAAAAATACTCCTGAAACTTACTTTTAAAGTTTTACTCATATACATCAAATTTACCAATTTTCAAAATCATTTTCAATTTCAGCTTCTCTCTCTACGTCTTTCTCTTCTTTGCAGATTTTTCTTCCAACCCCCACCACCACCACCCTTTCTCTCCCGCTGCTGCTGCTCCACCATTGCTCCGCCACTGCTCTGTCACTCTGTCCAACCACCACCACCACCACTAAATATTGAGATTTCATGACATAATCTCTCTCTCTCTCCCTCTCTCTCTCTCTCTCTCTCTCTCTCTCACACACACACACACACAAGCACACACACATATGCATCGAAAATTCCCTTTGCAAGATTCCATGCATTCATTCCGTCCGGGTGAAATTATTGTTTAAAATTATCGCTTACTATCCAATTTGGATCATATTTCCCAAAATTTTCAGGATCTCACTATTATTTTTTTTTTTAATTTAATACTAACCTTTATTATAGAAAAATACAAATATTACAATATTTAAAATCATAATTAATATTTGTATAAATTGAGATTTGAGACTTTTATATATATATATATATATATATATATATATATATATATATATATATATATCCCAGTTATGAATTTATCAAACCCTAATTAAATTGGTATAATAACTCCTAATTAAAAAACAAAATACACTAAAGTACAAGAAATTCAAATTGAAGCAAACAATTGGAAGAAATTTTTTAAAAATAATAAAGGTGGTTAAGACATCAAAATATATAAGTAGCATGAATGAATTGTAACGCTACATAAAAATAGTAAGAACATAAGAACAAATATAGTAAACGCTAACTCTGAAATAATCAATCTTTACTTAGAATTATAATTGTCAAATAATTTTGTTCACTAAAAGCTAACAATAAACATAATTGGTGAATTAATAGCTGCACATGATAGATTGATTATACACAAAACATAAGCGATCTTGGAAATGTCATCTCATAAATGTTTGGATGTTGGCTACGTTACAGCCATTTGACCCCAGTTTTCTAATGTTTTATTTTCGTATAAATGCATAACGTTTGTCGCACAATTCTTGGAAAAAGGTTTAAATATTGGCGGAGTAGCATGCATGTGTATGTACTAGTAATTTCTATTACTCTTTTCCTACCGCTAGCTCAAATTGTCCAGTTATTGCCCGTCCATAAAGAGTGCATTTTTTCTTTTTTATTTGTCCGTTCATAAATAATACTCTCTCTGTCTCGTTATTTTTGTCTTATTATTTTTTTTGGGGTTGTCCTATTATTATTGTCTTATTTCTTTTTTTGGAAATAATTAGTAGATAATTAATTTGTTAAACTATCAACTTTACACTTTTCATCATATACTTTTTCACCTCATTTTCTGTGTCATTCACTATTCTCCTTCTCTCTCTACTCACTTTGTTCCACTTTATTTCATATCTACCAACTTTATTTTACTTTATCACTTTATTTCACTATTCACTCCATCTCTACCCACTTTATTTTACTTTAAAAACTCTACTAAATATATTTTCTATTCTTAATTATTTTCTTCTTAAATCTCGTGCCCAAAAGAAACAAGACAAGTCTGGTAGGACGGAGGGAGTATTTCCTTTGTTCACAATAAATGTGATTCGGAGGAAGTGAAAAAGTTTAAAAGAAAAAAAGAGAGTAGGTGAGAGTGGAGAAGATAATTGTGTTAATTTTAGTGGAATGAAAAAGTGAGTGAGAGTGAGGAAGGTAAAATAGTTTCATTTATGAAAATGTCACACTTATTGTGAACGGCCCAGAAAAAAAAATAAAGTTACACTTATCGTGGACGGAAAGGAGTATATATTTCCATTTATAAACACTATCTCACCACTCTTCGCCTACTTATATGCTCAATTAATCATAATATGGAATCTTACTCTAGTTACAACTAACATTTAAACCTTGTGTCATGTCTTTTTAGACATTTTTATCATGAATGGAAGGAGTATTTATAGTATTCTTATTATTTACTTTCTCTGACCCATTTCATTATATCTATTAAAAATTAATTTGGATATCTCATTTCATTATATATACCAATTTCCTAAAATGGAATACAATAAAAATAAATAATTCAGTATAATTCATAAATTACACCATATATACCACCTAGAGTAGCTACTCCCAACTAATTGATTTAATAGAAATACTCTCAAGAAGCTAATTATCTTTCTAATTTTATTTAACCCACTCATTTTCTTTAACATTCGTGCTTGACATAACTCAATATAATGAGATGAAACACAATGAATATAAATTTTAAGAATAATTTAGTAATTTAATACATAAGTTTTTATTTATTTTGATATTAAAATAATCTAATTAATTAAATTTCCTTAATGCTGAAAAAATAAGCGCGCGCGCATATATATATATATATATATATATATATAGGGATGAGTTAGTATCAAAATATTTCTTAGTGTGAGAACGTGAGAATCATACTTAATTTTATTTGTAGTTATGCTTAAATTTATATATTGTGGTGTTTAATATGATTCATGTTTTTTATATAAACATTAATGGTTATAAAAAACACACTTGAATCTATATATATTCATGCTTCAAATAATCACAATCATAAATTATACAAAGGTAATGTTTATATACAAAAATATAAAATTTAGTAAGCATGACTACAAATTAATTTAAGCACGTTCTCACACTAGGGTTAATTTTCATACAAACTATATATATATATATATATATATATATAAGAGAGAGAGAGAGAGAGAGAGAGAGAGAGAGAGAGAGAGAGAGAGAGAGAGAGAGAGAGAGAGAGAGAGAGAGAAGAAATGCACTCATATATCATTAGCTGAAATATAATCTCAAAAAAGGTCACTAGTTCAAATTTTATCAATTTTTTTTCATATGTTTACTTTTTGGACATTTATACCCTTATGTTTTATAACTTTTTCCATCCTAATACACTCTCTCTCCTACTTTTTCACTTTTATTTTTCTCTTTTTTTTCTCTCTCTTCTTCCCTCACCTCACGTATTTCTCTCTCTCGTTTTTTTTCTGTGTTTTCTTCTTGCTCACGTTAATCCTTCCTCCCTCAGCTTATCTCTCCATCGTTTTTCTCCATCGTCATCGTTGCCGTCGCCGCTGCTTCGTCGTCGTCGCGCCGTCGCCGCTGCTTCATCGTCGTCGCGCCGTCGTCTCTGTTGTTTCCATAGTTTGGAGCTTTTTCCTCCGTCATCATCGTCGTCTTCTTCGTCGTCGCCGTGGCTTCTGCTTTTGCGATCGCGAAGTGGCTTCATTGTCGTCGTCTATATGCTTTTGCTATGATTTTGCAACAATTTGATTGTGATTTGTGGAGAATTTTTTGTATTTGATTTTTTTTTATTCTGCAAATTTATTTGCGATTTTGTTGTGTTTTATGCTTTAATTTTTGTTTAGAAAGTATTATGGTGATTCAATTATAATTTTTCGGTAATTTTTGATTGTGGCTTCAAAGCTATGAAGGTAAATTTTCGGTGACTGAATTCCGGTTCTGAGTTGGTACGTGTTCACAATAGCGTACTGGTGCGTACCAAGTTTACATGATACGCGGTACGTATTGATAAATACGTACCGCATACCTTATTTTATTGGTACGTAATACATATTTACCAATACGTACCAAGTGTACTTGGTATGCAATACGGTTTTTTGAATGTGTACCAAGTTTGCTTGGTATGCAGTACGCATTTATTAATGCGTACCAAGTTTACTCGGTGAAGGTAAGGCCATCTTCTTTAGTGGTTGCGCATGGAGGAGACTGGAAAGAGAACATTTATGAGGGTGGTAGGGAAGAATATATTCCTATACCAACTAGTGATATACGCTTTGAATCTTTATTAGCAAAACTTGAAGTTTGAATGAAGAAGGACAAGAGTATGTATATGTTTGATATAGATGGTTTAGTGCAGTCTCCTATTGGTGAAACTATGAGAATGAAGATTACAGATGATTTCGAGTTGTCTTATTTGAAGGATGTGTTGGAGTTTTCTACTGTATATGTGACTGGATCTCCCACGATTGATGAATCTCATAATAGGAGGAGTCCTTTAATTGATTGTGGTGTGCAGAATGAAGACCAGAACAATTTTGATGTTGCTTGTGATGAGTTGGGTTTTGATGGCATTGGTGAGAATGATGACCATGATGTTGGTAATAGCAATGTGGATGGTAATAGCGATGTGGGTAATGAAAGTAGTGTAGGACAGCGTTTGTAGGTTATTCCCGGTGCAACCCAGCAAACATCTCTTCCGCAAGATGAAGTAGTGGCACCGGTTGTGCGTGTGGATGAGCTTGTTCAGGGTGACACTTTTGTCGGAAAGAAGAAAATGAAGTCAGCTCTTGGTTTATATCATATTAAAAAGCATATCGAGTGTAAAACGATTCGATCACACAAGGTGTACTACCATGTGAGATGCCAACTGGTAGAATGATGTGAGTTTGCGATGCGAGCAAGTGCAACATCTATTTTGTGGCGTACCAATCTCTTCACTCGTCACTCTTGTGTGGATGATTTGAGATATCACCCTGATCGTAAGGTTTCATCTAGAGTTGTTGCTGCACACCTTGGCCCTAATTTTGGGAAAGATGGTTCGTGTTTTAGGCCAAAAGATATTCAATCACAGATATGAAGGGAATTTGGTGTGAATGTAAAATATTCTACTGCTTTGGCTGGTAAGCACCATGCTCTGGAACTCTCATTTGGCGATGCAGATAATTCATTTCAGGTTTCTCTTTTGTTTTCTATATTAGTGTCGCGTAATTATTTTTAGAAATTTTGGTACGATTTTGAAATTTCGTACCAGGTTTGCCGCTGTATTTCCGGTACACCTGGTACGATTTTACAAAATTGTACTCAGTGTACCGATAATACAGCGGATAACCTGGTACAAAATTAATATTGCGTACCTAGTGTACAATGCTTAATATAGTATGTTGTTACGTATTTCTAAAAACGTACCAAGTTTTACCAATTATCTTGGTACAATCGGTACGTTTTTGTAAACGCGTACCTAGTTTGTAACTATATTACTGGTACATTCGGTATGCTTTTTCAAAAGCGTACCATGTTTTCCGAGTGTACTTTCATTGATTTTTTGTATTAATTGAGATAAATTTTTTCAGATAATTCCCAAGTTCTTATACATGTTGGAGCAGATGAATTCCGGTTCAATTGTGGATCTTCAAACATGTCCAGACGGTTTGTTTCAATATTGTTACTTTGCTCTCTCTGCGTGCATAAGGCTTTTCGTGCCTGTCGGTCTGTGATTGTCATTGACGGCACACACTTGAAAGGGAAATACAAGGGCATTTTGTTTGTCGCAGCTACGAAGGATGCTAATGAACAGATTGTTCCATTAACATTTGGCATTGGAGATGTGGAGGATACTTTATCTTGATTGTGGTTTTTGGAGCATGTCCATCGGACGTTTGGTTGCCCCCCGAATTTTATGATAGTTTTTTATCAGCATCTGAGCATCAAGAATGCTATTGATCGAGTTTATCCTGGCATACCTCATGATCTTTGTACGTTTCATATACAGGGTAACCTGAAGACTTGGGGTACCGTTGTGACTGATCTATTCCATCTTGCTGCCAATGCTTACAAAGTAGAGAATTATGAGGAGAACATGAACAATTTGAAGGAGGCCTCTCGTGGTGGCTATAAAAAGCTTATGAGTGTTGGTCCGAGAGATGGTCTGTTGCACTATGTCTCGTACGGAAGTTTGGTTTTGGTACATCCAACGTTGTAGAGAATATGAATTCAAGACTTCGGTGGGCTAGAAAACTTCCGACATGTTCTCTTCTAGAATACTATTGTAATCTTGTCCAATCTTGGTTCTTCCAGTGGCGCACAAAATCTGAATCTAGAAATAAAGTATTATCGGTATACGCAACAAGGGAATTAGGTATAGTTGTCAAGGCGGGGTGCGTGATGAGAGTTGAACCGATATCTGATACGAAGTTTAATGTTATTTTTGGAGTAAAGAGCAATGTTGTTGATGTTGCTTCCCGGAAGTGTTCATGTCGGGCATGGGATCTGGACTTAATACCTTGCTCTCACGTTACTGCAGCAATCGGGTGAAGTTGAAGTTTTATGTGTTGGTATTAATTGCATATTCGTACCTATTTTGCCAAAAAATTTTAGTACACGTGGTACGTAATTGTAAATGCGTACCAAGTGTACCGCATGAAACTTGGTACGCAGGTACGCTTTGATCAATGCGTACCTGGTTAGGAAATTCCGATGTGGTACACTTGATACGTAGTTTGCTTATATGAACTTGGTATGCCGGTACGCATTATCCAATGCATACCAAGTTTTCAAGTTTTGATGCGGAACGCCTGGTACGCAGTTATAATTATGTACCATGTTTTCCTTCGATGAAGTTTTAATTTTTTACAAATTTTTAGGTTTAAGAAGGAATCCCCACTGTCATATGTTCATGAATATTATTCTACTGCCACGTGGCATGAAATTTATGCTGATGATGTGATGTCTATTCCGGATAAAGATTCGTGGTGTGTGCCGCCACATGTTGCTTCAAGGATTGTTCTTACACCTAAGGAATTTAAGTAAGTTGGACGACCGCGTACAAAGAGGTTTCCAACTGGATCTCATACCAAACGCAGTCGAGGGTGTTTGTGGTGTCATGAGAAAGGTCATTATATGAGTACATGCCCTCTAAGACGCCGCTTGAATTAATCCGGAAAAAAGAAGGTAGTAGCAACCAACCAAGCATCAAAACGAGAATCCGCAAAACGAAGAAATGTGGTATTTGTGGTGTTGCGGGTCATACTCGCCAAGCATGTCAAGATCCACATATATTTGGTTGATAATTGGAGATTTATTGAATTCTATTAAATGTGTATTGTTTTTCATGGTTTTTGTTTGAAGTTTTTGACGTTTTAATTAATATTGTGTCAAATATTATTGTAAATATTGGTACGCTTTTACATGTATTGTAACACATATGTAAGTAAATCTTGGTACGTTTTGTTTAATTGCTTACCTTGCGTACTAGAAAAATAGTTATGAACTTGACTAAAAACGTACCGACGTACCAAGTTCGGATGCGGTACACCTGGTACGCATTTACAATTGTGTACCAAGTTTGCTTATCAGAACTTGGTACGCCGATACGCATTTTCTCAATGCGTACCAAGTGTTCAAGTAAATCAAGGTACGTTTTGTTTAATTGCTTACCTTGCGTACTAGTAAAACTGTAACGAATTTATATTTGCGTACCGTGCGTACCATAATACCAATAAAGATAAAAAATATACATATTATCAGTAGCATATGCTAATATTTATCCAAAATACACATTCAAAATATACTAATGTTTATGAATTCACAAAATACTATCCATCATGCACAAAATATTAACAACAATTCACTATTCATTCATTGCCTTCATGGAAATCCATGAGGACTTCCGGTGTCACTTCCTCTATGTTATGGGCATAAATGGTCCTTGCTATGTGATCTCTGTACTCCACACGTTCTTCAGGCTCTTGCAAACATCTTCGCATTGGCATTGAATTTTTTGAGATGAGTTGCTCCACATACTTGAGCGCATAGATGCCACAATCATATCCATTATCTTGCTGGAATTTGTTAATGTTTTGGCCCTTTTTTGGAGGAAAGCATAATTCCCACTGGCCGAATTATGGATCTTTTATGCCATTCTCTCTGTAATATCCAATAGCCTTCAAAATTTGTGGCATCGTTCTTGTTATTGGCAGAAAATTATCTCGTCGATTATCGAAGTGGTGGTCTTTGAATGTATGCTCTTTCGAGTCATAGAGAGTGATTTTCTGCTTTTTGAGATCTGCCAACACGGTACCCCAGTGATCATTGTAGAAGCATAATGCAACAACCTAAAAACAAAATAAAACATGGTACGTTATTGTAAATGTGTACCAGAAATCCAAGAAAACATGGTACGTTATTGTAAATACGTACTGTCAAACCAGGTACACTCGGTACGTATTTGTAATATCGTACCTTATTTACCATACATGTATTTGGTAAAACTAGTACGATTTTAACAATGCATACCGAGTGTACTAAGACTTATTGTTACGTATTAATAATATCGTACCTTGTCGCAGTCAACCTAAGCCCTTACGTTCTTCCCCCAAGCTGGCTGAGCTCATTCGGCAAACAAAATCAACCTATTCATTTCATCTTTTGGGAAGACCTCTTGAACATTCAGGTTGAATGTCTTGTTTATGGGTCGAAAGGATTGGCTCTCTTAGGTTGGTTGACCGAGTCGAACACATTCTCCATCGTATCCTACAAATAAGTGTAAGAAAAAAAAAATATATATATATATATATATATATATGTGTGTGTGTGTGTGTGTGTGTGTGTGTGTGTGTGTGTGTGTGTGTGTGTTATCTGTGTAGAAGTATGACTGTGAACAATTAAAATCAGTCTAAATGGTTGAATTTACTATAAAGTAGTAAGACGTCACGGCAATCTTCGGAGCAACTTCTCCCAATCCGGCCATTGTAGGATTTGCCACGAGAACAGCAAGGTAAGCCTCAATGTGTTCTATGTCGAGTTGTCCTGTTGGATTCATGATAGACTAGAAAAAAGTCTTGTCCACTCCACAAAAGGCTCCTACATTCCTCATGTTTTCAATGAATAGATTAATTAAATTTGGTACGCATTGACAAAAGCGTTACCAATTAAAAATAGTACACCTGGTACGTATTGAGAAAATCGTACCGAGTTTACCAATTACAAAATGGTACACCTGGTACGTTTTTACAAAATCGTACTGAGTTTACCCGTACAACATGGTACACCTGGTACGCATTGATAAAATCGTACCGATTTTACCAATTTTACACTGGTACATCTAGTACACATTTACAAAATCGTACTCAATTTACCAATTGCAGAATGGTACATCTGGTACGTAATTTAGCAAATCGTATTGAGTTTACCGAGTTTGAAGATGAAAAGTTTAACTTACAGTGGAGCTTCCTCTGAGTTCAACCAATGCTCAAATCTGTGATGGCCTGGTCGCACATCTTTCGGTAGAAATGGACTGCGTAGAGGTGGAGCTGAGAATCTTCTTCGGATTGGCCTTGGATTCAAGATGCGTACTGAGATTTGTGGAGTTGCTTATTGTTGTGCTTGTGGAGCTTGTGGGAGAGCTGACCCTTGTGGCGCTTGATCTTGTGGTTGTGTACCTTGTGGAGTTTGTGGAGTTTGTGGAGGTGGACCTTGTGGAGCTTCAAATTGTGGACCAGCTGAAGCTGCATTTGGTTGAAGAATTTTCTGTTGTGGTGTCGTAAATTGATCAGCTTCCAAGAAGGTGTCCCACAATTTGTTGATTTGGGTGTCCGTAAATTGGTCGCCTGCCTGTTCAGGGGCCTGCTTGAGAAAAGAGAAATATTGGTACGTTTTTCTGAATTTCATACTAGATTTGTATTGCAAACTCGGTACACTCGGTACATTTTGAACAAACGCTTGTTGGTAAGTATGGTACGTTTTTATGAAAAATGTACCATGCGTATGTGTGGAAACAGGTACGATTTTATATATCATACCATGCGTACCCAATTACAATATAGATCAATTGATGAAAAATAATGCATCCAATGTATTACGAATTCAGTTACAACATCAAATAAACAGGAATATAAATGTAAATTGTTCACAACATGAAAAATAAAATATCAAATTGTTTATGTTATCCCACCATCTAATTATTCAAATATTGCTATGCATCAACTTAAGATGCATCTGTACCTTATCATCATCTTCTGCTCCGTTGTCCTCTCGCCTGCTTGCTCTACTGGTGCTCCTCCCTCTTTCTCCATGCCTGTCTTGTCGCTTTCCCCGGTTTCTGCCTCTTGTTCCTTTTTCTCCGCGTTTTCCCTCTCGCCATCCACGTCCATGGGGATGCTGCCGGAGTTGGCTTTGATGTCATTGTGAGGAGAGGCTGGAGATGTATAATGTACACTCGTGTATCCCTTCTTCTTGGAGCTGGTTAACAACATAGCTCCCAACATCCTTCACGAGGTACTGCCTTTCATCCTTTAGCCATGATATCAGCAGATTTGCTGCTGCCTCAACTATCTCTCTCACAAGAACCGCTCTCTCCGACCCTTGCATTAAGGTGGCAAGGACAGATGAAGTAGTATCCGCGGCAGGAGGAGCGGTGGAGGTGGATGTAGTGTTGGTATGCAGAGGAGGAGGAGGAGAAAGAGTGTCTTCATCATCTTCATTGGCATCAGACTGTTCATCATCCTCACCATCGTCAGCTATTTCTCTTTTTCTCTTTTTTTGGCGTCGTTTGGAATATACTTAAATGCAAACTTGCCAAAATCTGAGATAGCCAGTATGGTGTTTTTTTCTCAGCATTGGAGGACTTCAGCTCCTGTCGAAGATTCTGATAAGGATACAATATGGTTATACAAACTGCCGGTAAACTTGGTACACTTGGTACACAATGACAATTGCGTACTGAGTTTACCAATTTATTTAAGTAATCTCAGTACGAAATGCCTATTGCGTACAGAGTGTACCTAATAAACTGCTCGTTTAACTTGATACATTTGGTATGCATTTATAATTACGTACCAAGTTTACCAATATATCTATGCACACTTGGTACGCATTTGTGAGTGCGTACCAAATGTAGCTCTTTGATATTGGTAAAAGTGGTACGTATTTGTGAATGCGTACCAAGTTTTACAAAAAGCAAACTGTGATGTTTATAAAATTAGATTAGAACTAAGAAGAAATCTTACCAATTTTATCTTTTCCTTTGGGGGGATTTCTGTGTCTCTAAGAAATCTGTACCTCAACATCCGAAGCAGTTTCTTCTCAGTGGACCTCAATGCCACATTTTTTCCAATCACCGGCACAGCCTCAAATATCCAATCCTGTTTAATAAATAAACTTTGTTAGTATGTAATCATATACAAGATACAATAGGTTTACTTGGTAAACTTGGTACGTTTTTGTAAATGCGTACCAAATTTACCAGTATTAAACTTTTACGTTTGGTACGTAATTATAAAATTGTACCAAGTTTTCCAATAGCTTACACTTATATTTGGAAAACTTGGTACAATTTCCTAATTGCGTACCGAGTTTACCAGTATGAAACCGTTAATTTTGGTACGTAATTATAAAATCGTACTAAGATTTCCAATGCCTTATACTTGTATTTGGAAAATTTGGTACGATTTCCTAATTGCGTACCGAGTTTACCAGTATGAAACTGTTAATTTTGGTAAGTATTTATAAAATCGTACCAAGATTTTCAATGCGTACCAATTTTACCATTCATGAACTTACCAACAAAGCGAAACTGCAATCTCGAATGTGGTAAGTGATGCCGGATTTTTTTAATCTTCTGTGTCGATTATTTTAAATGAATTGACAACCATCTGAAACGAAAAACTGCCCCAGGAGAATTTTTTCCAAGCTTCCTCATCCTCAACCAACACCCATAGTCAATCCAGAATTTTTTTCCTGGCATTCTCATAGCCCAGGACGTACGACGCCGCCAACAGAATTTTGGCCAACTTCAAGTAGTCGTCGGCGCTGAGCTTGATAACAGATTTCTTGCAAAAAAACTTCCGGTTCTTAAATGGTGTCCACACCTCTGCAGGGGTGACCATTTCGTTGCCGAAGAGTCAGGTGTACAGCGAGGATCGCGGTATAGTATGGTTGGCGTATGGGTTGAATTCTGCAGGACCAAATCTCAGCCCACTCACCAATGCAAATTCTGATCTGGAGAAGCGCAAGAGCTTCCCGTCAACCTTGAACCATACAGTTGTATCATCATACTCGGGGAAGGACTCCACCTGACGAAGCACCATCCAGTGTATGGCCTTCCCCGATCGCGTGTTGAGGTCCTCTATCCCCATAAAGTGTCCGAAGCAGGATTGCTTCAGCTTCTCCAAGGTTGAGTTGCCACTTGCAACGAGGCATCCTCGAATGTCTAAAATAAGTGACTCATAACCATGAGTCATCACCTTGCTTTTCAAGGTGGCAAGCTCCAGCCGCTTGTATGTACAGTTGTGCTGCAATAAGACAGAAAACAATTCAATAACAATATTCACTGTTTAGTCATAATCTACTTGGTAAAAGTGGTAAACTTTTACAAATACGTACTAAAATTCTTGGTACACTTGGTACGTTTTTACTAATGCGTACCTAATGTACTTGTCATGTAGGTATGCATTTGCAAATACGTACTTGAAAATAATGAATTACTGGTACACTCGGTACGTTTTTCACAATGCATACCAAGTGTACTAGTATAGTAGGTACGCTTTTGTAAATACGTACCTACATGACAATGAAATACTGGTACACTCGGTACGTTTTTCAAAATGCGTACCGAGTGTACTAGAAACACACTAGTTTTCCTGGTATGTATTTGCGAATGCTTACCAAATTATAACTTATATGCTTCGGAATTGGGTACGCATTTACAAAATCGTACTAATTTTAACCAGACAATGCCATATTCACATGAACCGAATGCAAAATATATCATGCATAAACAATCTCAGAAATTCAACAACAAGCTATGCTCAATTCCAGAAATTACATATCTGGAATTACCGGTATGTATTTCACAAAACATACCAGGTGTACCAGTACAATTTTCCCCCAAATTATAAATTGTACCTAATTTCCATTCTACTCAACAAACTAGGTACGCAATTGACATTCAAAACATAATAAATCCGCGAAATCGAAGAAATCAAGTGATAATCAAACATGCAATCACCATAACCTTCAGATCTGGATTTTGCAAATTAAAAAATGATAAAACTTACCGGAAAATTTGCAAAAATGTCTTCTTCATCCTCCTCTTCCTGCGGTGGCCGTGACTCTTCTTCTTCTTCTTACGACGGCGGCGACGACTGTGCTTCTTGCTCTTGGCGCGGTGGCAATGACTGTGCTGCTTCCTCTTGGCGCAGCGACGTCGAATGTTCTGCTTCCTCTTATCGCGGTGGTGTTGACGCTTCGGTATCATCGTGCGGCGGCGTTTGTTCGCGCGGTGGCGTTTGTTCGCGCGACTTCGGAGGAATTTCGGTTTGTTTAGACCTAGTTTTCGTCACGGCTTTGGTCGGCTGCGTCGCGGCTTTGCTCAGCTTGGTCGCTGCGGTTTTGCTCGTTGCCGCTGGGTTTAGGGTTTGTTCCGCCGCTGGTTCGGCGGTTTTCGATTTCTTCGTCTGCGGAGCCATCTAGTCGGGATGTAGGAGGTTGACGGCGGAGAGAGATGAAGGCAGAGAGAGGTGACGGCAGAGTGAGGTGGAGATATGGTAGAGAGATGATGAATCATTCGCAGAGAAAAATGGAGGAGAGAGAATGGCGGAAGAGAGAATGAGAGGGAAGAGAGAGAAAAAACAGTAATAAATATTTTTTAAATAATAACCGTACACACACCTCACTACCCTATAAGGATATTTCAGTCAAATAGGGTACAATTTTACCTAATTTTTGTCAAAAGTGAATTTTTGACAAAATTTGTTATTACGTTGTACCCTAATGTTATATTACCATTTGCCCCTCTCTCTCTCTCTCTCTCTCTCTCTCTCTCTTTCTCTCTCTATCTATCTATCTATCTATCTATCTATATATATATATATATAGATAGATAGAGAGTTCATATAAGAATGATTTCTATCCTAAGAAATGAGAATAAATCTCCATCACTCATCTTGTGCATCTCGCTATGAAGTGTGGTGCATCTAATGCATCTCGTTATGCATTGTTGTGCATGTAAAATATTTTTTCAGGTTTTTTTTTATCAATTTTTTTTAAGGTCTGATTTTTCCATAAAGCATGGTGCATTTCATTTCAACGTATGGTGCATCTACTTTCACATTGTGGTGCATCTCATTGTAATGTGTGGTGCATCTACCACATTGTGGGTTATGAGATGCGCCACTACGTGTATTGATATGCACGACACAATGTAATGAGATGCACCACTAGGTGTAATTAAATGCACTATGCTTTACGAAAAAATCAAACCCTAAACAACAACAAAAAAAAAATGTTGTACATGCACCACAATGTGTAACGAGATGCACCACAAAGTGTAACAAGATGCACCACACAGTGTAATGAAATGAACCATGTTTTATGAAAAAATTGGACAAAAGAGAAAAATGGCACGTGAGCTACACGGGTGGTCCAGATTCATTCCTATTTCTCACTTTAAGGGTCTTTTTCACTAGAATCACTCTCTCTCTCTCTCTCTCTCTCTCTCTCTCTCTCTCTATATATATATATATATATATATATATATATATATAATACAATACGTTAATGCACAAATTACACTAACTTAATGCACAAATTATTTAGTACATTTTTAATGCACAAATAACAGTAATTTAATGAATGAATTAATCTAGACCACAGATTAAAAAAAATCAACGGTCCACATTAATTCTTAGTTCCTACCTAAAGTCCAGTTCCTATATATAGGGATCCATTGTAGTGAAAAAGATCCTTATACTAAAAAATATGAATTAATCTCCACCGTAGATTTATAAGTGATGGACAGTCAAGATTTGACCCTGGTCAACCCGTTAACTTTTCAACTTTTTTTTTGGTAGGTCGTATGCAACACAACATGTATTCATATGCAGCATACTGTATAATGAGATGCACCATTAAATATATTGATATGCACCTGTTATTTAATTTTGTTATTTTTTTCCATTTTTTTTACGGTCAGGTAATATGCACCACAACATGTCTTTATATGCATTACAGTGTATAATGAGATTCACCACTAAGTGCATTAAGATGCACCGATTTTTTTTTTCGAAAATAGAAAAAATGAAAAAACACAAAAGAAAAACAAAAACCGAAAAAAAAAACCAAAATTAAAATCTTGTGCATCTCAATGCATTTAGTGGTGCATCTCCTTATACAGTATGATGCATATGAATACATGGTGTGGTGCATATGACCTGACCGTAAAAAAATAATCAAAAATAATAAAAATTCAAAGGAAAAAGGTCAACAGACTGATCCGCTTTGACTCGGGTTTGACCCGGTCAAATCTGACCATTCATTCCTTCTAATCTATGATAGAGATTAATACATAGGATAAGATGCATTCTTATTTTATTATATATATATATATATATAAATATATATATATATAAGAGATCATATATAAATTCATTTTGCCGTAAGAAATGATGCTCGATCTGAACCATTGATCTTTGTAGATCTACGGCTATGATTGAATGATGTCTTGTAATTGAACATGAAATGCATTATTGTAACAATGCATTGTAGTTATTCAAAAATGCATTATCATGACGATGCATTATAATAATACACAAGATCCATTGTTTTAATACACAAAATGCAGCATTTTTATTTTTTACGGGAAAAGTACTTTATATGTGAACCGACCCCTATATATATAAATTGAAAACTTTTACATCTGTGATCGACATGCATGCACATAATGTTTTAGCTAGTATACATGAATAAATGAATTTATTGAATCATTAATTAATATGAGTTCAGTTGTTTTATTAATCCCAAGTCTGTGGGAAAGAAGACATCTCAGAGCGGATAAATATATGATGTGAAGTCGGAATTTTCCAATTTGCAGCACATACATTGTGCCAATGGCTAGGATCAATCCTAGGCTTTTTAATTTCTTAATGAATTTTGAATTAATTTTATTTATGGAAAAATTAATTTATGTTTTCTTTTATTGACATTTCCAACCATGGTTGGACTCATCTTTCAAGGTATTTTGTCTTACCTCTATTTGTCCTCTTTTTTGACCAACAACTTTAAATATTGTATTTTATTAATTATGTTGTACTTTTTTCAATTTAATTGTTTTGACTTTGTTATTAATTTCATTAATTATAGATATTTTGTTTAATTCGCATTATTTTAATAAGTTAAATGTACTTTAATTTGAATTACTGAATTCGTTAATATCATTACAGTTATGCTGTTAAATATGGTTAATATACTTATGATTACTTCCATTAGCGTTTTTTTTTCTGTTTTGTAGGTTTGCTTTAGTGTTAATTACAGTTTATTATTTTATATTAAAAACATTCACTATATTTTCCCAACATTTCCTTAAATTAATACTCTCTCCTATTCATAGTGCAAATCTTTTTAAAGTTGTGTACACAGATTAAGAATGGATTAAGAAGGTGGAAAATTGCTAGAATGACATACATCTTGCAAAAGTTATAATAACTTAAAAAGACTGGCTTACATTTTGAATATGAGGGAGTACTAGATAAATAAATAATTTCTCAAAAATAATATTTTTTTACAATGCCAATTATAAGACTATCTTTTAAATTTTAACTCGATAAATTAATAAACTCTATAAGATAATTAATTTTTGGGTAATGATATTCGGCCACACTGTGGCCGATCACACAATCTAAAAATAGTAATATAGGTTTTGAAAATTGAAATATACCCTAATTGGGAAGCATAAACCCTAAGGGGAAAATGTGATTATTTCTATTTTTACAGTCAGTTTTCCTTTTTTTACGCGTGTAGCTGGCCACAATGTGGCCGACTATCATTACTCTTATTTTTTATGGTCCCAATTGTATTACTTTATAGTGATTTTATTGTATTTCTTCTTTAATCTATGTGTCCCAACGTTTCAATTATTTTATAATATACTGAATCATAATTATCAATCATTACTTATTAAAAAAAACATATTTCTTGAACATTATATGCAGAATTATAGTTTTATCAAACATAATAATTAGTTCTTGATTGAAAAACTGAAAATTAATTGCTAAAAATTATATATTGATCTTAGAGAAAACAAGTTCAACGCAAATTTTCGGCATGACATATCCACCTATAACTGTATTACAGTCTGATTTTAATGTATTGAAACGACTAGAATACGAGGGACAGTAAGGGTGAAACGACAAACATCCATCAAAGAACATGCTCGATTTCAAAGAATTATATATTGAAAGCGATAACAAGATGATTTCATGCTTTCAATAACATAAACTAAAAAGCAATAACAATGAATTATCATGCCGAATATTTATGGGTAATAAAACGAGCATTAATATTGTCAAGTAGAAATCACGTAAATATAGGGAAATAAGTTTTCGAGCATAGAGATCATTGTATCAAAAGCAAAGTAAGTCAAAAAGTAGTGTTACAGCGGAATCAAGTATCGAATATATATACACATCAATAAGGTCCCACAGCTACATGTATGAAGACAAGTAACCGGAAGCTTAAACCAAAAAGACTTGATCTTAAACAACGGCCGCCCAAGCACATTGCACACCTCCATTCGAGCTAACCTGCACATTTTAGAAATAACATGCAGGGCTGAGTAGTTCTCAATGGACACATGCCAAAAATAATTGAAAACTTGCTCGATAGAGTTATAAATTGAACTTGCCTGTTTTAATGCATCAAAAGTGTTAGATATTATTTGAAAAATAATTTAACTTGTGACAGCCGTTAAAAATATTTTGCCTTTCTTAAAATAATCCGCGCGGAAATAATATTTAAAAGTATGAATCAATCTACAGCTTATCTTCTTTTGGTGTGGAGAAGTAGGCCTTCTTCTCGAACACCGTAACCAGTCCAACCGAAGCAAGGCTCACAGTCACCTTATTTAATGCATGCATCATTCTGTATTTCACATGACCTTTTATCCCGTGCGTCCACAGGACTTATAATCACTTTAATACGTAGATGATTGCATACTAAAACATTCAAAACAATTAGGCAAGTCAATTAATTTAAAAAGCGCACGTAATATATATAATAAGCGCACACATCTTTTATTTTGGTTTAGAAAAGCCCACTGGCGACACTCGCTCGGTTATATACTTTTTTCTCGCTGATCACTTCTCGCTTCCACTCGTTCCATCAAAATAATATTTAATGAGGACTAGTTCGATAAACAACGAATATTTATCCCGTTTGTTCGGACTTCTACTTGACTCGGGCTCAAATCTCTCGATTATTTTATTTAACCGCTCGATTTCTATTTTCTACTCAAGCTCTAATCGATGGATGAAACTCTCGAATTTCCTAAGTTAAGAATATAATATAATTCCCAATACTTAGTGTTGCAGCAGAATCAATATCGAATATATATACACATCAATAAGGTCCTACAGCTACATGTATGAAGACATGTAACCGGAAGCTTAAACCAAAAAGACTCGATCTTAAACAGTGGCCGCCCAAGCGCACTGCACACCTCCATCCGAGCTAACATGCACATATTAGAAATAACATGCAGGGCTGAGTAATACTCGGTGGACACATGCCAAAAATAATTGAAACTGATGGTCCCGAAACGAGTTACTGGTTTATGGGGGGGGGAAATACACCAGTTAGGATTTAAAAATTTAAAAACTTAACCCTAAAAAAAAACACTTCAACTGAGTAAAAGGACTCAGTTGGAATCTCACAGCTGAGTAAGCAACCTCAGCTGGAAGAGTGAAGCTGTGCGGAATGTGGTGGAAATTAAACTCGTTAAAATAACTCACGCTTTTAAGCTCGGTTGGTCAAGACCCAAAACAGCTCGGTTGGTCAAGAAAACCAAAACAGCTCGGTTGAAAATGTGCAAATGAGGTTTGTATGCTGGTTAGTCAGACAGATAATAATGCAATAAGCAACTGAATAAAAATGCACACAGATACACGGAATTTAACGTGGTTCAGAGATAACCCTCCTACGTCCACGGGGAGATGTGAATCCTCACACCTCAGTCCAAGTTCTTCTGGACAGATCCACACAGCTTACCCGGGCTGTGCAACCGTTGCAATAAGTTTACGGGTACTTATCAACCTTCACAGTTAAGTTTGCGGGTACTTAACAACCTATGTCAAGTTTGCGGGTACTTGACGACCTAGCTACTCAATTACAGGAAGAGTAAGGTCCTAGCAAACACTTTTTAGGGTGTGGGTGGGTTTTCCAACTACAGCTCGATCACGAATGAGAGCTGGATCTAAGGCTTGAACGAATAAACACTCAAACTAAGATCTAAGACAGATTTTCACTCTATGAACCCTCAGCTACTAATGTTCTATCACTCTTGAACTCTCAGCTGCTGATGCTCTTAGAGTATGATTTTTGCAGATTTTTCTTTCGCTTGATTCTCTTGTGATTGCACTTCTCTGTCTCGCATATATGTTGTGTGTCTCGAATGAGAGAATGCCCTATTTATAGGCGGAGAGAATCAACTAGCCGTTGGAGGAGCTGTTGATCTCTGTTCGATGAAAGCGATGGCTTGTCTCTTATCTCTGTAGACTTTCCCAATATGGCATCTGTGCTCTTCTGCTTTTCGTCTGAGACAGCCTTGTGTTGGGCCAGATGGGGTAATGACTGAACGGTCAAACCCTCATGTGACTTCCTTTTGAAATTCAAATCTTAACCTTTCTGACAGTCAACCTCGGATAGTCGGTTGAAAATCTTGATCTTCATCTGAGTGGTCTTCAGCTGATGTTCCGAGCTGTTGAACTCTCAGCTGACTTTGAACTTGAAGCAGTTGGACTTAGCTCGGTTGAATTCTACAACTGAGGTTCTGAAACTGAACACTCAGTTGTCTTCCTTGTATTTACTCAGTTGAGTTTGAACCCTCAGATGACTTCCTTTTCATCTGATGTTCTCTACCTCTCTTACTGCTTCTCATCTGAAGAACCCTCAGTTGGTTTCCTTCACAACTGATGTTCTGAAGACTTCCCCCTCTCTGCATCGGAACAACGAGCTCTTAGTTGTATTTTATGACAACTGATGTTCTGTCTGATTGATGCCTTGTTGCCATCTTCAGCTAGAGACCTGTAAAGATAAAATCTTAACTTTGCTCAAACAGCGAGCCTAAATTCTAACCTTAGGTTCTGGCAACATCTACTCGGTTGGGGTCAGTCGGTTTTGGAATTCATCAAAACTTATACTAATAAATTTCCCAACAGAAACCTTGCTCGATAGAGCTATAAATTGAATTTGCCTTTTTTGTTGCATCACAAGTGTTAATAGAGATATTATTTGAAAACATTTTGCCTTTCTTAAAATAATCTGCGCGGAAATAATATTTATAAGTATGAATCAATCTACAGCTTATCTTCTTTTGGTGTGAGAAGTATGGCTCATTCTCGAACACCGTGAGCGGCCCAACCGAAGCAAGCCTCACAGTCACCTTATTTAATGCATTCATCGTCCCGTATTTCACTGGACTTTTTATCCCGTGCGTCCACAGGACTTATAATCACATCAACACGTAGATGATTGCATACCAAAACATTCAAAACAATTAGGCAAGTCAATTAATTTAAAAAGCGCACGAAATATAAATAATAAGCGCACATATCATTTGTTTTGGTTTAGAAAAGCTCACCTGACTGGCAACACTCGCTCGGTTATACTCTTTTTCCTCGCTGATCACTTCTCACTTCCACTCGTTCCTTCAAAATAATATTTTATGAGGACTAGTTCGGAAAACAACGAATACTTATCCCGTTTGTTCGGACTTCTACTTGAGTCGGGCTCAAATCTCTCGATTATTCTATTTAACCGCTCGATTCCTATTTTCTACTCAAGCTCTAATCGACGGATGAAACTCTTGAATTTCCTAAGTTAAGAATATAATCTAATTTCCAATACTTATTGGAAATCAATAACTTATCACTTAGTGAAAATCGATTTCTCAATTTCCTTAGCCGATTTACTTATAAAAATTCTTGAGATTTATTCTCGATTATTCACACAACGTTTTTCATTAACATCAACTACACATACATACTTGTATAAATAATCAATATTTATATACTATTATTATTTTGCTCGACCTCTTAACTCGGACTTTAGATTCTCGTTTTCTTATGTAATTAACTTTATTTCACTTAGAAAAATTCAAGGAATCTAATTATAAATTTTATTTTAAATTTCGACACTTTATACAAATTTCATCGAGTTGACGCTCGACACGTTTTTCAAGATATATATATATATATAAAAATTTACTCGGAATATTCTCAAATTTTTATATCTTACTAAAAATAGTCTTAATTGAACAATTTCTCATTCGATTATATTTTTGGACTCGAAAATCGAGAAAATACTATTTATACTTATTATTTTTCGTCATTACTCTATTATATTATTAAGGACTCGTTTTTGCTCGATTTAACTTCTAACATACTTCAATTAATTATTTAAACTCTTTTAACTCTTTAATTTGCTTAATTTTACTTAATTTCTCGTTAGTCAACCTTTTGTTACGTTTTGTTGACTTTTTCATAACTTAGTCATACGAATTCCAAATTGAGTGATTCAAGTGGCTATCGTACTTGTTTTGATCCCAATTTCATGTTGGTAACATCATTTACACATTTTACTTAGCCAAAATTTATCAATTTTCCATTTTAATTTTCTGCACTACTTTATTTTCTTTATACTTAGTCTTTTTCAATTGCTAGTATACTTAAAATTACTCCAATTGAACTCTTATAACATCAATTTATCCAATTCCTCTAAAAATCAAAAGTTCCTATTTCTTGTTCTTGAGACTTTCGAATTTATATAAATTCTTGCTCAATTTTATTAATTCAAAGTCTTATTATGCTTATAAAAATTCCAATTGCATAATTCCTTCATCGATTTCATCTTTTAGCCATAGAAATGAAAAATCACTATTCAACCCTAATTTCTATCGATTAATTTAGGGTTTTCTTCATAGATTTTATTTCTTTCAATTGGATACACAATCACATCCTAATAAATCCTAATCTCATTATTTTAGGATCAATTCATCTTATTGACTTCAAGAACACTTAGAATTTTATTTCCTTATACTTATAAGGTTCGATTATTTTGGGGTTTTTCTCCTTAATCAATCAATTCTTGATTTTAATTTCTTATCTTGATCTAATTAATTTGAATTTCATTATTCTTAGCTTAATACATCCATTTAGACTTAAGGAATTTAAAAACACAATTTCTTGTGCTTGGTATAGTTCGAATTTTTCAATTTCTTATGCTAGGGATTATTTCTTCAACTCCTTCATAACTTAGGCTTATTTTACTTCCAATTTAATTTTTATAAACCCAATTAAATCATATAACTATAGGAATAAAAAATCCCAATTTATTTCCTTATACTCTTGAATTCTTACAAGCATCATACATATGAGTTTATTTCTTTTGATTGATGGCAATTTCACTCTTAGTAGATCATTAATTCCAGTTCTAATCCATCAATTGATTAATCATAACACAAGAATTATAATTTCTATCTTTGGGGCAACAAATTCGGTATTAGGGACATATATAGCAAATAAATTCTTAACTTCAATTAATTCATGATTTCATACTCTAGTATACTTGAATTATGGATTTCCCTCTTCAATTTAAACATATAAGTGTTATATTTCAATTTCACTATTCATCATCTTCCGCAAGTGAATTTCTCCATTAACATGCTTATTTCTTCAATTAAATCATCAAGTCATGCTCAAATAATATCATTTATATCAATAAGATCATAAGAACAACTAAAACATGCAAACCCTAAATTTTTCTTCATTTTCGGTTTCTATATGATTTTCCTTTCATGAATTTATCTTCTTTATTTTACCATGCTACCATCCTTAGAACATGCATCTAATCATATTATCATGATAGAAATAAAAAAGCATGAACTCCTACTACCTATTACTACCCTACGTTTCACACATATAAACACGCATAGCTTGTATTCTTCTCCTTTCTTTCCTAGTACATGAAATAATATACTTCATCAACGTTTTATGCATGGAAATTCAAGAATATATCTATCTATTTCTCAAGCTAGAATTCGATCATGAAAGAAAGAAAAGAATGGGATTCTTACTACTCCTCTTAATCGATCAACAACTTCTCTTCATTCCATGTAACTCTAGCTCCTTCCTTATGCTTGAATAGATGGGAAATGATGGCCAAGAGCTGCTGGTACTTTTCGGCAGTTTGAAGGAGATGGAAAGAAGAGAAATGTGTTGGGGAGTAAGAGAAAGATGGTAGAGTGAGAGAGAAAGTCGATGGAGAGAGAGAGATGGAATGAGAGTAGTATGCTTGTGATGGTGAGAGTGGGGAGACTTTGAGAGGTGTTGTGCATGAGTTGAGGGAGTGTCGTGTGATAGAGGAAATATAGGAGGTGAGGGAGAGTGATCTTCACTTCATGAAATGAGAATGGGGAAAGTAGAGAGAGTAGGATTTGAGAGTATACTTGAGAGTAGGAAATGAAAATTGAGTGTAATTTATGTGTGTGTGTGTGTGTGCCGACATGGGAAAGAGAGACGAGAGAGGGAGTTCTAGATATATATTTAGGTAGATTTTTTATCGGGTAAAAATTTCCGAAAGAAAAAATTTTACGGTACAAAACATCCCTTTTAAAAATATCTATTTCTCTCGACTTAAAAATCCATCTTCGGCACTTTTTCGACATCCAAATCCACTCTACTTCGCACCAATATTCACGAATAAATTTATAGATTCGGAAAACCTAAGTTTCGAATCATAATTCCAAAAAAACGAGGAAAACTGGAAGTTTAAGTATTCATGTTCGTCCTCTCGACTAATATGGCTTATAACTTAAATTGTAGACATCGAATTTCACTCTAAATTTCACCATTAGTCATAAAATAATTTCTAGATTCAAAAGAACCCAACTTTTAGGTATGAATTCCAAATAACGAAGAATGTCGTAAAAGTTATTATTCATTTAAGTATACTTTCAAAATAAAATTCAAACTCAACTCAAACAATCTCGAAAAATTCTCTAAATCGCTTCAATAGTCTTAAAATAAATTATAGAGTATAATGACACTAATTAGACTAAATTCGGAGCTCGTCGACCGAGGTTGACTTTTTGGTCAAAGTTACTATTAATCAGGAAGTCAACTGTCTCGAAAATTTCTGAAATTCAAACTCATGCTAAAACTCACATTTTAAACTTATATAACTCATCACATCTTCGTTTGGAGTTGTCGAAATGAGAAAATTACGATTTTACCCTTAAGGGTATTTTGGTAATTTCACGAGAACATTTATTCTCGGAAATTTTTATCACACACATTCACATATAATCACTTATAAGCACACATTAAAAGTACTCAAGCATGCATAATCATATTTAAGACGATTAATCTACGATTAGAAAAATCGGATTATTACATTCTTTGCCCCTTACAGAAATTTCGTCCCGAAATTTACTAACCTTTAGAAAATAGCTCGGGATATTTTTCTCTCATCTTACCTTTAAGTTCCCATGTCACTTCATCTAAACCATGATGTCTCCATTTGATCTTGACTAACGGAATCGATTTCGTTCGGAGTTGTTGAACCTTACGGTCCAAAATTTCTTCGGGTTTTTCTTCGTAACTCAAATCTGGTTTGATAGCTACGTCTTCCTTACGAATTACGTGTTTTGGGTTGTAAACGTATTTTCGTAATTGGGACACATGGAAAACGTTATGCGAATTACCAAAACTAAGGGCAAAGCTAACTTATAAGAAACGGTACCAACTCTTTCTAAAATTTCGTACGGTCCGATAAATCGAGGTTTAAGCTTACCCTTCACTGCGAAACGGTGAACTTCTTTCGAAGGGGTCACCTTCAGAAAAACTTTGTCTCCCTCGCGAATTCTAACTCGGTTCTTCGGTTATCGACATAAGACTTTTACTGACTCTGAGCTTCTTTGATTCTCTCTCGAATTTGACGTACAGACTCTATTATTTCCTCAATCACTTTCGGTCCTATGACCTTTCTCTCGCCTACTTCATCCTAATAAAGAGGAGACCTACATTTCTTGCCGTATAGGGCCTCGAAAGGCACCATTCCTATCATATTTTGGTAGTTGTTATTATAGGCAAACTCAACTAGGGGTAAGATTACCGTATAGGGCCTCGTAAGGCACCATTCCTATCGTATTTTGGTCGTTGTTATTATAGGCAAACTCAACTAGGGGTAAGATTCGCTCCCAATCATCTCCTTTGTCTAACACGACTGCTCATAACATATCTTCCAAAATTTGGATTGTCCGTTTTGACTGATTGTCCGTTTGCGGATGAAAAGCAGTACTAAATTGCAATTGCGTCCCTAACTCTTCTTGAAAACTTCTCCAAAAATGAGCCGTAAATTTAGAGTCTCGGTCCGATGCAATGGTACTAAGGACTCTATGCAGACGTACTATCTCATTCACGTATATCTGTGCCAACTTGTCGGCTCCATAGGTAATAGGGATAGGTATGAAATGAGCTGACTTTGTCAACCTATCCACGATTACCCATACGGCAGTATTTCCTCTTCTTGGTTCTCGGTAAACCAGTTACAAAATCCATCGTGATATCATCTCATTTCCATTCTGGGACTGGTAACGGCTGCAAAGGACCAAAAGGTCTCTGATGCAAGGATTTCACTTGTTGCCATGCTAGACATCTTTCTACGTACGTCACCACATCTTTCTTCATTCCTTCCCACCAAAATTGTTGTTTCAAGTCTTGGTACATCTTCGTGCTTCCGGGGTGTGCGGTATAAGGAGTACCATGAGCTTCAATCATGATTTCCTTTCTCAACTCTTCGTCATTTGGCATGCAGATTCTATTACGGTACAACAAAGCATTGTCTTTTGCCTCTTGAAAATCCTCAACTCCTTCTTTTCGTATCTTAAGCCTGAGATTCTCCAACTTTTTGTCTTTCCTTTGAGCGTTAATGATTCGAGATCTTAAATCTGGGACAATGGTAAAAGATACAATCACTTGCTCCATTGTCAAAGGAGGCTCAACGACTTCTATTCTCATCTTGCCGAATTCTTCTATCAGTTCGATTTCTTCTGAGAGTAGGAATCCTAATTCGGATCTTTTCTTCCTACTAAGGGCATCAGCTACAATGTTGGCTTTTCCGGGATGATAAGAAATTTTGCAATCGTAATCCTTCACTAATTCAAGCCATCTTCTTTGCCTCATATTCAATTCTTTTTGCTCGAAGAAATACTTTAAACTCTTGTGGTCTGAGAAGATCTCACACTTTGCTCCATAAAGATAATGTCTCCATATCTTTAGAGCGTGCACTACGGCTGCTAGTTCTAAATCATGCATCGGGTATTTTTGCTCGTGAGGTTTGAGCTGTCTCGAAGCGTAGGCGATGACTTTTCCTTCTGGCATTAGAACACATCCAAGTCCTTTCCATGATGCGTCAGTGTAGATGGTATAGTTCTTTCCTGATTTGCGAAGGGCTAAAATTGGTGCAGATGTCAATCTCTTCTTGAGCTCTTGTAAGCTCTCTTCGCAATCCGTCGTCCAATTAAACTTGGAATATTTCTTCAGTAGGCTCGTCAGTGGGTTTGCTATTTTAAAAAATCCTTCGATGAATCTTCGGTAGTAGTCGGTTAGACCTAAGAAACTACGAATCTCGTGGGTTGAGGTCAGTGACTTCCACCTTGCACTTTAGCCGAATCTACTTTGATTCCTTCAGACGAAACAATATGTCCAAGGAAATTCACTTCCTTTAGCCAAAATTCACACTTGTTGAATTTGGCATACAACTGTTCGGCTCTTAGCTTTTCCAATACGATTTTAAGATGCTGCTCATGCTCGGCTTCACTTTCCGAGTAAACCAGAATATCGTCGATAAACACAATCACGAATTTATCTAAATATTCATGGGAAATGTTGTTGGGAAATTTATTAAAGTTTTGATTGATTCCAAAACCAACTGACCCCAACCGAGTAGATGTGAGGAAGACAACTGAGCATTCATTAGATGAAGCATTGAAAAAGGGGGAAGTTACACTCAAGCGATAGAACATCAGTTGTAAGGAAAATAACTGAGCGTTCATCAGATGAGAAGTAGAAAGAGGGAAGAGAACATCAGATGAAAGAAAGTTATCTGAGCGTTCAACCCAACTGATCAGATACAAGGAAGACAACTGAGTGTTCAGTTTCAGAACATCAGTTGTAGGACCTCAAACCAAGAAGATCAACAACATGAAGTTGAAGTCAGCTGAGAGTTCAACTGTCAGCACTCAGATAGAACATCAGTTGAAGATCAAGTTAGTTGAAGATCGAAAATCCTAACCGACCACTCCTTGTTGGAAGTCTGATGTTAAGATTTGAATTTCAAATAAGGAAGTCACGTGAAGGTTTGACTCTCTGTCATTACCTCATTTGGCCCAACACAAGGTTGTCTCAGATAGAAAGCAGAAACATGCAGTTGCCAAATCCGGAAAGTCTGCAGAGATGAGAGACAAGCCATCGCTATCAAAGAACAAAGATCAATAGCTCTTCCAACGGCTAGTTGATTCTCTCCGCCTATAAATAGAGGCCTTCATTCACAGAGAAGAAGATAAGACACACACGAGACGAACAAGTGCGAGTAGAAATATTCAAGAAAAGAACAACTTCTTTCTGCATTCAAGCTTAACTAGTTATCCTCTTAGAACATCACTTGTTGAGAGTTCTAGAGTGTTAGAATTAGTTTTTGTGTCTTTAGATCCAACCTTGAGAACATCACTTTGTGAGAGTTCGTAGAGTGTTAGATCAAAGCTCACTTCGTGTTTGAGCTTTTAGTTGGAACCCATCTTTTTCACACTTCCTCACAAAAGGAGTGTTAGGACCCTACTCTTCCCGGAATTGAGTAGATAGGTTGTTTAGTACCCGAAAACTAAACTGTAAGGTTGATAAGTACCCGCAAACTTATCCTTAACGGTTGCAAAGCCCGCGTAAGCTTTGTGGTTTGTCCAGAAGAACTTGGACTGAGTTGTGTGGACTCACAACTCCCCGTGGACGTAGGAGTTCTCTCCGAACCACGTTAAATCTCCGTGTGTTGAGTTTATTTTGTTCAGTTATTCATTGCATATTCAACTGACCTTCTAACCTGCATACAAACTGCATCTGAGCTTTCTCAACTGTTTTGGTTCTTGACCAACCATGCATAAAAGCGTGAGTTAATTTATACGAGTCTATTTCCACCACATTCCGCACAATACTTCACTTCCAACCGAGTGCTTCTTACTCGGTTGTGAATCCAACTGAGTTTCATTACTCAGTTGTGTTTTATTTTAGGGGGTTATTTTAAAAAGTTGCATCTGGTGTATTTCCTCCCTCTCCATACACCAGAACTCGTATCGGGACCATCAAGTGGTATCAGAGCAGTGGTTCAAAAGACTGCTGACTCTGTTTCACAAGGTGTGAATTCGAGAAAGTTTCTTCAGCGGTCAACTGAACAGATCTATTTTTCACGCTAGTGCATATTTGCTTGCATATTTATTCTGTTGTTGTGTGCAGATGGATGTCAAGGATAAGATCGTGGTCATGTTCTCGGTAGTAAATTATACATCCTGGAGGACACGGATAAAGAAGATCTTACTGTCGAAGCATCATAGGATGCAACAAGTACTCTCATCCGGACCGATCATCATCAAAGAGAGAATCACTCGCACTCCTACAAATCCCAACGATGGGAATACAATTGTGGAGTTTGTGGAGAAGCAGCCGGAAGACTACACTCCAGAGGAAGCCAAGGTGAGCCAGTTGGACATATGGGCTCAGAGCACGATCATGTCCACAGTTGGACAAGATTATCTGCCTTGGATAGAGGAGTGTGAGACTGCCAAAGAGATGTGGGATATCTTGGCATCGCTGAGTGAAGGAAGCGACGAGACGAAGGAGAACAAGTTCTCACATGCATGCCAAGACTTCGACAACTTTTTTCTGAGAACTGATGAAACAATTGATCAGCTAGAGCTCCGGTTTATGGACATCATCAGAAGAATCCAGTCCATCCGAAGAGGAAAATACACCTTGAGATAAATCAATCTCAAAGTGTTATAAGCTCTACCGGCTGAGTGGGATACCTTCACTAATATCCACGAGAGCCGAGCTGACCTTGGTGAGATGGGAACTGAAAGATTGTTCTCAACACTAAAGGGAAATGAGTACAAGGTGAACCGACGAAAATCGCAGTCCTCGGTTCAGACGAGTCGACATGAGGATGTTGGTTCAGCCACAAAGTCAGTGGCACTTCGAGCTGACTACTCCAAATCGAGAACATCGAGGCCAACAAGATCTGCAGACACAGCTGCAAAGGAGCCAAGCAGAGAGGAACTGCAACAGAACATAGCCGCCCTGTCAAAGAAGCTGGCTGATATGGACACTCGGTTCGGCAAATACAAGAGGTTCTACAAATCTAATCGAACTCGAGACAACTCAAAGCCTGTGAACAACGGTTGCTTTGAATGCGGCAAGGAAGGACATTTCAAAGCAGATTGTCCAGACCTCTCGACGAAAGAGAGAGAAGCGTTGAGAGCCAAGCAGCTGACGACATGGACATCTTCACTGACACTGAAGATGAGGATGAGCTGACTTCTACCAACAACGCCATCTGTCAGGATCAATGCCTCATGGCACTTGGAACCGACCAAGATGATACTGAGGTACACTCTAATCCTGCTAAGTTAAATTCTTCCAATATTTCTAACATGCAGGAATCACTGGATGAAGAGTTGGAACCCTCCTGGAGTGACTTTCAAGAACTCAGTGAGGAACTACATCAACAATCGGTTGAGTTTAAGAGTCTTTAAGAACAGTTCGCAAAACTTGAAGAATCCTTAACCGAGAAGAACGATCTGATAAAGAGTCAAACCGAGGAGATTGAGAATCTCAAAAGTCAACTGAATGCAGTCAACCGAACTAATGCTCCAACCAATGAGGAGTTGACGAAGCAGATCAAGGAGCAACGAGATCAGTTGAAAAACCAAGAGGATCAAATAGACCAACTAATAAAGAAGTTAGACGGACAAACCGAGCATATAGTTGTCCTCCTCAAAGAGTTACAAACTGAGAAGGACAACTTAATCAAGCTATATCAGTCATCCAAGATCATCGAGAATCTTATCAGTTACAGCCGACAGATCGATGTCGTGTCAGGACTCGGTTATGACGTGATCAAGGATACTGGAATCCCTCCAGCAACCTTCATCAAAGCTGTGGAAGCCAAGGTTGTCGAACCTAACACAATTGAACCTGAGTCTTCCCAATGTAATTCAACCTCCACTTCTCAGCAAGCTCAACCGACCAAGGGAACCACAACTGAGAAGGGAAAAGGAGCAGTAGATGGAGGACAGAATGTTCCATCTGTTGGGACATCAACCGAGGGGGAATGTTCCAAAAGTCAGAAGAGAAATCAGAGGCGTCGAAGACATAATCGTAACCGAACTCAGAATCAGAACCGACCTCTGCATCAACCTCAGAGTCAACATCAGAAAGAATGGAACCGACCGCAGAACCGACATGGGTTCAATCATCTGAATCAAGAGCGGTTCCATCATCAGTTCAACCAAAGGTTCCAACCGAGTCAACCGATAAGGAACAGGTCGAACAGCTGGAGATACACATGCCACAACATGAACCACCAACAGGGCATGAACAGCTATAGACAACATTCAGGGAGTTAGAATCAGAATCAGCCACAAAGATTCCAACACGGCGTCCGACCTCACAGACAAATTCAACAGGATAAGAATCACCATCAAAATAGGGGGAAAGCCTCTTCTCCGAAAGCTCACAATGGGAGAAATCCAAATCCTCCCAAGAAACAGAACATCACTACTAACAACAAGCCTAAGGATAACCGAGGTGTTGTTATAGTTGATAATGAAGGAAAAGTGATCTGGAATGATAAATCCATCCGAGTATACAGGGAAAAGCGTCGCACAGTTCCAGAGGGAACTGGTTCTAACCCTCCAGGACCCAACTAAAATTGGGGACCTAAGCGAGTTTCTCTGTGCAGGAACAGGAGAAACAACTGAGGAAGAATAAAGCGTCAACAACAATGTGGGTGATGGATAGTGGATGCTCGAAACACATGACAAATCTGAAGGATTTGCTTGGAAGTTTCGTGGAGAAAGAAGGTCCATCAGTTACTTTTGGTGATAACTCAAAAGGTTACACCAGAGGTTACGGTACCCTTGAAACCAATCATGTTTCGATTTCTAATGTGTCTTATGTTGATGGATTGAAGCATAACTTGCTCTCCATCAGCCAATTCTGTGATAATGGTTTCTCTGTCAAGTTTGATGCACAGGGTTGCAGGGTTAAAAATGTCGGATCAAAGCAGGTCATATTGTTGGGAAATCGATCGCCAACCGAAAATATCTACTATGCTGACTGGAACAGCAGTCTTCTTGACACCTATTTGTTATCAAAGAGCAGTTCAGATGTGAGCTGGCTGTGGCACAAAAGGCTCAACCATCTGAACTTCAAGACTATGAACCGACTTGCCAGACAAGAACATGCAAGAGGCATACCAAACCGAGTGTTTTCAACAACACATGTCTGCAGTGCATGCCAGTTGGGAAAGCTCGCTAGATCCTCCTTCCGGTTGAAGACAACTCCCTCAACCGACCGAGTGCTACAGCTGATCCACATGGATCTCTTCGGGCCAGTTACACCAAAGAGCATGAATGGCAACGAGTATACCCTTGTTGTAACTGATGATTATTCCAGATACACGTGGACCATTTTCATGCGACACAAGAGTGAGACCCGAGATGAGCTACCCAAGTTGATGGATCGGATATCAAACCAACAAGAGATGAAAATCATTTCCATCCAATCAGATCGTGGAACCGAGTTTCTAAATGAAACCATCATCGAGTACTGCGAGAAGCACGGAATTACACATCAAACATCATCTGCGCGTACTCCGCAACAGAATGGAGTAGCTGAGCGAAGAAACCGAACACTGAAAGATGCAGCTACATCCATGTTGATAAGCTCAGCTCTGCCAAAGAGATTTTGGGCTGAGGCCATCAACACGGCCTGCTACACCCAGAACCGGTCTCTTCTAACCAAATGATTGGGAAAGACACCATACGAGCTATGGAGACGCAGGAAGCCAGATATTTCATATTTTCGCGTTTTTAGTTCTAAGTGTTATATTCACAACAATGGGAAGACTCAGTTGAAAACTTTTGATGTCAAGGCTTTGAAAGGCATATTTCTTGGATATGCCGCTCGAATCAAGGCTTATAGAGTTTTCAACAACAGCTCTCGTGTTGTGGAGATAACACCTCATGTTAGTTTTGATGAATCTACTTTTGAGTGCAGGGAACAGGCTAAAGGACAACAGGCTGATTCACAAGTTCCACCTGTTATCACCAGATCGCAAGCACTAAGGGAAAATAATCTAGCTGAACCTTTGGTTTGAGCAACTGAGGATGATGATACATACTCCTCTGAAGATGAATGCGAGGACCCCAGCTCATCTCAAGGGGGAACTCCAGCTGATGCCTCTCCAACTGCATCAGCATCCGAAGCCCAGTTCAAAATGTTATCAATGTTGAAGATCCAGACTCAACAGCTAATCAATCACCAGTTCTGAAGACTCTAGCTCAGATCACGGAACAGCCACAGTTGGAAGAAGAAGGAAGACGCAACAAAAGATGGTATGAAGACCATTCCACAGACAACATCATCGGAGATCCAACCGAAGGTGTGCGTACAAGGAGCAGAGTTGTGGCTCAAGATTCAACCGAGGAAGATTCCAACACTTATGCCCAATATGCTGAGGAGTTGGCAGTTCTTGAGGAGTTCGAGCAAGCTGGAGATGTTGCCATGATTTCTTGCTTTGTAGCTGATGTACCAGAACCAAAGAATGTTGTGGAAGCTCTCAACTGTGTTCACTGGATAACAGCCATGCAAGAAGAACTGAATGAATTTCTACGCAACTGTGTATGGGAGTTGGTAGAAAGACCAAATGGTGTCAAAGTCATTGGATCAAAATGGATTTTCAAGAACAAGAGAGACGCCATTGGATTCATCGTGAGGAATAAGGCAAGGTTGATAGCTCAGGGATATTGCCAACAAGAAGGAATCGATTTCGAGGACTCCTTCGCGCCGGTTGCAAGGCTGGAAGCCATCCAAATCTTTCTAGCCTATGCTGCATTTCACAAGTTCAAGGTCTATTAGATGGATGTGAAGTGTGTCTTCCTCAACGGAGATATCAAGGAAGATGTATATGTTGAACAGCCTCCCGGTTTTGAAACTGGAGATGGAAGAGTGTACAAGTTGAAGAAAGCAATCTATGGTTTGAAACAAGCACCCAGGGCTTGGTATGACACTCTTTGCAGTTTTCTTCTGAACTCGGGGTTCAAACGAGGGTCAGTTGACAAAACCCTGTTCACCATCAAAGTTGGAGAAGATATACTTGTTGTGCAAATCTACGTCGACGACATCATATTCGGTTCTAAGTCGGAGGAACTGTGTGAAAAATTTTCAAATCTCATGAAGGAGAAGTTCGAGATGTCGATGATGGGCGAGATGAACTACTTTCTTGGACTTCAAGTGAAGCAGTCACCAGAAGGGATATTCATCAATCAGTCCAAGTATACAAAGGAGCTCATTGCCAAGTTCGGATTGCAGACAAGTAAGACTACAAGGATCCCAATGAATACTAACTGGAAAATTGAACTTGGAACCGAGGGAAAGCTTGTGGATGCCAGTAAGTACAGAGGGATCATCGGTTCTTTGCTCTATCTAACCGCCAGTCGGCCAGATATATCTTACGCGGTTGGAGTGTGTGCTCAGTTCCAAGTTCAACCTAGGGAAGCTCACATGTTCGCAGCAAAGAATATCATCAAGTATCTGAAGGGAACTGTAAATGTTGGGTTGTGGTATCCAACCAACGACAACATCCAACTGACTGGATACTCAGATACAGATCTAGCCAGAGATCGGTTGGACAGGAAGTCCACATCTGGACACTGTCAGTTCATGGGAAGCAAGCTAGTTTCGTGGTTCTCCAAGAAACAAGCATGTGTTGCCACTTCTACAACGGAGTCAGAGTATATGGCTACCGGTAGCTGCTGCATGCAAGTGTTGTGGCTCAAGCAACAACTGAGAGACTATGAAGTTGCAACTGGACAGGTTCCCATTCATTGTGATAGCTCCAGTGCCATTGCTATCTCTTTGAATCCTGTTCATCACTCTCGGACGAAGCACATTAACATCCGACATCATTTCATCCGAGACCATATTGAGAAGAAGGACGTATCCATAGAGAAGATTCCAACTGAGATTCAGAGAGCAGATATCTTCACCAAACCTCTAGGCGAAGCACGATTCAAGATGTTATGTGATTTACTCGGATTGCTGGATCCATCAGATAAGGAACCAGCTGAGGTGAAGAGATAGATATCCATCTGAGGGGGAAGCTCACATAAAGGGGGAATCTCAGATGCAGATCGCCAACCGAAGACATCAGACGTCAGCTGAACAGACGAACTCGAGTCATCTGATGGTATGCTGCAACATTGGATCAAACGTCAGCTGAACAGACGAACTCGAGTCAGCTGATGGTATACCGCAACAAGAGAACACAACTGATTCCGACATCAGCTGGCAGGTAACGTTTATGGCTGAAGGTGTTATGTTATTAAATGAGAATGTTTGAAATAAATTCAAACATTCCTGAGCTAGTCAGTTACATTAAGATAGCCATCATGTCGCATTAAATATAAAGTACGGCTGAACATCTATAGCCTACTTTATAGTGTGACTAGGCTGACAAGAAAAACTGTACACCTTCTCACGCGCGGGTTGGAACTCGGTGCATGACGTCAAGTCAAAGATAGTCAACAGTCGCGTGATCTCAGCCGTTGATGGACTCGCGCCATTTAACCCCAGCCGTCGATCTCTACCGAGTCAAAAATCTATAAATAGTGGAAAATCAGGAACTGATCTCTTACCTTCCTCATTCGTATCTATCTACTATAATTGTTCATCGTCTTCCCAGAATTTGTCTAACTATTTTCTGCAAAAGATTTCCCTTACTTCTTATATATATATCCTTTCAGAGATCTTAAATAGCTCCAAAAAAGTAAGAAAATGGCGTCTTCCGGACCATCTCTAGTCCCCACCTCTTACGAAGAATCGTTCGACATGCTGGTGTCGAAGATCCACTTCGAACAGATCCTCTCCGACGAGGAATTGGAGTCGCCGGTGTTGGCTCCCCTTGCCAATACTCTCAGAGAGAATGGCCTCCTGGAATGGGCTAAGCTATGCCCTTCCCACCTGCTCAGGCGCCAGGTCGGCAAATTCTACGTCAACCTGAATACCTCCCTCGACAACGTAGAAGGAGTTTCAACGGAAGTCTCCTGTCGGCAACGAGACGTTCCGACAAGGACCATTCGTCGTGTCACCTTCCCAATCGATGTTTCTGATGCCCTTCGCTACATCATCCCTGTAAACCACACAGCCACAGAACTCCTTGAAAGCATAACCGACGAGCACGTCGATGAGTTTCTGGAGAGTGCTCTGATCACTCCGGAGAAGTTAAGGAGCAATATGCAGAGGACGAAGCTGAAGCCAGAACATCGCCTGCTGTTCGATGTTGTTTCTAAGGTGGTGTTCGGTTACAGTGGTGCCTTCGGCGACATCAGCCGACCCAAGTTGAAGCAATTGGTAGCTTTGGAGCACCGACACCATATCAACTGGTTCCAATACTTTTTGAACCAGCTGATGGTGGAGAAGTCGAAGATCTCCGAGACAACAACAGACTCAGGAGAAAAGCTGTTGAGTGTCAAGGGGACGCTCAACTTCGGCTGCAAGATCTCAGCCCTGATCTTGCTCACGACCAAGGATCGCAACATGGTCTGGAATGACTGTGAAGAGACGCCGGTCAAGAAGTTGTTGCTGTTCCAAACAGCTAAGAAGGCACAGGAGGTGCTCAGGAGTGTGTACACTCCGAAGGAGAAGAAGGAGACTGGGAAGTCTGCTGAGTCTACAGCTGAGGGGGAACCAGCTGTCGTTCGCCCAACAAAGTCCAAAGCTGCACGCCGACGAGCTGAGTCGGAGAAGGAAACAGCTGAGGAGCCTGCCCAGAAAAAGCTAAGGGTACGGTTCAAGAAGGCGGTTGAGAAGCCAGCCGAGGTTATTCCAGCAGAGGAGCCGGCTGAGGAGCAGGGTGAGGAAATTCCAGCTGAGGAGCCAGCTGACGAGAGAGATGTGGATGCACCAGCTGACGAGGAGCTACTAGCTATGGATGCACCAGCTGAGGAAGCGATACCAGCTGAGGAGCCATCTGAGTCGAGCCGCTCAGCTGAGGCCGCCACTTTCGAGATCGTCCCTCGCGCCACTGGAGCTGATAAGGCGGACGGGATGGAAACAGACGTGACGTCGGATGCATCCTCCTCATCTGAGGACGTTGAAGACGTTCCCACCTCCCCCACGGCAGGAGCTGATGCCGTACTGCCTAAAGAGCCTCTTGCTCTCTCAACCGAACAAACAGAGCCAAATGTTCCGAGCACCTTACTCGATGCCAACATTGTGACCGCTCCTTCGGCTAATGTTGAAGAAACAATTGAATCCCCCTCCCAACAGAATCCAATATTCCGAGCTCCCAGCTCGATGCCGATGTTGCGACCGACTCTTTGGCCAACATTGATGAACCTTTTGAACCTTTGCCATATGATCTTTCCCCTCCCCAATAAATGAAGAAGATGACCTTCAGGCAGTTGCACTGGAGCACGAAGGCAAGGTGGCCTACTACTTCCAGAAGCTGTTAGGCATGTTCCCTAAAGCTCGCAACATGCCGGTCTTCGCCACTCTGGTAACCGAGCTATTGTACCAGTTCCACCTGATCTTCAGTCATTGGTACGTAAAGGAAGACACGATCAAGGTGCAGAGCTGGGACTGGCTGAAGTCGGACGAGTCTCGCATCCGAGCCTACTTCAACTACTCCAACCTGGAGGTGGCTTACAACAACAGGATTGCGCTGCTCACTCGTCGGCTGGACCAGAGCAGAGCTGAAGGGACAGACACCAGGGAGGCAGCTGGACAGGATTGCATTGACTTTCTTAACAGCATGCTGATCAAGTCAGCTGACTTCCTCGAGGATCTGGACGCAGCCGCCACAGCAGCTAAGGATGAAGAACAAGTGCTGCAACTGTACCTGGCCAACCGCCAAGTCATGGTGACAGTTGAGCAACCAGCACCGATTGACCAAGCCCCTCCAGCTGATCAGCATGCTCCCACATCTGAAGAAATATGTGAGCTGGTAGCTGAGAGGGTGAACCAGTTGAGAACCGAGTTGCTTGCCAACCTCCAACAACACAAAGAAGATCAGTTGAGGGTGTTGGAAGCACAAGAAGTGAAGAACCAGCAACTGGTGGAGGAGAATGTTGCGATGAAGACCAAGCTAGAAAAATTCTCCTCCTCCACCAGCCAAGATATGTCGGAGCTGAAGTCCACTCTTATGGGAATGAAGTCTGAGATAAACGTCTTTAAATCCTTGGCCGACTCCAATCTCGCCAAGTCCCAACAAACACAAGATGCTGAATGGGAGTCTCACTTCGAGTCGCGATGGGCTGAGTTCGTGGCTTTTCAAACTGAGGTCATCGAGAACCTCTCTTCCTTGAAGAAAGCCGAACAAGAGCGCCAGGACTCTGCATTGGCGAAGAAGGTTGAGCTCGAGTGCGCAGTCGATGAACTCTTCAACCGCATTCAACTAGCCGAGCAATAGCTCACCTCTCTGGATGGATCAGTAGCAAGCCTTGTTGCTGATGCCAAAAAGGGGTAAGAGAAGGAGGCGGATGTTGAGTCGCAGGGGGAAGAAGAGACCCAAGCCGAGGAAGAGATGCCAGCTGCAGCAAAATCTCAGCTGAGGAAGAAGACAAAGAAGGCCGCTCCCAAGTCAACCGAAGTCGGTGGAGCTGAAATGTCAAAAGACTTGGAGCTGGCAGGGAAGTTTGGAGTGTCGTACAACTCCATAGCCGAGATCGCAGCCGAGCTAGATTCTGAACTCGACGGTATCACAATCGAAGAGTACATTGCTGCTGCCAAGGCTATGGGTGTTGAGGAGAAAGATTATATGAACCCAAGTTGGATCAAGAAGTTCGCCGCCAGCCAGGCCAGAAGGGTGAACCAATTCGAAGAGGAGCTGAAGAAGATAACCCAGAACTTGGACCGCAACGTTGCCTCCCACAGCCGACGCCGCATCAACAAACATCAATCAAAGGCTGAAGCTCGGTTGAAGCAACAGAGGTTGCCAGGGAAGTCCAAGGTGCAGAGTCGATTCAGGCATGTTGATAAGTGGATGCCGACTGAATGGAACGAGGAATGGGAGCTGTTCAAGCAGGAGTTCATAAACGACTTCTACTACATGAAGGTTTACGCAACTGACGACCCAGGAAAGCTTTCAAAGAAGCGTTAACCGAACTGTACACTGGGGATCCGGGCATGTTCAGTCAGTTCAGACGTGCAATGATAGATGCAAAACTCGATCTGAACATTGTCCCGGTACCTCAGAAGGTCACTTACAAGCCTCCTTTCCTCCCAGACACCCGCACCCCCAACCGGACGAAGATTGCAGCCGAGGCAAGGCAGGTTTGCAAAGAGCATGGGGTGGACATCTCAAAGGAGTCAGCTGAGAAGAGAGAAATTTTTGTGAGAATTTTCAGTAAGTATGGACTACAATTTTAGCTCAGATAGTTTTTGAAGAAACTGATGTAATTTTTGGTTTTTGTGCTTATCCTTGTAACAATCAGTTGTAATGAAAACTATCCAGTTATAAGATTCACCTTGATGAACAATCTCTCATTGTCCAATCTCTGAATCGCAAAGTTATTTCAATACCATGTTATAACTGTGCTAACCCTTTGACGTTTTCATCTTATAGACTGTCTAGAATTTCAGCTGAGATTTTAGATAAGTCAGTTAGATTTAGATCAGTTGTGATCTGTAAGGGTTTTAGAATTCTTATAAGGGGTTTTGGCATCATCAAAAAGGGGGAAATTGTTGGGAAATTTATTAAAGTTTTGATTGATTCCAAAACCAACTGACCCCAACCGAGTAGATGTTGTCAGATCCTAATGTTAGTAGTTAGGCTCGCTGTTTGAGCATTGTTAAGATTTTATCTTTACAGGACTCCAGCTGAAGACGGCAACAAGACTTCACTCGGATAGAACATCAGTTGTGAGGAAGACAACTGAGCATTCATTAGATGAAGCATTGAAAAAGGGGGAAGTTACACTCAAGCGATAGAACATCAGTTGTAAGGAAAATAACTGAGCGTTCATCAGATGAGAAGTAGAAAGAGGGAAGAGAACATCAGATGAAAGAAAGTCATCTGAGCGTTCAACCCAACTGATCAGATACAAGGAAGACAACTGACTGTTCAGTTTCAGAACATCAGTTGTAGGACCTCAAACCAAGAAGATCAACAACATGAAGTTGAAGTCAGCTGAGAGTTCAATTGTCAGCACTCAGATAGAACATCAGCTAAAGATCAAGTTAGTTGAAGATCGAAAATCCTAACCGACCACTCCTTGTTGGAAGTCTGATGTTAAGATTTGAATTTCAAATAAGGAAGTCACGTGAAGGTTTGACTCTCTGTCATTACCTCATTTGGCCCAACACAAGGCTGTCTCAGATGGAAAGCAGAAGCATTCAGTTGCCAAATCCGGAAAGTCTGCAGAGATGAGAGACAAGCCATCGCTATCAAAGAACAGAGATCAACAGCTCTTCCAACGGCTAGTTGATTTTCTCCGCCTATAAATAGAGGCCTTCATTCACAGAGAAGAAGATAAGACACACATGAGACGAACAAGTGCGAGTAGAAATATTCAAGAAAAGAACAACTTCTTTCTGCATTCAAGCTTAACTAGTTATCCTCTTAGAACATCACTTGTTGAGAGTTCTAGAGTGTTAGAATTAGTTTCTGTGTCTTTAGATCCAACCTTGAGAACATCACTTTGTGAGAGTTTGTAGAGTGTTAGATCAAAGCTCACTTCATGTTCGAGCTTTTAGTTGGAACCCATCTTTTTCACACTTCCTCTCAAAAGGAGTGTTAGGACCCTACTCTTCCCGGAATTGAGTAGATAGGTTGTTTAGTACCTGCAAACTTATCCTTAACGGTTGCAAAGCCCGCGTAAGCTTTGTGGTTTGTCCAGAAGAACTTGGAATGAGTTGTGTGGACTCACAACTCCCCGTGGACGTAGGAGTTCTCTCCGAACCACGTTAAATCTCCATGTGTTGAGTTTATTTTGTTCAGTTATTCATTGCATATTCAACTGACCTTCTAACCTGCATACAAACTGCATCTGAGCTTTCTCAACTGTTTTGGTTCTTGACCAACCGTGCATAAAAGCGTGAGTTAATTTATACTAGTCTATTTCCACCACATTCTGCACAGCACTTCACTTCCAACCGAGTGCTTCTTACTCGGTTGTGAATCCAACTGAGTTTCATTACTCGGTTGTGTTTTATTTTAGGAGGTTGTTTTAAAAAGTTGCATCTGGTGTATTCCCCCCCCCCCCCCATACACCAGAACTCGTATCGGGACCATAAAATGTGATTCATCAGGTCCATGAATACTGCTGGAGCATTTGTCAATCCAAAAGGCATTACCACGAACTCGTAATGTCTGTATCTTGTTCTAAAAGTAGTCTTGAGAACGTCTTCTTGCTTAATATTCAACTGATGGTAGCCAGATCGTAAGTCGATCTTGGAGAATACACTAGCTCCTTTGAGTTGGTCGAAAAGTTCGTCTATTCTTGGCAAAGAATATTTGTTCTTGAGCGTTATCTTATTCAACTCTCGATAGTCGATGCACGTCCTCAAACTACCGTCTTTCTTTTTCACGAACAAAATTGGTGCGCCCCAAGAGGACACACTTGGTCGAATAAAACCCTAGTCTAATAACTCTTCCAACTGAATCTTCAATTCTTGGAGTTCCTTTGGAGCCATTCTATACGGGGCTTTCGAAATTAGAGCTGATCCAGGTTCTAAGTCAATCAAAAATTCTGATTGCTTATCGAGCGGCAATCTTGGTAAAACTTCCGGAAAGACGTCCTTATATTCTCTAACGACTGGCACGTCATCGACGCTCAACTCTTGTCCTTCATCTTTGTTTAGGTAAATCAGATACATAAGTGTATCGTTTTTCTTCATTAGCTTCTCCGCTTTTATTGCTGAAATAAATGGCGAACTTTTCTTTCTTCTTTTCTCGACGCCATGGATTTCTGTTGGCTCTTCACTGGGAGGTTGAAACGAAATTAACCTCTGGTCACATCGTATCGTCGCAAAGTTCTCGGTTAACCAATCCATTCCCAAAATTATATCTACGTCTCACATTTGGATTAGGTTTAAGGACTTAGCGGATAATTTACGATTTCCGATTTCGAATTCTAAGTTCGAGCACACACGAGAAACTAACACAGATTTTTCTAAATGGGTTGAAACCTTAAGTTTCTGATTCGATTTTTCTATGGATAAGCCTAGGGTATCTACGCAAGCACTAGCTATAAATGAATGCGATGCACCAGTATCAAACAAAATTATAATTGGTACACCATTAAGCTTGCCCACACCTGCGAGGTTTCCTGGGTCCTTAACATCCGTTTTCTTTGGTAATGCAGAGGTTCTGGCAAAAGAGGTGGTTGCTTCGGTGGTGGAAGAGGGCGCTGATTCGGGAGATATTTCTGCTGCGCTATCCCTTCCAAAGCTTTCAATTATGGAGGCTGGAGTTGAAATGGCCTTCCATCGACTGGCCTTTATTGCTTGTTTAGACACTGGTTCGAGAAATGACTAGATTGCCCGCATGTATAACAGGCGTTGCTTCCTGCCTTACAGATGCCCAGATGCATCTTGCCACATTTTGGATAGGGAGGGGCTCCCTGAGGTTTGAATGGACTACCACTTTGGTTGCGGTTTTGAAATTTTGCCTTTTTGTTTTGAACTTGCTGTTGTTGCGGATGCTGCTGACCTTTTCCATTCCATGGTTTCTTGTTCGGGAAGTTTTTACCATTCTATTTTCCGTTTCTTTTAAAATTCTGATCGGGTCGGAAGAATTGAGAAGTTGTCATCATCTGAGACTGAGGAGTCGCTGAAGAATGCACTCCTTTTTCTGTTTGCATGGCTATTTCCATATCCAAAGCTCGATTGAGGGCCACGGCATAAGTCAGACCACTCTGACTCGCGAGAACGACTCGGATATCTTGCCTTAATCCGGTGCGAAAAAGTTCGCACATCTTTTCATTGGTATCCACTCGATCGGGTGCAAAACGGGCTAACTCACAAAACTCTCGGTCATATTCTGACACGGATTTCTTTCCTTGACGCAAATTTGCGAACACATTTGCTTTTTTCTTACGATAACTCTTAGGCACGTATTTCTCAAATATCATTTTCTTAAACTTATCCCACGTCAGATTTTCACATTGCTCAGGAGAAATCGTTCACTGACGGGATTCCCACCAGTAATCGACGGCTCCTTTTAGCTGGTACGACATACACTCTTAGACGCTCATGATCTTCGCACCTAAGGAACTTGAAAATTCGCTCGAGAGAACGAATCCAGTCCTCGGCTTCAGCGGGACTGCCTTTACCGTCAAACGTCGGAGGGTTCTGACGAAGAAAAAGTTCTTCGATTCTCCTATCGTTTTGAGGAGGCGGGAAAGGCTCCCTATGCTCCTCTTCCTCTTCATCATTATTATTCTCTACGTTTCTTCTTCTTCTTGGTATTTTAAAAGAAAAACAATTACAGGTTTAGGGTTCTCGAATAATTCGATTAAAGGAGTTGTTCTCGATTTTTGATATTCTTCCTCTCGAAAGAAAATTCCCAAGCGATACTTATAAAATAAAATTCGCACTTTGAAGCACTTACTCAATCAAGAATACTGAATTTTTATTCAAAGAAATAATTTATTTCTTTGATTGTTGGCAAATAATAATAATAATAATAAAATAATAATAATAATAATAATAATAATAATAATCATAATAATAATAATAATAATAATAATAATAGGAATAAGTGGCAACAATAATAATAAGTGATGAAAGCATTAACAAGTGATGATGCGAATAATACTCAACAATGTTAATATAAATAGTACATCTCATTTTCAAAAATATACTATTTTGGCATTATTTTTAAATACTATTTTTATTCATTATTTTTCAACATTAAAAAGTTTCTTAGAAAATCCACTTCTTTTTAATATCTCAACTTGAATATTTGTTTGGAAAAATAATTTGTCTTCTCTTTTCTTTATTCTTAGATTTTATTTATCTTGAAATATTAAGCCAAAATTATTTAAAATATAGCAAAAGAAATATTTGGTCTAAAAACCTTATTTTTAATATCACCCGACGATGGCCTCTTTTGAGAACTTATACGAGAAGAAAGGATAAATAATTACACTCAAATTTTCCCTAACTTCTACGCGATAAGGGGGGACTACTTCATACTCACGTTCTCATCCTAACCAGTTATGCTCTGAGTTATAATTTACATATAAACGATAAAGTAAAGATTGTTTGTTTTTCCACAGCTTTCTCGAACTAGACCCTATGCGTAATTTCCTCGCTAGTCTTCCCCTTCCGGATCCTTTTCATCATTTCTCTCGGCCACTGCCGCCATTTTCTCACTATGGTTACGACTATCTTTCGGTGTAACTGGGGTAACCCAAGGTGGAGTTTCATCGTCATCATCTTCGTTCGGAGGCGACTCATCGCTACTAATAACATATGGCCTAAGGTAGGTTGATACGTCAGCGAAATCGTCAAGTCCGGTCGGATACTTAAAGGGCAATTACTGCAAATCGTTATGAAATTTTGGAATTGGCTGAAGATAGCCATATCCCACTGTTGCTTCGTCGGTGAAAACGGGAGACTTGGCTGTCCGGGAAGGGGAATAGAACGCATCTAGCTCGTCACTCGAGGTAGGGAAGGCTCAGAATGGGTTGTAAGACCCATCGGGCTGCGTCTTCGGGGAACTAGACGAGGCTACGAACTCGAGTGGATACGCGCTGATCGGCAGAGCGTACTCAGTGAATTCGAACGCCGCACTCAACGGAGGATGCGGCAGAGATGGTATAAGATACGAGAGAGTATCGTCTCGGGGCTAACTCTCCGTGAACAGGCAGGGAAGAGGCGTTCTGTAGCGGATGAATTGGTCGGCTATAGTTGCAATGAAGCCGTTGCAATCACCGTACACGTATTCTCCATCGTATTGTCTTCCGATGTGACTAGGAACTAGAGAGGCTGCCCACTCACTCCACTCATCCGGGAGGGCGTTGATTAGGTGTGACATTCCCTCTATAGCGCTAACGTCAAGATATTGGACTACTAGCCAAATTTGTGGAAACAGGCTAAAAATTCGGCCAATGTCTCAAGGTAATTCTTTCGTATGTATTCATCCTCGCGCATTATCTCTCTGTTCTCTTCATCATCCATCCTACACACTCAAATATATGTTAAGCACACAAAATAGCAAGCAATTCGATAAAGTTTTCACCCAATCAAGACATACTCTTTCCTTTTCGCCACAGAAGATTTCGATGTACTGGGTAATTCCATATCACGTAAACGTTTGCACAAATGTTCCATCCTTTCAAAGTCCACATTAAAGCACGCATTAGTGATAAGGTTCTATGGCGACCTGCTTATTCAAGCTACTTACAAAGCTCTTTCACTCCTAGACGACGAGAACAAATAATATTCTATTTTAACTTGAAAATAAATTCAAAAACATAGAAACTTTGAAGATTTTACGTACCTGTTAGCCGGAGGAGATGCGGTGCTTGGCTCGTTGTTAACTTAAATAAGTCTAGAGAGTGCAAATCTAGACTTGACTCTTAAAGAAGTTTAAGCTTCAGAGCAGCTCGTCTGCTCTGATACCACTATGTCACAGCCCGGTTTCTAATGTATTGAAATGACTAGAATGCGAGGGGCAGTGAGGGTGAAATGACTAAACATCCATCGAAGAACATGCTCGATTTCAAGGAATTATATATTGAAAGCGATAACAAGATGATTTCATGCTTTCAATAAGATAAATTAAAAAGCAATAACAAGGATTTATCATGCCGAATATTTATGGGTAACAAAATGAGCATTAATATTGTCAAGTAAAAATCACGGGAATATAGGGAAATAAGTTTTCGAGCATAGAGCTCATTGTATCAAAAGCAAAGTAAGTCAAAAAGTAGTGTTACAGCGGAATCAAGTATCGAATATATATACACATCAATAAGGTCCCACAGCTACATGTATGAAGACAAGTAACCGGAAGCTTAAACCAAAAAGACTTGATCTTAAACAACGGCCGCCCAAGCACACTGCACACCTCCATCCGAGCTAACCTGCACATTTTAGAAATAACATGCAGGGCTGAGTAGTTCTCAATGGACACATGCCAAAAATAATAGAAAACTTGCTCGATAGAGCTATAAATTGAACTTGCCTGTTTTAATGCATCAAAAGTGTTAGATATTATTTGAAAAATAATTTAACTTGTGACAGCCGTTAAAAATATTTTGCCTTTCTTAAAATAATCCGCGCGGAAATAATATTTATAAGTATGAATCAATCTACAGCTTATCTTCTTTTGGTGTGGAGAAGTAGGCCTTCTTCTCGAACACCGTAACCAGTCCAACCGAAGCAAGGCTCACAGTCACCTTATTTAATGCATGCATCGTTTTGTATTTCACATGACCTTTTATCCCGTGCGTCCACAGGACTTATAATCACTTTAATACGTAGATGATTGCATACTAAAACATTCAAAACAATTAGGCAAGTCAATTAATTTAAAAAGCGCACGTAATATATATAATAAGCGCACACATCTTTTATTTTGGTTTAGAAAAGCCCACTGGCGACACTCGCTCGGTTATATACTTTTTTCTCACTGATCACTTCTCGCTTCCACTCGTTCCATCAAAATAATATTTAATGAGGACTAGTTCGATAAACAACGAATATTTATCCCGTTTGTTCGGACTTCTACTTGACTCGGGCTCAAATCTCTCGATTATTTTATTTAACCGCTCGATTTCTATTTTCTACTCAAGCTCTAATCGATGGATAAAACTCTCGAATTTCCTAAGTTAAGAATATAATATAATTCCCAATACTTATTGGAAATCAATATCTTATAGTTATTTATTCGGCCAACTAATAAATAAATTGGTCAAATAAAACTGGTGGAGCAAAAGATGAAAAAATACACATTGTTGATTCTAGGTATTTATAAGCTTTTAACAGTTAAAATTTCATTGAAAAATCGATGTGGGGTGCAAGATTTTAGTAGATATTTCAAATCTATTGTTTTACATCTAAAATTCAAAAATTTGAGAATTTAGGTAAATAGAAATGGAGGATTGAGAGGCGTGCCACGTAGAATATTTTCAAAGTAAGAATTATTTTTCTTTTAATAATATAACTAGTGTGTCACCCGTCGAACATCGGCGGGAATGATCTAATGTTATACTCCCTCCGTCCTGTTATTCTTGTCCTATTTTCCTTTTCGGGCTGTCTCATTATTCTTGTCATGTTTCCTTTTTGGGTTATCCCGTTATTCTTGTCCTGTTTCCTTTTTCGGAAATAGTTAGGAGATAATTAATTTGTTAAACAATCCACTTTACACATTTCATCATAGTTTTCTACCTCATTTTTTGTGTCATTCACTATTTTTCTTCTCTATCTACTCACTTTATTTTACTATTCACACACTCTCTACCCACTTTATTTTACTTTACAACTTTATTTCACTATTCATTCTCTATCTTCCCACTTTATTTTACTTTAAAAACTCTACTAAACATACTTTCTATTCTTAATTATTTTCTCCTTAGACCCCGTGCGCAAAAGAAACAAGATAAGTCTGGTGGAACGGAGGGAGTAGTTTATGTATATGAAATTTAAAAGAATGATTCAATATTTTATTTTAAAGTGATATATTTTGACTAATTATTACAATAAGTAAAGTATTACATGAAATTGCAAATAAGTGTTACATGGGATCATCTCATGTATTGATGGATAATCACTTTACGTTGTAATTTTTAAAATTGATTCAATACTTTATTTCAAAATGATATAAATTGACAAATCATCGCAAAGGATCATTGTTCAACTAAAAATAATTCTAAATTGCACGCAAATTAACGTGATCGTTATATATTAATTAAGTTAAACTCAAATATCGTATCTCTCGAGGAAAGCTTAGTATGGTGATTATTGTATTGCGAAAAGAAAAAGAAAAGAAAATAAAAGCAGTAAAGATTAATTGGGTTTGTTGGTTAATTCTAAGAAATTTAAAGATAGATTAAACTAGACAAAATTATAAATCCTAATTCTAAGAACACCATAAATCATAGACATAATTTAAGAACAAAATGAGAAACTCACAATAATTAAAACTGAATCCGTGGTGGAAGTCTGTCACAAATCTGTACGAATAACTAATTTATGAAAATAATAATATACTAAGAACAATCCAAAAGTGTTTTGGGTGCTGGAAACTAGAAAAATCGCGCAAAGGTGGAAGAAAAACCAAAAGAAATTAAATCAATCATATTTATAGTAGGTTTCACGCCGCCTTACTGCTAAGCGGTCGCTTAGGGAGTCAAGCGATCGCTTGGCCCTGTCCTCTTTCCACCCATTCACTATGTCAAGCGATCGCTTGACCTCGCCTGCAGTTTCTTTGGCTTTTCTCCCTCAAACGATCGATTCCATTGCAAGCAATCTCTTGCTTCATTCTTCCATCCTCGAGCGATCGCTTGAGTTGACCAAGCGATCGCTTGCAAGCACTTCAACTCCTACTCGTTTATTCTCTCCTTGATCTAAAACCTACAACTCAGCATCAAAACAACCAAATCCCACACAAAACTTGGTCCAAAAAATTAGTACATTTTCTATAACAAAATATAATCCTTTTGCAATAAAACCATCGAAAATGTACTACCTAGACTAGATAGATCACGACCAAATGAAGGTGAAACAATCATCTTGTTGAACAAAAAGTATTACATAAATGATCATCTTGTTGCAAATAAGTGTTGCATGAAGGAATATCTTGTGTAAAGTTTATTAACTTATAATCACTTTTCGTTGGAATTTTAATATAATTTTAAAAAAGTATTTGAATATTTTATTTAAGGTAATATAATTGATAAATCATTTTATTTCAAATAGTGTTAAATGAAGTATCACCTCATTGCAAATAAGTGTTACATGAAGGATCATGTCGTGAAAAATTTATTGACGGGATTACTTTACATTGTAATTTATAAAAATAATTCAATACTTAGTTTTAAAGAACAAAGTAAGTCTACTTAACATACACCATACGAAAAATAAGTGAAATGCTAGTTGATGGTGCATAATTGAGAGATATATTAGATTGAAATAAAATATAGCACCACAATTATTACACTCCACGTGTAATGATATGTGCAGACATCAACGTTCACTTCATCTTCATCGACAATATCTACGTACGTCATGAACTATCAGTGTAGATTGTCTTGAGAAAGTGGTGATTCTCATTCTCCTTTTCACTTGGCGCACCTTTTGCTAGAATAATTGAATTCTAAACAAAGCTAATCTATATTTAACAACTCATATTATATTATATCGAAGGTGCAAGGATGAAGTATATGAAAACAAAAACTCATATACAAACAATTTATACATGCACAAAATAATCAATATATAGGGGGAAAATTAAGGTATTGTCGTAAATTATGCTTTATTAAAGTCTCTTATTAATTGTTAGATGGTAGAATGACAATTTGCATTTGATTTGTAGCAGTTATGCAATTATTTCTAAAAATAACATAACAATTTGCATTTAATTTGTAGTAGTTATACAATTATTTCTAAAAATAACATTTAGAAAAAGATGAAAAAAAAATGAAAAAAAAGAGATTTTATATAATAAGTGTATAGATACAAAATAAATTGAAAAGAAGAGAATGTAAAGAACATGTTTATAAAAAGTATTGTCGAGTCTCTCGTACAAACACTATATATAGGTAAAATAATGATATAAGAAAGGGTTAACGGTTTACACTAAATGAGAGTAATTATATGCATGATTTATGCTAGTATAAAGTATATAAGTTGGACGTGGGTATGTGATGGCCTTTCAACTCGAAATTTTTAGATAAATACAAATAAACATGTATTCAAAAAGTATTGTTGAGTCTCTCACAAACAAACAGAATGTCTAGGCAAAAAAATGATATAAGAAAGGGTAACGGTTTAGACTAAATGAGAGTAATTATATGCATATTTATGCTAGTATAAAAGTTGGACGTGGGTATGTGATGGCCTTTCAATTGAAATTTTTAGATAAATACAAATAATTTTTTTTAAAATGCCACATAAGCATGTGGATGAATGTGGTGGATTGAATCCACTTTAATGGTCTCGGTACGAGTGACTGGTGTATGAGAGGGGGAATACACCAGTAGCAATTTTTGTTTTGCTTAACGTCTTTTCACTGAGATATACTGTTGAGGTCAGTTTATATACAACTGGAAGATACACTTGGAGTAGCTCGACCACTGAGTTGCTCAGTTGGAGCCAATCAAACTGTTGGTAGGTCAGCTGACTCCTATGCCTGAATATCAATTGAATGCACCAACAGAGGTTTTAATCAATTATGCAATGCGGAAGATGATGGAAGATAAACTTGTTACATAAACCGAAACCTTAGTGAAAGGGGAGAGTTAAGCTCCCAAGTTAGGGGTAGCTGGCTAGGTACTGAATTAAAACACTGAATGTAAAGTACAGAAAGTAAAGCACGCAGTATTTTAACGTGGTTTGGAGATCGACCTCCTACATCCACAACTTCCTTTTCGGGGAAGCAATCCACTAGGTAAGCTTACGCGTGCTTCACCAAACGCCCACTTGGATTCCGGGTTCCAAGAAAACCTAACCAATTCGATTCTAGACCCCTCAACACTTTTATAGGCAAGTGCTCAGTCTGTCTTAGATTCCTAGTTCTAAGGGACAAACTCTTGGATTCCTGGTTCCAAGGGACCTCTGCTTGGATTCCGAGTTCCAAGCGACCTGATATTGGATTACTGGTTCCAAGGGACCAAGTGACTTTGATTACGGGTTCAAAGTCAAACCAGAGGTTTGGATTTGGGGGGAAGAAATCCAACAAAGAAGCCTACTACACTTTAGGGGAGTGGAGACTTCAACCTAAGACAGCAAACTCGATCTCGTGTGAAAGAGTTTGCTGGGACACAAACCAAACAGGAACTTGCACTCAAAACTCTATCAAGGAAAGGCTTCTTGATAGGAGGAGGTTTCCTTGCTTGAGGAGAGAGGTAGTCTGTTGCTGCTACGATTACTCCTCTTTTCTCTCTACTCTTCTATGGTGAAAATTTGTATCACTGAGCTTAGTGTAGAGACCTCTATAGAGGAAAAGTCATAACCAGCTGTTGGAAAGAGCCGTTTGACCTGTGCCAAAAACATGGTACTCCACGTGATTCACTGGTTACTTTTCCAGAAACTGTACCTACGACCATGCTTTTTATACATCGCTGTTGTCGGTCCAATTATGAAAAGTTTTCTAGCTGACTTGTGCTTCTGAGTAGGCTCGATTCTCAACTGGAACTCCTCAGTCAGTGTCTTCAAGATCTTCTCTTTTCTGCTTCGTGACGACTAACCACTTCTTTTCACACTAACTGAACGTCTTCAGTTGTGAGGATCAGTTGGAGAGAAAACTGAGTTGTTGTTCAGTTGAGTTCGTGCTACAGTTGAGGTTGATGACTCAACTCACTTCCAGTCACAGTTGAGTCTGAACCCTCAGCTGAGTTCTGGGTCTCAACTGAGTTTGAGCCTCAGCTGAGTTCCTCCACGAACTCCCATCTTCTGTCTAGCTGACTTCTTTTGCTTGAACTCTATAAGATAAAATTTCTATACTTAAACAGTGAGCTCTAGCAAAGAACAGACTAAGGGCGATCACCTACTCAGTTGAGGTCAGTTGGGGTTTTGATATTTTTCAAAATCTTTGCTCATTTTCCCAACACACTCTCCTATTATAAATAGATGATGATTTACATATTATCAAGACATGCATGCGCATCGTATTATATATCCACATATATTATGATGAAATTGAACATGATATATGAGCAAATAATATAGGTATAGAATAACTCTAAAATGTTGTACAGTGGGATTATAATTCGCATATTACAGTGGCATTATAATGTGAAAATAATATAGGTATAGAATGACTTTGAAATTGAATACGATGAAGTTGCAGCAAGGATACTTGGTGGATGTGTATATTTGAATCAAAAGTTATTTCAGGACAATAACTTTGAGTGATTTATAATTTCAAGATAAAGTTTTGTGGGCCTGCAATTTAAGGACAATATATTTTTAATTAGGTATTAGAAGGACAAAAGTGAACCCGATAGAGCTAAAAATTAATTATGCGGCCCGATATCGCCAACTAAATTATCAACATGATATTTACTTAGTCAAAATACTCCAAATTGCTTCCAAACCCCATTTGAAGAATCCTACTCAGAAATCTACACAAAGAAGAATTCGCTAGACAATATATCTACAAATTGCATTAATATTTTGACTCTAGACGATAAATTGCTAAATGTGTTGGCTTTAATGAATTGCTTCAACTTTTGGCAGTGTTTTTTGTTTCTAACCATGATTTGTTATATTCTAGTGTATTTTATATAATTTTTTGGGTAGTATTTAGTTAGCCAATTTTTATGTAGTAAAGGTGTTAATCATTTTTTTAAATATTACACAAAAATGGAACACATAAAAATGACATTCCATTGATGCATCAGTGAATAGTTGAGTTGGCAGCCATATATGGATAGTTGAGTAGGCGATATCGGGCCGCATAATTAATTTTAAGCCTGATTTGGCTCATTTTTGTCCTTCTAATGCCTAATTCGAAACATATTGTCCTTAAATTGCAGACCCGCAAAACTTTGTTCTGAAATTACAAATCACACAAAGTTATTGTCCTGAAATAACTTTTAACTCAGTATGTTTTATAAATCAGTCAGGTATTTTTGATAAAAAAAAATACAAAAAAATTATTTTGACGTTGTAATATAAAATTTTGACAAAGCTTTTATTCTATCTTTTTTTATTTTAACAAAAAATTTTGGCAGGGTGAAAATGATTCTCCATATTGTAGACATTTGAGCTTATATGATTTTATTGAAGTACGCTTCATGACTAAGGTCAAGTATGTAGCATTTGATCGAAACGGAAAACCTCATTCTTATAGCCAATGCAATCCAAAAGATACACTCCAATCCCATCACTGTTGGAAGTTTAAGTGCGCAGTTCAAGAACCCCAAACAAATTAAGGAGAAGAAGAGATAAATTCAATTGAGAGGGTCGAGCCAACTAAAGTGGTAGAGAAGAAATAATCAAAGAAAATTGTCAAGCCAACACAAATGAAAGAAGTACAAGAAAGAGGAAAAGAAAAATCACAAAAAGGTTTCAAGCTTACCAAGCAAAGAATAGAGATTGCATGACATCCCAAGAATATATCATGAGATAAAGTAATCCTGAAAAGCACACAGAAGAAGAAATACTCTCTATTCATAAGGTCAAACAAGAAAAGATTGATGTGATTAACTTTTATTACTCCCTCCGTCCTACTTCAGTTGTTCTAATTTTTCTAGGCACGGAAATGAAGGAGAAAATAATTAAGGATAGAAAGTGTATTTAGTGGAGTTATTAAAGTGAAATAAAGTAGGTAGAGAGAGTGAATAGTGAAATAAAGTGAAATAAAGTGAGTAGAGAGAGAAGAAGAATAGTGAGAAAAAGAGGAGAAAAGTAGGTTAAAAGGTGTAAAGTGGGTGTAATTAACCAAATTAATTATTTTCAGAAAAAAAAGTAGGACAACTGGAATGGGACACCCGAAATAGAAAGTAGGACAATTGGAATGAGATGGAGGGAGTAATTTTTTTTATTTTGAATAATAATATTAAATATTTAATATGTTCACCTATCTTAGTATCTTACAATAGTTGATATTAAAAAAGGGACTCACGTGCCACGCACGTGCTCTCTTACCAATTTATACAAAATCGATGATCTGAAATCAAGCAAATTAAATAAGGTAAGATGCTACGCTAACACAGCTAACAAATTAAATAAAACGAATTGAATAAACAAAATTGAAAATTAAGCTAGCCTACACGCAATCGCACACATGCAAACATACTTAAGCTGGCGGCCTACACACAAACGCGCACATGATTAATCCATACATATCTATATATTTGTGCCATATCTCTCCGAGTTAGACACGTAAAATTTTATCATATATATATATATATATATATATATATATATATTCATTTCATTTTCAAACAAACAATAATTATAGTTTCAACTTACTGAACGATGCAATTAGTTTCGCAGGCGATAGGAGGAGGGGTGCTGATTTTGAATGGTTGCCTCTTAAATGGGTCGATCAGAAACCCAAACCTCAACACGAAACGAATCGCTAATGCACCGCACGACGCCGTTTCCAGTACCTTCGTTACCGGCCGCAGAAAGAGGTTTAATTTGTAGCAATACTTGAAATTTGCGGAGTGTGTGTTTGTGTGTTTTCGTTCTAAATTTGTTTTATTAATTGAAATAGAATACAGTTAGTTACACACATGCAATATTCATATTTTTACGTCTGCAATGGACATGTAATATTTAGCTAGCTAGTATATATATATATATATATATATATATATATATATATATATATATATATATATATATGTCGGGAGAGGATCATATGAGAACTCATCTTTAGGTAGGAACTAGAAATTAATCTGGACTGTTGACTTTTGTTTGATCTATGGTCCAGATTATTTGATGCATCAAACTACTGCAGTTTGTGCATTAAAAGTGTATTAAATAATTTGTGCATTAAGTTAGTATAATTTGTGCATTAACATGTTTGTGAATTAACGTACTGCATTTTGTGCATTAGCTGAGTGATATTTGTGATGGTTCCCACGAACTCATATAAAGATGAGTTCATACTAGATTCACACCCTATTTATGTATATATATCTATATATATAGGAAAGAGATCATATATAAATCCTTTTTTCCAGTAAGAAATGAGATGCGATCCGAATCATTAATCTTTGTAGATCTACGGTTGTGATTGAATGATGCCTTATAATTGAACATGAATGCATTATTGTAATAATGCATTGTAATAATCCAAAAATATATTATTATGACGATGCATTGTAATATTACACAAGATGCATTGGTTTACTACACAAAATGCATTATTCTTATATTTTACCGGAAAAGTGCTTTGTATGTGAACCAATATATATAATTAAATGAATTTACTGAATCATTAATTAATATGAATGCAGTTGTTTTATTAATCCCAAGTGTGTGGAAAAGAAGGCATCGATGAGTGGAGTAACATATGATGTGAAGAAAAAGTTTGTTGATGTGTATGAGCTGCTCAAATCGGAGCTCTTGAATGAAACTGTCTTTGAATGGACTGATCATTCTCGCCAATGGCTCGAGCAGGTAATTATTAACTTCAATTATTTGCTATTCTTGTTCATTTTCTTCCCTTTGTTGCGTTGGTTCAGAACATTTCCTACAGATCACTCGACTCTAAACTTATTTTACAAATTGATAAAGATAAATAATACTAATAGTTTTTTATTTTGTTTGAAGGTGTAGTAATAATATATAGTTTTTGCATTATAAAAATGAAAGATGAAAAATTAAAAAAAAATAAAATAAAATAAAATAAAAATAAAAAAACTGGTCAAAGGGGATTTGACCGGTCAAACCCGGGTCAAACGAGTAGGGTCGGATCGGGTCAAGTGGGCGGGTGTTCTACGGTGCAATAGTTGCACCCAAGTTTTTGTCTAGTTAAAAATGAATTTTCTTATGCTTCATTTGTTATGTTTCATTTTCTTATGTTTCCTTTCTTATAGTGTTTGATGCGGAACTAATTTATTTTCACAGATGATGGACTATAATGTGTTTCCAGGTAACCTACTCTACCATCAACCCTATATATATGCATGCTATAAGTACTGTCGATACAAGTTTTGGATGATATTTTCATCGACAAAAGTGTTTTTGTTCTAAACATTAATTAAGATATACATTTTGGTACAGGAAAATTATTTCGAGGTTTATCAGTTATTGATTGCTACATGTCACTAAAAGAAGGAAAAGACCTAACTGAAGACGAATTGCTTCTTGCATGTATTCTTGGATGGTGTGTTGAATGGGTAAGTTACAAATTAAATTTCTAAAAGAAAATTGCCAAATAATGCATCTTTTTTTTTTCATTAGAAAGGCAATTTACAGTAATTAGTATTTTTACTATTTGCAATGAAAATGGCAGTTTCAAGCAGCTGTTCTTGTCCTTGATGATATTATGGATGATTCTGAAATTCGACGTGGTCAACCATGTTGGTATAGACTCCCCAAGGTTGTTTCTAATGAGAATATACTGTAACAAAATTATAATCTATATATTCACCTAGACTTTAATTTAATGCACTTTTAATTATTTTCTAGGTTGGTAGTATTGCCATAAATGATGGATATATACTTCTACAACAAGTGCCACAAATTTTGAAAAACCACTTCGCTGGAAAGCCTTACTATGTGGATCTGCTGAATTTATTCAGTGAGGTATTACAATTATATAAACTAATCAGTAATTATGAATTTTGATTTATGTTGAAGTTAGATGTCTTATCATTTGTCATGTTTCCAATTCCAGGTGGAGTATCAAACTTTTTTAGGTGAGATGATGGATTTAATCACTACTATTGAAGGAGAAAAAGATTTATTAAAATCATCATTGGCACTGTAAGTGGACAATTTTCAATCCCTCGTGTTAAATAAGAAAATAATGTTTTAATTTCACAAAAATAACTTTTCTTAGATGTATAAATAGCTACACAAGTATTATAGTTTTTGACACTTTAACATATTATCTCTTTTTTTCTCATTCCCCTCAAAAAAAAATGTCTCTTTTTTTCTCATTCTTCTTTTTTATTTGAACATTTTGCAGTCACCACCGTATTGCTAAGTACAAGACTTCATACTATAGCTTTTACCTTCCAGTGAGTGCATGGGAACAATATATTTTCTTAATGAAGTATTTTTATTTTTTTTCATTAGATTTATAATATGTATATTACATATATAGGTTGCATTTGCATTAATCCTAGCAGGCGAGAACCTTGACCATCATGCTAATGTGAAAGACGTACTTCTCGACTTGGGAATCTACTTTCAAGTAGTGGTGAGAACTTATTTATTGTTATTGAATAGTGCTATCTGGACATACGATGGTAAAAATAGGGATTTGATGGATTTTTTAACTAATAATTTAATTTCATAGTTTCAACAGTTTTGTTATTAATAAACATACACTTCTTAAATTTTATTATAAGGTTTCATCCCAATTTTAATTCACAAGTTTAGGAGTTGGGTGTGATGAGAGTAAAATTTGAGAGCAGGTGTGCGTGAGATCGATATTTCAGAAGGGGGGTCTGAGTAGGAATGAAATTTTGAATGCAATTGGACAATTTTTTCCTATTTCAAGCACGTACGTTCAGACATAGTATGTCCGAATAGAATTATTTTTATTATTATTTTTAATACTGCTATGTTTTAGTTATTGCATCAAGGATGGTGATTTTTAAAAATTAAAAGCAAGGAATTGAATCATTTATTTGGTTGCAAAATCTTTTTATATTATGTGCATCATACCCAAAATTGATAAATACTCCGTTCTGAGTTAGTATGATTATTTCCTTTTTTAGCTGTTCCAGCATAGTATGATGTTTAGGACATGTCTTTCTCCTTTTGACCCTTAAAAGTTTAATATATTTACTCCTATAAAGTTTCTGCATCCACTAATAACACATCCTAAATAGGTCCCTTTCTCCATTTAAAATATCTTTACCAAACATTTATCTAGTTTTCCTTAAAACCTGTACACAGCCCCCGCACATACTAAGTGGGGACAGAGGGAATACTATATAAGGTTATCACAATTTCAAATAAATTTTATACAAAATGATATTTATCTTATACCAACTTAAATATTATAGTGATTAATAGATAGTTTCTTATGAATTATTATTTTCTTTAAATGTAATACTCCCTCCGTCTACGATAAGTATCGTCCAACCAAAATAGACTTGATTCTTTACCCTTCTATCCTTAAAAAGTCTCTTTATTTACCAAATAATTTTGAGTTGACCCATTCTCCATCACAAATAACAAATAATTGTGGGTCTCATTCTCCACCCCTAAACCACACGTATTGTGGACGGAGGGAGTACAACATATCAATTACACTATTAACCTTTATTAAATAAGTACATAATAGTCTTTTCAAAAAAAAAATAAGTACATAATAGTGATATAATTTTTGTAAAAATAAAATACTTTCATAGAATAGTATATATATTTTCGGATAAACTAGTGTATGTTTTGAAAAATAAAATTTATCATTCTTGACATTTTTAGATATACTATAAAAATGTTATAATAGATAAATCAATTTTTTTTTCTAAAAAAAAGATAAATCAAATTTTATAAGACATTAAAGTATAGATGTTTGATTGTTGTTAGTGGCTTTACATTTGCTGCACTTTGCGGTGTGCATAACAAAATTTACTGGCAATTTTGTTGTATTTTTCCAACTTTCTTGGGACTAACGTTTTATTCACGTGTACTTGCTAATTAAGAATGATTACCAAGATTGCTTTGGAGATTTTAAAAAGACTGAAAAGGTAAATATCTAAACATAACATATACAATTAAAACTTATGCATTGTCAATGATGATTATTTTCATAACTTGCTTGTTTTGCTAGATTGGAACAGATATCGAAGATTTCAAGTTTTCATGGCTCATTTTGAAAGCCTTAGAGCACTGCAATGAAGAACAAAAGACGACTCTACTTGTAAGATCACGCTTCTTTCTTTCTTTTCTCCTTTTTCCTTTTCTATGATTGAAGAAAAGAATTAAGATGAAAATTTATTACCAGGATAACTATGGAATTTCTGATGCAAGAAATGTTGCAAAAGTGAAAGCTATCTACAATGAGATTGATATCCAAAGTGTATTTGCCGATTATCATAGCAAAAACTATGCTAAACTACGGATATCTGTTGAAGCTCATCCCTGCAAAGCCGTGCAAGCAATTGGAGTAAGATATTTAGACGGCTTAGCCCAATGGCGTTGAATGAAAGAAGTGATCATGTGAGAACTTATTACTAAGTCAATGATGAATGAACAACTCCCTCCGTATTTTTTCCATAAATACCATTTAGTCGGACACGCATGTTAAGAATCGAGTTGTTTTTAATAAAGTTGAAAAGATAAAGTAACTTTTTTAGGGTATTTTTGTCACATCAAGTTGGAGATCTAGAGAATGAAGTTAGTTGCTTTTTAGTGGTATATATAGTAATTTATGAGTTATATTGAGGTATTATTATATGGTGCATTTTCATTTTAAGAAATGATCTTAATAAAATGATACGTTCAAATAAAGTAAAATAAGCTTAATGAAAATATACGTCAGGAGTATTATTGTTGATAGGGTTGCAAATTAATCCTACATTAATCAATAGTGAAAGATGTTTAGACCACCGCCGTTTGTATAAGTTAAAATTTGATTTTTTTCCATTAAAAATTTGAGTCCGCATCAAAAGTAACGGCTGCGGATTCTCACGACATCAAAAAATAAATAAATAAAATAGAACTTGGTTTTTTTCATTTAGAGTTGTCAAGTAAAGTAGGTCTGTCAAGTCAAGCCCGATTAAAAAATGTTGCAATTAAGCCAGGCTGAACCTTTTTTCTTGAAAGGGTAATTTTAAACATAGCCCTCATTTCACTTTTTGTAACCCCTATTTATTAAAATAATAAAAATTATTATAAGTTTACTATCTTATCCTTATTACTCCAATCTAAATTATTAATAAAATAATAATAACTATCTCTAATTAAACAATAAGTCCTAAACATAGGTCATAGCCCCCCAAGGCCCCAGCTCCGATTATGCGCTAATCACCATCAAAATTCATTTTGAAATCATTCGAGAATCCAATTAAAGAATTTGACATTCCAATTTTTCGATTTCCAAACGGAGAAAACGAAGACAAGATTAAAAGGGAATGAGAGTGGTGATAATTGCTGCAATAGGAGATGGACTGACATCGGTCAGCAAACGGTGGGTGAGGGCATTCATCTTCAAGAGGAGGAGAATTCAATGCCGATAGATTTAGTCTCCGTCGACGACAACAACGACCATTAGTCGATTTGACGAGGTGAATTCAATGACACCGATGAGGCACCACTCCTCATCAAAAAGATGGTGGGCTCATGTGTGAATTCACCCTCGATGCCCAGAACACCACTGCGCTCGTCGTTTGGTTTGAGGAAATTTCGAAAATTGGAGGGGTGAGAATATAATTAATTGCTCATGAAAATTAATTAATTGAATAGCAATGATATAAATGAATAATGTGATCAAAGAGAACTGGGTCTTCGTGTTTTCATGAGTGATATGCATGTACGTTGAACTCTCCATCTGTTTTTTCACGTTATTTAAATTTATGGACGTACAGTTTTATTTATTAGGAATTAACTTTGTGGCTATAAGGATAAGATAGAAAATCTATAATAATTTTAGGGTAATTCTAAATGTAGCCCCCAAATTACTCTTCATAGCCTCCAATTAAAAATAATTATAATTAATGTAATATTACTATTATAACCTTATAGCCCAAAAATTATACTCCAACAAGTAATAGTAATAAGCACACCCAACCCCAACAAATCGTCATAACCCCCCACCCCCAATTCTACATAACCCCCAATCCCAATTATCGCAAAGAAAAAACATAACTCCCCCCCCCCCCCCCAACCATCACCAGAAATTACTATGAAGCAGACCCTCTTTTTGCTTTTCCAACGAGGATACTTTCAATTCTCGATTCTTCTCCGTTGTACGCTTATTTCCAGTCGACAACTAAGAGAAAGAGAGGAGACATATTTCATGTTTGTTTGTGAATCTAATATTGAATGGAGTCAGTATATATTTAGATTCACTCACAAACTCGTGATATGTCCTTTCAATTTAAATTGACTCATAGTCGCGATTGAACAAGAGCTCGCCATCAGCTTCCATTGCAGAATAAATGATCTCTGGACTGAAGGTTTGATTGTTAATTTAAATGTATTTCCTATATTAATTAATTTATAGTTACAGAGATATGACTTATTTCCTTCTACCCAATTGGCAATTGTAGTATTGTGTTTTTCACTTTTGTGTACGTGGGCACTTAGAACTCTTGTAATTGTTACAATGTTCTTGATAAATTATTTTTGCTATGGTTACGTAGTACTACACGATTTTCTTTTTATCATGTCACCACTTGTTTTACTTTTGCTCTTGGTATATATCTATTTCAAATTTGAATTTCTTTTCTATTCTTTAAGTAGACACCCTAGAGTTTATTTTGGCATAATTTAAGCTTAGATGGTATTCTCATACTTTAGTTTTTGTTTTCTCAATTCTTTGTTCTGTTTGCATTTGATAAACATATGAATGATAAGTAGTAAAGGTAGCTCTTTTGTGGGAGTTGAGAAAATGAGGAACCGGAGATGGGTATTCGTTTTACTTCTATGTTTTTCAACTTTTTGGAGGATCGACGCTTTCAAGTTTCATAGAGCCCAAAAAACTGAGAGAACATCCTGTACGAATTCCTCTCTCTCTCTCTCTCTATCTCTCTCTCTCTCAAGATTCTCAAATGGTGGATATTGTTAAGTATTTACAATTGAATTGGGGTTGGGGGTTATGTGGAATTGAGGGTGGGGGATATTCACGCAGATTTATTGGGATTAACTATGTCTATTAGTATTAGTTAATTATTAATTAATTATAATTTTTGGGGCTATAAAGTTATAATAGTAATATCACATTAATTATAGTTATTATTTTTAATTGGAGGCTATGAAGAGTAATTTGGGGGCTACATTTAGAATTACCCTAATTTTATTATGTTAATAAATATGGGGCTACGAACAATGGGGGCTATCTTGAAATGAAGAAGCTCCAATTAAGCCTATTTTGAAGCCCAGAATGAGGCTCGGCTTAGGTCCGATCCAGGCTTGCTCTTATTGGACCCTCAAGTGGGCGTGCTTTTTAATTTGTGAAAACACTCTGGCCGGGTAGTGCTGGGCCTATAGATTGGTGGCCCTCAGTGGCTCGGACCGGCCCATTTGACCAATGGCAAACTGATGGGTGTTTAGTATCATAGATTTGTAAGTGTATTCATTGAAGTATTTATAGAGTCAATTAGCTCACCCATAAAAGACAATAATTTGGATTATGATATAGTAACAAATCCAACAACAACATTGCTGTTGCTCGGGAAATAAATGAACACAAAATGTAAATTTTTCACTAGTACTCCCTCCGTCTCAATGGTATAATCTCATTTTTTTGGGCACGAGTATTAAGAAATAAGAGTAAATGGATGAAAAGTGTTGGGTCTTATAGCTTTTGAAGAGTTAATTGTTTTCATTTTTGGAATGGGACCTTGCTATTGGGACACCCCTACAAAGAAAACGAGACATTGCAATTGGGATGGAGGGAGTATATAATATCTTAAGGATGTCTCAGGACAAAATGATCATGAATTAATAGGGAAAAAAAAAAAGAGAAAAAGAAAAACAACTCCCCATCAAAACAGCTGATGTCAAAAGCACTAGCGTTGTCTTCTTTTGCTTGTTTGCACTTCCGAATAATATCTTGTTACTTTGATCAAAAGTAATAACGTGTTTTAGGGTCTTCAAAGGTGGCCAAATTGATCATCAAAATATTATTATCTCTCATTATTTCAGTTAACTTAGATTTACGATTTCTTGATTCGGTCGAACTTACTAGGCATTCTCGTAGTTTTTCACTTGTTTCTGAGTAGGTTTTTGCAAAACCAGATGACTCTTCATTTTGTTTTCTTTTTCCTTTTACCTTTATCACACCCTCCGGTCGATGTGATGAAGCTCCAACAATGTTTAAGATATCATGATCACTTGAAATATTAACAGAAAATGTAGACAGTGAAGGATTAGGAGACTCGAGGAGAGTTTCTTCAAGCAATGGAGAGTGATGACTCGTGCTTTCAACCACTCTGATAATCTTTATGTTCCATCATTTGTGCGGTCCTTCTATTAAAAATAACAAAACGTTATCACATGGTAATACAAGAAACATCTAAATTAATAACAAGATATACTTTTACTTACAAGTACTTCATCATTTACACCACTTGTGTTGAGAATTACCTCTCTGTGGACGTAGGCCAATTTGGTTGAACCATGTTAAACTCGGTATCTCCATTTTCATTTTTGGTTTCGTTTCATTTCTTCAAGTGCGTTTACTTAAAGGAATATTTTCTCTCATTTTCTATCTTTTTCACATATTTACTCTGATAGAAAATTTTCTCGGGGCAGGATGGATAACTTTCCTAGGCAGCCCTTTTTCCATCATTTTCTCTCCAATATTGGATAATATTCTTTGGTTAGTGGTGTGAAAATATTTTACAATGAACAAAAGACATAAAAATGGGGAGGAGTGGGGGACCATGTGATAATTTTCTTTTCCAACCTCGTAAACATGAGATAAGAAAATGATGAAAATGTTAATATTTTCTCACATTTTCTTATTCATCATTTTCCAATGGAAAATTTTCCAACAAAGTAAACGCTCCGTCAATTGTTTGTTGTGAGAATTGAGAGTAATTCTCAACAACTTGGATTTTGAAGTTCAATTTGTCTTATACATTATATACATGCATAATAATGCATAATATGACTATTGAGGAATGAACGAGATCTTAATGCTCCGGTTGGAGAAGCAAGAGACGTGCCACCCCATGGAGTCCAATTTTATCAAACCACGCCTACTCAACATGGGGACTTTCTTAGACGACTCAAAATGATCAAAGAAGTCAATGCGCGTTTCACACATCGAAATGCATTGATTGATCACTTGTGGGATTAATATTCTAATTCATAGAATTATGTAACTTACTTTTTTTTTAATAATGTGGACAAGTACTCTTTTTCCTACTCATTTGAGAGGTTTTTAATGAGGCTTACAGTGTTTGTAATTTAAATTATATATTAATGAAATTTTGTTATTATTCTTCATTAATTGATATGAATAATTTTATATATTAATTATTAAACAAAAAAAAATAATATTCTAGAATATTCTGTTTCTGTGTAAAATTATAAAGCAGACTGTTAGAGATGACTTGCTGATTTTGTTGTATATTTATATTATTTTTATTGTATAATAGTGCAAATCATTGGAGATGCCCTAACAATTTATACCAAGCTTTTATACAAATAGGGTAACATAGTTTCTTTTTTTTTATTACCTGCCCTGTGTAGTTTGCAGGCTACTGCATAAGGGATAGAGGTTTACCAGTGCGCACCGAAAGTAGAGGCTGCGGGTCCCACGATATTCCAAAAAAAAAGGGTAACATAATTTCGAGCTCAAACATGTTTGCAAGTTTAACAAGTTGAATATCATGTGAGTCATCAAGCTCGATTTGTTCAAAAATCTTATCGATCGAGGCATCGAGCTTGCTCATGTATCGATCCAAGTAGCTCACGATCGAGTTGCTCGATCAATTTTACAATTTAATTTAATATAAAACTGGTCTAATTAATTATCACAACCCAACGATTCCAAATCATGCGTCCATTACAACCTAGTTTGATTTTATTATACAAAATCGATTATCTGAAAACAAGGAAATAAGGCAAGACATGCAGCTACGACAACACAGCTAATAAAAGGGATACACAAAATAGAAGACCCTACATATATTCGAAAAATTGATAAAATGGGTTTTTTCATAATTTTTTTAATTTATTGATTATAATTTAAGATTTTTCTTAAATTTTTCGGATTTATTTTTTCTTTTCAGATTGTTTTATTATAGATTTCAATTTTTGGTAAATTCAGTACCCCCTCTGTCCCGCGAAAGATGAGTCACTTTTCTTTTTAGGCTATTGATGAAAGATGAAATAGGAGGAAAGATGAAAAGCATTACACAGAACAACGTTGGATAAAATGTAGAGTAGAAACTCTATGGAGATATATTATATCACTGGAATTATTCAAGTCTGCCAGTAATTACAATAGATAGGCAATTTATAGCAGCAAAACATAAAAAGCTCATAAATGAAATAAATGAAAAAAAGACTCATCATCTTAGAATGAATCTCCAATTTCTGATCTGACTCATAACGTCCATAACTTCTTGAATACTTGGAATCTGAAAGTCCACCACAACTCATTGGAAAGACAATCGATCTGGCTTCCCAATGCCACCAACCACGTACCAATCAAACAACCGTGTAAATAGTTATGATCAAAATACGACAGACTGCCTGTGCTGCATCAGCTGTCCCACGAAAGATGAGCCCTTTCTGTTTTAGGAAATAATTAATTGCATTCACACTACTTTTACATTTGTATTCACACTGCTTTTATATTCTTTATTATTTATTCATACTACTTTTACATTCTTTATCAATAAAATATTTCACTAAATACACCCACTATTATTTCTTCTTAGTCTCTGTGCCCAAACCAAAGGGCTCATCTTTGGTGGAACGGAGGGAGTATCTTTTTTCTTTCTAATTTCAATTTATTTTTCATGTTTTTGTAATTTTTTTTTATTTCATTTCAGATTTTAATTATTCAAATTTTTATCTCTTTTGAACTTATAAGTTCAATTTCCTAATCACAACAACTTATATGATCTCGAAACATTAAGTTTATAAGACTGTCTGCAATGGCTGTCTTCATGGGTGTCTCGAGACACCCAATCCATGGAGACAGCCCAGTGCAGCATTCAATGTCTCGAGACAATCTCGTTCCAACGAGACAGTGATATATTGACAAATTAATATTCAAAATTAATAAACTAATTAGATGGAGGCACCCCATAGAGACAGTCCCACTGCAGCTGACTGTCTCTATCTCCATCACACCCCATAAAGACACCTCATATATAGAGACACTAACACTGCCATAGTCTAAGATGTAGAGAATAAGCTTATTCAAACACCGTGTCTAAATAATTTCATTCATGTATACTTCTAGTGCATGCATAAGTAATTAAAAAGTCTAAGAAAGTCATGAATCGAGTTAATATGAATTTCAACATAATCGAATGCATCACATTTATTTGTTGTAAGTTCCACAAAACATAAACTTCTACATAAACCGGTAGTATGCTTGCTACTTCCTCAGTGACATATGTTTTCAATCACAAATAAGAGAACTACACTCATATATGATATATATTTGTTATTGAAATTTATCAAGAATGCTAACTAGTTAACTTTCTTTAATTTCTCAACATTAACTTCATACTAGTATACTTGTTTTCCTACCTCTTCCTTTGCAGAGGATATGTTCACAATCTCACTCCTACAACAACTCCATCCAATATTAATTCTTTGAGAGAGAAGAAGTAGAAAATCTCGGAGCTATCTTAAATTTCTCAGCGTTTTATGCTTGTCATCTTCGATAAACTTCTCATTTGAGACTTGTTGTGAGGATTTACCTGAGCACCCGCGATTTCCTTCTCCTTCTCCGCCTCCGACCTTACCCTACTTGTTCCGGGCGCTAAAGGTCTTGTACCGTTGGCGCCATTGCTCGACTGCTCACTTAGTTTTAGTTTGGTCAAATCATGATCTCTAATCATGACCGATGAGGTGGTAGTTTTGTCGTGGTCGAAGAAAAGAACTTGCACCACCGTTCTCAATGGCAATCGCTCGTTCTTAACAGCGTGGGATCGTACATCTGGAGACAGTTTTTGGCAATCTAGGAAGCTGCACAGCTGCTTCTTATCTGCTTTGCTCACATCAGGATGCTCCTGCAGTTCATTTGTTCATATTATTATATATCTCAACTATTTCGTACGAGAAAAATCGACCCAAAAATGGAAACAATTAACTCTTCAAAAGCTGTGAAACCTATGACTTTTTATCTTTTTACTCTTGTTTCTTAATATCTGTAATCTTGCTATTGGGACGGGGGAGTACTAATTATGTTAAACACGAAAGTGTGCTATAAACGTGAAAAATGACCGTTAATTTGGATGTAAAAGTGTAATTTTCCCTTAACATAGTTGAGAAAAAATTACCTTGAGATAAATATTGATGGCCTTATAAAGAGAGTCATGTTGAGGCCGTGCTACTCCGGGAAGAGTTTCAATAAGAGACACCATTTTTTGAGCCGGCATTTTGGCATCCTTGGCAACAACTTGCAAGTACGAATCGACGAGCTTCCCGACCTTATGAATCAGCGGAAGCGACTGGCCTTCGGCTGCAGAGGTCTGCCGCTTCCACTGCCTCAAGAAACTCCGAACAACCGCCTTCACCAAATCAATGTCGTGTGAAGTTCTGGCATTGGGCGACTGAGACGGCAGTAGCAAGTCGTTCAAGCCGGCCTCGTGTAACTGCAGGCCGCACAGCCTTAAGAGCTGTGCCTTCGTCACTGGCGACGCTCCAAGAGCATTCGCGGTGCTGAGGAGCTTCAGCAAGAATTTGATGGAGACAGAGCCTCTCTCTGCTGGAATCAGCCTCACAATCGTCTCGACAATCCTTCGTCTCTGGTTAGGCCGAACCTCGGAGACGTCGAGAAGCCAAGAGTGTGCGTAGACGTGCAAGGCTTCGCCTATGAGCTGCGGCTGCAGCATGTTGGTTGAGCTGATGGTGGTAACTATGCTGCTGAATAAGTCTATCCCGAGGCACGACACGTCCTCTGTCCACCAGTCCTTTGGCACCGAGTCGCGCCTTTTCCTGACGTACCCCGGCCTCGTATACGTGTATGTCCACGTCACCTGAGGCGGGTCGGCCACGTGTGATAAAATTACACATCTCAGTTCAAATATACTAATCTAGTCCAATAAAAGTTCGTGTTTTCGAATTTGAAAATGTTTTTAAATATAAGTTAGGTCAACTTTCTCATGCTTAATATGTGTAGTTGGTAGTCAGAATTACATCGTAGCTTGTTGACTGAGTCAAAAAGTTACATTTCTGGCTGCCAGCTACAGAATTTGAATTCAGCATGAGAAAGTTGGCCTTTAACTAACCTTGGTTGGAGGTGTTAGAATCTTGTCGACGATGGACTCAATGCATCGTCTCACGATACCAAGATTTTCGGACCACTCGAACACTCTTTCAGCGTTGTGCAGAGCAACGAGAGAATCCTTCCACGCTTGAAGGATGCACGACGAGAAAAAGGCCTCTAACTTCGATATCAAGTTCCCGTTTTCGACTTTTTCGGTCATTCGTAGGTAACTTGCCGCACAAAAGGCTATCACAAAATTGTGTGCACTGAGGTTGATTGCGATGCCATAACAAAACTTAGCACACAACTCGAACGCCTCCACACCTCCGGGAACATCGTCTAGCTCTACAGAGACGACGCCGTCATGATCACCGGCTTCGTCTCTCTCAGACTCAGAGGGAAGCCTTTGCAATAGGCCACATTTCGGAAGAAGACGAGACTGTGGTAGGTGCAAAAAGAAGTTAAGCATTAATTACTTGGTTTTAGTTACTTAATTGTAGAAAGTTGTATGGAGTTGTGAAGTTTACCTTGTGGAGAAGAAATGTGACGCCATTTATTTGAATGGTGAGGTCAGTTGGTATGTCTGATATCACAGTCCTGATCAAATTTAGGAATGATATATATAAATGTAACGGCTTGTTAAATATTATTAAACAGAAAATAATGTATCTCAAATTAATTTAAGCTTAATTACCTTGCTGCATCCTCCGTGTAGAAGGTGTCTGGTTTTGTTCCAAGTTTCATGAACTTCATTTGTGCAGTAGCAAATGAAGCTTCTTCAGGAAAGAGTTTGAGGCCTCAGCTGAAATAACTTACGCTTTTTATTCCCACAGAATGATTCAATTGAAAGCCTAATTAAATTGATTTCTGCATATGTATATATAGGTAGCTAACAATTAAATGCTTTACATAAAAGGTATGGAATAAATTAAAATACACTATAACGAGAAAAGTGCTTTGTATATGATCTTTTCTATACTACTATGTTAGATTATTAGGGTATCCTTAAAACTACTTAATTAGTTTTAGGGGGAAGGGTTCATATAGGGTAGGAATTAAAAAGTGATTTGTAACATTACTTTTTGAGTGATTTTTTTTTTTTTACGTTGATAGTAATATTGTTTATATAATAGAATAATGTTTTTAATGTTTTTATTACAATAAAATGAATATGAAATTAATTTTAGAAAACAAGCTAGAATCTTACTTAACGAAGTGTTTCTTCCAAGGCACCAAAAACTCTTGGAAACAACTGATTCTTTTTCTTTTTCTTTTTCTTCTTCTTATTTTTTTTTTCTTTTCTTTTCTTTTTTTTTGAAGGAAAAACAAGTGATTCTTGAATATAAAAAAAAAGATGAATTATTGAAGGAATCTTGATTTTATGGGACTGATCAATCAATTGCACAGGCATAAGCATGCATCAAGCACAAAAAAACCCAATGGAATCTTTCCTTATATAATCTCCATCTTTGAGAAATTGGCCTTTTCAAACTCTTTAACCTATTTGGAAATGGATTCCTACAAAAATATCTCTTTTATTTCTTTCATGAAAAGGAGAGGGGAGCAGACTAAAGCCAAAACTAAGCAGGCACCCATATATGTCCATTATAAAATGATTTTACATTTGGATCCCAACATCATATATAAATTACTTTTTCACTCTGCATTACCATAGATATGCATATGGCAAATAACCAATTTTGGTATCAGCAGTAACTTTACTTTTTAGCTCTGCATTCTTGCTTATCTTTATATGCTTATCAGTTTGTTATAGAATTACGAGTAACAAAACCATAAAGCATCTAGTCAATATGCCAAGTATAGAATACAAAATCAGAACAAACTAAAATTTCTATTGCAAGATTACAAACATACCTCAAAATTCAGCTGTAGATCGATTCAGACAGACTCTTCAATTTCTAGCAGAAGTTATGATCATGATCAAACCAAAATCCAAACAAGAACTACCACTTTCAAGATTTTAGAGAATGATCATATTAATAATAACTAGGCTTAATGTGTGTTTTTCAGCCACTCAAGAAGGAAGTGAAGGACAACTCGATGAGAAATGGAGAAAGAAGTGAAGGACAAAAAAAGCAACCTATATTATGAAAAATGTGTAATAAAATGTTTGTGTGGGCTTAGTCAACGTTGTTCTGTATCATATCAAAAGTAATTATGAGCTACCTGAACTAATGATTTTAAATCCGGATCGATCATCGGTCACTTTAAATGGTTTATTGAGTCACTAGTACTAGTTAAATTGTAATAAAAATTATTGGAAGATTCCATAAATATATGACAATCTTCATGTATGATAGTATATAGTAGTAGTTGGCGAATTGAAATAAATGAATTGGGCGCAGAAACGAAAGAAAGAAAGTAGGAAAATGGAAAAGGGGGAAACTAATATTTAATTACTAAGAAGGAAAAATATATTTTCTTTAACTACTCATTCCTCTCTCACATCGATCACCCTTCAAAGGTGGGATATGTAATAAAAAGAACATACTCCCTTTATTCAATTTCAAAAGTCCCAAAAAACCCCAGTACAAAGTTAAGAAAATGAACTAAAATTGATTTAAAAAAACAAGAGGAATATATATATATATAGGGAATATATCATGTGTGAATCCATTTCCACGTAAGAAATAAGAGGCTATCTGGATCATTGATCTTTGTAGATCTATAGTTGTGATTGATCGATACGTGACAATTGAACATAGAATACATTATCATAACAATATATTCAAGTAATCTAAAAAATATTATTGTGACGATGCATTGTAATAGTACATAACATGCATTATCTTAATACATAAAATGTATATTATTTTTTATTTTTTAGAAAAAATGTGTTTGGTATATGAATCAACCCTGATATAAGTGATTTATTGTTGAACTAAATTATAACCTCTATAAATATAGGGTGCCCATTGTTCGATTGGATGTTTAAATTTTATGCATTAAACTACAATTATGTACTAGTTTTTGAATTTTTACAACTAATAACACACACATGTATATACCAACGAGTGTAATTTAGTTTAGTAACAATAATTAAGGGTTTAATGTTAAATAGATCATCCGACCTTGATGCAAATTAGCAATTAATCCAATAATTAAATATTACTTGCCTTCTTTCCTATTACATACGTACCTTTTTTTTTAATGAATGAGAAATAATATAGTATGATATAATTTTGTTTATGACCATTTCCCAAATTTCTCAATATTTCATTACTCCAAGTAATAATATTGCAAGTGGGAAAACCCTACCATTTTTTTTCCTTTCTTTTTTTTTATTAAAAAAAAAGACCTACCAATTTCTTGAGAAGGATTAAAATTCAACATTTTCCTTCTTCAAAAAAAAAATTCAACATTTTCCAACTAAGTGGGGGCCATATGTAATGTAACGTAAAAAATATTCCTCTATTAGTACAATTGTCATCATATTTTTCCCCACTAATTTGGTGAAGTCATCTTCTTCCCTTGAGAATTGATAGGCGGTCTTCCTTGTACGGGATGTCGGACACGTGGCATGAGCAAGGCCGTCGGATGCTCACAACTTGACCGGGAATGAGATTAGATGTGTTGACAACCACCGCGATGTTGGTGGTTTCGGAGGTGGAGCAGCCAATCCTGTCGCCGCGCATGCATGCGTGCTTGTTAATTCTTAGTTTAATTGATTGAATTGATTAATTATGTCCTCTTTCCGATTTGATGTTTATTTTGTTGGGTTTTCTCCTTTTTTTTTTTTTTTCAATGTCGGGTTTTCTCCTTGTTTTGATATCATGTCATCAATTCAGGTTTTATTAATTACTAGCGACAAGACAAATTTTAGCAAGGATCTACACTTTAATCATGTAAAGTCCTTTATTAGTACAATTTATAAATCAACAATCTGCAGATTCTAACCTAATCTTTGGACTCTTTAATTACTAAATTGTTTCAATCTCTTAAAAATTTGAGATGTGAACTGTTCGGCTTGTAATAAATCTAACCTAATAATGACGATTTTACATAAAATTGCTAAAAAAAAAGGTACCGAAATTATTAATATTGATATAAAAATAAAGCACAAATATTGCGGCAAAGGAAAAAAAAATTCAATTATCCTAAACAAAATTACAATTATAATTTTATCTTCGGACCAGTTAAAATATCAAATTACGATTAATGTGAATAAAAGGAATAACTAGTCTGAAAATAAAAGTGATACTTCGCTTTCAGCCGCACGGTAAGGCTGACCTCACACAATGCCTTTTTTTAAAGTAAAATGCAAAATTATGCACTCACCAAAATAAATGAATATGAGAATTTTTTTTAACATGAGAATACACATTATTTTTGCTAGTAATAGGAAATATTTCTAGATATTTTATTTTATTTTTCAAATATCATATCGGAATGCAAATTTATAAACAAATAAAAATATCATGGAGATATTTGGAACTTATTTACAAATTCAAGCAAGTTTCAAACGTTAAAAATAAGTTTTTCGATTCATCCTAATATTGTTATTGGATTGTAACATCATAACACATACTAAGGCCTGTACTGAAAATTTAGTCGTAAAAATCATTAAAATTTTATCATTGATGAAGATTTTATTTGTCGTTAAATCGATGGATAAATAGACAGTTAATGATAGAAAATAGAAAATACATGTCGTCAGATTCCCCGACCATATTTCCGTCGTATAAATTTAGCAAATTTTGTTGCTCAAAATTACTCCAAAAAATCAAAAACTATACTCCTTTTTCCCCACTTATGTCTATGTACTGGTTGGTCTCTCACTATGCGTTGGCCTCGTATATATTATTTTTTTTATATATATAAAAAATTAACGAAATTATTTTTTTCTTAAATGCAGCAATGGCTTCGACGGCTACTTCCAATTTCTTTTTCTTTTTCCATTTTCTATTGAATTGATAAATACTACATCTCATTCAAATTCAATCCACTCCACTCATTCTCTCTACTCTGTTACTCTATTCACTCAAATCTTCTACTCTCATTCTCTCTCGGTCTCTTCACCATATTTTCAATTAGTAAATATGTCTTTGTCCAAATGTTTCTTCAGTTTCGATGAAGAGAAGGAGCCCCGTGGAGAAGGCAATGGAGGGAATTTGGAGGCATTTCGGTCTGATCAACTAATTCAGGCTTAATTTTAATAATATTATATTTTTCTTTATAGCATCGAACTTTTAAATTTAAAACTTGTTCTATTTAATAATTATTTGTTTAGTAATTTATTGTTATTAATAAAGCCATTAAAGAAAAAGAATATAATTAAATAATGAGAGAGCACCTACGAAAGATCACATTGAAAGTGATTTTGAGACCGGACTTTTGATATTGATACTCCTCAAAAAGTACAAAAAGAACTTATAAACTATCGAGAGACCAGAGACCACGACCATTTTATTAAAACCTATACCAGTTAATGCTAGACAAGAAATTCGTAGATGGAGCAAGTACTAAATAAGCTTGTGGATTTATTTATTTTTTTTCTTAATAATGGGAGTCCTTACAATTGTAGCAGCCTTAATAGCTTTAATCTCATGGCTTAAAGCAATATTCTGTCTACAATCATTTCCGGAAAAAAAAAAAAAAAATTGTATCATGACAAAATGGGGACATTATGACCATGATGACGATTATCGTAATAATAACATGATTAACATCATGGCTAATCACTAATTTAATAAAAGATTTGCTATCATTTCAAATACTACCCTTTTCTTTTAGTTATTTCTTTTACACATAAATAACACTCCTTTGTAACGAAAGCCATCGCTCTTGGGGACAATTTCCTTTCTAAGTTTTTATCCTACGTATTAGGGTAAGGTATTAGGGTAAGGTATGTTTACTTTGATTGTAAATTTATCATTGTAAAATATGAAAAAAGAAAAAGTATGAAAATATTATCATTTCTATCATAGGGATAATAATGGATCGGATTTTTATAGGTATCCGCCTTTACCAAACTCTAAGGGGACGAGTTTGAAAATTATTATATGGTTTTGGGATAGGTTTGGGTTGAAGTATTCAAAATTTCAAGGAGGAGGGGTGAATACACCTATAAAAATTTTCTTCTTAAAATTTCTCTCAACTGGGAAAATCAGTTGTAGGTGTCAACTCAGTCGTCTATTCAACTGACTACTTGGACAATGTGTCAGTTGAGACTTGATGACTGAGTTGCGAGTGCAGTGCGGAAGTTGGTGGATATGCTTTTAAACTCCTTTGTGTGAAAACTCAATTAGTGTATGATCAAGGTCAAGTTGCCAAAATACTTATGCAATTTTTAATACAAATCAATTTAACAAGGTTCAGAGATTAACTCTTACGTCCTTGGTTGGGAGTCCACCCAACAAATCCAGTTCACCTTAGGATTCAAACCTCTCAGCTTACATGTGCTAAGAAAACGTACACTTGTATTGTGGGTTTCAAGCAACCTACAATTGGATTACGGGTTCCAATAAGACCCAATGATTGGATTGTGGGTTCCAATCAAACCTAATGTCTAGATTACGGGTTTTAGACAACCTAAGTGACTAAGTTACGGGATCAGTCGATGCTATACACAAACTCTACAGTTTGTGGGTTTTTTCAACAATGAATCATAACTTGCACTAAGTCTCGAGATCCTTTTAGCAAATAGACTTGCAATAAGTCTTTATTCGTTGTTCTAAGATAGTACATAGAAGGGATGCAGCTAGTCCAGAAACATAATGATGGTCCCAGTAACGAGTAATTGGTGTAAGGGGGAATACACCAGTAGGGGTTTTTAATCAAAATCGATTTTAAACTCTTGGTGAACTTCTCAGTTCAGCTAGCTTGAAAACTATAAAGGACATCTGAAACGCTTCACTCAGTCATGATCAAAGCTGACTCAGGTTTTAACCAAAGTTTCCAACTTTGCCGAAGTTGGTGGGTTTTAGACTCGTTACAAAACTGAAAACCTTTTGAGTGAAGGTCAAGTTCCCTAAATTATTTTAGTGCAGAGTTAAAGTTTGTTTTCGTGCAAGAGTTAGTTGGTTAGAGAACAGAATGTAAAATACTAGAAAGAAAATGAGACAATATTTTAACATGGTTCGGAGATCAACCTCTTACGTCCACGACATCCTTTTCGAGGAAGTAATCCACTAGATAAGCTTACACGTGGTTATCAAACGTTCTGTTTGGTTTACGGGTACCAAACAACCTAACCAGTTCTATTACGGGTTCGACCAAACCTTACAACACTTTTTCGGGCAAGTGTACAACCTACAACTCTTTTACGGGCAAGAGCAAAGTTTGGGTCTTAGATTGCGAGTTCTAAGGGGCCTAAGGCTCTTTGACTACGGGTTCAAAGAAAGACCCAAAGGGTGGGTTGGGGGGTTTTTCCAACTATGAAGCCTTCTACACTGAGAACAGTGGAGGCTTCTTCCTAAGGCTTAGAGACTCAATCTGCAAGAGAGAGTTTGCTTAGAATCCATGCAAGAACCTAATACAAATCTAGACTCGATCATAGAATGGACTTTTTGAGAGGCTAGATGGGAAGAATATGAGGATGACTTGACACTCTACTACAACTGGTTCTTTAGCTCAGCAGTTCTTGCTTGGCGAGAGAGAATCTGCTTCTAATTTGATATGTGCTTCTTTGCACGTGTCTGCTCTTTTGCGCGTCTCTTCTCTCTCTCTCTCTTCTTGCAATGGGGAGACCTCTATTTATAGAGAGGGAGGTAAACTAATCATTGGAAAGAGCCGTTTTGTAATACCTCGATCTTTCACAAGTCTTTAAGTTCATCTTGATTGAGTTTATATGCCTAGAATGTGTGCTTTTGTGTGATAAAAATTTCCGAGAAAAGAATTTTTCTCGCAAAATTACTAAAATGCCCTTGAGTGCCCTTATGTGATTTTTCTCGTTTCGGTTATCCGAACCGAATGTGTGATGAATTGATTGAGCATGATTATATGAGTTTGAGTCTGAGTTCGAATTTTGGAAAATTCTAAGAAGTTTCGTTTTCAGATGAATAGTAACTTTTCCCGAGATTTCACTATTCATCGAACTTTTCTGAATTTCATCTAATTATTGTCTTTTGAGTTTTAAAATTATTTTAGAAGCTTTGAGATATGTTTGAGAGTCGTCAGTGATCATCTGAGAAAAAGTCGAGTTGATGGTCCAAGAAACCCTAATATGAATAGTGATTTCTGATTTTTTTATTCGTTGCTCGGAATTTTGATTTGAAAACTGGATTTTTGGATTTCTTGATTTATTTGGTGTGATTTGAGATGAAGAAGAGAGGTTTCCATTGTCGAGAAAGAGTCGTGGTGACTTAGGAGCCGTTTTGAGTTTAATGGAAATATAGGGATGTTTTGAACCGGAAAACTTTTTCTTCCGGCGATTTTGATCGCACAAATTAAACATGTGCTCTCATCTCTCTCTCCCTATTTTCTCTCCCCCACTCTCTCTCAAGCTCCAAACTCTCTCTCCCTCTTCTAATATTTCCGACATCACTCTCTCTTTCATCTCTCCCTTTCTCGGCAACATACACACACACACACCATCACACTCAAACCTCCATTGATGGTAGAGCTTTCAAGCTTCAAAAATTGCAAAGAAGATAGCCCTCGATCATCCAACGACTAAACCGTTAAGGTATTCTTGATCCTCTCGTCATGGTGATCATTTTAAGACTAGAATTCACCCTCCTCCCTCTTCTTTGATTTTCGGCAGCTTTGTGCCAAGGAGAGAAGCTCAATTCTACCTTGTTTGAGGCCTAGAAGTTGAAGCTTTGCAAGGTTTGTTCATGGAAAATAGAAGTTTAAAACTTGATTCTTCACTCCCTTCAAAACCGCTGATCATGTTAGAGATTAAGAGGAAGTTTTGATTTTGTTTTTTAGCATGATATTCATGATCCTTGTGTGATTATATGCATAAGAAGATGAAGGAAAAATCTTGTTTGTTTCTTCCCTATGAGTGCCGAATTTCTTAGTAGAATTTATGGATTTTTATGTTGTTGAATTAAGCATGAAATTGATGATGGAAATGAGTTCTATGAATTAATCCATGAAGTTCTATGTGATTGATTAAATGAGAATAATTCTTCCCTTTTTCCCCTTATGAAAACCGATGGATAGGTAAGAGGAAGAAGAGGAATTTTTGTTGTATGATATGATGATCTATATGATGATTTTGAGTGATATGATGCATGAAAAGTTTGAGAAATTTAAGAGTATGAAATCTTTGATTTTTTTTTAAATGCCGATTTGAGTATATATATGTGTAGTTGATGATTTTGTGATGTTCTTGAGTAAATGATGTTAGGATGATAAGATTTATGATGATTTATGCTTGATATGTGATTAAGGTGAAGAAATGAGTTATTTTACTATTTTTCTTGGAAAAAGTCGAACCATATATGAGTGTAAGTTGATGATTTTTGATGTTATGTGTTAGTATTGCTTATCTTGATGATTGATAAGTAAATTTGAGCATATCTCGAGCTTAAGTATAAAAAGAATCGAAGAAAGAAAATCGTTTGCTCAAAAACTTGGAAAATTCGAAGGAAATGAGGAGTAATACTTGTGATTTTTGATGATTAAGTGTTCTAAGTAATAAAGTGAAGATAGATTAGTGATATTGGAATTAATTGAGGTATATTGAAACTTGAAATCGATGGAATCGGATACCTACGGGAAAACCCTAAAAATGGCGATGAATTTAAGCTTTAAAAAGAAGATTTTTAGTAATTAAATTCGTTTGAGTAAATTGATCGAGAAATTGATCAATTGGAATTTTTATAAGTATAATAGAAACTCGAATTATTGAATACGGACAAGTATTTCACTAAAGTCCAAAAAGTCGATCAAAATGGAATTTATAAGTCAAGAAATGAAAAACGAGCAATTTTAATAAGTTAGAAATGGAATCGAGAAAAATTAATCGAGTAATTAGTCAATTAGAATTGTTTGGAGTTAAACTGTCAGGTTTGAGAATTTTTCGAGTACGTGCACGTTTTACGAGTAAAGTGTCGTAGACTTTATTCCGAAAATTTTTATTTAAAGGCTTCGGAATTTGGATCCAATTCCATATTTGAATTCCTTTATTTATTTTAAGAAAAATGAAACTGTTTTCGTTAAAATCCGATGACTTTTATCTTTCAAGTCGAGTAGTGTTGAGTCCATATTTGAAGTTCAGAGACAGTATTTGTGATGCATGAATGTTTGTGAAAAGTGATTTTCTCGTTTTCAATATTCCTTGATCAAGTTTAGTTGAAAATTTCAAAGTCTTAAGATTGGTGCCCAGCCCTGGCTAAGGTCTAGCTAAGGCTGCATTTCTGTGCAGTAGGCAAATCTAGCCAAGGCTGAGGTCTAGCCGAGGCTAGTCTTTTGGTACAACAGGTCAAGATAGCTGCGGCTGGTAGCTAGCCAAGGCTGCCTGTTCTGTTTTCAATTATGTGAATCTTCTTGATAATTATGTTATGAGTGATGCATGTTTGATGTTTGGAGTCGGTGTTTGATGTAATATTTGTCTATGGTTTAGTACTTGGGTAGAATCGAGAAACCGAAAAAGATTAAATTAGTCAATCCGAGATAAGTTAAGAAATCCGAGTCAAGTAGAAGTCCTTCAGCCGAGCGTTAAAAGTTCGTTACGTTTTTCGAGTAAGTAGTATTGCCCTTATAAGATGTTATTCTTGAAGGAACGAACGGGACCGAGAAGAAGAAGAAGAAGAAGAAGCAGCTAACCCGACGCAGTCAGGTGGGCTTTTTAAACCGAGAACTATTGAATGCTATTACGTATTGATTATTACGTGAGTTTTTAAATTAATTGACTTGCCAATTTATCTGAGTTATGGTATGTTTGATCGTCTACTTGAGTTATTATCCTGTGTGAGACAGGAACACACGTGTTGTTATTTGATTTATGTTAGATGAATGTGAGCCTTGCTTCGGTTAGACCAGTCATGGTGTTTGAGAAGGAGGCCTACTTCTCGACACAGCGATGTTATGGTAGATTGATTCATACCTATTTAGTATATATATTTTGACTGCGCAGTCGTTTGAAGAAAAGAAAATGATTTTTGCATCCACAAGTAAACCGTTTTAAATTGTGCTAACACTTGTGATGCAGTGGCAAGACAAGTTCAATTATATAGCTCTATCGAGCAAAGTTTTAAATTATTTTGGCATGTGTTCACTGAGTACGTACTCAGCCCTGCATGTATTTCTAAACGTGCAGGTTAGCTTGGATGAAGATGGCGGAGGATGCTCGGCAGTGTGTTAAAATAAGTCGAGTCTTTTGTTTAAGTTTACAATTGCATGTCTTCATACATGTAATTGTTAAACCTGAGTTTGAGATTCCGCTGCAAAACAAACTTATTTATTTGTTTTAAAACAAATACTCTAATGGTTGGTGTCGATACAATGAGCCTTGTGCTCGAAACTATTTTCTGTTTTTCTTATATTCTACTTGACTTGGATTCGAGATATATGATTTACTTCCGACACTTGAATTATTTATTAATGCTCATTTATTTAAGTTAAGATTGGAAATCATGTTGTTATTTGTTATCGCTTTCAATCTATATTCCCTTGTTCCCGAGCATGTTCCCTTGTCGAGTCGAGTATGTTTTCATGGTTTCACCTTCACTGTCCAATGGATTCTAGCCATTCCTACACACTCGAATTCGGGCTGTGACACGTTTGACCTCTACCAAAAAGTATGGTACTCCACCTACTCTTCTGCAACATTTTCTAAAATGGTAACTGTGACCCTTATTTTATGCATATCCTCTTAGTCGATCCATTTATGGAAAGTTTCCTGGTTGTCTATAGATTCTGAGTAGATTTGAATTTCGAACATCAACTCATCTTCTTTCTCCGTCTTCAAGGTCTTCTCTTCTTGACTTTGCGACGTGTGACTTCATCACACCTTCTCGACATGCTTGGACTGTATGGATCAACTATGGAGTCAATTGAGCTTCAGTTCGACTAACCAGCTTGCCCCTTCAGTCCGACTGATTTCTTCTACTTGAAACCTGTAAAGATGAAAATCCCTACGCTCAAAAAGTGGGCTCTATCTAAGTTGTGTCCTTAACGGGTTATACAATAACGACCTGTATCCGATAAGACTCGGCACTAACCTATTAATTTCGTGCGGATTTGTGTCGGATTATCGTGTTGTGTCAAAAACATTCAGGCCTGGCACTCCACCTACTCTTCTGCAACATTTCCTAAAATGGTAACTACAACCCTTGCTTTATGCAAGTCCTCTTGGTCGGTTTATTTATGGAAAGTTTTCTGGCTGTCTTGAGCTTCTGAGTAGATTTGAATTTCGAACTTCAACTCATCTTTTTTCTCTGTTTTCAAGGTCTTCTCTTCTTCACTTTGCGACGTCTGACTTTCATCACATATTCTTGACATGCTTGGACTGCGTGGATCAACTGTGGAGTTAACTGAGTTTCAGTTCGACTAACCAGCTTGCTTCTTCAATCCGACTAACTTCTTCTGTTTGAAACCTGTAAAGATGAAAATCCCTACGCTCAAACAGTGAGCTCTATCTAAGTTCAGACTGATGGTTTCATCTACTCGGTTGGGGTCAATTGGGTTTTGGAATGAATCAAAACCTTTATCAATTTTTTCAACACATATTTTGGCACGAGCACTTGAAGTGAGAAAGGCTTCGGTGGAGAATGTTCTTGTTCTTGAAAATTTGTATCTGTCTTGGTATTGAATGCCTCTTTTTATAGGCTGATAATTCAAGTTAGCCGTCGGATAAAGCCATTTGAATCTTCCGCTTGAAGTCCATCTTCATCCGTTGAATTTATTGTGAAGCTTTTTCGGGCAACTAATGCACAATTCTTTAGTATGGGGATGAAGTCTCTGTCTGGCCAAATGAGGAAATGCCTTCTGTATGCATGTCATTGGTCCACGTAGCTTGATGTCTTCTGAATTTGAATTTGATCAAAGTCTCTGCATTTAACATTTTTCAGAACAACTATATCTTCTATCTTCTTTTTCAGTCGAGATGAGTCAGTTGATCAAACAACTTGACTTGTTCTTCTACATGAACACCTTCGACTGAGTCTTCAAGTTCCCCCTAAGTTTGAAACCTGTAAAGTTAAAACTTTATCTTGCTCAAACAGGTGAGCCTATCTAATAGACTCAGACAATCATCTACTCAGTTGGGGTCTAGTTGGGGTTTTAGAATTAATCAAAATATTTGTACTTAAACTTTCTTCTCAACACAAATCATGATAGGTTTGGATAATTATCTCTGAGTACCTGCTACCCAAATCCATTTATATGTATGTACAATAAAAATATATTAGATATATTTCTAAGTATAATTATAAATATTGGTATAAATATTAGTATAATATTAAAAAAATTAGGAATACAATGGAGATTTTAGTAGTTTACGTACAATGGAGGAAGATGTTGATTGATTCATCATATATTTTAAGGGTAAGTATTTGTTTTGAGATTATTTTAATGAAATTTTCTATTGATACAGATGTTTTAATTATCTTTTTTATTTTTACTATTTCATACTGATAATTCTGTTTTGGTATTCGGGTTTTAGCAGGTATATTACCCAATGGATTTAGGACGGATTAAATTATTTTTTAATCGAGTTTGGAATGGGTATGGGTTGAGGAAATTTTAATGGGTTTGTGTTTGAGAAATGCTTAACGGGTGGGTACTTGATCCATTGTCATTCATATTTCTATCTTTTTTTAATTACATGTAAACTAGGATATAATTTTTTTTATTATTATATGATCCCTCCAACCTTTCCCCAGTTTTTATGTCTTTTGTCAATTGGAAAATATTATCACACTTATCCTCTATGTTAATATTTTCCATAATTATTGTAAAAAGAATGAAAAAGGGAGTGTTCAAGAAGATTATTCATGTCCGAAGAAAATTAACAGAAATAATAAACGTGTGAATATAATAGAAAAATAGTAAAATTTTTTGTATCACACCATTTTCCATTAAAATAAAATGCACCATAAGATAATTCGAGTCGGGCGTCACTATTAAACAAGAGGAAATATCACTTCTGTCCCCTTGGGGATGGCCTAGTGGTAGAGTGGGTTGCTTGGAATTGAGAGGTCTCAGATTCAATCTCCACTGATGCCTCTATAGGTCGAGCCTGTCTCACCTGTACTTGGAAGGTGTGGTTTACCTGCCTTGTGTGATTTACAGACTACTGCATAAAGATGGGAGTTTATCCAGTGTACACCAAAAGTAACGGCTGCGGGTTCCTACGAATTAAAAAAAAAGAAGGAAATATTACTTTTTTATCCACATTTGGCCACTTCTCCGGATGTACTATGATGTCTTTCAAATTGCAACATAAGTTTAATATATTGGGTTCTAGCAGGTAAATTCTACCCTACACTCACATGTATTATATTATCCTGAGTTATAAATTGATTATGTTGGTATAAAAAATAAAATAAATATTTACAGTTGATTTTATTATATTTAAATAGCATTATAGTATCTAATTTTATAACCGTCATTGTAAATTAATTAATTTAAGTTCATCAATTGAAAAATTATTAATCTAATCACGGCCAAAATTTTCAATGTGATACATTTTCAATAAATGAACCTAATATAATTATTTTTCGATGGCGAATTTAAAATTAAATATTATGATACCATTTAAATATGATGAGATCAATCAAATATAATTATTTTATTTTTTCGCCAACATAATTGATTTATAAACTTAAGATCATGCAATGCATGTGAGTGTATGGTGGAGGCACCCGGTTCTAGCACATTGATAGACTCCTAATAACATTTTCTTTTTATGGATTGGAATTTCACTTTCCATGACATATTGTCGTTTTATGTTTGATAACTAAAAAATAATATAGAAGTTTGTAATTTCACTTTTCGACGCCAGGGGTTGGCCGAAGAAGAAGAATTAGAATTTGTTCAATAGTACTTTTAAAATTTGAAGCTGGAAGGGAATGTTAAAGGATTTTAGGTGATGAAATTAGTAATGAATGGGTGATTTTGAGTGAGTATATGTAGGGATAAATCCTACAAACGATTGGTAAAAAGAAAAAAGTGGGTAGCCCCTAATTTCTTGAGAATTGTAAAGATGCAAGTTTTTCTTATTTGAAAGATAACAATATTAATGAAATACTTAAATAAAAAAAGATGATAATACGAGTCGAGTCAGTTGGAGGGAGTAATTCATATGTTTAAAAATCCATCACTTCTTCTCTTGTCATGATTATTTTTTCTAACAATATCTTAAAAGTTTTAAGGAGAATTGATGGTCCCGATACGAGTTTTGGTGTATGGGGGGTGGAGAATACACCAGATAAAAACTTTTTAAAACAACTCTTGAAAAATCAACAACCGAGTAATAAGACTCAGCTGGATTCACAACCGAGTAAGCAAGCTCAGTTGGAAGAGTGGTGCTGTGCGGAATGTGGTGGAAAATAACAACTCGTATAAATAAAACTCACGCATTTATGCAAGGTTGGTCAATAACCAAGTCAGTTGATATGGAAAGATGCAGTTTGTATGCTGGTTAGTTAGTCAGTTGATATGCAATAAATAACTGAATAATAAACACAAACACACAAGGATTTACGTGGTTCGGAGATAACTCCTACGTCCACGGGGAGTTGTGAGTCCACACAACTCAGTCCAAGATCTTCTGGACAAAAACCACAAAGCTTACGCGGGCTTTGCAACCATTGAGATAAGTTTACAGGTACTTATCAACCTTACAGATAAGTTTACGGGTACTTATCAACCTATCTACTCAATTCCAGGAAGAGTAGGGTCCTAACAATCCTTTTGAGAGGATGTGTGAAAAGGTGGGTTTCCAACTAATAGCTCGAACAAGAAGTGAGCTAGGATCTAACACTCTACGAACTCTCAACTAGTGATGTTCTCAAGGTTGGATCGAAAAACACAGAGACAGAATCTAACACTCTAGAACTCTCAACTAGTGATGTTCTTAGAGGATAATAGCAGTTTTGCTTGAGTGCAGTTTTTCGTTCTTTATCTCGTTCTTTTTATCTCTTCTCACACTTGTCTGTCTCGTTAGTCTTCTCCGTCTTGGTGAATGAATGAAGGCCTCTATTTATAGGCGGAGAGAATCAACTAGCCGTTGGAGGAGCCGTTGATCTCTGTTCTTTGAAAGCGATGGCTTGTCTCTCATCTCTGCAGACTTTCCGGATTTGGCAACTGAGTGCTTCTGCTTTTCATCTGAGACAGCCTTGTGTTGGGCCAAATGAAGTAATGATAGAGAGTCAAACCTTCACGTGACTTCCTTATTTGAAATTCAAATCTTAACCTTTGACCTCCAACATTTGATAGTCGGTTGAGTCGTTTGATCTTCATCTGATTGGTCTTCAGCTGATGTTCTATCTGAATGCTTCTGTCTAATTAGGAACAGTTGAACTCTCAGTTGGCTTTGAACTTCAAGTTGTCGATCTTCTCAGTTCGAGTCCTTCAACTGATGTTCTCTGAATCTTGAACGCTCAGTTGGCTCGAACGCTCAGATGACTTTCTTCCATCTGATGTTTTCTTACAACTTCTCCCTTTTTAATTTTCATCTGATGAACGTTCAATTGTCTTCCTTACAACTGATGTTCTATCTCTTGAACGCTCAGTTGTCTTTCTTACAACTGATGTTCTCTTGCATCTTCCCTCTTTGGATACTTAGTTGACTTTTGCATCTTCCCCCTTTGAATGCTCAACTGTTGTTCTGAATCTTGAACGCTCAGGTGTTTTTCTTACACCTGATGTTCTATCCGAGTGAAGCCTTGTTGCCGTCTTCAGCTGGAGTCATGTAAAGATAAAATCTTAACAATGCTCAAACAGCGAGCCTAATTACTAACATTAGGTTATGACAACATCTACTCGGTTGGGATCAGTTAGTTTTGGAATCAATCAAAACTTTAATAAATTTTCCAACAAGAATGAATTTATTAAGGTAAGATTAAGGGGAGATTATAGTGCTTCTCTCATAAAAACAGAGACTATAGATTTTTTAGCAATGAAATATTTCTATGGAGAGTAACGGGGACACATGTTGCTCATCCATCGCAACTGCCGATTTCCTCCTTCAAATTTTCCTTTCCACTTTGTTTTTTTATTAAAAAAAAAAAATTACTTTGCTTTTCAAGTTCATCAAGAAAAACAAAACACAGATCCATCCACGGCTAATTTTGACCAATTCCAATAATCTCTGGCTTCTCTCTCTATTTCATTATTTTGGAGAAGCTGGAGATTGCCCTAACGTCGAAACCCTCACCATTTGGAATTTCAGAATTTTTATTATTTGCTAAGTATTCTCCAGCATCAACATGTTGCATATTTTCTCTCTTTCCCCCTTTTCCTTTAAAAGGTATGCCCCTTTTCTCTCTAATTACTCTCGTTTAGGATTTGATTTGCACAATATTATGCTTGTATGTGTGTGACAAATGTATGCATGTTCGTTGAATTCTGTTCTTAATTATCTTCACAAATTTGAGGTTATTATTTTAGGATGAATCAAATTTGTATCGTTTTGATCATTGCTGTCAAAATTAGTTCTTCCTGTATTGCAATTCGAGCCTACTTATATTTTATATGCCAAATTGTTTTTTTTTTTGGTCAATAAAAGATCGATTTTCACGTGCAAATACTCTCACTGTGTGGCTTTTGTGGGGTTGACACACCATGTAATTGAGTTGTTATTAGCATATTCTTTTATTTTTTTATTTTTTTTATTTGTAATTAAACCTTATTGATAAAACTTTTATGATCATTTATAGTTGCCTTCTAACTCTACAATTTCATGCCAGTTCTTGTAAAAAGAGTTATTAAGGATGACCAGTTTCCACATGCTTCTGCTCTGCAGTTTTTTGACTGAATTCTATAATTAATCAATATGGATAGCTAAATGTTTTCGATGCGTGTACTAGAGCCTGCTATTGTACATCTGCTGCTGATGAATTAAATATTCGACTTCAGTGTAGGTATGGATTGCTTAGGTTTCTGTAAGGGATCATGGTGCAGTGCCTAGATGGTGTGAAGCATCTGCTTTCTGCTGTTATAAATTGCTGTGAATCTGATATCAATAAACATCACGGTGGCGTGGGAGATCCGGAAGCTCTAGCAAGCGTGACAGTTTGTATGGCCCTTTTTTTTCTGAATGGCAAAATTGTATGCATTCTAGTTCATTATGCTTCGAATAATTGGATCATCTACATTATGGTAATATGAATTACCTCTTTGAGAATTGCATTTTGGAAGAGAGATGATAGAGGATGTGTTAATTAAACTAATGCAGAAGTATAAGAAAAAAATCATGTTTTTACCTTTGCACAATAGCTTGATCACAAATTGCAACTTCAGTTTGAATTTTCTTCTCTTTTGATAGATCTAGTGCTGCCCAAGTCTTTCTTCACCATGTGATTGCATATCACTGTTATGGGAAAACATTTAATATTACTGAGCGATGTCACGATGTGGTTGGTTTATTCGTTTCGAGCATTGAAAAATTAATTTTGTTGAGCATAATTAACGGTCATATATACTAAGTAGGAAATAATCGTGTTAGATTCATGTGGGCATCATCGTGCAGTATGCATGTGCATAATTATTTTGTTTTACGTTATTACAGTCAATCTCGAGGATTCTTGCTAATATGATTCTACTACTTCGTCTCTCTTATGTTTTGATGCAGTTAGTGTTAGTGAAATCGAAGCATTGTATGAATTGTTTAAAAAGATCAGTAGTGCTGTGGTAGATGACGGGCTTATCAATAAGGTAACAGGCACTATTTATCCTTCTTACAATGTATGGCTACTTATACTCTCATTGTTGTATTAGGAATTCTTTTTCTCGTTACGATCTTGATTCTCAGCTTGGTATTTGTTTCTGCATGCAAAATGTTTAACTTGCAGGAAGAGTTCCAGTTTGCTCTCTTTAAGACCAACAAAAAGGAGAGCCTCTTTGCTGACAAGGTTAGTTTCATGTGCAAAATGCTGCAAGCAAAATGTCCATCGTCTTTGGATTTTATTTTAACAAAACTAATGCCGAAGTTTATCTCTGAAGGTATTTGACCTATTTGATGTCAAACACAATGGGATATTAGACTTTGAAGAGTTTGCGCGGGCTTTATCGGTTTTTCACCCAAATGCACCTACTGATGACAAGATTGATTGTAAGTCATTTGCTATAGATGATGCTAATCTAACTTGGTGTCCTCTGTTCTCATGAATAATTTAGATAAAATGCTGAAGAATAAGTGATGGATTCTGTTAGTTAATCAATCCTCTGTAATTCAAAAGATAGCTATTTTTCTTCATCAATATACAGAAACTTGTAATATTTTCCCGTTGTGCGTAGTACTTGTTGTTTATTATTTGGGTTAATTGCCACATAAATGTCAACCTTTTGTCAAATTCTGATTTTAACTCTCATCTTTTAAATTTTCATACAAATACTTCACCTTTCAATTTTTCTAATTTTCCCCTAATAATAACTTTTCCCAAATTAATGCTGAGGTGGACACCAAAAATGTTGCCATGGCAAATCGTCGCGACTAATGAAACGACGTAGTATTTTAAACATTAAACGTCGCCGTTTCATGAAAAATAAAGACTTATGATATGAGAGTTTAGCAATTCTATCTGTATTTTTTGCAGAAATTTCCCTATTTTTCTCTTCTATTTCCCCTTCTTTTCCCTCTCGATTCCAGTGTGTATCATTGGGTAATCCAAGGTTATTAGTCAGTGGGTAATCGAGGAGATGACCTCTTCTTCTTACTTGACCCCAATATTTCCGTGGGAAAAAATAGAAAAAACGAAAGGTGAGTTATTTGTAGGCAGATTTAAAAGGTAAGGGTTAAAGCCAGAATTTGACAAAAGGTCGGGATTTATTTAGCGATTAATCCTTATATCCTTATTTTAATCTGTTTTCTGTCTTTAAATCTACTTATATTAGATTTTCTTGTGATCAACTTGTGCTCTTATAATGTATTTGTTTGATTTTTTGATATTCCACTTACTGCCAATTTTTGTTGTTTCAGTTTCATTCCAATTATATGATCTCAATAAGCAAGGGTTCATTGAAAGAGAGGAGGTCAGTTCAGTAGTTTTGATAGTTTAATCTAGTCTCTCTAATTTGATGGCAGAGTCTTCTGTAGTATTCTAGTTACCTTCACTAAGAACTTTTTTTTGTCTCTAATGAAACATGAATTCACTTAGTATTGTTTACGATTATTATATTTGAGGCCTTCAGATCTGTAAGCCCTCATTATCCAGATTGTCCTCTAATATTTATCGGTGAAGTGTTAATGTATCATATTCCATTTGGTTGTTGTAGCTGAAGCAAATGGTGGTTGTCACACTGGCTGAATCTGGGCTAAACCTATCCGATGATGTTATCGAGAGTATCATTGATAAGGTGAATCCCCAGCTTGGTCAGTTTTGTTTAGATTTAGACCTACCGTATGCTTTCGACACCGACACTCTTAATAATAATATTCTTTTTAAGAAATGAGTACGGAGTTCATCATGGTTGTAACTAACCAACGTCAATAACAACGATAATCTCTAATTTTTACAACAATTGCTGGTATATATAGAACTGGTGGACATGGAGGTCATTATTTGGAAACATTAGGAAATTGCCATGGTATATATCTTTTTTTGGTTATCAACTATATATGTTTATGCCATCAACGATCGAGCTATGCTGCCACCTTGAATGTATGAGTACGTTCTCCATCAATGATTGTATTTACGACATGGTTTCAGACATTTGAAGAAGCAGATACTAAACATGACGGGAAGATTGACAAAGAAGAATGGAGGAACCTGGTGCATCAACATCCATCTCTTTTGAAGAATATGACCCTTCAATACCTCAAGTAAGTTTTATCATACTTAGATAAAAGTTGATTTTAAGTTGTCTGTTTCTCTCTGACAAACTTTGATGTGTGCTATAAAATTGTTAATTTTTTTTTTTACTCCATTACACGGTTTGTAACTTCTCCTTGGTAAAATTTCATTTGTAATTTGACCAAAATAGGTATGGTCCATAGACTAATCCATGATATTCGAGGTACTCTGTGATGATCACACACACACACACACACACACACACACACACACACATGTGCACATACAATGTGTGTGGACTTCTTTTCCCAGGCTAGGAAGAAGGTTCTATATAGTTAGGCTACATTTGGTTCTATAATGCAATTTTGTACTCTCAAGGAAATGAAAAGCTAAACCAATTTTGCATATTTATTTTTCTGTTGTTAGGGCCTTCCAACAGTTTATAAATAAAGCTCAACTTTTATTGCTATGAAACCTTAACTTCATCTGTATAGAGGTTTAGTTTCAATTGCTTTGGTCGTCGGAAATCATGTCTGAGCTGCTGAATCTATCTATCTACTTGTGATGAACAGAGACATTACCACGACGTTCCCGAGCTTTGTATTTCATTCTCAAGTCAATGATACATAAAGTGTGGCTGGGGGCTCCTCTTTTTGCAAGCTTAGGCTGGCCTCACTTTCAGAAATTAGCAAGAGCATGTTGATTGTATGTAAAGCTCTACAAGGAATAAATATGCTGCTCACAGTCTAATTAAAAAAAAAAAAAAAGAAAAAAAACTGAAAGCTCTCACTTAGTGATATAGAGAGAAAATTTTCTTCTTAGTATTTGCAATTGTTTGCTTTATACTCCATTTTTTAACAGGAATGTTTCATTTATATGATGAATTCGCCCGTGTATATTTGTTCTTTTGTTTTCTTTAAAAAGAATTATGGTTTGGTAGGGGTGGTGGTTGCAAGAGCTTTATGTATGGTCTTTGAGAGGATAATGAAATCTGGATATATAGGTTTAGGCGATGGTAATGTAAGGGTTCGAAGCGAATACATTAATGTATTCGATTCGTATTCAAAAAAATAATTACATATTGAATTCGATTATTTGCGAATATTTGAAACTACTAGAATATTTGATTCGAATTTTTAAGCTGTATTATTCGAATATTTGGTTCGCAATTTCTTTACTTTAAAGATTATGCGATTCGCTACTTTGAAGGAATATTTCTAAAACAAGTTGGGAATTTGTGGTGCTGCGGGTGTGAAAGTGGAAGAATCTAAGTATAGGGACATAAATTTGTGGTGCTGCGGGTGTGAAAGTGGAAGAATCTAAGTATAGGTACATAAGATGCTATCTTATACTAATATTTTCCTTAAATTAAATAGAGAATTATAATCATAACGGGATTGAAATCTAATATTTGGTCCACTTTCTCTATAAATATAAAATTTTATCAATACTTGCACTTTGGGATCCTTGATGAGGAGGGCACATGTCGCGGTTCGGTTTGCAGGCGGGTATTATGATTATGGTAATATTGGTATAGGTACAAGCTGAGTCATTTGTACCAACGGGCAGCAGTTTCTCCTTCCATCAATCGACGCTCCGTTTATAGTGATTTAATCATTTTTCTGTTCCGTTCATTACTTTAGGAAATTAATTCTGATCAATTACATCTCAAATTTTGTCCAAATGGCACGAACTTTGCGGAAAATCGGACCGTGATTCAATTTCTAGGTCTTTTCCATCGATAGGTGTTATTCTCGTTTTCCGGTGCCATTGTCACTTGTTTTTTATATTCGACGCCACAATTGAGGTCGCCTTGATGTTGCTACTCTATTGGTGGTGGTGGTGGTGAAGCCTCAACGTCATTCACCTGAGTTATTTCCGATGATTGTTTTCGAGTTTGTTGTTCCCGACTTAGTACTATTGGTACAAATAGACTTCATTCGTACCAATTGTACCACATCCATAATTTAGCACAATTGGAACAAATTAGACCGTTAATCCCAATTGTATCAATTTGGAACAATTGACACTAATAAGACTAAAATTATACCAAATGTACCACAACTGAACTTGGCACATTTGAGACTAATAAGACTAAATTCGTACCAAATGTACTAGCATCGTGGCACCAACTCGCTACTCGACCCGCGTGCCCTTCATTAAGGATATTTTTTTTCTCCAATTTACAAAAAATGGCCGGAATTTATGTTTTTGAAAAGGACAGGCCAAAATTCGGATTTTTATATTCATTATTGCTATTTCAAAAGTAACTCAATTAAATATATAGCAACATAATGATAGGTGTGGATTTGAAAGGAACTCATCTATATATGAGTTCGTAGGAACCAATATAAATATGACTTACGTGAATATGATGCACAAAATACATTACTATAACGCACAAATATGTTAATGCACAAATTACACTAATTTAATGTATAAATTATTTAGCACACTTTTAATGTATAAATGACAATAATATAATGTATCAATTAATCTACCTCTAGATTAAAAAAAGTCATAATACAGATTAATCCATAGTTCCTACTTAAATATGAGTTATTACACAATCCACTCGTATAATATACTCCCTCTGACCTATTAATATTATCATATTATTGTTCGGCACAAAAATTAAGAATAAGGGTAAAAAGATAGAAAGCGAATAAATGTCATCACTTTTTAAGAATTTCAAAAAGTTACAATTTTCTTTATTTTGTAAATATGGGTGGAACACTTAAATTAAAATAAAATAAAATAATAGGAGTGGATGATAGGGAGTAATATGTAGATTTTACAAAATAAAACTATCTATATAAGGACAGATTGAATCAAACAATTTAAATTAGATGACAAATAAATGGGAAGAGGATTGTAATGGTCTGCAAACCTTTATGATTAGTTGGCCGTCCCCTTTCTCTTTCCCTTTGGGATGAGTTTTGTCACCATGTTATCCCATGGGCCATGGCGCTTCTCTTCCTCGGATTTCTATACAGTGAACGCACATGTATCCCATCTGCTTCTGTAGTTTTTTATCGTCACGCACAAACACATATTAACAACCTCAACTTCCATGGCTACCGCGTCCCTCACCACTCTCCGTTTCAAATTCAACAGTCACTTTCCATTTTCACCCACCAACGCCAACAAGCTTTTGCCAAATGGGTTTCTGCATCTGCGCAGAAGACGCAGCAACGGCGCCGGCCGGTGTTCTATGTTCGTTAAAACTGCCCCCGCCGTGAAAAACGGAGTCTTGAGCTTTAATGGTAAAAAGACGCTTTTGGGCGTGCCGGAGAATGTTGTGGTGACGCCGTGCTCCGATTCAGCGGCATTTTTGGGTGCTGTTTCCTCTGAGAGCAATTCTAGACATGTGTTCAAGCTGGGAGTTATTGAGTAAGCCATTGATTTTGTAGGACATTTTATAATGTGTAATGCATTTTGGGTTTATTTATTTTCTGGTTCTTGGTGAAGTTAGTGTGTCTTTGGTTTTAGGTAGAATTACTCGAATCTCTTCACTTGAAATTCTTGGTGGGTCTCGCAAAATATTTTTATATTAGTATATGTTTATTATGCTAGTACATGTTTTGTTGAGATAATATAAAGATACTGTTTTGTGTTTTTTATGCAGCTAATTTATGCTTTTGATACCTATTGAGTAAAAGAGTTACTTTAGCCATTTTTCATTCAAGTAGGAGTATTAGTTTTTTGAATTGAATCACCATTTTTTTCTTCGTTATTTAATATTTTTATTTAAAAATCATGACCTTCAAATATGATGATAGAAACATGAGACCATCTGATCAAATCATGGAGGACTTAGTTCAACTATTATGCTTTTAATTTTTGTTGTGTGTGTTTTTTGTCTAGCTCTTTTCTTTTCTCACTTCTCTCTCTCTCGGCTTCTTGTGCCATCCTTACTTCCTCATGTTTTTCCACATCAGAGATAAGATACCTACACTGTCAAGTGGTGTGATACTATGATGTGTGTGCTGAGTGCAGAGAAGCGAGATTGCTGTCGCTATTTAGGTTTAAGATATGGTGGATGATACCGCGAGTGGGGAATTCTGCGAAGGACATTCCTGTTGAAACGCAGATGCTGCTGCTGGAGGCAAGGGGAGCGCCAAATTCTGAAAAATCTGATGGAAATACAACTTATGTGCTCTTTCTGCCGATATTAGATGGAGAGTTCAGGAGCAGCTTGCAGGGGAACTTAGCTAATGAGCTAGAAGTTTGTATCGAAACTGGTAGGGATCGTCAATCTGTTGCCTTTCAAGTATTAATTATCTTCAAAAAGTGTAACTAGAATGGCATTCTGAATATTTTGGATAGATTATGGTTTGTACATTATCATATGCATGAAAAGTTCTCTCCTGGAGGAAAAGCTGATATAATTTTGACGTCTCAAGAACTCTGCTCCACTTATTTTAGCCAATGTGCTTCTTGGTTTCTCGTCGCCTATATTGCATTAAGTACCGATATGTATGTTTTGTGTAATCTGATGTGAGCTTCTCATGATTCTGCAGGTGACTCCACCATAATTGGACCGGGGTCTTCCAAAGCAGTTTTAGTGAACTATGGAGGCAACCCCTTTGAATTGATCAAGGAATCTATGAAGTAGGTGGGCCTCAAAAAGTGGCTGTGAATTCCATGACTAGATTTGATCGAATGGCTTAGTAAAGGATTTTGTTTCGTTGATTGTATGAATGCGCAAAAGTTCGTCTACTAATTTCAATAGCACCATGGTATTTTGGCCATCTTCAATTCTTATACTGAGTACGAGGTCACTGATAGTGGTTTTGTGACCTTTGCCAATGCGCAGGATTCTGCAAAAGTACAGTGGAACATTTACTCTTCGAGAAACCAAGCAGGCATGTTCGTCAAAAGAACTCTCTCGCGATCTTGAATAAAAACCCGTTATCTAGAAATCAAACGATGATTTTATTTTATTTTAATGCCAGATGCCTGGGATGCTTGATTGGTTCGGTTGGTGCACTTGGGATGCCTTTTACCAAGATGTCAATCCTCAAGGAATTAAAGATGGGCTGAAAAGGTTTGCGCAGGCTTCATATGTTTATTCCTCCAATCTTCGTCTTTGAAGTGTTTATCATCAAGTTTTTTTGTGAGCGCAGATTTTGACTCCTAGGAGTTTAAGTATTTCTACATATTATCATGAAATTTCAAATTTTAGATTCAGAGGGGTTGTGTATTAGTGATACTGTTTTGCATATACTGCTGTTCATCAATTTCAAACATGAATCTTGAGAATATTTTGAGCTAGCTGTTTTCCGCTTTTGCTTTCTTCCAAAGCATTCAGTCTAGGTGATTTCATTTTCTCTGTGGCTCGTTCATTTTTTCTCTCAGCTTATCTGAAGGTGGCACTCCAGCTAGGTTTTTGATCATTGATGACGGATGGCAAGACACAGCCAATGAGTTCCAAAAGGAGGGCGAGCCTTTTAGAGAAGGGTCACAGTAAGTTATGATCTTTTGTTTGATATTTAAGTTCTAGAATCTGTATGTAATATAATCAGACAGTACTGAAAATGCAGGTTCGGGGCCAGATTGATGAGTATAAGAGAAAATGAGAAGTTTCGGAAGGCAGCAAATGATGATTCAAGCAGCAAGCCACATAGTTTAAAGGACTTTGTTTCAGATATAAAGGAAACATTTGGCCTTAAGTATGCATTTTTATTCCCATCTTTTCTCCTCGGGATTATAAGATTCGAATTGAGTACACATGCAAGGATTCAAGGGCTATATAATTTTCCAGATCACCACCTTGTTGTGATGTGACGGCCTTTCTGGAAGCTCAATGAAATTATGCATAGATAGCTTAGAGTTTTTTGTTCTCAAAATGGAATCTTGCATTATATGTTATTTGTTTCTTCTTGTAGGTATGTATATGTATGGCATGCATTAATGGGATACTGGGGTGGACTTCACCCGAATTGCCCCGGAACTCAAAAATATAATCCCACGTTAAAGTTCCCAGTACAATCAACAGGAAATCTTTCACATAGCAGCGATATAGCCATGGACCGTATGGAGGAGTTTGGTGTTGGTATAGTTGATCCAGAAAGGATATTTGAATTTTATGATGACCTGCACAGATATCTTGTGTCACAGGAAGTGGATGGAGTTAAGGTAGATGTACAAAACATACTAGAAACAGTTGCCACAGGTTCAGGCGGTCGAGTCTCACTTGCTAAAATTTTTCATCAAGCTCTTGAGAAGTCTATATCCAACAACTTCCAAGACAATAGTATAATATGCTGTATGGCCCAGAGTACAGATTCTGTTTACAGGTACTAAACTCATACCCGGAGATTTTCTTGTTGTCCATTTATGAAGATAGGAGAGTAACATTGTTTAATAGTTCTTTCATAAAATGTTAAATTTCTACGGTTTGGTGGATGCTATTTACACAATTTGTTAGATGAAAAAAATAATGATAGCTTGAAAAACCATTTATGTTCACAGTGCAAATACGAGTGCAATTACACGTGCATCGGATGACTATTACCCCAACAACCCAACTACACAGACGCTGCATATTGCTGCTGTAGCTTATAACAGCTTATTCTTTGGTGAAGTATTTGTACCAGATTGGGACATGTTCTATGTATGAGATGCTCTTTCATGTTCTATATATATATATAGTTTAACATTTGACAGCACTCAACCAGGATTCTTAATTATTATTGATGATTTTCAGAGCCTCCATGATGCAGCTGAATTTCATGCGGTCGCTCGAGCTATTGGCGGCTGCGGAGTCTATGTGAGGTATGCAGGCTAGTTCTATTTGATTAGACAAGAGAAAATGTGCAGTAAATATACATTTAGTTTATTATGTATCATCTATTACTTTTTACAAACGTTTGTTAATTCTTACAAAATTTGATTTATTTCATGATTGTTTTTTTTGAAAATAACCTTGTAATTGTAAAGTGCTTAACAATCTAACTTGATTACCATTGTAATATACTGAATCGATTTGATTCGGATTATGTTAGTTATTTAATAAGCTTAACATCATTAGGATTTAGGACTGTAAATGAACCATTTAATAGGTGGAGGAAGTAATTAAAGAAGTAAACAAATTAATTAGAGGCTATATTTTCTTGTGTTGGTTTCTTTTTTTATTATTCTTATTTTTTATTGTTAGGCTAAAATGTTGGAAATGATCAATAATATACATCCTTTTCTTTTAATTCCACCTTGTATTCCAACTTCTCTAACTTAGTGTGTCGTTATGTTGGAGCCAGTGACAAACCTGGAAAGCATGATTTTGATATACTAAAAAGGCTTGTGCTGCCTGATGGAGCTGTGTTGAGGGCGAAATACCCTGGAAGGCCTTCTCGAGACTGTTTATTTGTCGATCCTGTTATGGACGGGAAAAGGTATTTGCCATCAGATAGCGATTTCTTTCTGCGTGTAGTTGAACAATATATGGGCATTGTTACATTTTAAATTCAATGCTTTTGTTCTTGCCATTTCAAAAAGCCTTATGAAGATATGGAACCACAACACACTTTGTGGGATGCTTGCTGTATTCAATTGCCAAGGAGCAGGAACCTGGCCCGGTTTGGAAAACTCCGTTCAAGTTGATGGCATTGAGCTGACAGGGGAGATATCTCCAGCAGATATCGAGTATCTCACGGAAATCGTGCTCCAACCATGGACTGGAGATTTTGCAGTCTTTTCTTATAAATCAGGTTCTTTTCAATTATCTGAAATAACCTCCAGCAATTTATTATTCTCGGTTTTATCTGAGACGAAATACTACTGTTTATTAAAATCTTCAGGTTCTCTCTCTCGAGTTTCACTGCATGGAAAGCTAACTGTGAGGCTTAAAACGTTACAATGTGATGTCTTCACAGTGTCTCCAATCAAGGTAGTTCGTTACTCGGGAGCATAACATCTCCATTTCAGTTGGGATTTGAGGAACTCACATTTATAACGGCTTGTCTCTAACTCTTTGCAGTCGTATAATGAGGAAATCCAATTTGCTCCGATTGGTTTAATAAACATGTACAACTCGGGAGGAGCCATTGAGGCTATCGATGACTCTTCACACGACAAAATACGTATCAGAGGAAGAGGAGAAGGCACTTTTGGAGCCTATACGAGTGTCGAACCAAAGATTTGCTATGTGAACATGGAAGAGGTGAAGTTTAGGTTTAGCAGTGATGACCATTTTTTGGCGATTATTGTTCCAACTGGAACAAGTTCCTGGGAGATAGATATTCATCATTGAGGTCCATTTTTTCTTTGGAATTCTTCAAAAATACAATAATAAATACTATTGATTATTTCCATTGTTATGATGTGGTCCTCATCTCTCTTGGTATCACCATCAATACTTAGTCAAATTCTATTACATCCTCCTTATCATTCTACTCTTATTAAATTAGTATGATATAATTGTTTGATTTTTTTTTTCCTGTCTTATGTTTATAATCTGCACTGAGATTCTTCACACAATTCACAGGTTCTGTAATTTTAGACTTAAGGATTCTTCTTTTCAGGCTGACATACCTTTTGTTTTGTAATCTTTTTGCTTTGATTGATTATACTACAACAATAATACAATAGTTTCCATGATTTTGCTAATACAATATGGGTAGATAATAATATAAATTATATGCTAATTTCTAAAATTAATTAATATATACCTAATACTATTTTAGAAAACTAATTTGTATGATTATACTACAAAAATAATACAATAATTCCATTTGAACATATTATGTTTGGACATACGTACTTGCAATAGGAAAAAAAAAATGTTCGATTGCCTTCAAAATTTCTTTCCTACTCAGACCTCCTTCCAAAATATTGATCTCATGCACATCCGTTCTCAAATTTTACTCTCATCCACACCCAACTCCTGAACTTGTGAATTTAAATTGAGATGAAACTTTATAATTAAAATTTAAAAAGAGTATGTATATTAATAACCGAACTGTCGAAACAATGAAATTAAATTATTAGTTAAAAATTCCGTCGAATCCCTATTTTTACCATCGTATGTCTGAACAAATTAGTCCAAATAGCACTACCCTAAAATATATTATGTATCTAAATATTAATGTACAAAAAGTAATCAAGTAATGCGCTAAAGTTCATGTTCAATTGCATGTATATCTTCCTAAGTATAAATTCTTTCTTTGCCAAATAATTTTCTTAAAATTAACAAAAGGAAAAGGGTTAATGGCCTGTAAATTACTGAACTTTTTCAAAATTCCTGAATTGCTACCACTTCTCGATTTTTAGCGAATTAAATACTGTACTTTCAATTTGTTGCAATGTGCAACCAATTTACTGTTACGGTGCGGTCGATGATGACATGGATGCCGGAAGTGACACCGTGTCATTGTCGGTCGTTTAACGAAAACGATGTCGTTTTGGCTAATTAAAACACGGTGCAAATTAACAAAAACGACGCCGTTTAAGCTTCAATTCAATTAAACCCCTAATCTTTTCCCCCAATTCGAACCCTCCTTCTCATTTCATCAGATATCCCCAAATCATTCCCCCAATTCGAACCCTCTTGTCATTCCCCCAATTCATTCCCCTAAATCCGACGCACCCGACGAAGTTGCAATGGCAAGCTCAAGTGGATCTCCGGCGACGTCTGATGAAGTATAGCCTTCAATGGTGAATCTGCCCCGCTATCTTCCACGCCGACCAGCTCCAGTTTGCAAGCATGGGAGCAGTGTGGTACGGACGTCGCGCACACCTGATAACCCCGGTAGAAGATTCTACTGTTGCCGCGTTGGAGCGGTGAGTTCTACTCAATTGCTTCCTTTTTTTTTCTTCCGAGTTGGTTGGAGCAGTTTGAATTAATATTGTTTTTTAAATTAAAACAGAAAACTTGTGATATTTAGGATTGGATTGATGATCCACTCACTGATCATTACCGAGGTTACATCAACGAGGTGACAAATGAGCGTAACCTCGCACAAGAGCAGCTCCGTCACGCCTTGTTGAGAGAGGAAGTAACTGCGAAGCAGGTGGAGCCACTAAGGAATGAGATAGCTGAAGCCAATAAGAAGATTGAAGATATGGATTGCATCATTGCAGATTTACATGAGAAGATTCACAACCTAGAAGCCACTGGGGATGCTCAGAAAAAGAGTATTAGGGTTATCAAGATTTTGTTTTTCTTCTCGTTGATCATCATTGCATGTCTGTTACAATCCAAGTAATTGTATGTTGATCATCATTGTAGTTTGTAGCTTATGTTAATTGTAGCTTGTAGTTTGTAGTTTGTTGCAGTATGTTGTAGTTTCTAGTTTGTTGTAGTAAGTCTTAGCTGGTGTGTCTCCATGCACTAAGCATCTGTATTTGGCACTCAAATTCGAAGTAGTATGTTGGCTTATGTAATGATCTTATGAAGTAATGAATGTTTGATCCAAGCTTGTGGTGTTATAGTATGTTGTCTTATATAACTAAGTATACATCAAGATTATATAATGATCTTATGAAGTAGCTTGTGGTGCTTAGTTTGTACTAAGTATTTGTATTTGTCTTATCTAATGACTACCAATCAACAAGAAATGAGATAAAAGCCTGTACACAACTCAATATTCATGCAAACTGAAACAATTGTTCATGAAGCTGAATAATAATTTGATCAACATTGTAGACTTGGATTGTTGAAGTTACATAATAGAAATACAAATGACTTCAATTTGGTAGCATCAACAAAAAAGACTACCAATCAGTTTATCATCAAACAAAATTACTTCAATTCCAGTAGCATCATAAAAAAAGACCATCAATCAGCAATTCCAGTAGCATCATCAAAAAAAACTATCAATCAGTTTATCCTCATACAAAATGACTTCAATTCCAGTACAGTCATTCCAGAAAACAAGAATTTCCTAAATCTTTCTCCACAGGCTCTCATCCAGTCCCACTCTCCTGTGTTATGGGCACATCAGTCATTCCAGTTTGTATGCTTGAAGATGTTCCTTCTCCAACCTGCCTTGGCCTTTTGTACTTGCTTCCCTTGGACAAATTCATCAACACACTGCTGTTCAAAGAAGACTGCCAAAACAGGAAAAATATGCACTTAAAACTCTATCAAATGCCAAAACTGCCAAAACAGGAAAAATATGCACTTCAAACTCTATCAAATGCCAAAACAGGAGCAGTAGTATGTTGTAAGCTTACTCTGAAAAAGGTATTTCCAGTGTTCTCATTGATGTAAACACCAGCTCCCTTCATGGCAATTGCTCTATCTCTAAAAAATTCTGACTTCTTCTTGGCTGGTTGCTTGTCCTTTTTCTGCACTTGTGCTGCTGGTTTGGCAGGTCTTCCTCTCTTTCTCTATGTTGGGAAAGAGAAAGAAACAATCAGTACATATGAATAAGGAAATAAGCAGCAAGTTGATATCAAAATACCTTTTCTGAAGTGGCTGCAACAGCTGGATTCTTGCAAGATGCTATGTTGTGACCTTCCTGCTTGCACTTGCTGCACTTGATTATAACCCCATGTTTTGTCATTCTCCCATCTCTCTCCTCTGGAGCTCTAACTCTCTTCTTCTTTGGCCTGCCTGGCATTTTCAGTTTCTCAGGTGGCCTCACAACATCACCTGCAACTTCAGGCAAAACTTTCTCTCCAAGAGTTGATGGGATTGCAAACTCATAAGCAGATAAGTATATCTCAACAGTATAAAAATCAGAAACATAATCAATGGGGTCTTTCTCCATATACCTCACACAGGAAATGGCATGCTTACATGGAATTCCAGTTAAGTCCCATGCCCTACAACTGCATGAATTGATGCCATTGTTTCCACTTTTCACATGACAAATAAACTTCTCCCATCACAGTAAACCTCAAAAGTTTCATGCATGCCAGGAATTGCTTTGCAATGTACACTATCCCTTTTGTTTTCCTCTACAATTTTCCTGATATTAGGGCACAACCTACCTGACACCCTCCTAAGTTCTGTGTATTTCTCTACATATCTCACCATAAGAGAACTCCTAATCTCTTCTAACATATGAATACAGTGCTTACCTCTTGCCTTCAATATCCAAGAATTGAATGTTTCACTTATATTGTTATCAACACAATTACTAGATGGAGTTGTAGAGATAAAAGCCTTACAGAATTTGGCTGTATCCCGGGCCATGAAATCATCAAAAGCTTTCTCACTCTCTGCCTTCAAATCCAGCACACATTCTTTGAACTGTTGCTCGTAGGTGGCATAAGCAGCAGCAAAGAATTTCCTCTTCAATGTCTCACCCTTGTGCTGCTTCTTCCAGTTCATGTAGATGTGCCTACAACTGTTCCTATGCTCAGCTCTTGGTGTCAATTCTGCAACAACATTTATCAATCCCTGCCATTATAAGAGAACAAGTTAGTATAAGCAAAATAATAGGGTTATCAAAATTTAAACAAACTCATACCTTCTGCTGATCACTGATGAAAGTTCACCCTCTTCCATCTCCCAGCCTCAGATCATCTACCAGATTTTTTAGAAACCAAGTCCAACAGACTTGGTTCTCACCCTCCACCACAGCCCATGCGATTGGAAACATGCCATTGTTTCCATCTTTTCCAGTTGCACACAATAAAAATCCACCTAGATAAGTCTTCAAAAAGAAGCCATCTATGCTAACTACAAGCCTACAGCTTCTCAAGAAGCCTTTCCTACATGCACTGAAGCCTATGTAGAGTGATTTGAAAACATTTCCATCTTGCAGTACAAGCTCAAACCTACCCTCAGGGTCAACCCTCCTAAGCTCTGCAAGGTATCTTCTCATCATGGCATAATGGCCATCCACTGATCCTCTCACAATCTTTTGGGCTATTGTTCTTGCTTTGTAGAGTCTGTTCTTAGGCACCCTAGTCCCAAACCTTTGGCAAATATCCTCAGCCCACTCTTGTATATCAACATGAAATGTTAATCTAAATCTGTTCAGATATCTTTTTGCAAGCCACTTTGAGCTCAACAGCTTGTTGCTCATGGTCATCATACATTGATGATCACCACCATATGACTTGAGCATGAATGCTCCAGTTGACTGCACTCTACTAGCATAAATCTGCCAAGGGCATGGAGGGGTGCACTTAGCCAGACACTTATTTTTTGTCACAGCTCTAAACCTAATAAATCTCTGATTTTCAATGGAGTAGCCAGTCAAAGCTTCTCTACACTAAAACCATCAGCAAAATACATCCCAAGCACAAGCTGTAAAGATTTATTATCACATTTGGGATCATATACTACCTTTTTTGCTCTCATTCTAACATCACACTCCTCATCAGTTTCTTCAGTATCCCACTCTTTCTCATCATCTTCATACTCAGACACATGTTCTTCATCCAACTCATTCTCAAATCCATCAGGCTCATTAATAACATCAAATAAGTTTACCACTTCTTCCAGATTTCTCCTGACTTTGACATGTTCCTCATCAGAAATATAATCCAGGTGAGCAAGACTAACATCTGATAATGATGACACACTAGGCAAGTAATCATGATCTTCACTGCTCTCACCTTCAGACCCAGCCTGCCCCTGACCCTCACCCTTACCCTCATCCTTACCCTCATCCTCACCATCAGAATCACCATCCCATGCCCAATCTCCAGTCCATGCATTATCATCATCATCAACATTATGATCACCCTCACCCTCACCCTGAGCTTCACCCTCAACCTCAGCCTGACCCTGACCCTGAGCTTCACCCTCAACCTCACCCTCATGAGCCAGTTCAACTACATCCTCAATAGTCCTACCACCTTCTACATATACACTGATTGATTTATATTTACCAACATGAGATAACAAGTTCATAATTCCCTTATCATCATATATCTGTTCAAATGCATGAGTAGTAGGTATCTTAAACCACAACTTGTCCCACATCCAAAACCCTAACTCCTTAATATAGTCAACAAGGTCAAAATATCCAAACCTATCACGATCTAATGCTGTCTTTACCAAAAATTGACCACCTAAATACTGCAGTTTAAACTCTTTCATTCGAAGCTCACCACCATAATGAATATTCAGAGAAAAATATTTACTGCAGAAAATAAATAAAAATTTATCAAATTTCACGCAGAAAATCAAAAGAAATCGAGCTTCAATACAAGCCCTAACCCTAACCCTAACCCTAACCCTAACTGTATCGATATTGACACTTTAAGAAAAAATAATTGAGAGTGGACCTACCTTTTCCCCATTGAAGGAGCAGAAAAGGACACCTCTGGACCACCAGCTGCGAAGAACTACTCGCCTACGAACAGGACTGGACACCTCTGGACCACCACAATGAAGCACTACCAAGGCCGAGAAGAATCGAACATTCGCAAAAAAAAAACACCAGGAATCGATGAAGAAGATGAATTCAATAATAGGGATTTCTGCAATCGATGTGTGAAATAACGCGAAGGGAATACAATAATAGATTAGGGTTCTTTCTTTAATCTCAATAAAGGAAACGACGACGTTCAGTTAGCAGCTTAGTGAAACGACGTCGTTCAAAGACACATAAGCGCCACATAAGTGCCAGCGTGGGCACTCTTAGCCACGTGGGAAAAAAAATCCCCAATCGACCGCACCGTAACAGTAAATTGGTTGCACATTGCAACAAATTGAAAGTACAGTATTTAATTCGCTAAAAATCGAGAAGTGGTAGCAATTCGGGAATTTTGAAAAAGTTCAGTAATTTACAGGCTATTAACCCAAAGGAAAATAACTTAGAAAATTGAGATAGCAAAAGGAAAATAACTTAGATAATTTATAGTCTTATATCTAAATCTTAAATTAATTATTGATTGCGATAAGATCATCGTTCTACAATTTTAAATGGTGTCTCTCAATAAAAAAATAGTTTGAAATTCTTAAAAATTATGTTAAAATAAGATAATTTTCGAGTTTATATAATCACATATAACACTTGCCCTCAATCGTATATTTCAATTTATCGTACGTACTCTCTCCATCCCATTGATAATGTCAATCTTTTCTTTTTCGTCCCTCTCATTTATATCGCCCCTTTTTCATAAATAGAAATATTTAACCCTTAAAAAATGATGGGTTCACCATTTTCTAACATTTACTCTTGCTTTTTGATAAATGTGCCCAAAAGGTATGAGACATTATCATTGAGACATAGAGTAGTACATATGTGTAACTCTATATTAAAAACTGAACACAATGCCATGCACGTGTTAAATCCCCAAACTTCAATGGGAACAAAATTAATCACAATATAAATCATTTCGCTTCTTTAGAGAAGATTTATGAGATAATAGTAATTTTTTTCACTTAAAACGATAATAAATTAATAAATAGAAGAATTTACTGAACTATCCTAAATATTTTGCAAACTCATTGGTATAGGGGTTATAATACTAATTAATTAAAGATTGAAAAATCCTATCACTCGAATAAAATAATGAAGAGTCATAACCTATTGTAATTTGTGATTATAATATTATTATTATAATTTTAAAATAAAAATAATGAAGAGTCATAACCTATTGTAATTTGTAATATAATATTATTATTGTAATTTTACAATAAATAAATATGTTGGTCTAATCCAACTTTACAATGCTTGAATAGGTCTTATCTTTTTTCCTTGAGTAAATTTGGTTTAATATATACATTATACATAATTATAATATATATATCTAACGATAATAATATATATTTAATGTCTAATTATATACAATTATATTAAAATAATGAAATGTGATTATGTTACAAATGATGTACACCAAAATCATGGTACAAATAAATTCATCCGGTTTAATGTGAAAAAAAAAATACAGGTCCTTTTTTCTAAAAGTCGGTTTAGTGGTTTACGGGGATTGAACCCTGATCTTACACACGAATATTAAGTGAGCAATACTACTAATATTAGGTGCTAGTTTGGTAGGATAATAATGTGAGAATGTATTTTAAAATATTTTTTTATAAAATATAGAAGTTCTTTACACTCATTCATAAGAGTATAAATTTTTTATATCAAAATCTGTAAAAAGATTAAATTACCCCTAACTAAAAGTATTGAGATGTTGACTTTAATTTTTAGCCTTTTTTTTTTATCTTTTTCGGCACATTTGTATTTTTTTTTGTTTTTTTTTCCTTTCTTCTTCCTTGAACCCAAAACCCTAAACGGAAAAAAAAAAAAAAAATTCTCACCACCTTGAACACATTAAATTTTGAACTATACTCATTTATGATTTGTAAGAGAGGTTGTTTGTTCTCATTAATTTTCGTCAACAACTACTAACAATTCTCTACATCTCAATTTTCTATCCTATACACAAGAAAACTCACGACACCAAGAAGAGAGAAGAGAGAAGTGGGTCTCCAAGAAAAAAAAAAACGAAAATTCACGATAGTTAAAAAGAAAAAGGAGGTAAAGCTCAAACGGAAGGCTTTCGTGTTTCTGGGGTATAAAGAAGGTATGCAACTATATTCACCACGTAAAATATGATTTTTTCAACGAGTTTTTATACCCACGATGGCAACCCACGATGGACTCATTTTTGCACACGATGGTAGAAAATTTTCATGTACATGAATTATATATTGATATTTAGTCATAAGAGAGTATATTTGCATGTTTAGAAACGTTTTTAGAAGTAAAATAGCATTAAAAATATATCCACTGTCGTGTGTGTATGAGAATTCTGCATGTTCTGGGCCGGTTTTTTGCAACCCACGGTGGCTACCTACGATGGGGCAACCAACGATGGTCTATCCAATGATGGGCCATCGTGGGTTGCCACGCTGGGTAGCCACCGTGGGTTGCCTAAAAAGGTGTCCACGGTGGACACCAATGATGGGACAACCCACAATGGCCACGATGGTCCATCGTTGGTTGCTCCATCGTGGGTAGCCACCGTGGGATGCCCTAAAATGGTGTTCACGGTGGACACCAACAATGGTTACCACCGTGGAAACCAACGATCGTGTGTGTATCCATCGTGGGTAGGCAGTAGATGCATTAGAAGCGTGTTTTATCCGATTTTTTTATAATTTCTTGGCTATTTTGTATTTTTCAGATGTCATGGCAACGTATTTTGATACATCACAGCGGTCGTTGGGATCGATTGACTTATATAGATGGGGAATCTTTTTTGTCTTCATCGATAGTGCCACAGTAAACCGTGCAAGCCTTGTTGAACTTATTGGAGAAGGGTTGAAAAATATAAATCCGACAACTACACGTTGTGGTACTTGACACGCATGAGCAACGGAAACAAAGTAAAAGTTTTATTGCGGAGTGATATCAAGTTACTGCGTATGTTAATTGAACAGAAAGACGATCCGGAGGTTTACGTTGATTACGGCGGCTTATCCGGCCCCGAAGTTAACTTTGGTGGTAACATCTCCGGATTTGAGCACCACGACATTGACAACCGCATGCCCTACTCACATGAGCAATATGAAAAAGATGAGGAAGATGAGGAAGATGAGGATGAAGATGGTGACTACGACGAAAATGAAGAAAATGAGACGAGTTCGTCCGAAGACGAAGCAGATGATCGTCGTAAAGAATTGCTTGATTTGCTATCTATTGATTTTCTTGCTTGGATGCGATAGTCGACACAAATGGATAGGCTTTTTGGTCATCAGAACTTCACATCGGACCATCAGTCCGAACGCGAGACTGAGCATCTATCTGCCCGCAATGTGCAATTGGATCATTCCATTCCCCGATCCTGACTGCCCAGGGAGATTAGGTTGGGTCGAGCAACCACCACCAGTGCGTGGGGAACTCGAAGTGAGGGCCTTATTTAGGTCCAAGAAAGACTTGAGGATCATTTTTGGAATGTATCATCTGGAGAACTTTTTGGAGTGTAGATCGAAACGTTCGGCTGGCAATCGTACGGCGTTCCTATGCAAGACTGGCAGAAAGAATTACAGCTTTAGGATTTGTGCTATTGAGGGCGGCACCATTTGGAGAATTACTAAGTTATCCCTGGATCACACCTGTCACCACGATTTGAATCGTGCTGCTGCACGGTTGGTATCTTCTGATGTTGCTGTATTTTATTTTGCCAAGAGATTGACCGGCGAGGCGGTTACGTTGAAGCCAAGGAAGATGATGGAAGAGATGCGTAGAGTGTTTGGTATTAACACATTCTATACAATTTTGCTCTCTGGATGAGAAACATAGCCATAGAGAATACGTATGGCGACCACATCTCGTCGTATCAGAAGATCCCGTCGTATCTATATTTGTTGAAGCAGCATAACCTGGGAATTGTTTATGACTTGGAGATGACCGTCGAGGGCTCGCTATGTCACTTATTTGTGGCGCTCGGACAGAGTATTCGAGCGTTTGATAAGTGTCTACGGCCGGTGCTTGTAGTGGACGGGACCCACCTTAAGGGAAAGAACCGAGGAATTTTATTTGTAGCTGTCACGCTGGATGGGAGCTACCATGTCTTCCCTCTTGCAATTGGCCTCGGTCCCAAGGAGAATGATGAGTCGTGGGTATATTTTCTCTCCAACCTGCGCAGATGCTACAACCCTCCAGATGATTTACTGATTGTGAGTGACCAACATTTGAGCATTAGGGACTCAGTTCGAGCCGTCTACTCGAATGCATTCCACGGGTTGTGCTACCACCATCTTCAGAAAAATCTCACGCCCTATGGAAAGCACGTAGCCACTATCTTCCAAGCTGCATCATATTGTAATCGTCACGAAGAGTACGACGATTTGTTCTCAAAACTGCATCAAGTGAGCCCCAACGGAGCTCACAGACGGCTTTCTGACATTGGACCGGAGAGGTGGGCTAAGTGTTAGTGTCCGGTCCGACGCTATGACTTCTTGACCTCCAATTATGCCGAATGTTTGAACTCTCATATGCTATGGGCGAGGCGTCTCCCGGTGCACTCGATGATTGAGATGTACCATTTCATTGTAGAAAAATGGACCGATGAGCATCGAGAGATCATGAGTTGACAGAGAATGCATTGGAAAAACTTTCTTTATCCGTGCAACACGGTACCCGCCTTCCAGCTCGAGGTAACACCACCACACTTGTTTACAGAGTTGAAGAAAGAAATGTTTCTTATCACATTGATCTAAGAATCTGGACATGTACGTGCCGAACGTGGGATTTAGATTTGATTACATGTCGCCATGCTGTTGTCGTTATAAGGTAACATGTTCAATTACTAAATATTGTCTGGTTGCACCAACTTTCATTTAGCTTAGCCTTTCCATATGTTGAAATTGTCATCATTTTCTTATTTAGGTGTCCTATTTATATTGCACCAATTTTTGAATTAATGTCAATTTGTTTTTGGTCTGTAACACAATTTTGTTTAATTTTTTAATAGGCGTGCAGGTAACAGTTTGTCTGTGTACAATTTTTTAAGTCGTTATTTCAAACAGAAGACATTCAGAGAGACTTATATGGAGCATATTAGCTCAATACCGCATCCAGATGAGTGGGTTGTGCCTCCGGAGATCTCCGCAATCGTTTGTCTTCCAATGGATGAGGTACGTCAGGCTGGGCGCCCAAAAGATAGTCGTGCACGATCCGCAGTAGAAAATTTGGCGAGGCATCCCCAAGTATGCGGTAGTTGTCATGGAAGGGGCCACAAAAAGACTTGCATAACATCCATCCCGTTCAGTGGTGTTGACTTGAATAACCCCCCTGAAGATACAGAAGAGGCCGAGGGAGAACAAGTAAGGCAAAGGCGTCGGCGGAAGAAAAAGTGTAGCATTTGTCGTCTTGATGATCATGATGCGAGGAAATGTCCCTATCGTGAAACGTAAATATGTTGTTTTTTTTGTTGTTTAAGATGAATTTATGATTTGTTTAGGGAGAAAAGGCATAACTAAATTCTCATTTTTGTAAATATTTGAACTTATTTTATATGTTATTTGAACTTGTTTAAGATGTGAGTGATTATACTTGAATGAGGTTGAAAATAGCAGGTGAAAAATATCACTCTCGGGAAACTCACGATGAGCAACCCACGATGGGTGCCCACGATGGGCAACCCAAGATGGGGAGCCCACGATGGTGGCCATCGTGAGCAACCCACGATGGGTGCCCACGATGGGGGCCCACAATGGTGGCCATCGTGGGCACGGTGGTGAGCAGCCAATGTGGGCACAAGAACAGGTGTGAATTTCATTTTTTGTTCGATTCCTTCTTCGATTTTATTGTTTAGTGCTTCTATAATAACTTGTTTTTCAATCTAAAACTACTTAACAACAAAATTCAAACACCCACACATGACCTTCATCTAATTCATTAGTAAATCAGGTAACACAAACGCTGAAGTAAGTGATACATAACCATTATCAAGATAATTGCAAAATTGTACATATAGTATAAGTTATATTTTGCACGAAATGTAACATAATTTCATTAGTAATCATTGAATTAACAAAATGTATCATATACTATACATACAATGTTGCGATTCTCTTGATAATGGTTATGTATCACTTACTTCAGCGTTTGTACGAAGTACCTGATTTACTAATGAATTAGATGAAGGTCACGTGTGGGTGTTTGGATTTTGTTGTTAAGTAGTTTTAAATTGAAAAATAAGCTATTATAGAAGCACTAAACAACAAAATCAAAGAAGGAATCGAACAAAAAATAAAATTCACACATGTTCTTGTGCCCACGGTGGCTGCTCATCACCGTGGGTTGCCCATCTTGGGCACCCATTGTGGACTCCCCATCGTGGGCTCCCCATCGTGGGTTGCCAATCGTGGACTGCCCACGATGGCCACCATCGTGGGCTCCCTTTCGTGGGCTGCCCATCATGGGTTGCCCATCGTGGATTTCCCGAGAGTGATGTTTTTCACCTGCTATTTTCAACCTCATTCAAGTATAATCAAGTCACATCTTAAACAAGTTCAAATAACATATAAAATAAGTTCAAATATTTACAAAAATGAGAATTTAGTTATGCCTTTTCTCCCAAAACGAAGCCTCTATTCCTAACCAAAATATTCTAGTTGCAACAAATAATCTATACTTCTCAATGTATCTATTATTAATTGACACATTACGATGTGTCAATGTTAAATTGATGAGACGATCAACATACATAAGGGTGTATGGGCCACAATTTGTTTTTCGGTCTGGATGAATTGCTTTCCCTCAGGCATCTTAATCAGGAACGGAGGATTTTTGAGCCTTTTCCTGTGGGAATTTTGCTGCCAGTAACCTGATGCGAGCAACAGTCGAGGTAAGAGATTGGTCACACACTGTAATTGCTCCTCGCGCACGTTCGTGTCCCTGTGATGGATCCTGGTCGAGTCATACAGCTCGACAGTCCAATCCTTCAGAAAAATGCATATCGTGATCCAATGATTTCCCCCGACATTGCACATTGTTATGATTTGTACACGATAAGGAGCAATTTAACTATATTAAAATAAATAAATTATAGTAAACTACAAATATGATATTATTTTAAAATATAATAACTTACATGGTTAGATTGCCACCAAGCCATTGCTAATTCGCTTTCTGTGCCATCAACCATTTGTTTAAGAGCATCAGGTACTTGCCAATTATTATATAGTCTAAATCCTGGAGGAACTTTCTTTCTATTGCCCTTAGCATCAATAGGGTACAACTTATTCCACTCATTTTGCAAAGAATTCTAGTAATATAATAAAAAATTACATAAATCAAAGAGAATATTAATATAATCAAGAAATCAAGAAATCAAGATTTACATAAATCGAAGAGAAATACTTACATAGAAGCCAATGCCGACTATAACGGTGGTTGCTTCACATACTCCATCAGCTGTCAACCTATCTAAATGTCTTACCTTGAATCGCATATACTTTAGGTACAACTCTATCTCCTGCAATATTATTTAATTTTGTTAGTTATAATATACAAATAAGTTTGAATTATTGTAATAAAGATAGAATTGTACCTCTGCCCACATCATTTGTCGACTATCCTCCAGACTATCGAAAACAAATTGTACAACAATGTGGTCAATCACCTTAATTGTGATTATAACATCCTCTCCTGATTTTTTATGCTTCTTGTACATACGTTTCAACCTCTTCACGGCCTTTGCAGTCATGGCCAAATAAGGTGTCTGTATGGCGGCAGACAGTCTCGTCTTACGACGATCTTGCTCCTCGTCTCGCTCTGCCAATTCGTAATCTTGCTCAACAGACTCCTCCTCAGACGATGACGATCACTGAATATTAACAGGTGAAACCTGCCGACTGAGCTACTCGTGTGCGGTGTCCTCCATAGTAGGAAAAAACGGCTGCTCCTGCTGGTACTCAGGCTGGTAGGGAATCTGCTGCTCATGTGGGGTGAACTCGGCAGTAGGAAAAAGGTGACTGTTGCTGCCGTTGCCTGGAAACACTGAGTGCTGCTGCCAGATAGGAGGTTGAAACATCAGAGGGTGATACGTCGGAGGGTCGTACCGATGCAGCGATCTACTGCTGTAGCCGAAGAACATCGGCTGCTCCTGCTGGTGGGCAGGCTGATACCCCCACAGCTGCTCAGGTGGCTCGCTTTGGTGGGGTATAAGGTCAAACGACTGTCCTAACAGGTGGTGCATCGGCTGCTCGGTACGCTCAGGGATGTGAGGAGAGTGGTGACTATGCCGACTGTGCTGTTCCTGTAGAGCTGCAGCTGCAGAGTGACGAAGTAGGTCCAGAAATCTCCGGTGTGTGTTAGAAACCTCTGCAGAGACGGTGTGGCTCAAGGCTCCTCCTGTAGCTCCCAATAGACTGCTGTGGAGGGCTCCTAGATCGTCTGTGTCTCGGACCGAAATACTCCTTCATCTGAGCAAAAAGCTTCCGGGAAAAGGTAGCAAAGAAGCCCTTGTCAGACTCGTCCATCAAGACCGCCCTCAACTGGCGATCGATGTAGTCGTCTGTGTCGTCCGTCGTGTGGTCAGGACAAGGACGTCCGTGGACACAACACACTCTGTCTTTGGGTCTCTCCTGATAGATCGACTCTACTATCTCAGCTGTATTTACTGGTGGTGGTGGGGTGCTCTATCGGCGTCGTTTTGAGATTTTCTGTGCCGATGAGGTCGGTTTAATTATCTTTCCCACCACCTCCGCAGCCTTCATCAATTTTCCCTTCTTTTTCACCTTCTTTCTCGGGGAAACCTCTTCTGTATTCTTCTGTGTTAATTTTTTCGGAGGTTCCTAGTGTACATGATACACCGAGTCAAGACTGAACCAATACAACTCGTCCATGTCTTCCGGGAGAATAGGCATCAGGATATGTATGACAAGACCCTAAACAAGTTATGTAAAATTATTATTAGATCACAAATTAAACATGTAATATAAATGGATAAAATATTATAAAAATAAAGGCAAGGCACGTACCTCTCTCTCGAAGAAGGTGCTGAAATCTGCTTTAAGACATCTCGTAGTCCACATAAAATATCGAGGAACTCTAACGGCGGCTGACCGGGTTTCACAGTTTTGTCCCAACATTGGAATACACTCGTAAGACCAAATTTGTAAAACCCAAACCGGTCTGTAAAAGTGATAAGTTCCAATGTCACATTGGTTGGGTTTCTTGGCAGTGTTGTTGATGTAGTAAGTTAATGCCTGATATGTGTAATCACCCCAAGGAAACTGTTCCCATCTTTCCGGATCCTCAACTAATGCCCATGCCCATTCCTCGACCTCCATATTACGGTCCCGACAAAGGAGAAATAGGTAGTAAACTAAGAGCTTAGCTACCTTCACATAGTCTTTGAGGTTGTCTCCCAACTCTAAATCTTTAAACATATTTTGCATTTCTATGACACTAGTTTTGCGGCATTTGAATACTCTATGGAAAAGACTGTCAGGCCGGAGGAGATGTCTCACATTTTGGTCGAAATCTGTCCTTCTGAAATTCAATCTAGTAATGCACGCATAGTCGCGTACGGTGAAGCGGAGGGTTTGCCCGGAAATCTGGAACCATGTCTCATTCGGGGGGATCTCACAACCCGTCAACTGACGGGCCAATAAGTGATGCAGGGCACTGTTTGTACTTCCAAGCCTCTTATGTTTAATGCAACGACCAAGAATTCCCGCCGTAAATTCATCAAGCACTTCTTGATACCGTACTGGATTGCGTGTAAAGTGCCGAAATACCTTAGTTATTTCTTTAAATAGGGCCTCACGACAATATATATTTATTAATTTGTTATGATGACGCAATTCAGATCTCATTCAATCACAATCAGGCTACAATATAAACACACAAATCATAAGGAAAGAAGTTCGATCGCTAAAACCAACAAAATCACAAAACCCAAAGCCTATAAAACAGTCCCTGGTCACCCACGATGAGACTGCCCACGACGGGACAACCCACGACGGGGCTGCCCACGACGGGACTGCCCACGACGGGGTGCCCACGATGGGGCTACCCACGATGGGTGCCATCGTAGGTACATAAACACCCACCGTGGGCAGCCCCTTTTCACCGTTTTTCACCTTCAAACTCCAATTTTTATCAACAAATCTTAGATATAACACTTCTAATGCTCATAAAATCATGTACATTGTTCTCATATTCAATAAATCGAACATAAACACACACTTAGAAGCATACATTTTGCAAAACCCAAAATTCAATTTTGTGTGGAATTTTAGCACTAACCGGTAGTTCATTATCGACGAGTCGTACTTCCTCCTCGTCGGAGGTAGATGTTGACTCCCCATGATGGTCGGATTGGTCACTCATTGCCGCCGTGTGTTTGTGTGGGTGTGTACCGTCGAGGGTTGAGATGGAGAGAGAGAGAGAGAGAGAGAAAGTGATGTGTGGTGGGATGGGGGAGGGGGACCGATAGAGATAGGATAGGTTTTTTATTTTATTTTTTTTTTGTCTTTTTCTTATTTGTTTAATTGAAATTAGGGTATTTTAGTCTTTTAAGTGATTTTGGTATAGAAAACTTGTACTCTTATAAAAGAGTGTAAACAACTTCTACCTTTTATCAAAAGGTATTTATAAAGAGTTTGCCATATAGTAATAATATTGAGATAAATAATATGAATATGATATGATAAATTATTATATTTGTGTGTTTGGTAGAAAATATAAGAATTATGTTAGTCAAAGTTTGTTGTTGGTACACTATATTAAAATCAAAATTAACTTATATTTTTCCTATGTTATTCCTACCTAACTTAGAAATTATACACAAGACCATCATATATATTCCCACAACACTCCACCAGAAACTTCAACCGTCTCCCTCTCTCTTGCCGCCGCTACCAACATCACCAATATCCTCTCCTTTTATGGCGACAAATCTGCAATTCCACCTGGCCATCCACCACCCACCCAACCGTACGGGCCGCCATCTCCAACTTCCCCTCCGCCCACTCTCTACCAGACAACTGGTAACGCCGGTGGCTAGGTGGGGTTCATCAACATCATCGGCGTTTAAAGGCGGTAAGGTAGCCTTCGCATCTGGCGTCTCGGGCTCGCCGCTCGACTCCACCTTCTGTAAATCCGTCAAAGAGAATTCTGTTAGTCAAAGAGAATCAATTCCCTCAGCTTTGATAGTCAACGTACAATCCTGATAAATGCTCTTGCTGCTGGGGGGAGAGAGAGAGAGGGGGGAGGGTGCTAGGTGTGTAAAAGGTGGGGTGAGTAAAGAAGAGAGAGTAAAAATGAAGTTTCTATTTTCCAATTCGACGGTCGGAGAAATCATCCCATTGTGATTCTGATTACGAATCCTCGTCGGAATCCCTTTACTCCATCGTGCAGGAGTCGGTCTTCGATGGAGAGGAAAAGGAAGAGATTAGGGAGAATTGAGGGTAAAGTATTCTTTTGTGAGATTAATACATGTTACTGTTGTAGATAATATAAATAATATCAAGGGTGTGGTGGTATTATTTAAGTAGAGATCTTTGTATTATAAAATCGGGTAGGGGTGTGCAACCCGACCGACTGGCCAAATTTGTATAAATCGAGGACCGAACCGGTAAAAAAATTAAGTCTGGGCCGAACCGAAAGTAGTTTTTGGAACGGGCCGAAAACCAACCGAAAAATTTGGTCGGTTCGGTCGGACACCGAATTAAAATGAAAATAAAAAAACATATATTTATATTATTTTAATAATATAAATAAATATTATATAAAAATCTGGCAAAATCAACCAAATAAATATATATAATATTATATATTTATTAATTTTTATAATAAAATAAACATATATATATATATATTTATATTATTTTAATATTATTATATGGTCGGTGGTTCGGTGTCCGGCCGAAAAGAAATTTTGGAACCGGAACCCAACCGAAAACTGACTTTTGGCAATTTTATAAACCGGACCGAAAATCGGTACACACAAAAATTGGGCCGAACCGACGAAAACCCATCGATTCGGTCGGTTTTCTCGGTTCAGTTCGGCCTGTGCACACCCATAAAACTGGGCTTTGATCTAAACAAGGGCTTTAGTATTAATAATATTTTCTACCAAACAATGCATAAACCTATATAAATAATATACCATGAGTTAATACTACCTAATATTCATGCAATTGTTTGCCATTTTGGGTGTCCTACTCAATAAGTGTCATTTTCTTATTTGACAAAAAATTATACACTAAAATCCACTTTATGTCACAATTAAACGTGAATAGTGTTTACTTTATTGTTTAGTGTTTTTCCGCTCAACCCACATTAACATCAACAATAAAATACTACCTTAATTACACTCTTTATCATCTAACTCTCTTTTTCTTAATTTCCGTGTCTATTCCAAATAGGACTTATTGAACGGGACGGAGGGAGTGATAGACAATCTAAAGCTTTATTTTTTTTACTTGGGAAAAGGGGGAGCGGTAGGGTTTGAACTCTAGACTTCACTGCTAATAGACTGAATAAAAAAGCTAAAATTGTTGCATGTAAGGTGCCCTTGGCGAATTTCCGAGGTTTAAAACTCTAGACGATTAGCATGGACGAAGAAGCTAAATTTGTTGCATGTAGGTGCCCCTAGCGAATTTCCTAGTATTGGTTAGTGGAGTGTGGATCACGTTTTCACTTGGCATGAAATTTGTGATGGTGTGATGCTTTTTTGATTGGCTTAATCTCATGCCCGACCTTTGCCTTTTCTAAATAAGGCAAATTAGTTAGGGCAAAGTCCTCCTTTTCCTGCGATAAATAGGTTTTGCTTTAATCTTCAACCAGCTTACTACAGCTGCTAATTCTATGTTGATTTTTGGATGTTTACATACCAAGAGAAAAATTCAATCAAACAGTTATCTTCAATTATAGTAACACTAAGACTACATAGCTAAAGTGTAAAGATGTTGGTGCTGTCACATGTTTTGAAGATGAATATTGTCACATTACAAATAAATGTTATTTTCATTGTATGTGTGACTGTGTTGTACACGAGCGGAACGCGTGTTTGTGCACTTGTGGCAAGAGGAACTTTGTCGGGCCAAGAAGGACGCGCGCGTGCATCACACTCGTTGATTTGAGGGCGGAGATTTACCCTTTATAGAAAAACCAAAAAAACAAAAAGGAAAGGCGTTAATTTGGCTTGCAGTTTTTATTATGGATTTTTTATTTTTTTTTATTTTTATTTTATTTTTTTTTATTTTATTTTTTATGAGAAGCTAAACGTGCGAATTCTTATAGTGAGAGAGAGAAAGATCGGAAAATGCGCAGTTTCTAAGGCTCTTACCAACCTAAAAGATAGTAAGGTAGGAGATTACGATAGGTGAAAATAGCATAAACCTTGTTTTTTTTCAATTAAAGCAAAATTTCCTCTCCACTCAATTTCTCTATGTAATAGGTGTGTACGTACATATAGAAATTAGAAAAGAAGATTTCAATACTTTGCTAGCTCTAAATCACTTTACTTCTCAATTCAAATAAACTACATTAATTCATTTCCAAAATCACCTCGAGAAAGGGAAAAAAGATTACACAATAAGGTAATCCACAGCTGAAAGTTGCGTACAAAAATAAAATTTGTGTTGATATTCCATTCATTCATATATTAAGAGGTATATATAATCTCTTCCTCCACATTTAGAGCGAGAGAGAGAGAGAGAGAGAGAGATGGAGAGGGACAACCGTCTGAAAAGAGGAAGAGATATTGAAGGAGACGAAGAAAAGATGAGGGAATGCCACAAACACAAGAAGCTAGAAAGTATGGCGGATTCTTGTTACAAAGACGACGCCGCTGCCTTCGGAGTTTTCGATTTTCCATGGCTGAAAGAGGGGGCCTTGTTTGCAGTGGACGACTTGTTGGAACCGCATGATCATGTCTTCTTCTTCTACGTGGATCAAATCCAACATGCATTTCATTATAATTATGTTGATGAAGAATATTCACTCCTCCTTCAGCTTCCGAAGATCGATCGAGACTACAAGTTTGATGATCTTGAATCATTGGATTGCGATTGGGGTAGTGTCGTCGTTGATCAGCCTCGATCTTGACGTTAACATTTGTGTGAACAAGGCTTAATTTAGAAAGCGATACTATTACTCCAATTTTTGCCAGTTTAATTTATTTGTTATTTTCCTCGCATTAATTATTGATTTAGTGTTCGATTGTCTTGTTCAAACTAATTAGTCAATTTGATACTGAAGGTGAAATGTGTTATCACCTTGTTGTCATTTTGATCTAGGAGTGTGCAAGACTTCAATTAGTTACTTTTTTTGGCCCTCAATTATTTGGTGCTCTGTTTAATTGCGGTTAAATCATGTAGAATTTCTTGAATCATTACAATCACTAAATTTTATGAATAAAATTCGTGTTAATATGTACGTCTTCTCAGCCACATGAGATAAAACAAAGATCCCCTTTAAGGATGACCTAGTAGTAAAAGTGGGCGCATAAGACTGAGAGGTCTCAGGTTCGAAACTCATAACACGCTTCTATAGATCGAGTTTGCCACACTTGTACTTGGAAAATGTGGTTTACCTGCCTGTGTAGTTTGCAGACTACTGTACAAGGAACGAGGGTTTTATCCAGTGCGCACCGAAAATAGCGGCTACGAGTTTTCACGACATAAAAAAAAAGATAACAAAGACTATTGAGGAATAATTTCCATTTAAATCACGAGATTTGATCCCCAATTTCAATTTCGACACGATTTTTTAAACATTACAAACAAGTGCCCAATCTTGATTTTAGTTTTTTGCAATTAAAATTTCCCAACCTTTGTGTCGACTCCCAACTTCAAATTCCCATTATTTGCCCTTGATTAATTCAACAACAAATTTTGCCAAATATTGGATCATGATCTATATGTAAAAATATTTATAGCCTCGGGCTTGTCAGAATCTAATCTTCAATTTCTCAATTATTTCTTTTCGCATTTTTCTCAAAAAAAAAAAAAAAAACAAAACAAAACAAAAATCTTTTTGCATTAATAGGAATATAGTCCACTACAAAAAAGCACTGGATTACCGACGGAAAATTTCTCTGGTGTTCAGATTACCGACCAAATAACCGATTTTTAAATCGTCGCCCGTGGTACAATTACCGGCGGAATTCCGTCGGTAATCATCGGCATATTTCGTTCCGTTGGTAATTTTGGCCGGTAAATTGATGTATTTCTGTAGTGGTCGAGGAATCAAACGAAACAACCATGCTTGTTTTTTCTTCAACCGTATAGAATGGTATATTTCAACCTACACTCAAAATTTGACAAATAAGACAAATGGCTAAAAATGTTCATTTCGAAAGAAAAATAAGGTAAAAAAATTTGCATTTTTAAATTGAAATATAGAAAACGATGATAAATTAATAAGAGTCTGTTTGCACGGAATAAATGCATTATCAAATTGTCCAATATTTGTAATAACAAAATTCATAGAGTATATTAGTTTTTATAGTATTAAAACTAACGTATTACATTTAGAGTTGTTCAAAGTTTGGTTTAAACTGTATATCAAATCGAACCAAATCGTAATATATGGTTTGATTCGGTTTTTTGGTTTCAAAAATATGGTTTGGTTTAGATTTTTAAAAAATTATGATTTATGGTTTAGGTTGGTATTTAAGAAAATTCAAACAAAATCAAACCGTAAACCGAAAAACCGTATTTGATATAATGATATTAATATTATAATTTTATTTATGTGAGGAAATAAAGATTTTCTTGATTGCATGCATTGTTATACAAATTTATGTAATGAAATCGTACAATTTAAAATCATTAAACCCTACAATCTACTATACTTTTCCAATTAATTGTTACAGTGGCTTATCTTCACCTTTAAATACAAGGTACAAATTTCTATTTGTTTTCTTTTCTTCTATATCCTTTTAAAATTCAAGTTGTTTTCGATAGAAAAAGTAGAGAATGTGAAATTATTTTGAGATTATATAGTGAAATACCCACTATGGGGATTACAACCCAATATATAGCCCACCTTTTTAATTTACATAAATTATAGCCACTTTTTGTAATTTGGGACTTAATTACCCCTAAACCTGGATCATTACTGAACCCGCCCACAACAGATTCATCAGGTAGGGCACTTTCCCCAATTTGTAACCCTCCATCTCTGCCTCGAGCTTCCTCCAATCGCTGCCGGCGAAGAGACTGATCAATATAACGAACGTCGCCACCAGATTCTGATATATTGTTAGGTCGATGACGGTGCAGATTGTCTCCTTCCTGATCAGCTTCTGGAAGGCCAGCTGCGTCAGCGACAACATCATCGCGTAGCCGGCGGAGGCGGCCGCGGTGCAGACGAAGCTGATGACGTATTTTCACTTGGATGTCTTGCTGGAGTCGCCGGAGTCGGGTTCGAAGACGAGCAGCGTGGAGGAGATGGTGAGAAGGACTAATGAATTTATGATGTAGGGAGTGAATCTCTGGCGGTTGAGGAATCGGGAGAAGATGGCGTTGAACGCTAATTGGCTGGCGCAGATTAGCGTGTATGTGGTGACCGTATGTGTATTTATGGAACCCATCCACGAGGAAATCGAAGAAATTTCCCGAACCAGGCATCGATACGATTATAAAGCCGGGTTTTTACTATATATGGGGCTTTGGTTATTGTGAATCCGAGGATGATTATAAGGTTGTCGGAGTGTTCTGTGAGTATTATCATGGAGGTCTGCAGAAGTCGATGGTGAAGATTTACAGTTGGCGGGCTGATTCGTGGAAGAGGATCGAGGATTTCAGCTACGGTGTTCCGTTTGATGATACGGGCATTCAAGACTTACTCGGTTACTGATTTGTTGCTTGCAATATATTTGTTTCAGTTATTAGTATTATAATTGAAGAAGGTAAGATGATGAAGTGTGAAATTTAAGTGGAGTTTAGACGAGTTCACATGAATGTCCTTCTCTTGATTCTATGTATTTTGCTTCAAATTGATGTCGCCGTTCGTCACTGTCGTCGTGTAAATCGACCTATTTCGATAAATAGAGTTATGCTCGCTTTCTTCTCCGAGAGAGCGAGAGAGAGAGAGAGAGAGAGAGAGAGAGAGAGAGAGAGAGAGAGAGAGAGAGAGAGAGAGAGAGAGAGAGAGAGAGAAGCACTCCTTATTTTCTTTAGGATTGAGTTTATATGATGCTAACTGCTGGTTCATTTTTCATTTTGAGCTATAATTGAGTGTAAATTTTTCATTAGGATTGAGTTTAAATGATGCTAATTGCTGCTGCATTTTTCATTTTGAGCTTTAATTAAGTGTAATTTTGATCTCTTGTAATTGTGGTGAATGATTTACTTTTTGATCTCCAGATTTGTTGTAATTTGGTACTTTGGTTCTAATGACCATATTAGTACCAAAGTACCAACAGAAAGCACAAAAAAATACGTAACTTGGTACTTTGGCACTAATGACCATATTAGTCTTAAAATACCAACAAAATTCAAAATCTTGCCAAGTATGTTTGGTACTTTGGCACTAATTGGCGCATCTTAGTGCCAAAGTACCAACATAATTCAAAATCTTGTCAAGTATGTTAGGTACTTTTAGTGCATTTTAGTGCCAAAGTACCAACAAAATTCAAAATCTTGCCAAGTATGTTTGGTACTTTCGCACTAAGATGCGCCAATTAGTGCCAAAGTACCACCCATGAGTAGCCTATCATACATGAACATCATACATGAGTGTCACCCATGAGTAGCCTATCATACATGAACAACATACATGAGTGTCATCCATGAGTAGACAATCATACATGAACAGCCTACAGAAGTGCCACCCATGAATAGCCTATCAGACATGAACAACATACATGAGTGTCACCCATGAGTAGACAATCATACATGAACAACCTACATGAGTAGTCATTCATACATGAACAACCTACATGAGTGTCACCCATGAGTAGTCATTCATACCTGATGGTCCCGATACGAGTTACTGGTGTATGGGGGGGGGGGAATACACCAGTTAGGATTTTTCAACTTTCGAAAAACTTAACACTTGAAATCAACTTCAACTGAGTAAAAGGACTCAGTTGGGATCTCACAGCTGAGTAAGCAACCTCAGCTGGAAGAGTGGCGCTGTGCGGAATGTGGTGGAAAATGAACTCGTAAAAACAAACTCACGCTTTTATGCACGGTTGGTCAAAACCAAAACTGTTGATGTGAAAGTATGCAGATTGTATGCGGTTAGTTTGTTAGTTGAGATATGCAAATAATGACTGAACATAAATAAACACGACACACAAGATTTACGTGGTTCGGAGAGAACTCCTACGTCCACGGGGAGATGTGAGTCCACACACCTCAGTCCAAGTTCTTCTGGACAGTTCCACTCAGCTTACGCGGGCTGAGCAACCGTTACAGTTTAGTTTCCGGGCACTAAACAGCCTAAGTCAAGTTTGCGGGTACTTGACGACATGACTACTCAATTACAGGAAGAGTAAGGTCCTAGCACACTTTTTAGGGTGTGAGAATGGGTAGGATTTCCAACTACAGCTCGATCACGAATGAGAGCTGGATCTAAGGCTTGAACGAATAAACACTCAACCTAAGATCAAAAACAGTTTCGATCTCTAGGAACCCTCAGCTACTAATGTTCTCAAATTGGAACTCTCAGCTGCTGATGCTCTTAGATGATGATTTTGCAGATTTGCTTTTTGCTTTGATTTCTCTCGAGAAAGCTCTTGAATTTTTCGTCGTCTATATGTCTGTCTGTTTCTCGAATGGGAGAATGCCTCTATTTATAGGCGGAGAGAATCAACTAGCCGTTGGAGGAGCAGTTGATCTCTGATCGGTTGAAAGCGATGGCTTGTCTCTCATCTCTGCAGACTTTTCCGATATGGCATCTGTGCTCTTCTGCTTTCCATCTGAGACAGCCTTGTGTTGGGCCAGATGGGGTAATGACTGAACGGTCAAACCCTCATGTGACTTCCTTTTGAAATTCAAATCTTTGACAGTCAACTTCGGTTTGTCGGTTGAAAGTCTTGACCTTCATCTGAGTGATCTTCAGCTGATGTTCCGATCTGTCGAGTTCTCAGCTGACTTTGAACTTCAAAACAGTTGAACTCCTTGTTCAGATTCTATAACTGAGGTTCTGAAACTGAACCCTCAGTTGTCTTCCACTTCTTTACTCAGTTGGGTTTGAACCCTCAGATGATTTCCTTTTCATCTGATGTTCTCTTCCTTTCAACTGTTTTTCATCTGATGAACGCTCAGTTGGTTTCCTTCTCAACTGATGTTCTGAAGACTTCCCCTTGTTTGCATCTGAACAAATGAACTCTCAGTTGTCTTTCTTCACAACTGATGTTCTGTCTGAGTGACGCCTTGTTTCCATCTTCAGCTGGAGACCTGTAAAGATCAAATCTTAACTGTGCTCAAACAGCGAGCCTAAATTCTAACATTAGATTCTGGCAACATCTACTCGGTTGGGGTCAGCCGGTTTTGGAATTCATCAAAACTTATACTAATAAATTTCCCAACTATACCTGAAGAACCTACATGAGTGCCACCCATGAGTAGACAATCATACAGAAAGCACAAATGACCATATTAGTGCCAAAGTACCGACAGAAAGCACAAAAAAAAAAAACTACGTAACTTGGTACTTTGGCACTAATGACCATATTAGTGCCAAAGTACCAACAGAAAGCACAGAAAAAAAACTACGTCACTTGGTACTTTGGCACTAATGACCATATTATTGCCAAAGTACCAACATAAAGCACAAAAAAAAATACTAAGTAATTTGGTACTTTGGCACTAATGACCATATTAGTGCCAAAGTGCCAAAGTGCCAAAGTGCCAAAGTGCCAAAGTAACTTTGATACTTTGGCACTAATTAGTGTCAAAAGTACCCAACTTCTTGTACCCGAATTCGATCCGACCCGCGCCCTAACTCTACCCGCGCACCCTTCATTAAGGGTATTTTTGTCCCATATTCAAAAAAATAGCTAAAATTTGTGTTTTTTTAAAAAGTGGCTATATATTGGGTTTTTATCCTCATTATGGGTATTTCATAAGTTGTCTCAATTATTTTACTATAATTTACTATTTAGCTGAATAATGTTATCCTAAACTCCTAGTATATTTATTCTAGCAAAAGAGAAAAATATATATGATCATGACAACAACTTTATTTAGTTCGTTTTATTTTTATTACCAAGAAAATGAAAAAATATAGTAGAAACCCTTTTCAGATGGTTTACCGAAATTATTGCACATGTAATAGTAGAAATTTAGAAACTTTTTTTTAAAGGTTAAAAAAAAAATTAAAGGATTGCATAGGATTTATTGACAGAGAAACATTCGGTTGCTTTCCCCCATAAAATGCTCTTATTCCCTAAATCCTGGTCAATGGATTAATTTTATTTATTTCTTTGTTTTCTAAAGAAAGTTATGTTTCTCTTTCATTTCGGCAGTCGACACTTTGAATATTTGAAAATGATTAATCAACTTGTGCATTGTTGCATTTCAGAGGAAAATGATTGTTGGCACGGGCGGCATTGGAAATATTACTCTCAAAGGTAACCTTCTATTGTAGTGTGTCGACTCTAAAAATGTGCATAAGCAAGAGCATAATAGAACCACTCTTTTAATCGTCTATGTCGAGATGCTTACTTCGGACCTACTTTTAAGGAGCTTGTTCAGCGCTTTCACGCCATCCGAATGTACTCTGGTGAGTTCATTGGATAATTTACTGCAAAGTTTCTGTAGGAGAGCAATGTTGTTACTTTTTTGAGGCAATTTGTTACAATGAGACCTCTCATGAGGCAATTTTACACCAATGAGTAGGAGTGAGCAAATTTCGGTTAAAACCGAAAAATCGAGCCGAACCTAACTGAAATACTAATTTGGTTAGGTTAATTTGGTTTTCGGTTTGGTTTTGGTTTTGAATTTTGAACTTTTCAGTTTGGATATGATTTTTGGAAAAAAATATTTGGTTAACCGAAAACCGAACCGAATTAATAATTAATTTAATAATTTATTAAATTTTATATATATTTAAAAATTAAAATGATTATTATTAATTTTTATATATATGTTTTGGAATTTTGGTTATGTTTTGATTAAAATGTTTGGAATTTTGGACCCGCAACATCAACAAGCATCACTGATTTATTTATGTTTGGTTAAAGATGTTTTAGAATTTGGATTATTACTTTTTGCGGATTTGGAATCTTGAATATTGAATCTTAATTACTTATTTAAAATGTAGAAAATATATTGTGTATTTATTTTGGTTTATTTGGTTTTAACCGAAACCGAACCGAAATATTTCGGTTCGGTTTTGTTCGGTTTTAACCATGTTCGGTTTGGATTCGGTTATTTATTATATAATTCGGTTTTAATTTGGTTTTTGCAATTCGGTTCGATTCGGTGACCGAATAACCGAATGCGCACCCCTACCAATGAGTCTCTTGTTTTGGGCAACTTAGTGATACACTACAAAAAAACTATCAATTAGCGACGGAAAAATTCATCGGTAAATCGGTTACCAACGGATCGGTGGTGTCTTTAAAACGCTCGACAGTAAAAAATAATGAGGGAAACTCTTTCGTTGGGAACTTACGGAATACAGACAATTTTTTTGTCGCTAACTATCCGCCGGAGATTTAATGGCGGATTGATAATGGATAATCCGCTAGCTAGTATTCCGTAGAAATTTTCGTCATCTTCGTTTACCAACGGAACAGTGACGGAATTTCCGTCGCTATTTACTGATGAAATTATCCGTTGGTAATTTTTTAAAACTGTAAAAATTGTTAATTACCCACGAACTAGTGACGGAATATCCGTCGGTATATAGCGACTTATTCTTTTCCGTTGGTGATTTACCATGTTTTTTTTTTGTTTTACTGACGGATTTTCCGTTTTTATATAAAGATGGATTCGTATCTGTCGGTATTTTGCCGAACTTTTTTTTATTATGTAGCAACAGACTGTCCGTCGGTAATTTTTCTGAATTAAATTTTTTCCCCCTGTATTTCGTTTGGATTTAAAATTAATACAAAAATACAAAAATAATTTGTTTGGACTTGAAATAAATACAAAATATTCCCATTCTATATTATATACAAAATAACAACCACCCAATTCAATAAGATTCCAATTCAACAAATTACTAGTACCGATTCAACAAAATAACAACCTTCCAATTCAACAAAATAACAACCCTTCTCCAACAAAACTAACAACCATTTAATTCAACAAACTACCAAGCACCACCAATGCAAGTTCAACAACAAAATAATAATCCAAGTTCAACAATATACTAAAGAGTCTGAATACTAGTACTAGAGTCTGAAAACTGACTTGAAGTCAAGATGGCGCATCACCTGGAGGTGGACGAGGAAACTGACTTGAAGCCAACATCTGCTGGATCTCGGCAAACTGCTGTTCGAGGCGCTCACGTGCTAGTCAGTCTGCCTCACGTGTTGTTGTTTCCTCCTCTGCTCTAGCCTCAAGGCGTGCACGTGCCTTGCGCTCAACTTGTAGTTGCTCCTCTAACGTGCTGACGCGTGTCTGAAACATCTCCTGTGTCAGAGCAGCGGTGGAGCCGATGCTACGAGTAGAGGTCCTATTGAGGTGACTGACCCCAAAGCTTCCATTGCCGTAGCGCCTTGATTAAAAAGGTTGTGTGATCTCGAGATAGATCTCATTTAGATCATGTGTCCTTGTGTAGCTGCAATTTGATGAACTTTGGCCTAATTCAATCCAAAAGTTTACATATGTTAGAAAACATATATACTTTATATGTATATAATAGCAATTACTATATATTTAAAACAAGTAACAACATGAGTTACATCAAGTTTTTCGTCCTTCTTTGTAAGATAAGATCCATCAAAATTGACGTAGGTTCGCCGGAAAGTTTCATAATTCAACTCATTCACCGGACCCAGTCTCTGCAGTCTATTGTTCATAAATGTTGAGAACACATAAAAGTTATAAGTATTTGCAATTTTAATAAGAAAAAGAAAGTGAACTAAAAATCATCTTACAATCGACTGTACGAGGTGTTTAGTGGATCGTGACCCTACAACATGCTTGCTTATCCCTTATCCGGGTCCATCGATCTCTGACATCCGATTCTTATTATTCTTCTTTGCTTTGAGCTTCACATCTTCTTGATTTCAATACACTTTAATGTCAGCCCAAAAGTCGTTATTGAAGTACTTCGGTTTTGAACAAGTTGGCTTTTTCTTCCAACGCTTCTTCTCATCGCTCAACCACATGCTGTATCTAGTACACGCCTTGGACTCCCACATCTTGTGCACGTCCATCTCCCACTCAACTGGCCATGAGTAATATTTCTATTGAAAAAAATGTACTCCCTTCGTCCTGCTCATTTTGTCCCTTACTGTTGGGCACGGAGATTAAGAATAAGGGTAAAAAGATAGGAAGTGGGTAGGTCCCACTACTTTTGAAGGATTTTGAAGGGTAAATTCTTTCCTTATTTGGTATGTGACAAATTGAGTGGAACATCCATTTAAGGAAAGTGAGACAAAATGAGCGGGATAGAGAAAGTACAATTAATAAATGTTTAAATGATAATATTGATATTAATTACTAGTATCAATGCATATAAATTTTATTACCTTAAATTCCTTAAAGAACGTCTTCTTGATCTCATTAGGAGTCAACTTCTAATCGTAGCCTCCTGGATTCTGAATAACCTTAAAAGTAATAGTGGAGTAGTGTGAAATTCTGGGTAGCTCTATTCACTGTTTATTGGTGCAATAAATAATTTGTCAAATAAATAAAAAAAATGTTAGTAAATAGTTATAAGGTAATATTATACAAGTAATGAAATAATGTCATAGCCCCAAATCCCGAGGGACGACAGAAGCCGGGGTGCGATTGGGGTTGGATTAAAGAAGTGGGGAAGAGGGGGACTAACTGAACATACATACATAAGAGACAGCATACAAACTATGAACAAAGCTTTATTTACATAAAGGAAGAGTTAAACTCGAAGGATTACATGACTGAAAGTACACGGTAGATAAACTAAGTTATAAGACAGATCTTAGTCTAGAGTGATTACATATATGTACATAAAAAACACTAGAGTTTTGCAGCGGAAATGTGATTCATACTAACTAAAGTCTTCCTATGACAACTTTATTCAACCTTCGCCGCTTCCATCGCTTCAACCTGCACATTTAGAAAACATATGCAGGGCTAAGTACAAAAGTACTTAGTGGGCACGCTGCCGAAAACATAATCATAAGTATAAATAATCAGGCATCTTATAATCGTAGCACATCGGGGTTTTATTGAAAAGGGGCCCGTGTCTACTAAACATTTTCTGACTCATTTATATAAATTGGCTTGTACAAGCATTTTTCTAGTATGTTACGTTCAAATCTTGACCAAATCTCATTCACCGTGGCTGGTACCCCTCAACAGGGTATCACATACACCACAGGTTACAAAGTACACTAACTCTGGAAAGCACTTAGTAGCTAACTCAGAGCCGATCGTTAACTAATAAATCTGGAAAACACGAAGGTTAACTCAGATAGGTACAAGAGAACTCACATAAAATATTTAAACAGTTTATGCCATGATTATCACTTGAAAACATAGATATCAAAGCGATAAAGAAAGGTTTTAGAGCATTGCTCGTTTTATTTCATATATAAAAGCCCACCTTTGTGATACAGAACTACTAAGCACTAGCTTCCGATCTCCTGATCTTCCGTCCTTTCTTTACTGCTGGCTTCCTCCTTCATCGTAAAATAATAAAACTTAAAACCGGGTCGTAAAAGATAATCGATCATAGAAATTCGAATAGGCTTTAGTCGTTTCATTTTCTTTTGACATTTGCACGCTTACTAGATTCATTTTAGTTAAATGGGAAACGAGACTTGAACAAATCTCGTATGGAACTCGAAAGGTCTCATACTCGACTCTTAGGTCAGTAGAGAGGGTAGTCGATAGCTCAAAACGACTTATAAGATCAAAAGGAACTAAGTTGGAAAAGAAATCAACTTAGGAAATTAAGTTTTAGTTCTTTAGACGATTTAGACAATTTCTCGCTTAACTAAACTTCTTTACTTTAACGGATACGAGATGAGATCTCGTCTTGTTTAGCACTCAAGGCTCCTTTCTTGACACTGGGGTCAGTAGGAAGATAGTCGTCAAGTTATTACGGCTTAGACGAAACTAAGTTGCGAACGAAACAACTTAGAAGATTGAAATCTGAAAATTCACTGCGCAAGGCAGTAACTCTGGGGAATGCCCAGAACAGGGGAACTGGAAACAGGGGATGAGCCCTATACTACTAGAAAGCTCGGGAAGTCTAATTTACGCTCCAATTTACGGATCGCAAATCCGATAAACGAGCTAAAAGTTATTACAGTTTCCGGCGAGGGTCGCAAAACTGTCGTGCTAACCCTAGTTGTTCGATGGAAATGACGTATAACTTCTTAGGTTCGTTCTAAGCTCTCGTATTCGATTTCTTAAGAAACTGGACCCTCAAGGTAGTCATCACGTACTCCCGTACGTGGTGAACTCCTTCTCAAACTCGTCCAATAGCACGACGTTCTAAACGTCGGCTTTCAACTAACATGTACTAAACCAAAGCAAGTTATCAAATTTCTCGTTCTAGTTCTCGACTATCACTATAACTCATATTATATTAGCTCGAAAGCTCATGACGTCAACTACAAAATTATTTCCAAGTCCATCATAAACAATAATATCAAGTTAGAATTCTCATTCGACTTCTCGGTTATTAATTACGTCTAATTGTTCGTCTCTTACACAATTTTCAAAGTTGTCGGATTTCGTTCAAATTTTACGTCATTAAACAACATCTAACGAGAATCACTTTCATGCATATAATCACTTCACATCAACACTATATTTCAACTTACGACGAGTTCTTCGTCTCTTACATCCCACAAAATATTTTTAGAAAAATCTAAATAAATTCCTATTATCAACTAACATCATTAGAAACCATATTCTGACACCAATTCATCAATTAAACCAACTACATAGAAACCCCTAATTTTCTACAATTTTCGGTATTTATAAAAGGATTAAGAGAGTGATTTTCTTCATTAATCAACACCATTTAACTCTCAATCATACTATTATAACATCAATTGATCAAATGAAATCCAATTACACATTAACATGCAAACCCCCCAATTTTAAACCCTAAACCCTAAATCGATTTCAATCAAACAATGGGCTTTCGATTTCCCTTGGTTCTAATCCCTAATCGAACACTTCCTAAGCATGAATTTAATATCAATTGAAGAATCCCAAAATTCCTACCAAAACCCCTAAAATTTCGGTATTGCCCAAGACTTAGGGTTCATGATTTTTCTTCAATTTCAATCCTAGAATTCATATCCAATCACAACTAATTTCACTAATCGAAGATCAAAACATCTAGTTCATCATTCCTTAATTTCGATCCAAGAAGAAATTAAAAAGAAAAGGAATCCAATTGGATAGAAACATAGAGGAGAGGATTACCTTGATAATTAAAGAAAGAAGGAATGAAGTTTGATGGAAGGATGAAGACTTGTGTGATTTCTTCTTCAAGAACTTGGAGCTTTCTTCAACAATGGTGGAAGAAGATGAAGATGAGAGAGAGAGGGAGGGGCTGCCGAAAATATGGGAGGGAGGGAGAGTGAGGATGGTTTAATTCCTATTAGATATGTTATAAGGTGATTAAAATCCTAATAGGTGTAAAGGTGAATAGTTACTACCTTAGGTGTCACATATTATACTATATAAAATCAAAAATATCAACTAATGTGAGTGTGTTGATGTCGGTTAGAGGGGGAGGGAAAAGAGGGATTACGCATTTTTCCGGCGCGATACGACGTTACGGAAATCGAACGACGAAAAACGTAGCTCGGCAAAAAAACGTCACGATCCGATTCGACCAAAAATTCTAACGTACTATATTTAATCGGAAAAATAATATTTATAAAATTTATTCTGACAAAAACTCGGGACGACACAGTCCGAGTTTCGTCCGGAAAATCATAAAAACGAACTTTCTCGGGCGAGTTCGTATCGCGATTTCGTGAATATAAAAATCAGACGGTTTTCCGTTCTGAGTTCACGAACTAAAAATTTTTCGTACGCGCTAACCCTAAATACAGTAGTCGTCTAGCTGACTTCCGTAATTTATTTTCGGAAACGGATTCAAACGTTAGTCTTAGAATTCAAAATCGTAAACTTAGGCGTGCAAAGCCATTATTATTATTAACTTTAAAATTTTGAGATCGTAAGGAATTTTCGGGGCATTACAAATAAATTAATATCATACAAATATTGAAACTATTGATACTTTGTATGAAAAATACGTACCCCCAGCGTCCCTGACAAAAACCATCCTTCCTTCACTGTCCCTAGACCAACTGACGACGGCAGCGGCGGCGACGACGCTCCTAGAGGTCGAGGCCTGAGTAGGATCTGTAGAAGGTGGTGTCTCAGGTATCTACTGAAAAGATGGTGGAGTAGTATCTAGGTGCTTTGTGTCAGACTCCGAGTCCTGGTCGTGGTCGGTGCAGAAGAAGGCCGAAAACCTTTACATTGACTCATATCTGTTTACAAACAATATTGAAAACATTATTAGTTTCATTGACTAAATAATACATTACCTTGCACAACCAATATTGAAAACCAGATTAGTTTTATAGACAAAATAATAGATTATATTCACAAGTAGTACATATAAAAATAAATAAATAAATCATTCTTGCATTGAATATCAAAATTACAAAATTCATTACATCAACAATTATGTCTAACACAAATAAATCTTGTAATACCCCAGAGATTCGTACTGACAAAAAAATTTAAAGTTATTAATAATTATGGCTTTGCACGCCTAAGTTCATGAATTTGAATTCTAAGATTTACGGTGAAATCCGTTTCCAAAAATAAATTCCAGAAATCGGACGAACGGCTACTGTATTTAGTGTTTTCGCGTCCGTTAAGTTTTCGCCCGGAAACTCGAAATCGATTTGCGTCAGACTTTCACATTCACGAAATCGCAATACGAACTCGCCCGAGAAAGTTCAGTTTTGTGATTTTCCGGACGAATTTTGGACTGTGACGTCCCGACTTTTTCTCGGATTTTGAAAAATAATTTAGGTTTTCCGAGTACGTTAATTATTTCCAATCTAACGGACGAATTAGATTTCGTCAATTCCGTAACTAACTAGAAAAGCATTTCTTGACTTTTAAAACGACGTTTAAGAGCCGGAAACGAGAAATTTCGTTTAAAATTTCCTCGCCAAACGAAACCTAGCGACTCACCATTGTTGTAGGATATTTTGTTGCTTACTTATGACTCACCATGGTGAGTCATCACCCCTCCCTCCTTATCTCCATTACCGCCCCTCACCATCTCCCACTCTCTCTCATTTTCTCTTCATCATCTTCCATTAGAGACACCATCTCAAGCTCTTCCAAGATCCACATCTCTTACATCTACCGATTAATTTCCAATCCGACTTCATATATCGAAAGGTAAGAACTTCATCTCTAGTTTGATCCGAACAAATCTCTTTTCCCCTCTCTTTTATTTTTTTCGAAACTTAGGGAGTGAGATAGCATGTTGTTCTTGATCGATACATGTTCTAGGATGCTTAGAATCGAGTTCTACGGATCAAATCATGAAGGAAAAATCAAGAACCCCAACCCCTATATTTACCGAAATTTTTGCTGTTTTGGGGCTTTCATCTCATGCTCGATTTCTTCATCGAATTGATGATAGATTAGTGTTCCTCATGTTGTTAATTGATAGTATGAATTGTTTTAGATTTTTCTAAAAATAAAATCCAAAACCTAAGAGACGAACAAGGCTCGATTTAGGTTAGTAAATGTTGAGATATGCTCGATTGTTTAATGGAAATGAATTATACGATGCATGAGGATGAATATATATTAAATTGAGATTTTTCTAAAAATAAAACGAAAAGTGTAAGAGACGAAGATGTAGTGATAAGTCGAGGCTCGATAATGTTTTGATAATATGATTTGCATGTTAGGAATGCTCGCTAGATAATAATCGTTTTCATGAAATTTGAATGAATTCCGTTAACTTTGGAAAATCCGTAAGAGACGAACAAATGTATGTAATTAATGATAGGAAAGTCGAGTAAGATTGATAATTGGATATTAATGATCATTAATGTTGAGGGAACGAAATTGTAGTTGACGTCGTCTTGATCCGAGCTATAAAATATTGAGTTTATGTTATAATCGAGAAGTTACGACGAGAATTGATAACTTGTTTGGTTTAGTAATTGTTTAGTTGAAACGACGAGGTTTTGATCGTCGTGGTTATAGACGAGAAATGGAAAGAAGTTTATCACGTATGGAAATACGTGTTGACTGCCTTGTTGTGTAAAATTCATGAGAATTTAAGTTCGATAACATAGAACGAACCTAGGAAGTCGTACGTCGATTCTATCGAACATTTAGGGTTAACCGCGGCAGTTTCTGCAACGTTCCACAGAAACTGCAATATCTTTTAGCTCGTTTATCAGAATCGAGATCCGCAAATTGGAGAGTAAACTAGACACCCGAGGCTATCTTTTGGTACAGGGCACGACCCCTGTTTCGCAATCCCCTGTTCTGGACAGACTCACTGACTTCGTGCAGTGCATGTTCGATTTGTGATTCCTAAGTTGTTTTCTTCTCAACTTAGCTTCTTTCGATCTTTGAGGTCACTTTGAGTTAATGAATGCCTTCTTTGCTAAACGAGATGAGTTCGTATCTTGTATCCGTTTAAGTAAAGAAATTTAGTTAAGCGTGCAAATGCCTAAATCGTCTAAAGAACTAAAACTTAATTTCCTAAGTTGATTCCTTTCCAACTTAGTTCCTTTTGACCTTTTAAGTCGTAATGAGTTATCGACTATCCTCTCTACTGACCTAAGAGTCGAGTAAGGAACCTTTCGAGTTCTAAACGAGATTTGTTCAAGTCTCGTTCCCGGTTAATAAAAAAGAATTAGTAGCGTGCAAATGCCTAAAGAACTAAAAAGACTACGACTAAAACCAATTTCCAATCTCCGTTTCCTTTAATCACTTACGATCGAGTTTAAAGTATGTTTATCTTATGATGAAGGAGGAAGTCAGCAGTGAGGAAAGGACGGAAGACTAGAAGACGAAAGTACGAGTAATAACTTCTGTAAAGTAAACGTGGGCTTTTATATATGAAATAAAACGAGCAATGCTCGAAAACCTTTTCTTTATCGCTTTGATAATCGTGTTTTCAAAGTGATAATCATGGCATAAACTGTTTAAATATTTTATGTGAGTTCTGTTGTACCTATCTGAGTTAACCTTATTTATTAGTTATCGATCGGCTCTGAGTTAGCTATTAAGCGCTTTCCAGAGTTAGTGCACTTTGTAACCTGTGGTGTATGTGATACCCTGTTGAGGGGTACCAACCACGGTGAATGAGAATTGGTCAAGATTTGAACGTAACATACTAGAAAAATGCTTGTACAAGCTAATTTATATAAATGAGTCAGAAAATGTTTAGTAGACCCGGGCCCTTTCAATAAAACCCGGATGTGCTACGATTATGAGATGCCTGATTATTTATACTTATGAATATGTTTTCGGCAACGTGCCCACTAAGTACTTTTGTACTTAGCCCTGCATATGTTTTCTAAATGTGCAGGTTGAAGCGATGGAAGCGGCGAGACTTGAAATAAGTTGTCATAGGAAGACCTTAATTAGTTTTGAAATCACATTTCCGCTGCAAAACTCTAGTACTTTGATGTTCTGTACATTACGTAAAACTCTATAGTTTATGTCTGTAAACTTAAACTTAGATGCCTATTGAGTACATTCTGTCGAGTAATCCTTAGAGAATTACTCTTCCTTTTGTAAATAAAGTCTTGTTCATAGAATGTATGATGTCTCCTATGTATGTTTAGTTCAGTTAGTCCCCTTCTTCCCCGCTTCTTTAATCCAACCCCAGTCGCACCCCGACTTCTGCCGTCCCTCGGGATTGGGGCTGTGACAAATCTATCACAAATCTGTGTTGAACCATCCCTTGCATCACTACTTTCACTATCCGACGAATTTATGTCTTCATCAGTGACAACTTAACCATCATAATCATCAATTTCTACAGTACCACCTTGTGGATGATCAACATGTGTCGGATCAACATCTACAACTCTGTGGGTACCCGTTATGATGAGGGTCTCATCTTGAAAGGGTTGATCTAATGTTGAGTTACATGTTTCACTAGGGACTTCAACATTAGATCTAGCCTTTACTTTGCATGCTACCCACCAATTCTTTTTTGCTTGATTCTACTAGGTTAAGGACAGTAAAAAACTTGAATGACTTGATTAGCTAAAACAAACATGTTATACTTCTTGTATCTACGAGTATGGTTTATTGAAACCAACTTGAAGTCTGAATCAACAGAAGTTCCCAAATTAGATAAGTCAAACCATTCACATTTGAACAACGTTGTTCTCTTAATTGGATATCTTTGATACTCCAGCACACACACACCTAGCAGACGCGCACATAAAATCTTGCACATCTCTGTCATAGACCGATCGTTTGACACAAACACCGCTATTCACACTGGCACTACCTAAATCATGATCTATCGAGTGAAACCTATATCTATTCACAAAATATCCCGAATATGTATCAACCCTAGTTAGTGGCCCCTCGGCAAGATCCTTAATATATTGGTTCATACCCTAGCTAGAAGGATGTCTCACCTGTGATAGACAAATTTTGCAATTAAGATAAATTCACATTTTGTTTTTTATTAACAAAGTTTACAATTAAGATAAGTTAAATCTTACATAATGTTTGAACAATCAACAAAGTCGTTATCGAACTTAGAATCTAACTGGGCTCTGGAGATCCCAGGATTCAGACACCGCATTTCATCTTCGAACACCTTTCCAAACATAGAAAAGTTAGAAAAAAGATTTATAATAATGTTTATTAAACATTAAGTGTGTTACTCACTTGACAAATGTGTCTGTAACCTCCGCACAATTGGATAAAATATATATGTACCGCATTGTATTCTTTTGCATCCATATATCAGCACATCTTTGTGCCAATTGGACAGACAGGCGGTTTGAAGATTGAGAGCATATTTGAATCATAATTCTCAATAACTATTCCATCATAGTCACATGATCCTCAAAATAGTAAGAAGAAAAAGTCGATATTTTTCTTCTAGTGCATATGCATTGCTGATGGATCCCTCAATTTTGCCTTTATTTTTTATATGATTTTTCAACGTCCTCAAATACCTTTCAAATGGATACATCCACCGATACTGAACAGGACCGACAAGGCGTGCTTCATCTTTTGGTAATTTACTGAGGAAAATTTCGTCACTATATCTAAAAGTCAAAATTTAAAATTTAGTCAGCATAAATTCCAAATTCGAGGGTGTAATACCCCGAGCTTTCATAAGTCCTTAAGAGTGTTCCAAATGAGTTAAAATGATTAATTATCAAGTTTTGAGCGATAAATTTTTTCTTCGTTTCTAAGGAAAAAAAAAATTTGTGAAAAGACTAAAATGCCCCTATGTGCTTCAACGTGAACTTATGTGTTTTAAATTACTCGAGTTGAGGATGTGATGCATTGATTGAGTTTATTTACATGAGTTTGAGCATGAGTATGATTTTCAGAGAATTCCGAGAATTTTTACTTTTGAGTGAATAGTAACAATAACCGAGAAAATGCTATTCACCGATGAACTTAGAATTTAATCTAATTAGTGTCTTTTGAATCTAGAATTAATTCTAAGACCCTTGAGATATGTTAGAAGCTTATCCGAGATCACATGAGAGAATTATAAGAATTTAGTCCTTAACGGATTAATTAGCCGATTAATTTTTAGGTTTTCTTCGTTACTTGGAATTTTGACCTAAAAATTAGATAATCGGAATCCTTGATTTATTTATTGGGACATGAGATAGCTTCGAGATGTTTTTAGTGTCGGAAACGAGACGAGGAGAGATTAGAGTCGTTTTCAGTATAAATGAAATAATACGGACTTTTTATCCGAAAAACTTTCTCAACCGGGTAAAATTATATCTGCCAAAGAAGAATCTCTCTCTCCATCTCTCTCTCTACTTACCTCTCCCTCATTTCTCTCCCTAATCTCTCTCTAGCTATCCTAAATTCAACACCTACTAAGGAATATCAATGATGATATTCTTTTCTACACTTAATCACAATCATTTCATCATTTCTCATTCATCCAACTCTCTCTCAAACACTCTACACTCTCTCTCTCAAACTCTCTCTCTCTCTCTCTCTCTCTCTCGATACTTACCAAGGAAGAAAGAGAGAAAATTAACTCTCATCTCTCTCCCTCTCCACCGAAAACACACACATACACACACACTTGAGATTTCTCCATTGAAGCTCCAAGATCCAAGCTTCAAACATTAAAGTTTTCAAGAGATTTTCATCATCATTCTCCTAGTTCTTCCAACCCTAATTTAAAAGGTAATAATCCTTCAAGTTTTTGAGTTTAATATCAAAATAATCATCCCTCTATTTTCTTCAAAATTTCGGCACAAGTATCCTAGCAAGGATGATTAATTTTTGATTTATTTTTCTTGAGGATTCAAGATGGAATCCACCATGGAAATATAAGCTAGGATTTGAGCCATTCAAGCCCTCAATTTCGGCCAAGAGAAATCAAGAGAGGAGCATCCTTTTAATTTTCTAAAGTAGGTTTATTTATTTGATTACTTGTATATATGTAATCTCACTAATCTCTAAAGAAAAAGATGCATGCATGATTTAATTTATGCTTAGGCAAAAACTAGGGTTTTTGATTTGAGAGTCGAGTGAGGAATCGATAGAAGAATTAAACCCTAGGAATTAATCTATGGTTAAAAGAGGAAAGAAAAATAATCCCCTAATAATTCTATGAAAATCGAAAATTAGGAGAAAAATAGGAAAATTTGATTTTATTGAGTATTTGATAATTTGATGTTTGATATGTGTTTATGAGTATATTCTGAATGAGTATATGCGCATGAAAAATTGAGAAAATGCATGCCTAAATTTATGTATATGTGCCGTGTATTTTGAGGTGTGGAGGAGTATTTTTATTTGATTATTTTGTTGATGATTTGATGATATAATGAGCATGAGATGATTATGAGCATATAATGATTTAAATCCCCTATGATATTCTTTGAGAAAAAATTAAGTTTATGCATAATTTTAGAGAAAATGATGTTTATGATGATTTAATGATTTTGATGATTTTGATAGTATGATGTTTAAGAAGCATGTTGTGTGAAAATTTTGAGTATTAGATGATAGTAGGAATTGTTGAGATGAAAAGAATGAATTTTAAGCATAAAAATGAGGTAAAAATTGAAAAAGATGAGAAAGGATACCTAGTGTGTGTTCTAGGTGAAAAATATGAGTTTTTGAATATGTGTTCTTGGTGTTCTAGGTGTTCTTGGTGTTTATTTGAAGATTTGAATATCATTGAAATTAATTCTAAAAGAAATTAATTATTAAATAATAAAATATTCAAGATATTTGTTAGAATAAAATTAAAGAGAAAATAAAAAGAAAAATCATTAATTTTAGTCATAAATTGAGAAAGATAAAGAAAAATAATTTCTTTATTGAATTATTTGAGCGAATTAAAGTAATTAATTGAGAAAGGTTATAAAAAGAGAATAAGATTTAATGAGAATTATTTTGAGAATCGAGTTTATAAATAACAAGTGTTGAATATTTGTTTATGAATATTATGCTGAGTAATGAATACTTAGTGACAATCGAGTTTGATTTTCAAATCGTTTAATTTAAGAAGGAGTCGAGGAAATTGTCGAGTTTTGAATATTAAATGAAAAATAAAAGTTATCGAGTAATAATTTAAGAATCGAGTTTTAAGACAAAGTTAAGAGTCGAGTTATAAATAGAAAATGAATTTTTATTTCAATAAGAGTTTAATTAAAATAAAAAGAGAAATAGTAAGAGAAGCGTAAGTAATAGTACGTATGCGAATACATATAAGTAGTTGAGAAAAGACGACGTCGTTAGAAATAACGTCGTATATCGAGTTAAGAGATATTAAATGATTATTAAAGTTTTAATCCAAGAAAAGTATTATTATTTGAATTAATGTCTTTTCCAAAACTAGAGTTGAGTAATAACGAGAAATTGTTAATGTGACTTGAAGTGTGAATCGAGTTTGAATTAATGATGATTTATTGAAATTCTATGGTGAATTAAATATGTTTGAGTAAACTTATGTGATTAAACATGATTGAGTATGCTTAATTGAATCTATATGCTTGAGTAAAATATCTATGCTTTGATATTAATAAAATGATTGTCCAAATTGTTGAGAATGCGTGCTCATGACGTGAATGATGTTCGTATAATCGAGTAGTTAATTGAGAATGTGAGTAAGGATTCGAATAATGAAGTTTAGTCAATTAACGTTTCTTTAATTAATGAGAAATGCCAAGCATTAGTGAGTAGCAAACATGATTTAGAAACAAGAGTACGAGATGTAGTTTTTAGTAACCGAGTAAAGTGAGAACCAAGAACGAGAAAGTCGAGAATCAAGATTTTCTTAGAAAAGATAAAAATAGAGAGAGACGAGTCAAGTAGAAGTCCTTCAGTCGAAACAAACGTCTACTTTACGTCTTATGCCTCGTGTCTTACTTCTTTTATCGATGTCAAAATATAAAGGACCGAGCGGGACGGAGAAGTAGCAAGGACAAAGAAAGAGTAAGCCGCCAAGCTAATCGTCGGAAGTAAGGTGGGCTTTTCTAAAACCAAAACTATCGATGAATGCTATTATGATGATTGAGTATTATTATGTGAGTTTTTTTAAAGTTCAGTTGACTTGCCATTTTTACTTGAGTTTTTGGTATGTGTTATCATCTGCTTGTTGAGGTATTATTGTTCTGTGAAAGGCAGGAAACCCACGTGTGGTATATGAATTGTTTGAGGTGACTGCGAGCCTTGTTTCGGTTAGGCCGGTCACAGTGTTCGAGAAGGAGGTCTACTTCTCGGCACAGTGAGAGTGAAATGTGGTAGATGATACATATTGCTTGAGTACATACATATAATGTTTAACTGCGCAGTCTATTCGAAAGGAAAATGTTTTTGCATTCACAAGTAAAACTGTTTTCACTGCATTAATACTTGTGATGCTACGGCAAGGTAAGTTCAATTGATATAGCTCTAAGAGCAAAGTTTCAAATGTTTTTGGCATGTGTTCACTGAGTACGAAGTACTCAGCCCTGCATGTATTTCTTAACGTGCAGGTTAGCGAGATGCAGATGGAGAGGACAGTTTGGTGGTGTGGTGTGATATATGTTTTGTTGATCGAGTCGAAAGTTAGACTGACAATTGCATGTCTTCATACATGTAGTTGTTGGGATTGAGTCGAGAATTCCGCTGCAATACAATGCTTTTGTTTATTGAAGTCTTTTGGATATTATACTCTGATACATGTTCTAATTCTGAGCGATGTGCTTGACACTAATTTCTGTTTTTGATGAATCTCGTTTCTTGTTGACTTGAAATACTTGTTCCTATTCGAACTTGATATGTAAATTATTCCTGCTCGTTGGTTGTTTCGATATATCTTTGAAAGCATGTCTCGAATGTTACTGCTTTCCGTTGATATTCCCTTGTTTCCCCGAGCATGTTTTCCCTTATTTGAGTTGAGTGATGGATGGTTTAGTAGTGTTCGCGTCATACGTCGCACCCCGAGAGTCAGGGTGTGACAGAGGGCAAGGGTTTCGGGTAAGCTGGCTTCAAATAACGATAATATTAAATATGTAATTATATTAATCTAAAAGTTGTCCCACTTCTATTCTCACAGATCAAATTGTAAGTAATTATACATTGTTATATTATAACTAGGATCGAGCTAGCATATATACCATCCATGTGTCAGATTAATATTTGTTAACAATGTATGTAATTGTTTATATAATGACAAACATGCATAGTGATCTTTTTATAATTCCAATAAGAATATTAATTTAATTATGTATAGTTCGATTGATCGATAATGATCTTGTTAGTTATCAATGGATATATACATATCGAGTCAATTGACATCAAAACTTATAACTCGATCTCTTCATCGTCCCCCTATACTATTGCTTAAGTAACGTAACATGTACTAATGAATTAATTAATGTATTCATTGATCTGATCTTAATTAATTTTGTTCGTTCGCCTCGATCCATCCTAACAAAAGACATTGTTATAATCATATTATTATGCAAAAAACGTATATTGACTAAAGAATTAAATTATCATTTGGTAATCTCGTACGATTTAGAGTTAGCTGCCATGCTAGAAAATTTTGGGGCTGCTGTTGGGGCAATAATATATCAGGACCCGACTTCTTTGATGTGTACTGAGATAGATGAATTGTTGTCTCAAGATGATAGTTTTCAATTGTCTGGAGAACTGATTGAAGTGGGTAGAAAGGGACTCGACTAAGAAAAGGTGTCAAACTACTGAAAGTAACGCTAGTACTGGTTGTACTTCATTGTTTTCTAATGGAATAGGAGCTCGACTTTCGGAATTCAAAAAGGAAAGATTACGTTCATTGCTCAGACAGAGTGTTTTTACTCTAACCCAAGAGATAGATGAGGAAACTATCAAATGTACATACCTCAGTCCTTCTGACAATGGAAAAAAATTTCTCACTATATACCAACGGAAACCATCCCTCGGTAAATAGCAACGGAAATTCCATCCTTATATACCAACGAAAACCAATCCCTCGCTATATACCAACGGAAACTTTCTCTCGGTAATTAGTGATGGAATTTCGTTGGTATATAAAGATGGTATTTCGGTCGGTAAATAGTTTTAAATATTTATTTATTTTTAAATCAATTATAACGATGGACGTGTCCGTCGTTAAATTTACTGACGAATTTTCCGTCTTTATATCTGTCGCTAATTCTGGAGGGAATAATCCTGTCAAGTGTCCATCATTAATCCGTCAGTAATCCATCAGTAATGTTTTGGAAGCTGACCCGACTTTTTTCCATCGGTAATCCATTGGAATTTAAAGAGGGATATATGTTCGTTAGTAAATTGGAAGCTAATTGCCAGTTTTTTTTGTAGTGTGATGATATGACATGTTGTGAAAAGTTATTTGGGCCATCCACATGTACCCTGGTGAGAATCTGTTGGATATATAGTTTATTGTGTATTTTCTAGATGAGAGCATGTTGTACTCGTTTTTTGAGGCATTTTGTCATGAGACCTCTTGTGAGGAAATTTTACTAGTGTGGGGCAATTTTCCCTCATATGAGTCCCTTGTTTGGGTAAGTTAGTGATATGCTATGACATGTTAAGAAACATTATGCAATGTTATGAAAAGATATGATTGATATGAAATGACATGACAACATAATATGTTATGAAAGAGATTTTATGATATTTTTTTATGAAAAAGATGTTGTGATGTGCTATAATATACCTAGCTGCTAAGTTTTAAGATATGATCAATAGTATATCAGGTAATGAATCTTGATAGATGAACCGAGATAGGTTGCGCTAACAATTTAAGCAAATAAAAAAGTTGTGATTTACCAGGTAAAATGTTGGGATTGGAAGTTCAATTAGCAAATCATAACACCTACCGCATCAGACAAATAATCAAGAACTTTCATCAAGATTGTTTTAGTATTGTCTTTCAAAACATTGAGAATAAAATCAAAAGCAGTGCCAACCATCATCCCAAGGCATGTTTTAATCTTTTCAAACGCAGTTAGATGTTGTTTCCTTGTTGGACATATACATAATACCATCAGAATCTAGTGTACAAGCTCTTCAAAAGAGAAATCGCCAGTAAAAGAGTGAAAGCCAGGGACATTCGAAGGGGGTGATCCTCCCAATGATATGTACATCAGTCAGTAAAAACTCAGGAATTAGAAGAAAAATAAATACACTGCATTACTTGCCAACTATTATTGAATGTACTTTTATTTTGTCAATTACTTTGCAACTATTCTAGAGTTAATGTTGGATCTACTTACCAATATATATCATTCGTCTTTAAAGTGATCTCTGCTTCTGCGCTGCATGTTTATTGCTTGATTAGATTTATATTTTCATGAAAATATTTTTTTAATATTCTATCCTTTCAAATATTTGAAAGTTTTGATTTTACCTGGTGGAATGTTGTGATTGGAAGTTCAATTAGCAAACCATAACACCTACCGCAACAGATAAATAATCAAGAACTTCCATCGGAAGTTTTTTTATCTTGTCTTTCAAGACATTGAGAATAAAATCAGATGTAGTGCCAACCATCATCCAAAGGTATGTTTAATCTTTACTAACATAAATAGATGTTGTTGGACATAGTACATAACTTGCCGAAATTCTCCAGAATAGGTAGTTCCCACTTAAAGGCATCGGTTATAAACCAAAATCATAAATAGACACAAACTGATTCACATAGAGCTAAATTAAACCAACAAATAAAATGCATACCATCAGAATTAAGCGAACAAGCTCTTCAAAAGATAATCCACCAATAAAAGAGTGAAAGCCAAGGACATTCGAAGGGGGTAATCCTCCCAATGATATGAATGTCGGTCGGTAAAAAATCTGCAATTAGAAGAAAAATAAATAATCTGAATTACTTGGCAACTATTACTGAATTACTTTTATTTTGTCAATTAGTTGGTAACTATTCTAGAGTTAATGTTGTATCTACTTATTAATATATGTCGCTCGTATTTTGTCACAGCCCCAAATCCCGAGGGACGGCAAAGCCGGGGTGTGACTAGGGGTTGGATTAAAGAAGCGGGGAAGAAGGGAGAATAAAATAAATAGACACAATAATTAAACAACAACTGATATCTATGAACATACCTTATTAAAAAGAAAGAGAGTCGACCTCGAAGGCTAGCTCGACAGAGTTGTTCTTAAAAGAAACTAAGTTCAAAGTACGGGACTTAGACCAAAAGATATACATTGACACAAAAAAGAGTTTGGCAGCGGAAAACGTAGAACTAGAACACTACTGTACTTCTCTATTCACAACCTTCTACTCAACCTCCGCCGCTCCCGTCACTCAACCTGCACATTTATAAAACATATGCAGGGCTAAGTATAAACATACTCAGTGGGCACATTGCCGAAAACATATTATAAGGTATAGATTAATCAGGCATCTCGATAAATAGTGCATCGGGGTTTTTCATCAAATGCCCGTGCCTACTAAACATTTTCTTTCACTTTTCACAATATAGCTTGGCCAAGCCTTTACAGATGTTACGTTCAAACTTGCCCAACTTCTGTTTCGATGCCGGGGAAGAGTTAACTTCTTCCGCGCACGTTCTATTCACCGTGGCGGGCTACCCCTCAATAGAGTACCACACACACCGGCTACCGTGTACACTAAACCCTGGAAAACCTTTCCGGTTAGTTAGACCCCATTTGGCTAACTTAGAAAGGCACAAGAGAACTCACATAAAACAAAGTATTTTCATGCCATGATAATCACTTTAAAACACAGTTATAAAGCGATAAGTAAACATTTTCGAGCATTGCTCATTTGATTTTATATATAGAAAAGCCCACCTTAGGCGAATACAGAACTAAAACACGAGCTTCCGTCTTTAATCTTCCGTCCTATCTTTGACCTCGACTTCCCCCTTTTATCACAAATAAAACAACTTTAGTACTTAGTTGCAACAATAAAAGAAATAGAAAATCGAATTCGGTTTAAGACTTTTAGGCCTTTGCACTTTTAACTAATCTCTTTTGATTAATGAAGAAACGAGACTCGAACATTTCTCGTTTTGAACTAATTCGGTTCCTTACTTGACACTTAGGTCAGTTAATAACGGAAGTCGATAACTTATAACGATTTAGAAGTTCTCGAAGAACTAAGTTAAAAAGAATTCAACTTGAGAAAATAGGTTTTTGAACATCTCTGCACAATACAGTAGTTCTGGAGTTCATACAGAACAGAATTCTGCGAAATAGGGGATGAATTTGGTACTAAAAGAAAGCTACGGATGTCTAGTTTACTGCCCAATTTACGGATCTCGATTTCGTTAAGCAAGCTAAGAGTTATGACAGTTCCCGTAAAGGATCGCAAAACAGTCCGAGTTATCCCTAATGCTCGATAAAACTCGACGCACAATTCCCTAGGTTCGATCAATGCTATACAACCTTTATGCGCACAAAACTACTATCATTTTACAGTCATGACACACATTCCTTTATCGTGAATACCTTCACGTCTCTTGATTAACAAAACGACGAGCACTTCCTCGTCCTTTTCAACTTAATCAATTACTAAGCCAACTTACAGTCATGACACACAGAATTCTAGATTTATTTAATTTTATTCTAGTTTAGCCTAGTTCGAAAATTATCAAATAAATCCATTGGCCCAATACGACTAATCACAAATTATTAATAATTTTCGAACTAGGCTAAACTAGAATAAAATTAAATAAATCCATTGGTCCAATACGACTAATCACAAATTGTAGTAATAGGGCTCTAATTAAAATTAAATAAAACAAACTAAACTAATGGATAAATAATGAAATAGCACACGTCCTAAACATGGCGTGGCCATGACCTAGGTGTCTTCCTCTATGCTCGTCAAATTGACCAACTTGTACTGTCGGGATTCAGTTCCATCGTTCTCCAACTTCTTCTGAACATAGCACTGGAAATAGCCTTGAAGCTTCTTAGCTCTTAATCTCGTCACTGGACCTCTAAGCTGCAACTCCGGGTTTAATTCTTCAGTGCTAGACCCGATCTCATCACTACGGCTGCGAGTTCTAAGTCGTGGGTTGGATACCCAACTTCGTGAGGTCGAAGTTGTCGTGAAGAATAAGCTATCACTCGTCCGTCTTGCATTAAGACACAACCTAATCCATTTTTCGATGCGTCGGTGTAAACCACATATTCCTTGTTTGTGTCTGGAAGTGCTAGTACTGGTGCTGTGGTTAACTTCTTCTTGAGAGTCTGGAAACTCTTCTCGCACTCGTCCGTCCATTTAAATTTGGTCTCCTTTCTGAGTAACTGCGTCATCGGGCGAGCGATCGTGGAGAATCCCTCAATAAACCTTCTGTAGTAACCGGCTAAACCCAAGAAACTTCGGATCTCATTCTGACTCGTTGGTGACTTCCAGTTGTGCACTGCCTCTACCTTGGCTGGGTCCACTTTGATTACTTCTGCCGATACTATGTGTCCAAGGAACATTACTTCCTTCAGCCAAAATTCGCATTTACTGAATTTGGCGTAGAGTTTCTCGGCTCTTAGTGTTTCCAACACTATCCGTAACTAATCCTCGTGCTCCTTTTCATTCTTAGAGTAAACGAGGATGTCGTCAATGAATACTAAAACAATTTGTCCAAGTAAGGGTGGAAAACTCAATTCATAAGATCCATGAATACAGCTGGAGCGTTGGTTAAACCAAATGGCATCACTAGGAATTCGTAATGGCCATATCGGGTTCTAAAAGCGGTCTTCGGTACGTCTTCAGGTTTGATCTTGAGCTGATGGTACCCTGACCTTAAATCTATCTTGGAGAAGACTCCTGCACCCTTGAGCTGATCGAACAGATCCTCGATCCTTGGCAAAGGATATTTGTTCTTGAGCGTGATCTTGTTCAGTTCTCGATAATCTATACACATTCTCATCGATCCGTCCTTTTTCCTAACAAAAAGCACTGTTGCTCCCCAAGGTGAGACGCTTGGCCTGATAAAACAAAGGTCTAGCAATTCTTGTAACTGGATTTTGAGCTCTTCTAGTTCCTTCGGTGCCATCCTATATGGGGCTTTAGATTTAGGTGCGGCTCCTGGTTCTAAGTCGATTGTGAAGTCCACATGACGATCTAGTGGCAATCCTGGTAATACTTCTGGAAAAAAGTCTTCGTATTCATTCACAACTTTTACATCTTGGATGGTCTTCTCGGCTCCTGGCTCTTCGACTAGGTATACAAGATAAGCTGTGGTACCTTTCTTCTTCATGAGCTTCGTGGCTTGAAGGGCTGATATAATTGGTACGCCTCTACCCATTGAAATTCCGTGGAATTCGGTTGGTTCTTTACCCGGGGGTTGAAAAGAGATTTTTCTCTCGTTGTAGAGAATTGTGGCGTAATTCTCTGACAACCAATCCATTCCTAAGATTATATCTACGTCCCACATTATCATAACGTTTAAGTTGTTCGCCTTAACCTTAAGAGTTCCGATTTCTAGTTCTAGGTTAGAGCAAACATGCATGGAAGTAGTGATCTCTCCTGAAGGTGTAGCTACTCTCATAGAATGTGCAGCTCTTACAGGCCTGATGTCTAAGTTATCGGCACACGACCCAGCAATGAAAGAATGCGATGTGCCAGTATCAAACAGTATCTTAATGGGGATATTGTGAAGTTTTCCCATACCTGCTAGGTTGCCTTTTCCTTTGTGTTGGCCACCCTGTTTGATAGCGCATGCCCTCGCATTCTGTTGCTGCTATGCATGCTGCTGAAACTGTTGTTGGTTCATTGGCGGCTGCTGTGGCTGCGCTTGTATGGCTCGGAGAGGTACGGCTTGGAGCGGCTTCGGGCAATCCTTTTTCATGTGCCCCTTCTGTCCACAGTTGAAATAGTTAGGGGTGCCTATCTGACATACTCCGGGATGGGCTCTGTTGCACTTCGGGCAGACAGGAATGGTAACCCTCCCTGGGTTAATTCCTCCCTGGTTGAAGTTTCGCTGCTGTCCTTGCGGCTGGTTCTGTTGACCGTTGCCCTTCCATGCGTTCTGCTTATTTCCTCGAATAAACAACCCCGATTGGTTTTTTCCCTGCCATGGTCTTTTGTTGCTGTTACTGTTGTTGTTGTTCTGGCCAGGCTGCTGATAACCCTGCTGAAAACCCCTCTTCTGATTACCCTGGTTGTTGAAGTTTTGATTGTAGCCTCCGCTACCTCCTCCGTTCCATTTCCTCTTTCCCTGATAGTTGCTACTATTGTTGTTATAGTAGCCTCGGTTCTGGTTCTGTGTTGGTGCTGATGCAGTTGGTACAATCTTCTTCTCATCAGGCACGACGACCTCTATTTCCAATGCTCTTTCCAAAATATCCGTATAGCCTAGTCCCCCATGACTAGCCAACGCAACTCCCAGTTCATGTCGTAGTCCTCCTTGGAACTTCTTCGATAATTTCTCCTCGGTATCAACCAGAGTCGGTGCATACCTAGACAGCTCGCAAAACTTGGCGTCATACTCTGTTACGGTCAGCTTTCCTTGCTTCAAGTTATAGAACTCGACTTCCTTCTGCGCCCTATACGTCTTGGGTACGTACTTATCAAACAAAATTTCCTTGAACTCTTCCCACGTAAAATGAGCCAGATGCTCCGCGGGTATCACCTTCTGTCTTGCTTCCCATCAGTAATCTGCCGATCCAGTCAGTTGGAATGCGACACAAAGCATTCTCTCCTTATCAGTGCATCTGAGGAGTTTGAATATCTTCTCAGTAGATCTCACCCATAGCTCAGCATCGCTAGGGCTGCCCGTTCCATTAAACATCGGAGGGTTCCTCTTGAGGAAGAGATCCTCAATATCTCTACGGGGTGGTGGTGGAGGTGGTGATGATGGGGGTGGTGACGGGGATGGTGATGGTGGTGGGATAGCATTCTGCTCATACTCTTGTTCTCTGTCATTTTCCGGTTGACGTCTACCATGTCCTCTAGGCCTTCCAGGTCCTCGACCTCTCCTATTGCTAACGTTTCTCGGCGGCATTTTCTTCTTTGGTCTAAGGAAAAATTGAAATTCTCATTAGTCATTTCTGTCAAACACTCTTAGTACTCACTAGCTCGTTCTCAACTCAAACAAGTTCACGGGATGACAAATCGAACATAATTCCGATATTAACTTCATAATCTTTTTAACTTTCAAGTTAAACTTAATTTCTCGTCACATGAGTTCATTGACATTCTGATTTAATTACACAATTCATAGGAAATTTTTCTTGTGATTAAAAACCCTCTTATGGGTCATGTATATATATATACATCAAAAAGAATATTAATTCTGCCTCCAACGAGGACTTATACACAAAAGGTGAGACTACTACTAGTCTAAACTAGGCTGAGTGCCTACTATTTACCGGGTGCACTAACAAGCTGCAACTCCGTATCTACTAAAGTACTAGAACGGAAACGATTCGTAAAATTTCGTATCCGCTAGAGTACTACCAAAAACTAGTTACTGATCCGACTCTGTACAGGACAAAAGAGCTACTACTACTACTAACATGCGTCTACGACGCTTTACTCGACGGACTACAGTCACGTCGGAACTGCCCTCTACGGCCTAAAAACCCTAAGAGTCCTCCTCTGGGTTCTCCTCCGGATCCTCATCCGGGTCCTCCTCCAGATTCTCGTCTGGGTCCTCCTCAGGATTCTCGTCCGGGTCCTCCTCCGGATCCTCTTCCGGGTCCTCCTCTTCAGACCCTGAACCAAAGACGAGCTGAAGTGCCTCGTCCTCCCTCAGAGTAGAGCCGTCAGCAAATGTAAGCAGGGTGGGTGACAGTGCCTCTGAATTTGTCTCCTCAAGGTCGGAAACCAAGTAGTCCTCGCTGACCTCTACTGCACGCTTCTTCAGGGGAAGAAGGTGCTCGAGAACTGAACCTGAACCTGACTCGAACTCCTCCCTAGAACGGACCCTGGACAGTCCTGCCTCCATCTGCTCTCTGACTACTCCCCACTTCGCACAGATCTCCTCAAGCAGCGTAAGTGGAGATGGTAACTCTAACAAGGCGGCAAGCTCCACGTCGATCTCTCTGTGCTCAGACTCCTCTCTAAACAGTCTCGTCTCTAAGGGTCCTCTGACTCTAACACAGACGTCAGGTAAGAACGGCGAAGATAGTCCTAACAACGCGGCTGTCTCGACGTCGATCTCTACGAATCCCGGCCCTGGGATCAACTCCTCGATCTGTGTACTAGCTGGCGGTAGCTCCGGTGTAATAGCGAGCTCCGCGTTTTCGTCTAGCTGCTCGGACTCTGCGTCCTCCTCTAACTGCTCTGACTCCGCGTCAGACTCTTCACTCGGTACACCGTCTGGTGGCAACTCCAACAGAGCGGAAAACTATGGGTTTAAGTCGAGGTGCTCTGGCTCGGTCTCGGCTGGAAACTGACTGTAGGGAAGGTGTGGCTCTAAAGGAACTGGAAGCATGTATCTGCTTTCAAAGAAGCGCCTGTGTACAAACAGGGCGAATCCGGTGTAGTTGTCGGTCGGCTCAGTGTCGTCGCCGAAGATCCCTAGGAAGTACCACGCCGCGCGGTGCGCCCAACTGCGCCACTCGTCCGGTAGGTGTACAATCAGGTCTAATATCGCCTGACTCTCTGGGATCAAGTGTCGCACTGGAAAGTAAGCTGACGAAAAGTTGCTAACAATCTGTCCCACATCTTCCTCACCGTAGTCTGCCTCAAACTCGTAATACTCATCTTGAATCATGTCTAGTATGGTGCGCTCGCACTCGACCAAAGACTGGATCTTCCGAGCAGTAACACGAGTCCTAGCCATCCTACAAAAGTTTTAAGGAAACACGGATCAGTAACAGGTAGGGAAAATAACTTATCTCAACGAAAACTTAAATTACAAAATGAACATTCCCTTATTCAATTGTAACATCACCACTTAAGACAACCACTTATCAAGACTTCTAGCAATTCAAGAAATTGCACTCAACAACACATATATATATATAAAATTAAAAATTTCAAGACTTTTATTTCCATTCTTATCTTACTATGTTCTTACTTTAATTTTTTAGTACTTTCTCAACAACATTTCTTAACGGTTCTCACTTATTAAAACAAAGTACGTTTACTTTGTCCATGTTACTTATTCAAAAGTAACATCCATTCACAAAAGAATTTGTCGTTAACGACTCTTGATATTCATACTAGTTGTAGTCGTCGCTCAAAGACGAAATATGGAATAAATTCCAAAAGAAAATGGAATTTAACTTAGAGAATAACTTTTCTGGAAACTAAGTTCCAGTTGTCGTCGCTAGAATCGGGCGATCGATGGAAAAATTAATCAAGCTTCGTGCTCAACTTCTAATAATTTATACGATTTTCTTCGTAAAGTTCGTTCAAGACAAACTTACTGAATCACGAAACGAAAAGAAAACGGAATGACGTGACACGAATGACGTCATTTAAGTTACCTACACATAAGTAGCGTTCACTTATTTTATTTAGCTTTGATTCCCATTATTCTGTCTTCGTCGTCCCATTCATATCTTTCTTAATTCGAAGCTGAAAGCTTCTCAAATGTCTAATCGTTCCCTTCGTTTACTAATACGATTTACCGAATCGTTTTTATTTCATTTTCCTCGCAGGAAATTCTTATTTGGAACAACAAAGTTCGACTTTGCCGAATCTTCATTCATGTCACTTAATGCACGTGACATTTATCAGTAGAAGTTCTCCTCGTGTCGGGGATCTCCTTTCGAAATCATTTCAAAATAACGTTTCTTAAAAACGTCTAAATCCTCGAAGAACCGGAAAGATCTTAGGTTTCGAGTCTACGTTCTCATTAAATCGGGAAAAATCCCTAAATTTCGACTATATTCTTGTGTCCAAAATTTTTGAAAAGAAAGAAATTATCGCGCAAATAATTTCACATAAGATAGTACTCGTACTATCACATAATCACATAAAGTATAAAAATTTATACTTCCATAAAATTCTTATTTTTGGCACACAACTCATTCTCATCCTCAATCTCATTTAATACTTGCTCATAAATTTCTTATTTAAAAGAAATTACATAATTAAAATTCTTTTCTTTTCCTCGTTGAGTCGACATAGCGGGAGGTTGAGTTGACATCTACATTCTCAATCTTAGTGTTATATTCTAACTCTTATCTTCTACTTGACGGAAGACTCTGGTCTAGAGTATATACAAATACTCTATCCTATGACTCGAAAGAAGACTCGATATAGAGTACGAATGAATACTCTATACTATTACTCGAAGGAAGACTTGTATATAAATACCACTCTGTGATATTACTAGAAGGAATGACTCATATTAAGAAAGAATGACTCATAACCAGAGCAGGAAACAAACTACTGCTCCGATACCACTTTGTGGCATTACTGAAAGAATGACTCAGACTAGAAGACTGACTCGCAACCAGAGCAGAGAACGAACCTCTGCCATGATACCAGTTTGTGGTATCACTAAAAGGAAGGACTCATACTAGAAAATTGACTCATAATCAGAGCAGGAAACAAGCCTTGCTCTGATACCACTCTGTCACAGCCCCAAATCCCGAGGGACGGCCGAAGCCGAGGTGCGACTGGGGTTGGATTAAAGACACGGGGAAGAAGGGGACTGACTAACTAAACATACATAAAAGACAACATACATTCAATGAACAAGACTTTACTAATATAAAGGAAGAGTTAATCGCGAAGGATTACTCGACAAAAGAAGTACTCGAAAGTATCTAAGTTCAAGATTACAGACTTATACTACAGTGGTTCATCAAAATGTACATGATCTCAAAAGTCTAGAGTTTTGCAGCGGAAGTAAATCATAGCTAAAGCATCCTAACTCCTCAACTTAACTTCAACCACCGCCGCTCTCGTCGCTTCAACCTGCACATTTAGAAAACACATGCAGGGCTAAGTACAAAAGTACTTAGTGGGCACGATGCCGAAAACATAACATAAGTAAAGATAAATATGGCATTTCATAATTTGTAGCACATCGGGGTTTTATTTGAAATTAGCATGTGTCTACTAAATATTTTCTGACTGATTTTCATAATTTACTCGGCCGAGCATTTTCTGGTATGTTACGTTCAATCTTGACCAAATTCTCATTCACCGTGGCTGGTACCCCTCAACAGGGTATCACATACACCACAGGTTACAAAGTGCACTAACTCTGGAAAACACTTAGCAGCTAACTCAGAGCCGATCGTTAGTTAACCTATTAGATTAACTCTAAATCTGGAAAATACGAATGTTAACTCAGATAGGTACAAGAGAACTCACATAAAATATAAAAAAGTTCATGCCATAATTATCACTTTGAAAACATAGATATCAAAGCGATAAAGAAAGGTTTTCCGAGCATTGCTCGTTTTATTTTATATGTAAAAGCCCACCTCGTTGATACAGAACTACTAAGTACTAGCTTCCGATCTTCTGATCTTCCGTCCTTTCCTTACTGCTGGCTTCCTCCTTCATCGTAAAATAATAACACTTAAAATCGGTCGAAAAAGATAAACGATCATAGAAAATCGAATTAGGTTTTAGTCGTTTCATTTCTTAGGCATTTGCACGTTTACTAGATTTCTTTACTTTAACGGATGCGAGATCCGAACTCGTCTCGTTTAGCACTCAAGGCTCCTTACTTGACACTGAGGTCAGTAGGAAGATATTCGTCAAGTTATTACGGCTTAAACGATCGAAAGAAACTAAGTTGCGAAGAAAACAACTTAAGAAAAAGAATCCTGAAAAATCACTGCGCATTACAGTAACTCTGGGGACTGCCCAGAACAGAGGAATTGGAAACAGGGGATGAGCCCTGTACCACTAGAAATCTTGGGAAGTCTAGTTTACGCTCCAATTTACGGATCTCAAATCCGATAAACGAGCTAAAAGATATTACAGTTTTCGGAAAGGGTCGCAAAACTGCCGCGCTAACCCTAGTTGCTCGATGGAAACGACGTATAACTTCCTAAGTTCGTTCTAAGTTCTCGTATTCGACTTCTCATGAAACTTGACTCTCAAGGCAGTCAACACGTACTCCCGTACGTGATGAACCCCTTTTCAAAACTCGTCCAATAGCACGACGTTCTAAACATCGGCTTTCAACTATCAAGTACTAAACCAAAAATCAAGTTAACAATTTCTCGTTCTAGTTCTCGACTATAACTACAACTCGTATTATAATAACTTGAAAGCTCATGTCGTCAAATACAAAGTTATGCCTTAGTCCATCATAAAAAATATTATCAAGTTATTATTCTTATTCGACTTCTCGGTTATTAATTACGACTAATTGTTCGTCTCTTACGAGATTTTAAAAGTTATCGGATTTCATTCATTTTCTACGTCATCAAACATCATCTAACAAGATTCATTTTCATGCATATCATCACTTCATATCATCACTATATCTCAACTTAAAACGAGTTCTTCGTCTCTTACGACTCACGAAATATTTTTAGAAAATTCTAAATAAATTCATAACATCAATTAATATCATTTACAACATTATTTCATCAACAATTCCTCAACCAATTCAACTACATGCAAACCCCTATTTTCTCAATAATTTTCGGTATTGACAAACAATTAAAGTGGGTGATTTTCTTCATCATTTATCTCTTAAATCATACCACCATATCATCCATTAAACAAATGAAGTCCAATTACACATTAAATTGCAAAACCCCAAATCAAAACCCTAGCCCTAAATCAGTTTCTATCCAATTTCATAGGGCTTTCGATATTTTTTTTTGTTTTACTCCTCAATTGAACACCTCCTAAGCATAACTATAACATCAATTGAAGAATTCAAACATCCCACCAAAATGCCCTAATTTTCGGTAATGTCAAGGAATTAGGGTTCATGATTTTCTTGCAATTTTAATCCTAGAATTCATATCTAATCACATCTAATTACACTAATCGAAGATCAAACATCTAATTCCATCATCCTCAATTTCCCATATGTAAAATAAAAAGAAATGGATTTGGAATGGATAGAATTAGAGAGGAGATAAATACCTTGAGCTTTAGTGAAGGGAGTTAGAAGATTCGATGGATGAATGAAGACTTGTGTGAAATTTCTTGTCCAAGAGCTTGAGGTCTTCAAAGGAGAAATGAAAATGGGAGAGAGAGATGAGAGGGCTGCCGAGTTTTTGGGGAGGGAGGGAGGAGATGACTTAATTGTTATGTTATTTAGATTAATAGGTGTAAAGTAAATAAAAATATCCTAAGGTGAGTCATAGGTTAAAAATACTATATAAAATCAAAATATCAAGGTTAAAGAGAGAGTAGAAGTCGGCCAAGAGAGGGGAGAAAGGAGGATTACGTGATTTTCCGACGCGATACGACGTTACGGAAATCGAACGACGAAAAACGAAGCTCGGCACAAAATCGTCACAGTCCGATTCGACCAAAAATTCTAACGTATTTAACTTAATCGGAAAGTAAAATTTAAAATTTTAATTTCGACAAAAACTTGGGATGACACAGTCCGAGTTTCGTCCGGAAAATCATAAAAATGAACTTTTTCGGGCGAGTTCGTATCGCGATTTCGTGAATGTAAAAATCAGATGGTTTTCCGTTCTGAGTTCCAGAACTAAAAATTTTTCGTACGCGATAACCCTAAATACAGTAGTCGTCTAGCTGACTTCCGTAATTTATTTTCGGAAACGGATTTGACCGTTAGTCTTAGAATTTTAAATCGTAAACTTAGGCGTGCAAAACCATTTTTATTATTAACTTTAAATTTTTAAGATCGTAAGAAATTTCCGGGGTATTACAAAATTTCATTTCAATTCCATTTCAATATTCTAACTTTTATTTCATATCTCGAATGGAAATATCACCAACTACATTCTTGTTTATTTATCAACATCAAACACTAATATCAAATTAGTTTCCTCATTCGACTTCCCTATCGACAATTAAACTCGTCTCTTCCTTAAAACTCGACTTTCTTAGAATTCGTTCAAATTTTCCAATTACGTTCATTAACTACTAAGATTAGCAAAAATTCAAACCATAGACCTATATCATTATCCATACTAAACTTATCGACGATTCTTCGTCTCTTACTAAAAATTCAATATTCTCCGAATTCGCTCAAACTTTCCAATTATCAACAACAACTATTAAGATTACTCAACATGAAAACCATATACTTATATCATTATCGAAACCTAACTTATCATCGATTCTTCGTCTCTTACGATTTCTATTTTTTTTTAGAAAATTCTAATTAAATTATATGATGAACCTTATACTTACTACATCTCAATTATATCATTACATCATCTAAATCATTACAATTTCCCATCCAACTACTCACTTCTTCCTCTCTTACAACTTTACTTTTATTTTTATAAAATTCCTTATTAATTCACACATCAATCTATTGATACTTAGAGCAATAATCCACAAATCAATCATCCAAAATCAAACTTAAACTTCAACTATTTATTTCCCAAAATTTTCGGTCATCACCACAATATTGCTATCATGAATTCAACTTGATTTCTATCCATGACAAACCATTCTTAAGCATTAAATAACATGTATTAAACTTAGAACATCATCCTACATCTCCTTGAATATTTCGAAATTTACAAGATTGAAGGAAATGAAATTTTGTTCAGTTCAAACTATAGAGGAAACTCTTACCTTAACGATTATGTGATCGGATTTAAGTTTGATCGGAAGATGGTTGAGTTATGTAACTTGTGTAATACCCCGAGTTTTCATAAGTCCTTAAGTGCATTCTAAATGAGTTGATATGCTTAATTATCAAGTTTTGAGTGATAAAATTTTTCTAAGGAAAAAGAAAATTTGTGAAAAGACTAAAATGCCCCTATGTGCCTTAACGTAAACTTATGTGTTTTAAATTACTCGAGTTGAGGATGTGATGCATTGATTGAGTTTATTTATATGAGTTTGAGCATGAATATGAATTTCAGAGAATTCCGAGAATTTTTACTTTTGAGTGAATAGTAGCGATAATCGAGAAAATGCTATTCACCGACGAATTTAGAATTTGATCTAATTAGTGTCTTTTGAATCTAGAATTTATTCTAAGACCCCTTAGATATGTTAGAAGCTTATCCGAGATCACATGAGAGAGTTATAAGAATTTAATCCTTAACGGATTAATTAGCCGATTAAATTTTATAGGTTTTCTTCGTTACTTGGAATTTTGACCTAAAAATTAGATAATTAGAATCCTTGATTTATTTAATGGGATATGAGATAGGCTTGAGATGTTTCTAGTGTCGGAAACGAGACGAGGAGAGATTAGAGTCGTTTTCAGTATAAATAAAATAATACGGACTTTTTATCCGGAAAACTTTCTCAACCGGGTCAAATTTTATCTGTCAGGAAGAATCTCTCTCCCTCTCTCTCTCAACCGACATCACTCTCCTCTCTCTCCCTAATCTCTCTCTAGTTATCCTAAACTCAACACCTACTAAAGAATATCATGATGTTATTCTTTCTTAACTTAATAAACTTCATTTTCATCATTTCTCATTATCATTCACTCCATCTCTCTCTTAAACTCTACTCTCTCTCTAGTTCTCTCTCTCTCTCTCGATAACTCTCAACAAGGAAAGAAGAAAAAAATCCTCACATCTCTCTCCCTCTTTGCCGATTACACACACACACAACACAAAGATGAAAATCCTCCATTAAAGCTTCAAGTTTCAAGCTTTAAGCCTTCAAGATCAAGAGATTTCCATCATCATCTACCTAGTTCTTTCATACTCTAAAGAGAAAAGTAATAATCCTTCAAATTCTTGAGCTTGAAATCAAAACAATCATCCCTCTATTTTTTCTATAATTTTTGGCAAACATGCCCTAGTGTGGGTGATTAATTTTTGTTTCATTTCTCTTGAGGATTAAGGTGGATTCAACCATGGAAATTCCAAGCCAAGAGTTTGAGCACTAATCTTGTTCATCTTCGAACCAAGAGATTCAAGAGAGAAGCTCCGATTTAATTATTTTGAAGTAGGTTTATTTATTTGATTTCTTGTATATTTGTAATCTCCCTAAATCTCTAAAGAAAAACATACATGCGTGATTTAATTTATGCTTAGGCAAAAACTAGGGATTTGACATAAGATTCGATGTGAGATTCGAGTGAAGAAATCGATAGGAAATCGAGCCTAGGAATTAATCCTTGATTAAGAGAAGAAAGAAAAATAATCTCCTAATAATTTTATAAAAACCGAAAATTAGGAGAAAAATAAGGAAATTTGATTTTCTTGAGTATTTGATAATTTGATGTTTGATATGTGTTTATGAGTATATTTTGATTGAGATTTATGCATGAGAAATTTGAGAAAATACATGTCTAAAAATATATGTATGTGCCGTGTGTAATGAAGGATGAAGGAGTATTTTTATTTGATTATTTTGTTGATGATTTGATGATATAATGAGCATGAGATGATTATGAGTATATGATGATTTAATCTCCTATGATGTGTTATGAAGAAAATCAATATATATATATATATATATATATATATATATATATATATATATATATATATGCATGTTTAGAAGAAAAATAATTTTTATGATATTTTGATGTTTATGATGTTGTGATGATTTTAGATGAATTGATGATTTTTGATAATATGATGTTTAAGAACATGTTGTGGAAATTTTGAATACTAGATGTTAATAGTATTTATGAGATAAAAAGAATGGAATTTTAAGCATAAAAAGAGGTAGAAATCGAAAGAAATGAGAAATGATACCTAGTGTTTATTCTAGGTGTTCTTGGTGAAAAATATGATTTTTTGAATATGTGTTCTTGGTTTTCTAGGTGTTCTTGGTGTTTTATTTGAAAATTTAAAGATCATTAAAATTAATTCTAAAAGAAATTAATTATTAAAATAATAAACTATTCAAGATATTTGTTGGAATAAAATTAAAGAGAAAATGAAAGAGAAAAATCAATTAATTTGAGAAATGAGTCATGAATTAGAAATTAATAAAGGAAAATAATTCTTTATTAAATAATTAAAGATTAAGAGAAAAGTTTATCGAGTTAAATAAATCGAGATTAGAGAAATTGATAATCTAGAAATAAATAACGAAGAATTAGAAGTCGTAATAAATGAGAAATAGAAGACGAGATAGAATTAAAGAAATAAAGTTATAAATCGAGTATGAAATTTGAGTCGAGAATTTGAGAACTAAGTCGTTTGAATAAATGAGAAATAATGAGAATAATAAATAATAATAATAATAATAAAGTTAAGTATAAGTAATCAACGAGAAGCTTTAAACCGAGTATGAGTTTAATTATCCGAATGATATTAAATTAATCGAGAAGTTTGAAGTTTAAAAATAAGTTAGAGCAAAATAACTAAAATTAGAAATAATAGAATATGATAATGATAAGTTGAGTCGAGCTTAGAAAATAAATAAAAAGATAAGTCGAGTAAGAGAAACTATGAGATTAAGAGTCGAGTAAGAATTTATTTGAGCAAATTAAAGTAATTAATTGAGAAAGGTTATAAAAAGAAATAAGATTTAATAAGAGTTATTTTGAGAATCGAGTTTATAAATGATAATTGTTTGAGTAATTGTTTATATTATAACGAGTGATGATTATTTCGTGATAATCGAGTTTGGTTTTCAAATCGTTTAACTTAAAAAGAGTCGAGGAAATTGTCGAGTTTTGAATGTTAAATGAAAAATAAAAGTTATTGAGTAATAGTTTAAGAATCCAGTTTTGAGTCGAAGACAAGAGTCGAGCCATAAATAGAAAATGAATTTTATTTCAATAAGTGTTTAATTAAAAGAAAAAGAGAAATAATAATAGAAGCATAAGTAATAATACGTATGCGAATACGAATAAGTCATTGAGAAAAGACGACGTCTTTGGAAATAACCGTCGTATATTGAGTTAAGAGATAATAAATGAATATTTGAGTTTAATCTAAGAAAACTGTTATTATTTGAATTAATGTCTTTTCTAAAATTAGAATCGAGTAATGACGAGTAATTGTTAATGTGACTTGAAGTGTGAATCAAATTTGAGATAATATGTTTATTTAAATTCCAACTCGAGTTATAATGATTGTGTCACAGCCCCAAATCCCGAGGGACGGTCAAGTCGGGGTGTGACTAGGGGTTGGATTGAAGAGGCGGGGAAGAAAGGGGAATTACTGAATAAATGAATAAATTAACATCTATAACCGAGATAAAAATACTATGAACTGATTCTTATTAGACCAAAGAGAGTCAATCTCGAAAGATCGCTCGACAAAGTTGTGATAAGAGAAGACTAGGTTTAAAGTATGAACAACTTAAACCGAAAAGATTAACATCAATAAGAGAGTTATTTTGCAGCGGAAAAAAAACGTAGAATGAGATCACATATCAAATGTGAAATCGAGGCTCAACTAAACTTTACTTCCTTAAGTACGACCTTTACTCAACCTCCTCCGCCTTTGTCACTCAACCTGCACATTTAAAAACAAATGCAGGGCTAAGTACATAAAGCACTTAGTGGGCACATTGTCGAAAACAACTCACAAGAGTATAGATTAATCTGGCATATTTTCATAAACATTCGTAAGACTTATACTGCTGTACACTTAATTCTGGATAACACACTGTACGTTAACTCATAATCCGATCGTCTGGATAGCACTCTGTGGGCTAACTCAGAATCTGTCCCTCTGGATAGCACTCTGTGGGCTATCTCAGAATCTGATCGTTTAGTTGGAATCTCTGGATAGCACTCTGTGGGCTAACTCAGAATCCAATACTCTGGATAGCACTCTGTGGGCTAACTCAGAGAGGCACAAGAGAATTCACATAAAACAATTATTTCATGCTCTGATTATCACTTTGAAAATACAATTATTAAAGCTGTAAATAAACACTTTCGAGCATCGCTCATTTTATTTTGATAGAAAAGCCCACCTTAATGATTACAGAACTATAATACGAGCTTCCGTCTCTGGTCTTCCATCCTATCCTTGGCGCTGACTTCCTCCTTTTATCGTAAATAAACAAACTTTAAAACTCGATCGTAACGATAAAAGAAACAGGAAATCAAAATCGGTTTTAGTCTTTTAGGCCTTTGCACGCTACTATATTTTTTTGATTAACGAATAAACGAGACTCGATCAATTCTCGTTTATAAACTGACTCGTCACATTACTCGACACTTAGGTCAGTAGATAAATGGAAGTCGATAACTAATAACGACTTAGAAGTTCACAAGGAACGAAGTTGAAAAGGATTCAACTTAACAAATTAGGTTTACATAAGTTTCTGCACAAAGCAGAGGTTCTGGAGTTCATACAGAACAGGTTCCTGCGAAACAGGGGATGTTCCCTGTACCAAAAGAAAGCCAAGGATGTCTAGTTTACTCTCCAATTTACGGATCTCGATTTCGTTAAGCGAGCTAAAAGTTATGACAGTTTCCGTGAAAGGTCGCAGTTCAGTCCGCGTGAAACCCTAATGCTCGATAAAACTCGACGCACGATTCCCTAGGTTCGATCAATGCTATACAACCTTTAAACTCATGGAAATTCCATCTCAAGGCAGTCAACATGCACAATCTTTCATGACGAACTTCTTTATATTTCTCGACTAAAAACACGACGAGCATTTCCTCGTCCTTTCCACTAATCATTTACTATACCAAATTCAATTCAATTTCACTTTCAAACTTTCAACCTCTAACTTATAAACTATAACTCATATCATCTCGTATCTCGGATGAAAATATCGTCAACTACAAACTCGTTCATTTATCAATAACAATCATTAATATCCAATTAATTTCCTTATTCGACTTTTCTATCCACATTTAGACTCGTTTCTTCGTCTCTTAACAAAATTCCAACCTTCTTAGAATTTGTTCAAATTTTCCGGTTACGATCATTAACTAACAAGATTAAAATATATTCAAATCACAAACCTAAATCATTATCCAATCTCAACTTATCGACGATTTTTCGTCTCTCACGATTTTTATTTTATTTTTAGAAAAATTCCAATAAATTATATAATCATCCTCAAACATACTACATCTCATTTCTATCATCATATTATACAAATCATAACATATACTACATCAAATCCTCACTTATTTCTCTCTTACATTTCTATTTTTATTTTTCGAAAATTCTAAAACAATTCATGCATCAATCTAACAACATATAGAACACAATTCCACTAATCAATCCTCAAAAAAATCGAACTAACAAAAACCCCTAATTCTTCCTATAATTTTCGGTATTCCTCATTATTTAAGGGGGATGATTTTCATGAAATTTCAACCATAGAAATCTAATTCTAAGCATCTAACAATATGCTTTAACCATAGAACATCATGCTTCTTCACATGAAATTTTCGAAAAAAATCAAACTTGAAGGAAGGGACTTTTGTTCGGTTCAATCTCGAGAGGAAGTTCTTACCTTGTCGAATATGGAATCGGAACTAAGATTGATCGGTAGACGAGAGACTTGTGGAGCTTTAGAGCTTGAAGATGACTAACAATGGAGGATTTGAAGAACAAAAGAGAGAGAGAGAGAGAAAAATGAGAGAGAGTGGCGGCATTGGGTGGGAGAGAAAGAGAGAAATGGGGTTGTGAGGTGTTAGATAATATTTCATAAAGTGAGGTGTTAGATAAGACTGTCCAAAATTCGCCCGGAAAAATAATAAAAACTGATTTTTACTAACTTACTTGTATTGCAAAATAAGTGAATGTAAAGTCTGATGATTTTTCGATCTGAGTTTTCGAACGAAATTTCTATCGGACGCGAAAACACTAATACAGTAGTCTTTCAACCGACTTCTGGAATTTATTTTCAGTAACGGATTTCACCGTTAGTCTTAGAATTGAAAATCCTTAACTTAGGCGTGCAAAGCCTTAATTAATAATTAAATTTTTATTTCTCTTCGGAAGAAAATATCTGGGGTATTACATCCTACCCCTCTAATAAAAAATTTCGTCCCGAAATTTGCTTATCTTCTTTAAACTGTTTGGGGTACTTCTTCCTCAACTCTTCTTCGAGTTCTCACGCGGCTTCTTCTTGCCCGTGGTGATCTTATAACACTTCTACTAATCGTATCGACTTGCTTCTTAACTCTTGCACTTTTCGATCCAAGATCTATTGTTGTCTTTCTTTATAACTTATAACTTAAATCAAAATCAAGAACTACGTCTTGCTGAAGAATTACGTGTTTTAGAATCGAACATGTACTTTCTCAAATGAGATATACAAACATAGTAAACATTCCATAGACTTGGCAATAAAGCCAATCTATACACATTGGAAAACTATCTTTTCAACATTATCGAATAATCATATAAAGCTTCGTCTAAGCTTATACTGAACGCGAAGAAATAATCACAATAATCCTTATCAGGAAAATCATGAGGAAAATCTTGTCCTCATTCTCTAAATTTAAGTCAGATTGTCATACATCGCTTAATACTTTTGTCACTTCTAGACTTCCTTCTTTTTGGTTCGAATCTGACGAAAGAATTGATCTATTACTTCATTGAGCGAATCGAGTTCTAGATTTTTTTCCCTTTATTCTGTCCTTCCCATTCCGATTGTCTCTCGAATAATTTGAGACTAACGCTTCTTAAAACATCTATGTTCTCAATGAATCGGGAAGAATCTTAGAGCAAATAGTCTAGGTTCTCAACCCAACGTACTTCTCAAAATTAACAGAAATTATAGCTCAAATAATTTCACATACTTTCACAAAGTATAGTACTCATACTTTCACATAATTCATCCTTGGCACACTTGGTTCTTGACAGAAGTATATCTAATACTTCAAACTTTTAAAATAATAACACTTTTGATACATTTCTTTTCTTCTTTGGTTGAGTCGACGTAGCGGGAAATAGAGTTGTTTACTATATTCTTAAGTTTAGTGATACAAACTAAACTTTACTTTCTCAAAAGAAGATCAGGTACAAAGCAGAAACGATTGCTATGATACCACTCTGTGGTATCACTAGAAAAATAACTTACGACCAGAGCAGAATCGAATGCTCTGATACCACTCTGTGGTATCACTAGAAAAATAACTTACGACCAGAGCAGAACCGAATGCTCTGATACCGTCGAGAACATCACAGATGCAGATACAGATCTATTTCTTGAGAATGCTCTTATCACTGCAGAAAGATTGAGGAGCAACATGTAGCGAATAAAGTTGAAACCCGAGCATCGACTTCTGTTCGATGTTATATCCAAGGTTATCTTTGGATACAATGGAGCTTTTGGAGATATCAGCTGACCCAAGCTCAAGCAGCTGATAGCTTTGGAGCACAAGCACAACATCAACTGGTTTAAGTACTTTGAACACCAGTTGACAATGGAGAAGCAGAAGATTTCAGAAACTATAAATGATTCCAGGGAAAAGTTGTTGAGTGTTAAGGGAACTCTCAACTTTGGAGTCAAAATCTCTGCCCTGATACTTCTCGCCACGAAGGATCAAAACATGGTGTGGAAAGACTGTGAGGAGACACCAGTTAAAAGACAGATGCTGTTCCCAATAGCCAAGAAAGCTCTTGATGTGATTCGGAGTGTCTACACTCCAAAAGACAAAAAGGAAGCTGTGAAATCAGCTGTGGAGAAAGATATAGCTGAGGAGCAGATGGAGTCTCAGCTGCCTCCAGCTGTCGGCCACTCTTCAAAATCGACAGCTGCACGACGACTCAGAGATGAGTCAGATAAGGATAAAGAGAAAGAGCCGCGTAAGAAGAAGTTGAAGGTTCGTATCAAACCGTCAGTTGCAAAACCAGCTGAGGAGGTACCATCTGAGTCGAGTCACTCAGTTGACGAGGCTGCTTTCGAAATTGTTCCTCGCGAAAGTGAAACAAGGAAGGAGAAGTCTCCCCATCAAGATGTGATAGAAGGGCTGGAAACCGATCCGGAAGATGAGCCGAACATGTCCTCGGATGCAGCGTCGTCATCCAAGGAATCCGAAGATGTTATATCCTCCCCCACGGCAGGAGCTAATGCCGAACAGCACAGAGAGGTTATCCCAACTGATCATCAGTCAGAAATTCCGAGCTCCCCACTCGATGCCAACATTACGACCCAATCAGAAATTTCGAGCTCCCCACTCGATGCCAACATTGCAACCTCTTCTTTGGCCAATGTTGAGGAAACTGTTGAACCGATTCCCTATGAAAATCTCTCTCCGTCCCCCATTGACGAAGAAGCTGATCGTCGAGCTGTCGTGCTGGAACATGAAGGGAAGTTAGCATATTGCTTTCAGAAGTTGATTGGTACAATCCCCGAGGCGCGCGACATGCCCACCTTTGCAACGCTCGGAACTGAGCTGTTGTATCAATTCATCATCATTTTCAGCCATTGGTATGTCAAGGAAGATACCATCCGAATACACAGCTGGAACCAGCTCAAGGCAGATGAGTCCCGTCTGGGGGAATACTTCAATTATACCAACCTTGAGGTTGCGTACAACAACAAGATCGCACTGCTGACTCGCCGTCTGGATATCAGCAAGGCAGAAGGAAGAGACACAAGAGAGTTGACGGCAGATCGAGAATGTGTCACCTTCCTTGACAACATGCTGGCCAAGTCTGCAGAATTCATTGATGATATTGATGCAGCTGTAGCAGCAGCAAAGCAAGAGGAAGAAGAACTTCAACAGTACATGGCCAATCGCCAAGTCATGGTTGCTGTTGAACAGCCAGCACCATCTGATCAGCCAGCACCCTCCTCGGATGAAATATGCGAGCTGATCACTGAGAGAGTCAATCAGCTGAGGAAGGAGATGATAGCCAACATCCAGCTCAACCGCGAAGAACAGCAGAGGATGATAGAAGCTCAGGATGAGAAACACAGGAAGCTGCTGGAAGAACATGATGCGATAAAGATGAAACTGGATGACTTCTCAACATCCACCAGCAAAGACATCAATGACCTGAAGACAACTGTTCTTGGAATCAGATCAGACCTAAACGTGTTCAAGTCCATCTCAGAATCCAATCTTGCAAAATCTCAACAGACGCAATACAAAGAATGGGATTCTCGGTTCGAACAAAAATGGGCTGAGTTCGTCGCCTTTCAAACAGAAGTCACTGAAACCTTCGCCGCGATCAAGAAAGCTGATCAAGAGCGTCGTGATAAGGAACTGGCGAAGAAGGTTGATGTGGAATGTGCTGTAGATGAACTCTTCAACCGGATCCAGCAGGCTGAACAAAACCTTACTTCTCTGGATGGCTCAGTCGCAAGCCTTATTGCTGATGCCAAAAAGGGGGAAGATGAGATGCAAGAAGATGAGATGCAAGCTGAAGAAGATATGCCAGCCGGAAAGGAATCTCAGCTGAAGAAGACCGAGCTGAAGAAGAAGACAGCTCCGAAGAAGTCCGCTCCGAAGAAGAAGCCAATCGACAAGAAACAAGAACAGCTGAAATCTATTGTTTTCGGAGGAGAAGAAATGGCTAAGGACATGGAGCAGGCGAAGAAGTATGGAGTCTCCTACAACTCCATAGCCGAGATTGCAGCCGAGATCGATGCTGAACTCGAAGGTATTACAACCGAAGAGTGTATTGCTGCTGCTAAAGCTATAGATGTTCCGGAGAAGGATTACATGAATCCGGAATGGGTGAAGAGATTCGCGGCCAACCAAGCAACAAGAGTTAACAAGTTCGAGGAAGAGCTTGCCAAGGTTACCAATAACTTGGATAGAAATGTTGCCTCCCGATGCCGACGACGCATTGAGAAACATCAAGTGAAGGCTGAAGCAAGAATGAAGCAACAAAGACTGTCGGGAAAGATCAAGCTCCAGGGACGCTTCAAGCATGTTGATAAATGGATGCCGGAAGAATGGAATAATGATTGGGAATCATTCAAACAAGAATTTGTGAATGATTTCTACTACAGGAAGGTGTTCGCAACTGAGGATTCAAGAAGAGCATTCAAAGAAGCCCTAATCGAGCTTCACTCTAGGGATCCAGACATGTTCAACCAGTTCAGACGAGCTATGATTGATGCAAAGCTGGATATGAATACCGTCCCTGTCCCTCAGAAGGTTACATATCTCCCTCCAATCATTCCAGATACAAGAAATCCTAACAGACAGAAGATCGCAGCTGAAGCTAGAAAAGTCTGTCAGGAACATGGAGTGGATATCTCGAAGGAATCAGATGCCAAGAGAGAAATTTTTGTCAAGATTTTCGGCAAGTATGGGCTGAAGTATTAGCCGAGAGAGAGTTTTTGAGCCACTGATGTAATTGATTTCTATGCATTTCTGTGTAAACATCAGTTGTAATGAAAACTTTCATCATATATCCGATTCACCTTGACGTACAATTTTCTAGTTGTCCAAGCTCTGAATTGCAAAGTAATTTCAATACCATGTTATAACTGTGCTAACCCTTTGATGTTTAATCTTATAGACTGTCTAGAATTTTAGCTGAGATTATAGATAGGTCAGTAAGGTTTAGATCAGTAGGGTTTTGGCATCATCAAAAAGGGGGAAATTGTTGGGAAATTTAGTAATGTTTTGATTGATTCCAAAACCAACTGGCCCCCAACCGAGTAGATGTTGCCATATCCTAATGTCAGTATTTAGGCTCGCTGTTTGAGCAATGTTCAGATTTTATCTTTACAGGACTCCAGCTGAAGACGGCAACATGGCTATACTTGGATAGAACTATATATGGAAATTCGGATGTGGAACATCAGATGTAAGAAAGACAACTGAGCGTTCAAGTCAACTGTTCGGATGTGGAACATCAGATGTAAGAAAGACAACTGAGTATTCAAGCCAACCGTTCGGATATAGAACATCGGATGAAAGAAAACATCTGAGTAATCAACTGGTCGTCAGATGTGACAATCCACCTGATCAGATGCAACATCAGTTGCAGGACTCAATCTGATAAATCGAAAACATGAAGTTCAAGGCAGCTGAGGGTTCAACTGTTCCTCTTCAGACAAAATGTTAGATGAAGGTAGCGATCAGATGGAACATCAGCTGAAGACCACTCGGATGAAGATCAAACGTCTCAACCGACTAACTAATGTTGAAAGACAAAGGTTGAAATTTGAATTTCAAATAGGAAGTCACGTGAAGGTTTGACGTTCTGTCATTTCCTCATTTGGCCCAACACAAGGTTGTCTCAGAAGGAAAGCAGAAGTTCACAGTTGCCTAATCGAGAAAATCTGCAGAGATGAGAGACAAGCCATCGCTTTCACAGAACAGAGATCAACGGCTCCTCCAACGGCTAGTTGATCCTCACTGCCTATAAATAGAGGCATTCATTCATTCATCAAGAAAGGAAACACAAGAGATAGAAGAGACAGAAGAGTGAAGGAACGACGATTTACTGCGCATAAGCTAAATTGCAATTATTCTCTTTCTAAGAACATCACCAGCTGAGAGTTCATAGAGAGTTAGAATCTGTCTTGGTGTTTTCGATCTTAGTTTGAGTCTTCCTTTGTTCAAGCTTAGATCCTAGCTCACTTCTTTGTTAGAGCTAGCAGTTGGAAAACCCACCCTTATACACATCTCCTAAAAAGGTTGTTAGGATCCTGCTCTTCCCGAAATTGAGTAGAAAGGTTGATAAGTACCCGTAACCTTATCTGTACGGTTGCAAAGCACGCGTAAGCTTTTGTGGTAGCTGTCCTAAAGAATTTGAACTGAGTTGTGTGGACTCACAACTCCCCGTGGACGTAGGAGTTCTCTCCGAACCACGTAATTCCTTTGTGCTTTTGTGTTCAGTTACTTTCTGCATTTCTAACTGTCCAACTAACCAGCACTCAAAACTGCATCTTTACATTTCAATTGATTTGGTTGTTGACCGACCTTGCATCTGAGCGTGAGTTGTTTTATACGAGTTGTTTTTGTATCCACCACATTCCGCACAGCACCACTCTTCCAGTTGAGTTTTCTTACTCAGTTGTGATTCCAGCTGAGTCATCTTACTCAGTTGTGGTATTTTTTCGGGGGTTGTTTTTAAAATTCCTATCTGGTGTATTCCCCCCCATACACCAGAACTCGTATCGGGACCATCAAAATCACAAACCTAAATCATTATCTAATCTCGATTTATCGACGATTTTTCGTCTCTTACGATTTTTATTTTATTTTTAGAAAAATTCCGATAAATTATATAATCATCCTCAAACATACTACATCTCATTTCTATCATCATATTATACAAATCATAACATATACTACATCAAATCCTCACTTATTTCCCTCTTACATTTCTATTTTTATTTTTAGAAAATTCTAAAACAATTCATGCATCAATCTAACAACATATAGAACACAATTCCATTAATCAATCCTCAAAAAAATCGAACTAACAAAAACCCCTAATTCTTCCTATAATTTTTGGTATTCCTCATTATTTAAGGGGGATGATTTTCATGAAATTTCAACCATAGAAATCTAATTTTAAGCATCTAACAACATGCTTTAACCATAGAACATCATGCTTCTTCTCATGAAATTTTCGAAAAAAATCAAACTTGAAGGAAGGGACTTTTGTTCGGTTCAATCTCGAGAGGAAGTTCTTACCTTGTCGAATATGGAATCGGAACTAAGATTGATCGGTAGACGAGAGACTTGTGGAGCTTTAGAGCTTGAAGATGACTAACAATGGAGGATTTGAAGAACAAAAGAGAGAGAGAGAAAAATGAGAGAGAGTGGCGGCATGGTGAGGTGTTAGATAATATTTCATAAAGTGAATAATATCTAACAAGGATGACTCACTACCCTAAGGTGGCGGTTTAGGCTTGATATTTTAGTCGAAATATCGCGTTTTACGGGTCTAATACGACGTTTATAAATCGAGAAATTATTTTCTTAGACGGCTACGTTTTTGATGAAATCTAATTCGACCGTTAGATTAGAAATATATTACATACTCGGAAAGCATATTTCGATTTTCGAAATCCGATGAAAAGTCGGGATAAGACAGTCCAAAATTCGCCCGGAAAAATAATAAAAATTGATTTTTACTAACTTACTCGTATCGCAAAATAAGTGAATGTAAAATCTGATGGTTTTTCAATCTGAGTTTTCGAACGAAATTTCTATCGGACGCGAAAACCCTAATATAGTAGTCTTTCAACCGACTTCTGAAATTTATTTTCAGTAACGGATTTCACCGTTAGTCTTAGAATTGAAAATCCTTAACTTAGGCGTGCAAAGCCTTAATTAATAATTAAATTTTTATTTCTCGTCGGAAGAAAATATCTGGGGTATTACAGATTGATTGAAATTTTATGTTGAATTAAATTCGTTTGAGTAGACTTATGTGATTAAACATATTGAATATGCTTAACTGAATCTATATGCTTGAGTAAAACATCTATGCTTTGATATTAATGGAATAATCGTTCAAATTGTTGAGAATGCGTGCTCATAACATGAATAAATGTCCGTATAATCAAGTATTTAGTTGAGAATGTGAGTAAGGATTCAAGTATTAAAGTTTAGCCAATTAACGTTTCTTTAACTAATGAGAAGTGCCAAGCATTAGTGAGTAGCGAACATGATTTAGAAATGAGAATACTAGATGGAGTAATTAGTAACCGAGTAGAGTGAGAACCGAGGACGAGAAAGTCGAGAATCGAGATTGTCTTAGAAAAGATAAAAATAGAAAGGACGAGTCAAGTAGAAGTCCTTCAGTCGAAACAAATGTCTACTTTACGCCTTAAGCTTCATGTCTTACTTCATTTATCGATGCCAAAATATAAAGAACCGAGCGGGACAGAGAAGTAGCGAGGACGAAGGAATAGTAAGCCGCCTAGCTAATCGACGGAAGTAAGGTGGGCTTTTCTAAAACCAAAACTATCGATGAATGCTATTATGATAACTGAGTATTATTATGTGAGTTTTTAAAGTTCAAATTGACTTGCCGTTTTTACTTGAGTTTTTGGTATGTGTTATCATCTGCTTGTTGAGATATTATTGTCCTGTGAAAGGCAGGAAACCCACGTGTGGAATATGAATTGTTTGAGGTGACTGTGAGCCTTGCTTCGGTTGGGCCGGTCACAGTGTTCGAGAAGGAGGCCTACTTCTCGGCACAGTGAGAGTGAAATGTGGTAGATGATACATATTGCTTGAGTATATATATTGTTTGACCGCGCAGTCTATTCGAAAAGAAAATGTTTTTGCATTCACAAGTAAAGCTGTTTTCATTGCATTAATACTTGTGATGCTACGGCAAGACAAGTTCAATTGATATAGCTCTAAGAGCAAAGTTTTCAAATGTTTTTGGCATGTGTTTACTGAGTATGAAGTACTCAGCCCTGCATGTATTTCTAAACGTGCAGGTTAGCGGGATGTGGATGGAGAGGACAGCTTGGTGGTGTGGTGTGGATATATATATATATATATATATATATATTTTGTTGATCGAGTCGAAAGTTAGACTGGCAATTGCATGTCTTCATACATGTAGTTGTTGGGATTGAGTCGAGAATTCTGCTGCAATACAATACTTTTGTTTATTGAAGTCTTTTGGATATTATACTCTCATACATGTTCTAATTCCGAGCGATGTGCTCGATATTAATTTCTGTTTTTCATGAATCTCGTTCTCGTTGTCTTGAAATACTTATTCCTATTCGAACTTGATATGTAAATTAGTCGTGCTCGTTGGTTGATCTGATATATCTTTGAAGGCATGAATTGAATGTTACCCCTTTCCGTTGATATTCCCTTGTTTCCCCGAGCATGTTTTCCTTATTTGAGTTGTGTGATGGAAGGTTAGTAGTGTTAGTGTTCGTATCGTCGCACCTCGGGAGTCGGGGTGTGACAGGTTGGTATCAGAGCTAGGTTTGTTCTCCTCTGAAGTCTAATTTTCTTGATGAGTCGAGTCTAGATTTATTTCCTAGACTTATTTGAGTCGGTAACACACCAAGCAGTCCCCCATCTCATCTGGCAACCAAGTACGCTTTATTTTCCTAAAGCTTCTTAAGTTTTAAGTGATGATCGAGCTCTTGAATTTTGAGTCAATGAGTTATTGAATTTGAAATTCTGAATTTTTGAGTATTTAAGTTATGAAGTTGTTATTTGCGCTCGTCTAGAGATAAAAGCTTATTAAGTTGATTGAATAACTAGTTTGCTCTAGATTGTCTTCCCTAATGCGTTTTTATGGAAAATCGAAAAGGATGAAACGTTTGTGCAAGCGGTTACGTGAAATGGAATTGCTCGATACCCTGAACGATAGTACCCCTATGGAAAGCGAAAATGAGTATGTGGCGGTTGGAAAATCTAGCATGCTTGATTAATTGTTTAAGTGTGCTTAATTCGTTTAAATTGCGTATAGGATGGACGACTAAGAGTGGATGCAGGAATACCTACACGTGAGAAAAATGCCTCGCGAGTCTATTGCGGAATTCCTAGCGAGATACCACAAAATTTGGGAGAAGGTCCAGTATATGGACGTCGGACCAGTGGATGGAATGATCCATCTCATTCAGGTTTTGCCTCGAGAATGGCGAGATTGGGCAGCGTCCCTTGTTCATCGATTCTTAGGATACTGACATCTTGATGGCACTCTTTACGGTGATGTCAATGCGTTCATCTCCACAATCTCCAGACAGTATATGCAATACGGTGAACCTCCTCCAGAGCCTTATGATGATGACCTCCCTGCCATGCCAAATGGTATTGTTCGTAGTCCCCCTCCTATTCTCCAAGATGGCCCAGTTCCTCTCCGTGACCCTACACCTCCTCGAGTTGAGCCGGAACCCCGAGCAGCTTATCAGGACTATCCATATGTGAATGGTGTACTCCCTCTACGAGCCCATGATCCTTTTTCCACATCCAGCTCGTCAGCTCTACAGCCAAACGGTTATCATGATCCCAATGGAATCCTATCACTTTTGGATGACCAGTTTGCCGAGTACATGCGTCGTAATCGCACTCCCTCGCTGATTCAGCCCGTAGCCGAGCCTTCTAGGCCAGCCCATACCGATGATGGCAACAACGACGAGTACGACGAGGAGCAAACAGCCGAGGCGACCGTGGGCAGTGGTTATCTCCAAGCCCTACCAAACGACTACTTTTCAACTCCATATACGTTTGCCCCTACTCCTGTCGTGTCAGTCAATGAAGAATATGAATCCCAGTTTGGCGCCCCTGCCGATGTAGCGTCATACCTTCGTCGTAGCGAAGATCGCCCCTTGACACCCCCGTGGGTTGAGCATGAACTAGAGCAAACCAACTATATCCTCCAAGACTACGAGGAAGAAGTGAGGGCAGCCGAGTTAGTGCAATTTAACGTCAACAACGACGACGTCGAGGCAGAGGAGCCAGAAGAGGAAGAAGATCCCGAAGAGGATGCCGAGGAAGAGGAGAACCCAGAAGATGGAAATGCCGATGAAGAGCACTATGATGATTGTGGTCCGAGTGAAGATGATTCTAACGTCTAGAATCAGTTCAAGCAAGCTGTGGAAATTCGAGAAGTGTTTTATCGTTTATGTTGAGAGTCGAACTCTATTTAATTTTTCTGCAGTGATGTAATTATTCGTGGCATGACGTTTTAGTTAGATGGTAAAGTCGAATGCGAAGAGATAGTTCGTGTAGTTCGATTAGTGTGCTAGATTATCGAGTAGACGTGAGGGAAAATTTTTCTCTGTAAATGCTTTAATCCCCACCGTGTATTAAGTCCTCAGAAGAGGCCACTGTCGAGTGATATGAAAAGATGAGCCGTTAGGCCATTAAAATCAACTTTGAGTCTCTTAAGAAATTAAATTAACTGAGTATGCAAGATTCCGGAATAATGATTAAGACGAGAATGATTAACGAGATAAGAGTTAAGTAGATGGAATAAGCTATTCTTTAGCAAAATAAGATGAAAATTATCGAGTGAAGAATGATGAGATGGAAAACGAGTTAATCAGACAGCTTGATCTTGAGTAATGAAAATTTAGGAAATGAGTTATACATGAGTTGAAATTCATAATATATGAGTTCATGAATGGTTTTTTAGTACTGAGAAAAATTTATCTTGAAAATATGTGAATATATGATGTGATGATATTTGAGATTATTATTTTGATGGATTTGTTTGATGAAGTAATTGTCTCGAGAAATTATTTATACATGATGATGATGATAATATATGTTCTCCTTAATGGTGATTGATTGTTTTAAGTTGAGAATTGAACTGTTTAAAATATATGAGAAATTGAGATGATTGTTGCAATGATCATGAAATTAATTTCCTTCGATGTGTTTGATAAGTATCGATCGAGAATCATATTATCCTTAAAAAGGGAATACTTTCAAAATCGAGAAAGGCTAGTGAGATAATTCGTCCTTCCGAGATGATTAAAAATTTTCTTTTGCATTTTCTTTAGAATGCCTCTAAGACGAAGAAATATTAGAAATGAGAGAAATGAAGAAGAGGGTCAGCGTGATCCTACCCCGCCCCTTCAAAATGAACGACGTGTCGAAGAACATTTTCTTCGCCAAAATCCCCCAACCTTCGATGGTAAAGGCAGTTCGGCAGAAGCCGAGGACTGGATTCGTTCTCTCGAGCGAATTTTTCGATTCCTTCGTTGCACCGATCGCGAACGTCTCGAGTGTATGACGTATCAACTAAAAGGAACTGCCGACTATTGGTAGGAAGAAAGACAAAGGACGTATTCACCCGAAGAACGTGAGAATTTGACTTGGGAACAATTCAAGGAAGCCTTGTATGAGAAGTTCGTGCCTAGTAGTTATCGTAAGCAGAAGGTGAACGAATTTGCCAATCTTAGGCAAGGAAAGAAGTCTATAGCCGAGTATGATCAAGAGTTTTGCGAGTTAGCCGTTTTATGCCAGATAAGGTAGATACCGACGAGAAAATGTGTGAGTTGTTCCGAGCAGGATTGAGACAAGATATTCGAGTAGTTCTTGCCAGTCAGAATGGTCTGACTTATGCCGAAGCCCTGAAAAGATCCCTAGACATGGAGTTGGCTATGCAGCCTGAGAAAGGATTGCATTCTTCAGCGAATCCTCAATTTCAAAGCCAGACGACGACGACCATAACTACCCATCAGTCTCAGTTCGGTCACCATGGAAAGAGAAAAGGAAAATGGAGTGGTGGAGGCCACCCAAGCAAGAAATCATGGCAGGAAAAAGCCAGCAGCAATCTCAGCAATCCCAGAAAGCGAGAGCTCCGCAGGTTAATCAGACCTCAAGGACTCCCTGCTTGTTCGAAATGTGGCAAAATGCACCAAGGCATCTGCAAGATTGGAAGTAATGTCTATTATACTTGTGGTTAGCCTGGTCATTTCTCAAACCGGTGCCCAAGTAAACAATAAGGAATGAGTGTCGGAAGGCCAAATCAGTTTCAGCCTTCACAGATGAAAGCCGTTGAGGCAACTCGACCGCACAAGTTTATTCAGATTCCCCGCATTTTCAAAGAGCTTTTACAATTAAGCAGAAACCGTCAGCAAAAGATCAAGGAAATTTAGCAGGTATGGAAAAGCTTAATGGCATACCTATTATCGTTTTATTCGATACCGGTGCTTCGCATTCGTTTATATCTAGAGCTTGCGTAGAGAACCTAGGTTTGAAAGTAGAAGAATCGAATCAGGTGCTTAGTGTCGCAACCCCTTTAGGTAAATCTACGTTAGTTTCGCGTGTTTGTTCGAACGTAGAATTCGAATTCGGAAGCCGAAAGTTGTTAGCGAAATCCCTAAATTTGATTCAGATGTGGGATGTAGATATAATCCTAGGAATGGATTGGTTAACCGAGAATTTTGCAACGATTCGATGCAACCTGAGACAAATTTTGTTTCAACCTCCGGGAGAAGAGGCGACCGTAGTTTTTGGAGCTGAGAAGAGAGTAAGAAAGAGCATACCGATAATTTCAGCTATGAAAGCTCAGAGGTTGATGAGAAAGAAAGATACAGAGGTGTATCTAATCTACTCGAACAAAGATGAGGGCCAAGGGCTGAGTGTCAATGACGTGCCTATCGTGAGAAAATTTAAAGACGTATTTCCAGATGTACTACCAGGATTGCCCCCTGATCGGCAATTGGAGTTTACGATTGATCTAGAACCAGGATCAGCCCCGATATCAAAAGCCCCGTATAGAATGGCCCCAAAGGAACTCCAAGAATTGAAAATCCAGTTGCAAGAATTATTGGATTTAGGTTTTATCCGACCAAGTGTTTCGCCTTGGGGAGCCCCAATTCTTTTTGTGAAAAAGAAAGATGGTAGTTTGAGGATCTGCATAGACTACCGAGAGCTTAACAAGATTACGCTTAAGAACAAGTATCCTATGCCAAGGATAGACGATTTGTTTGACCAGCTAAAAGGAGCCGGTGTTTTCTCTAAGATTGACCTAAGGTCAGGATATCATCAACTGAAAATCAAGCAAGAAGATGTTCCAAAGACTGCTTGTAGAACGAGATATGGACATTACGAATTCATAGTAATGCCATTCGGTTTGACCAATGCTCCAGCAGTATTTATGGACCGAATGAATAGAGTTTTTCACGAATATTTGGATAAATTTGTGATTATGTTCATAGAAGACATTTTGGTATATTCAAGAGATGAAGCGGAACATGAGAAGCATTTGCGAATTGTGTTGGAAAAGCTAAGATCCGAAAAGTTGTACGCCAAATTCAGCAAGTGTGAATTTTGGTTGAAGGAAGTAAATTTCTTAGGATACGTTGTTTCGTCCGAAGGAATTAAAGTTGGTACGGAAAAGGTGAAAAGCTGTGCAAGATTGGGAATCGCCAACGTCAGTTCATGAAATCCGTAGTTTCCTCGGTTTAGCAGGTTACTATCGGAGATTCATAGAAGGATTTTCTAAGATCGCGAAGCAGATGACAAGTTTGTTGAAGAAAGAAACGAAGTTTGAATGGACGGAGGAATGCGAGAGAAGTTTCCAAGAGCTTAAGCCAAGATTAACTTCAACTCCAGTGTTAGCCCCCTTCCTGAATCAGGAAAAGACTCTACCATTTATACCGACGCGTCTGCACAAGGTCTTGGATGTGTGCTAATGCAAGATGGAAGAGTAATAGCATATGCTTCACGACAACTTAAGCCTCATGAAGAGAAGTATCCAACTCATGATTTAGAGTTAGCAGCCGTAGTGCATGCTTTGAAGATTTGGTGACATTATCTTTATGGATCCAAATGTGAAATCTTTTCTGATCACAAAAGTTTGAAGTATTTCTTTGAGCAAAAGGAGCTAAATATGAGACAAAGAAGATGGCTCGAGTTGGTGAAAGACTATGATTGCAAGATATCTTACCATCCCGGTAAAGCTAACGTTGTAGCCGACGCTTTGAGTCGAAAGAAGAAGGAAAAGAAGTCGAAGGAAACCGAATTAGGATTTTTGTTAAGTAATGAAGTAAGTTTGATTGAAGAATTTGGGAAGATGAGAATCGAAGTAATTGTACCTCCCACAACAGTAGAGAAAGTGATTGCTACTTTAGTAGTAATGCCCGATTTGAGACTCGTATCATAGAAAGTTAAAGGAGAGACAAAGAATTGGAGAAGTTGAGGATGAAGATTAAGAGTAAAGGAGTTAAGGATTTTTCAGAGTCAAGAGATAATGCCTTAGTGTATCAAGGAAGGATTTGTGTGCCCAATGACGAAAATTTGAGAAACGAGATAATGAGTGAAGCTCATGAAACTCCGTACACAGCCCATCCCGGCAGTATTAAGATGTACCAAGACTTGAAGCAACAGTTTTGGTGGGAAGGATTGAAGAAAGATGTGGCAATGTTTGTTGAAAGGTGTTTAGCCTGCCAACAAGTAAAAGCCCTACACCAAAGACCGTATGGACCCTTACAGCCACTACCAGTTCCAGAGTGGAAGTGGGATGGAATCACGATGGATTTCGTGACAGGTCTGCCAAGATCGAGAAAAGGAAACACAGTCGTGTGGGTAATAGTGGATAGGTTGACGAAGTCCGCTCATTTCATACCTATTCCACATACCTATGGATCGAATAAGTTATCTCAGATTTATGTTAAGGAAATCGTAAGATTTCACGGAGTGCCGAGTACAATCACTTCGGATCGAGATTCGAAATTCACAGCCCATTTTTGGGAAAGTTTCCAGAAGCAGTTGGGAACACAGTTGCAGTTCAGCACTGCCTATCATCCGCAGACGGATGGACAATCCGAGCGAACGATTCAAATCCTCGAGGACATGTTGAGAGCTGTTTTATTAGATAAAGGAGACGAGTGGGACAAAAATTTACCTCTTATCGAGTTTGCCTATAATAATAGCTACTAGAATACGATTGGAATGGCCCCTTATGAAGCCCTTTATGGAAGAAAGTGTAGATCGCCGCTCTATTAGGACGAAGTAGGCGAAAGAAAAGTGATAGGGCCGGAAGCGATCTAAGAGATGATAGAATCTGCACGTCAGATTCGCGAGAGGATTAAAGAAGCTCAGAGTCGACAGAAGTCGTATGCCGACAACCGAAGGTCCAAATTAGAATTCGAAATAGGGAATAAAGTCTTTATGAAAGTTTCCCATTTGAGAGGAATACACCGTTTCGGTGTTAAAGGAAAGCTAAAGCCTCGTTTTATAGGTTAATTTGAAATCCTTGAGAGGATTGGAGCCGTATCATATAGATTAGCGTTGCCTCCCAGTTTTGGGAATTCGCATAATGTTTTTCACGTGTCGCAATTGAGGAAGTACGTTTTCGATCCAAAGCACGTAATTCGTCAAGAGGATGTAGCTTTGAAGCCAGACTTAAGCTACGAAGAGAAACCCAAGAAAATTCTAGACCGTAATGTCCAGCAGCTTAGAACGAAGTCGATTCCCTTAGTTAAAATTAAGTGGTGTCATCACGATCTTGAAGAAGCTACATGGGAACTCGAAGAAAAGATGAGAGCAAAATATCCCGAGCTGTTTTCTTGAGGTTAGTAAATTTCGGGACGAATTTTTTTTTGAGGTGAGGATGTAATACCCTGAGTTTTCATAAGTCCTTAAGTGCGTTCTAAATGAGTTGATATGCTTAATTATCAAGTTTTGAGTGATAAAATTTTTCTAAGGAAAAAGAAAATTTGTGAAAAGACTAAATTGCCCCTATGTGCCTTAACGTGAACTTATATGTTTTAAATTACTCGAGTTGAGGATGTGATGCATTGATTGAGTTTGTTTATATGAGTTTGAGCAAGAGTATGAATTTCAGAGAATTCCGAGAATTTTTACTTTTGAGTGAATAGTAGCAATAATCGAGAAAACGCTATTCACCGACGAACTTAGAATTTGATCTAATTAGTGTCTTTTGAATCTAGAATTTATTCTAAGACCCCTGAGATATGTTAGAAGCTTATCCGAGATCACATGAGAGAGTTATAAGAATTTAATCCTTAACGGATTAATTAGCCGATTAATTTTTAGGTTTTCTTCGTTACATGGAATTTTGACCTAAAAATTAGATAATCAGAATCCTTGATTTATTTAATGGGATATGAGATAAGTTTGAGATGTTTCTAGTGTCGGAAACGAGACGAGGAGAGATTAGAGTCGATTTCAGTATAAATGAAATAATACGGACTTTTTATCCGGAAAACTTTCTCAACCGGGTAAAAGTTTATCTGTCAGGAAAAATCTCTCTCCCTCTCTCTCTCAACCGACATCACTCTCCTCTCTCTCCCTAATCTCTCTTTAGCTATCCTAAATTCAACTACTACTAAAGAATATCATGATGTTATTCTTTCTTAACTTAATAAACTTCATTTTCATCATTTCTCATTATCATTCACTCCATCTCTCTCTTAAACTCTACTCTCTCTCTAGTTCTCTCTCTCTCTCGATAACTCTCAAGAAGGAAAGAAGAAAAAAATCCTCACATCTCTCTCCCTCTTTGCCGATTACACACACACACAACACAAAGATGAAAATCCTCCATTAAAGCTTCAAGTTTCAAGCTTTAAACCTTCAAGATCAAGAGATTTCCATCATCATCTACCTAGTTCTTTCATACTCTACAGAGAAAGGTAATAATCCTTCAAATTCTTGAGCTTGAAATCAAAACAATCATCCCTTTATTTTTTCTATAATTTTTGGCAAACATGCCCTAGTGTGGGTGATTAATTTTTGTTTCATTTTTCTTGAGGATTAAGGTGGATTCAACCATGGAAATTCCAAGCCAAGAGTTTGAGCCCTAATCTTGTTCATCTTCGAAGCAAGAGATTCAAGAGAGAAGCTCCGATTTAATTATTTTGAAGTAGGTTTATTTATTTGATTTCTTGTATATTTGTAATCTCCCTAAATCTCTAAAGAAAAACATACATGCGTGATTTAATTTATGCTTAGGCAAAAACTAGGGATTTGACATAAGATTCGATGTGAGATTCGAGTGAAGAAATCGATAGGAAATCGAGCCTAGGAATTAATCCTTGATTAAGAGAAGAAAGAAAAATAATCTCCTAATAATTTTATAAAAACCGAAAATTAGGAGAAAAATAAGGAAATTTGATTTTCTTGAGTATTTGATAATTTGATGTTTGATATGTGTTTATGAGTATATTTTGATTGAGATTTATGCATGAGAAATTTGAGAAAATACATGTCTAAAAATATATGTATGTGCCGTGTGTAATGAAGGATGGAAGAGTATTTTTATTTGATTATTTTGTTGATGATTTGATGATATAATGAGCATGAGATGATTATGAGTATATGATGATTTAATCTCCTATGATGTGTTATGAAGAAAATCAAAATATATATATATATATATATATATATATGCATGTTTAGAAGAAAAATATTTTTTATGATATTTTGATGTTTATGATGTTGTGATGATTTTAGATGAATTGATGATTTTTGATAATATGATGTTTAAGAACACGTTGTGTAAATTTTGAGTACTATATGTTAATAGGATTTATGAGATAAAAAGAATAGAATTTTAAGCATAAAAAGAGGTAGAAATCGAAAGAAATGAGAAAGGATATCTAGTGTGTGTTCTAGGTGTTCTTGGTGAAAAATATGAATTTTTGAATATGTGTTCTTGGTGTTCTTGGTGTTCTAGGTGTTCTTAGTGTTTTATTTGAAGATTTAAAGATCATTAAAATTAATTCTAAAAGAAATTAATTATTAAAATAATAAAATATTCAAGATATTTGTTGGAATAAAATTAAAGAGAAAATAAAATAGAAAAATCAATTAATTTGAGAAATGAGTCATAAATTAGAAATTAATAAAGGAAAATAATTTCTTTATTAAATAATTAAAGATTAAGAGAAAAGTTAATCGAGTTAAATAAATCGTTATTAGAGAAATTGATAATCGAGAAATGAATAACGAAGAATTCGAAGTCGTAATAAATGAGAAATAGAAGACGAGATAGAATTAAAGAAATAGAGTTATAAATCGAGTATGAAATTTGAGTCGAGAAGTTGAGAACTAAGTCGTTTGAATAAACGAGAAATAATGAGAATAATAAATAATAATAATAAAGTTAAGTATAAGTAATCAACGAGAAGTTTTAAACCGAGTATGAGTTTAATTATCTGAATGATATTAAATTAATCGACAAGTTTGAAGTTTAAATGTTACAACCCCATATCCCGAGGGACGGCAAAGCAGGGGTGCGACTAGGGGTTGGATTAATGAAGCGGAGAAGAAGGGGGAGTGAACAGATAGACAGACAATTATAATAGTTTATTTTTATGAACTTCATACCATTATATTAAAGGAGAGTCGATCTCGAAGGATCGCTCGAAAGTTATTTTGAAATATAACTAAGTTAAAGTACGGAACTTAGACTTCAAAATTATACATTAATAGAAATTGTTTGGCAGCGGAAATGTAAACTAGCATACTAGTCTTCTTCTTCAGTTATAGCCTACTCAACCACCACCGCCTTCGTCTCTCAACCTGCACATTTAAAAACAAACATGCAGGGCTAAGTACACGAAGTACTTAGTGAGCACGTTGCCGAAAACATAGTATAATAGTATTGATTATCAGGCATCATAAACAGTAACGCTCCGGGGTTTTTCAATAAAGACCTGAGCTTACTAAACATTTTATTTCTTTCACGAATCACAATAGCTTGGCCAAGCATTTTATACATGTTACGTTCAATTTTCCCAACTTCTGTTTCAACGCCGGGGAAGAGTTAACTTCTTCCGCGAACGTTCAACTCACCGTGGCATGGCTACCCCTCAACAGGGTACCACACACTTCGGCTACCGTGTACACTTAACTCTGGAAAACCCCGTACGGTTAACTCAGAGTCCGATCGATTTAGTTAATCCCAGTTGACTAACTCAGAAAGGCACAAACGAACTCACATAAAACAAATCATTTAATGCCATGATAATCATTTCAAATCACAGTTATCAAAGCTGTAAACAAAAGGTTTTCGAGCATTGCTCATTTTGTTTTTATATAGAAAGCCCACCTTGAACGTTTACAGAACTAAACTCGAGCTTCCGTCTTCCGTCCTGTCTTCTAAACTCAACCTCCTCCTTTACGCAAATAATAAGACTTCGATAAGTGGTCGAGTCGATTAAAGAAAAAGGATTATTGAAATCGGTTAAAGTCTTTTAGGTCTTTGCACGCTTAACTAGTTACTTTTGATTAATAAGGAACGAGACTTGAACTCATCTCGATTAGGATTAACTCGGATTCTCTCTTGACACTTAGGTCAGTAAATAATAAGAGTCGAGAACTCATAACAACTTAAAAGTCCAAACGAAAATAAGTTGAAAAGAATTCAACTTAAGAAATTAGGTTATAGAAGTTTCCTGCACAAGGCAGTAGTTCTGGGGTTTGCCCAGAACAGAGTCTTTCGACACAGGGGACGTGCCCTGTACCAAAAGAAAGCTACGGATATCTAGTTTACTCTTCAATTTACGGATCTCGATTTCGTTGAGCGAGCTAAGAGTTATGACAGTTTCCGTAAAAGGTCGCAGAACTGCCCGAACTAACCCTAGGGCTCGATAAAACTCGACGTATAATTCCCTATGTTCGAATAAATGCTATGCCACTTCAATACTCACGAAATTCTACTCTTAGGACAGTCAACACATTAATCATTTATCGAGAATACTTTATCCTTTCTCGGTTTAATAATACGACAAATATTCCCTCGTTGTTTCACTAGTCGATTACTAAACCAATTTTGATTTCATTTCCAACTTAATCAATTAACTTCTAACTTATAAATCAATTCGTGTCATTATCATTATCTAACTCTTATACACATTACTACTCATTAACTAGTTAAATTCAATTAAGAATTAACCTTTTACACTTAATATTAATCAATTAATTCATTAAATAAAATTCCAATTTTCATGAATAAAATATTATTATTTTTATTTAATTTAATTTAATATTATTTAATATTTTATTTTATTAATATTAATATTATTATTTTATTTTATTTTTAATTAATTTCGAATTTAATTAATTAATTAAATTAATTAATTTATTTTATCTTTAATTTTAATCATATTCAAATCTTCATGTTCTTGGCCAAGAACACCAAGAACACCTAGAACACACACTAAAATCCTATGAGCTAATTACCATCGATTTTTCATGTTTTAATCCATTTATTTCATTTATCCTTGATTTCATTTCTTATAATTAACCATTAACTTCACTAATACCAAGTTATAACATAATCTAACAACATAATCTAAAATTTTAGAATCAAACCCTAACTTTTACTAATTTTCGGTTTTAACTACAATCAAGGGGGTTCGATTTCTAATTAATTATTAACCATAGAAATTCAATTCTATGCATTATTAACCAAGTAATTAAACTTAAAACATCACCCCCTATACTCCTCTAATTTTCGGTTATACTCAAATAATTAGGGAGGTGATTTTCACTTGATTTTAATCCATGGAATCCATTTCTAATCCTTCCAATAACAAGAATATAAACTTAAATCATAAATCCTACAATTCTTCATCAATTCGAAAATTTCAAAATAAAAATAAAAGAATTTTAATCGGATGGAAAGAGAGCTAGGATCGTTACCTTGCTAGATATGATCTTAGTTTCGATATTGGATGGATGATAAAGAAGTTGTGTTGATTCTTGGAGGAACTTGAGCACAAAATGAATAACAAAATACTAAGAAAAATAAAAGAGAAGTGGCGGCTGCAAAGGGAGGAGAAATGAAGGGAAAAATGAGGTGGTGAGGGGGTATTTATATTACAAAGTAGAAGGATTAAGGTGGTGAGTCATGGTGGTGAGTCATAAGATGATACTTGCAACCAAAGTAAAAATATAAATATCCTAATGGATGACTAAGGCATTGGCGATTTTGGGGCTATATTTTTAAGCAAAATATCTCATTTTCCGGGTCTAATACCGCGTATTAATAATCGAGAAATAAATTTCTAGACGGGTACATTTCCGGCGGAAACTAATTCGACGAATAAATCCAGAATAATTAATATACTTAAAAAGTATATTTCAAACTTAAAAATCTAAAAAGATTTTGGGACATCACAGTCCGGAATTTAGTTTTCGTACGCGAAAACTCTAATACATTAGTCATTTCACTGACTTCCGTAATTTATTTTTGGAAACGGTTTTCACCGTTAGTCTTAGAATTAAATTTTATGAACTTAGGCGTGCAAAGCCATATTAAATTATTAAATTTTTATTTTTATGACGGAAGAGAAATACAGGTTATTACATCCTACCCTTCTAACAACAAATTTCGTCCCGAAATTTGCATACCTTCTTCAAAAAGGTAAGGATATCGCTCCCTCATCTTTTCCTCGAGTTCCCACGTGGCTTCTTCTTGCCCGTGGTGATTCCACAGCACTTTAACCAATGGTATCGACTTGTTTCTTAATACTTGGTCTTTTCGATCCAAGATTGACAACGGTCTCTCTTCGTAACTTAAGTCGGACTCAAGAACAACGTTTTGTTGGTTAATTACGTGCTTAGGGTCAAAGACATACTTTCGCAATTGCGAAACGTGGAAAACGTTATGGACACCTTCTAGACTTGGCGGTAAAGTCAATCTATAAACAACGGGTCCTATCCTCTCCAAAACCTCCTAAGGACCTATAAATCTGGGTCTAAGCTTACCCTTCACACAAAATCTAACGATTCCCTTAGACGGGGAAATCTTAAGAAAAACCTTATCTCCGATTTCAAAACTTAAATCGGATCGATGCACATCGGCATAGGATGTTTGTCTACTCTGGGCCTCTTTCATTCAAACTCGAATCTGTCGAATGATCTCAACCATCTCGTCTATTGCATCCGGTCCTAAATTTTTCCTTTCACCCACTTCATCCCAGTAAAGTGGTTACCTACACTTCCGTCCGTATAATGCCTCGTAAGGCGCCATTCCTATGGTGGCTTGGTAACTGTTGTTGTATGCGAATTCAACCAACGGTAAGAGATTTTCCCAATTCACACTTCCACCTTTATCCAACACTAACGTTCTTAACATATCCTCGAGTATTTGGATAGTTCTCTCGGACTGTCCGTCCGTTTGGGGGTGAAAAGCCGTACTGAAGTTTAGCTCAGTACCTAGCTCTTTTTGCATCGTGATCCAAAACCTAGAAGTGAACTTAGCATCTCTATCCGATGTTATCGACTTTGGTATTCCGTGTAGACGTACAATCTCACGGACATACAATTGTGCTAATTTCTCTGATCCATAGGTCGTCGGTATTGGTATAAAATGAGCTGACTTTGTGAGCCTGTCTATGATTACCCAAATGGCAGTGTTTCCTCTTTTAGATCTAGGCAGTCCTGTCACAAAATCCATGGCTATACGTTCCCATTTCCATTCTGGGACATCCAAAGACTGTAACAATCCATGCGGTCGTCGATGTAAAGCTTTCACTTGTTGACAAGCTAAACATCGTTCTACAAACAAGGCTACGTCTCGTTTTATTCCACCAGAAATTCCTTCTCAAATCTTGGTACATCTTCGTACTCCCTGCGTGTGCTGTGTAAGGCGTATCGTGAGCCTCACTCATGATATCATTCTTTAATTCGTCATCGTCGGGAATACAAAGTCTACCCTCAAATAAAATCACATTATCTGGTGCTTCGGAATAACTGTCCGGTTTATCAGTTCTTATCTTAAGTCGAAGCTTTTCAATCGATTCGTCCCTTCTCTGAGCACTTATAATTCGCTCTCGTAAGTCTAGGGTAGCTACGAGTGCGGCTATTTGGCTTGTTATCGTCTCAGGTGTGTCGAGTACTTCTAAGTCCATTTTCTCGAATTCTCGTACAAGGGTTTCTTCTTTGACAAGAAGACATCCTAACTTAGTTGGAGTCTTACGACTGAGCGCGTCTGCTACCACATTTGCCTTTCCGGGGTGATAGTTGATCCCACAATCGTAATCCTTTACTAATTCGAGCTATCGTCTTTGCCTCATGTTCAATTCCTTTTCCTCGAAAAAGTACTTCAAACTTTTGTGGTCTGTGAAAATCTCAACCCTTACACCATAGAGATGGTGTCGAAGTTGGGTATTCAACTTCAAACTTCATGGGTTGGGTATTCAACTTCAAACTTTTGCTCTAAGTCATGGGTTGGGTATTCAACTTCATGAAGTCGAAGTTGTCGTGAAGCATAAGCTATCACCTTTCCATCCTGCATTAGTACGCACCCTAATCCATTCTTCGACACGTCCGTATAGACCACATATTCCTTATTGGCTTCGGGAAGAGCTAACACAGGTACTGTGGTTAACTTTTCCTTGAGGGTTTAGAAACTCTTCTCACACTCGTCCGTCCATTTGAACTTGCTTTCTTTCTTAAGTAGTTTCATCATAGGTCTAGCTATTGTAGAAAATCCCTCGATGAATCTTCTATAATAACCGGCTAAACCTAAGAAGCTCCTAATCTCGTTAGGATTGGTTGGCGACTTCGAATTGCGCATTGCCTCTACCTTGGCGGGGTCTACCTTGATACCTTCGGCTTACACGATGTGTCCAAGGAACATTACTTCCTTCAGCCAGAATTCGTACTTACTGGCATAGAGTTTCTCGGCTCTAAGTGTTTCCAACACTATCTGCAAATGTTCTTCGTGTTCCTTCTCATTTTTGGAGTAAATGAGAATGTCGTCGATGAATACTAAGACAAATTTGTCTAAGTATGGATGGAAGATTCTATTCGTAAGGTCCATGAACACTGCGGGGGAGTTCGTCAAACCAAATGGCATTACTAGGAATTCTTAATGACCATATCGGGTTCTGAAGGCAGTCTTGGGTATGTCCTCGGGTTTGAGTTTCAGTTGGTGATACCCAGACTTTAAATCTATCTTAAAGAATACACCTGCGCCCTTGAGCTGGTCAAAGAGGTCTTCTATCCTTGGCAAAGGGTATTTATTCTTAAGGGTAATCTTATTCAACTCTCTATAGTCTATGCACAATCTCATAGAACCATCTTTCTTCCTAACGAACAAAACGGGCGCTCCCCAAGGTGAAACGCTCAGTCTGATGAAACCAACATCCAATAACTCTTGGAGTTGTATCTTAAGCTCTTCTAACTCCTTAGGTGCCATCCTATATGGAGCTTTTGATTTAGGGGCTGATCCTGGTTCTAAGTCGATTGTGAAGTCTACATGACGATCTGGTGGTAACCCTGGTAGTGTTTCTGGAAAGACATCCTCATACTCTTTAACCACCTTTACGTCTTGTATTTTCCTTTCGTTTCCCGGTTCCCCATTCAGGTATACAAGATAGGCTGTGGTACCTTTCTTCTTCATCAACTTCTTGGCTTGAAGTGCAGATATGATCGGTATTTTCCTACCCATTGAAATCCCATGGAATTCGGTTGGCTCTCTACCCGGGGGTTGGAAAGAGATTTTTCTCTCGTTGCAGAGAATCATGGCATGATTCTCAGACAACCAGTCCATTCCTAAGATTATATCTACATCCCACATTATCATAACACGCAAGTCATTCGCTTTAACCTTAAGTGTTCCGATTTCTAGTTCTAGGTTTGAGCAGACATGCGTAGAGGTAGTGATCTCTCCTGAAGGTGGAGTGACTCTCATAGGGTGATTAGCTCTTGCAGGTCTGATATCTAGGTTATCCGCACATGAGCCAGCAATAAAGGAATGCGATGCGCCAGTATCAAACAATATCTTAATGGGGGTGTTAAGGACTTTACGCATTCCTGCTAGGTTTCCCTTTCCTTTATTCTGCGCGTTCTGGTTGCTAGCACATGCCCTGGCATCCTGCTGCTGTCGGGCGTGTTGCTGGAATTGCTACTGGGTCATCTGCTGCTGTGGCTGTGCCTGGATTGCCCTTAGAGGTTGAGGCTGACCTACCCGGTTTGGCCCTACTGCTTGTAAAGGTTTCGGGCATTCATTCTTAAAGTGTCCCTTTTGCCCACAGTTAAAGCAAACTCCCATGTTTGCTCGACAGACACCGTGGTGCATCTTATTGCATTGAGGACAGGCAGGAATGTTAACCCCTTCCTTGGTTATATCCTCCTTGGTTGTTGTTTCTTTGTTGACCCTGAAACTGGCCATGCTGGTTGTGGTTCCTCTGCTGCCCTTGCTGGTTATTTCCCTTTCATGGCTCGGTTTGATTAGTCCCCTGTAAGTACAGTCCCGACTGACTGTTCCCCTACCATGGCCTCTTGCCATTGTTGTTGTTGTTCTGGTTAGGCTGCTGAAAGCCTCTCTGGTTTCCTTGGTTATTATTGTACTGACGGTAGCCACTACCGTTTTCTCCTTCCCATTTCCTCTTGCCTTGATAGTTACTATTGCTGCTGTTGTTATGGAAATAGCCTCGATTCTGGTTCTGGTTCGGGGCTGGGGTGGGTACTATGGCTTTCTTCTCATCGGGCATTACAGCCTCCATTTCTAGGGCTCGTCCTAGAACCTCAGTGTAGCTCAGTCCTTCATGACTGGCTAGTGCTACCCCTAATTAGTGCCTAAGTCCCCCTCGGAACTTTCTAGAAATTTTCTCCTCGGTATCCACCTGCTCGGGTGCATACCTCGACATTCACAGAATTTTGCGTCATATTCTGTGACCGTCATCTGCCCCTGTTTTAAATTATAGAACTCAGCCTCCTTCTGAGCCCTATACGTCCTAGGCACGTACTTATCATACAATGCCTCCTTAAATTCTTCCCAAGTAAAGCGAGCCAGATGCTCGGCTGGTATGACTTTCTGCCTAGCCTCCCACCGGTAGTCAGCTGAATCGGAGAGTTGGAATGCTAGACATAACATACGCTCCTCATCAGTACATCTGAGGAGTTTGAAAATCTTCTCAGTAGATCGTACCTAGAGCTCAGCATCGCTCAAGTTGCCCGATCCATTAAACATGGGTAGGTTTCTCTTGAGGAACAAGTCCTCGATATCACGACGGGGTGGGGGTGGAGGTGGTGGAGATGGTGATGGTGGTGGAGGGGTTTCGTTATGATCATGCTTTTCCTCTCTATCATTCTGTGCTTGATGTCGACCTGGCCTTCCAGGCCTACCACGTCCTCTACCTCTTCGGTTGTTCACTCTTGGCGGCAGTATGAAACTATAGAAACGGGAATTCTTATTAGCATCTTTGCCTTTAATCTCTACTTTAAAATTTCCTCCAACTTTACACAAGTTTTACGGAAGAAAAATCGATGACGGTATCAATATGGTTTCTATGAGGCCCTTTCAACTTCATACGTTAAATAAGTGCAACCGACTACTCATGGTACGAAATAAACGTTCACTGGATCACAACCCACTCACGATCTATATATATATATACATCAAAAGAGTAATACTTTTGCCTCCGACGAGGACTTATACAAAACTAGACTACAACTAGTCTAGACTACGCTAACTACCTATCTACGTACAGAATGTGCTAACAAAATGCATTCCTGTACCTACTGGAAATTTTAGAACGGAAACGATTCGTAAAATTTCGTAACCGACTAGAGTACTATGAAAGAAAATTTACTGATCCGACTATATACAAGGCTTTTACTATACTACTACATATCCAAGGCTCTGAACTGCCCTCTATAGCCTGAACTCTTCGGAGTCCTCCTCCTAATCCTCCTCATAATCATCCTCCGAATCCTCCTCCATCGGATCCTCATCCTCTGAGCCTGAACTGTCGACTAACTGTAGCATCTCATCCATTGTGAAGTCGTCCCAAGGTACCAAGAGTGGGGGTGAAGGCTCGTCCGAAACTGTCTTCTCTAAGTGTGGGACCCAGTTGTCACCACTGTTCATTGCTTTCGGTTTCTTTAGAGAAAGTAAGTGTTCTGGAATTGTACTGGGATCGTACTCCTCACTAGATCGGACTCGGGACGGTCCTGCCTCATACACTGCTCTAATTCTTGTCAAGTCTGCACAAATCCCGTCCAGCAATCTGTGTGGATTTAGTAACTGTAACAGGGCGGTATGCTCTGCGTCTATCCCTAAGTACCCTGATCCTGTCTCAAACGGTCCCCATAAACTCACAGAAAGCTCGGGTATACTTGGAGATGGTAACCCTAACATAGTAGCTACCTCCGTGTCAATCTCTATATCTCCTAGTCCTGGAATCAACTCCTCAATGGGTGTAAGAACTAGTGGCATCTCTAGCATTGCGGCCAATTCTGCAAGGGAGATAGTAGGCTCTGTCTCCTGGTCCTGCTCCAGTGAATAATGGAGGTAAGGGGGGTGCTCTCGAATAGGAACTGCTACCATGGGTCTTCTTTGAAAGAAACGCTCATGTATAGCATAAGCGAATCCCTTGTAATCCCCTGTCGGCTCGGTGTCATTTCCAACTAACGCAAGACTGTACCAAGCTCTATCATGCGCCCAACCACGCCATTCCTCTGGCAAATGTGTGATCAAATCAGCTATGGCCTGTCGATCCGTAACAGATCGCCGTACTGAATTGAACTTTGCTGAGAAGTTACTGACTATCTGTCCTATATCATGTTTCGGGCCTACCTCAAAATCATATTACTCATCTACTTTCATGTCTGCCCAGGTACGTTGCGGTGGAGATTGGCTCTCCTGAGCTGAGTCATAACTAGTATCCATCCTACAAGGTTTTTAGGGAATACGGATCAGTAAACGCAAAATCCTATTCATAACATTATCTTAACCGACAACTTATCTTAAGCACTTAGCAATTCTAAGTAATTGCTCTCAAGTACTTAAAATTAATAAACAAAATTTCCGAGACTTTTTCGTTCCTTCAACTTATCGCATAATTATTCATTTCGCTTTCTCAAAGGATATTCATACCGGTTCTCGATTATTAAAACAAGATAGTGTCAACCTTGTTCATGTCACTATACGCAAGTGACATTCGTATGCAGAAGTCCTTCTCGTTTCACGATCTCCTTTCGAAATCATTTGGAACCAACGTTTCTTAAAAACGTCTATGTTCTCCGGGAATCTTAGCTCAACCGTGTAAGTTCTCATAGAAACGGGAGAAGCCTTAGAGCAACGTCTAAGTTCTCATTTCGAAATATTTTCCAAAATAAATGAAATTATAACTCAAAATAATGTCACAAACTTTCACATAATTCACATTTGGCATACTTGATTCACAAATCAATCACATACTGTGTTCCATAATACTTTCCATGAAATTAATTTATACTCACAAACCTTACTTTCTTTCCTTGCTCGGTTGAGTCGACGAAGCGGGAGGTTGAGTGATTACTATGTTTTTAGACCTAATGATACGACCCAAGACTTAGTGATAGGACCTATCTTACTTGTAAGAAAAGACTCGAGTGTAGAGCATATGCAAATGATCTATCACACTACGTGAAAGAAGACTTGTATACAGAGCAGAAACGATTGCTCTGATACCACTCTGTCACAGCCCCATATCCCAAGGGACGGCAAAGCAGGGGTGCGACTAGGGGTTGGATTAATGAAGCGGGGAAGAAGGGGGAGTGAACAGACAGACAGACAATTATAACAGTTTATTTTTATGAACTTGATACCATTATATTAAAGGAGAGTCGATCTCGAAGGATCGCTCAAAAGTTATTCTGAAATATAACTAAGTTAAAGTACGGAACTTAGACTTCAAAATTATACATTAATAGAAATTGTTTGGCAGCGGAAATGTAAACTAGCATACTAGTCTTCTTCTTCAGTTATGACGAGTGATGATTATTTCGTGATAATCGAGTTTGGTTTTCAAATCGTTTAACTTAAAAGGAGTCGAGGAAATTGTCGAGTTTTGAATGTTAAATGAAAAATAAAAGTTATCGAGTAATAATTTAAGAATCGAGTTTTGAGTCGAAGATAAGAGTCGAGCCATAAATAGTAAATGAATTTTATTTCAATAAGTGTTTAATTAAAAGAAAAGGAGAAATAATAATAGAAGCATAAGTAATAATACGTATGCGAATACGAATAAGTAATTGAGAAAAGACGACGTCTTTGGAAATAAGCATCGTATATTGAGTTAAGAGATAATAAATGAATATTTGAGTTTAATCTAAGAAAACTGTTATAATTTGAATTAATGTCTTTTCTAAAATTAGAATCGAGTAATGACGAGTAATTGTTAATGTGACTTGAAGTGTGAATCGAATTTGAGATAATATGTTTATTTAAATTCCAACTTGAGTTATAATGATTGATTGAAATTCTATGTTGAATTAAATTCGTTTGAGTAGACTTATGTGATTAAACATATTGAATATGCTTAACTGAATCTATATGCTTGAGTAAAACATCTATGCTTTGATATTGATGGAATAATCGTTCAAATTATTGAGAATGCGTGCTCATAACATGAATAAATGTCCGTATAATCAAGTATTTAATTGAGAATGTGAGTAAGGATTCAAGTATTAAAATTTAGCCAATTAACGTTTCTTTAACTAATGAGAAATGCCAAGCAATAGTGAGTAGCGAACATGATTTAGAAACGAGAATACTAGATGCAGTAATTAGTAACTGATGGTCCCGATACGAGTTACTGGTGTATGGGGGGGGGGGGGAATACACCAGTTAGGATTTTTCAACTTTGAAAACTTAACCCCTGAAAACTTCAACTGAGTAAAGAAAGTCCCAGCTGGATTCACAACTGAGTAAGAGAACTCAGCTGTGAGAGTGGTGCTGTGCGGAATGTGGTGGAAATTATACTCGTAAAATAACTCACGCTTTTGTGCAAGGTTGGTCAATAACCAAGACAGTTGATATGTAAAGATGCAGTTTGTATGCCGGTTAGTTAGGTCAGTTGAAAATGCAGTAAGTAACTGAACTGAAATAAACACAGACACACAGGATTTACATGGTTCGGAGAAAACTCCTACGTCCACGGGGAGATGTGAGTCCACACACCTCAGTCCAAGTTCTTCTGGACAGTTCCACACAGCTTACGCGGGCTGTGCAACCGTTGCAATAAGTTTTCGGGTACTTATCAACCTTTACAGTTAAGTTTACGAGTACTTAACAACCTATGTCAAGTTTACGGGGTAGTTGACAACCTAACTACTCAATTACAGGAAGAGTAGGATCCTAACAAACACTTTTTAGGGTGTGTACGTGGGTGGGTTTTCCAACTACAGCTCGAACACGAATGTGAGCTGGATCTATGGCTTGAACGAATGAACACTCAAACTAAGATCTAAGACAGATTATAATTCTATGAACCCTCAGCTACTAATGTTCTACCACTCTGGAACTCTCAGCTGCTGATGCTCTTAGAATATGATTTTGCAGATTTTCTTTGCTCTTGTTTCTCTCGTGGGTGCACTTCAAATTTTCTCTATCTTATCTTGTGTCGAATGAATGAATACCTCTATTTATAGGCGGAGAGAATCAACTAGCCGTTGGAGGAGCTGTTGATCTCTGTTCTTTGATAGAGATGGCTTGTCTCTCATCTCTGCAGACTTTCCCGATATGGCATCTGTGCTCTTCTGCTTTCCATCTGAGACAACCTTGTGTTGGGCCAAATGAGGTAATGACTGAACGGTCAAACCTTCATGCGATTTCCTTTTTGAATTTCAAATTCAAACCTTTCTGACAGTTAACCTTGGTTAGTCGGTTGAAAATCTTGATCTTCATCTGAGTGGTCTTCAGCTGATGTTCTGACTGAACCGTTGAACTCTCAGCTGACTTTGAACTTCATGTTGAGACTTCTTTATAACTTCCCCTTTCTTGAAATATTCTCTTTATCGGATGGCATTCTATAGCTGATGTTCCAACTGAACAGTTGGCTTGAACTCTCAGTTGTCAAAAAGTATTCCCCTTTTTGGCATAACTCTCTCATCAGATAGAGTCTTGTAACTGATGTTCCTCATCCGATCTTCCATCCGGGGTTGTATCCGAGTGTTGCTATATTGCCGTCTTCAGCTGGAGATCTGTAAAGATAAAATCTTAACATTGCTCAAACAGCGAGCCTAACTGCTAACATTAGGAATTGGCAACATCTACTCGGTTGGGGTCAGTTGATTTTGGAATTCATCAAAACTCATACTAATAAATTTCCCAACAATTTCCCCCTTTTTGATGATGCCAAAACCATTTACAACTTGAAACCGCTACTGATCTAAACCTCACTAACTGACCTAAAATCTCAGCTGAAATTCTAGACAGTCTATAAGATAAAACATCAAAGGGTTAGCACAGTTATAACATGGTATTTAAAAGACTGCGATTCATAGCTTGGACAATGAGATATTGTACGTCAAGTTGAATCGTATATATACTTGAAGTTTTCATTACAACTGATGATTACAAGGATAAGTGCAAAGCAGTTAAAGATACATCAGTTGCTCAAAAACTACATCAGCTCAAAAATACTCTTGGCCGTACTTGCTGATGATACGGTCAAAGATCTCTCTCTTTGCAGCTGACTTGATCCCTGAGTTAACACCATGTTCCTTGCACACTTGTCTCGCCTCAGCCATGATCGAATTTTTGTTAGGAGTACTTGTGCCTTTGATCATCTGAGGGCGATCTCTGACCTTTTGCAGAACCGGAACAGTGTTGGGATCGAGCTGAGCTTTCATCATGGCTCTTTGGAATTGCCTGTACATCCCTGAATCCCCAGATTTGAGCTCCGACAAGGCTTCCTTGAAGGCTTGCCTTGGGTCTTCAGTTGAGTAGACCTTCCTGTAGTAGAAGTCGTTGATGAACTCATGCTTGAACTGCTCTCAGTCATCGTTCCACTCAATGTTCATCCATTTGTCAATATGTGGGAACCGTGACTGGAGCGGGGTATTTCTCTGTAGCTGTTGAGTCTTCTTCCTAGCCACAGCCTTCATCTGGTGTTTGTTGATTCTTCTGACGCTCCAGCTGGCTTTGTTCCTATCCACGCTCTTTTTCAATTTTAGCCAGTTCCTTTTTGAACTTGGCCACTTTCTTGGCTTGATCTGCAGCAAACTTCTTGATCCAAGAGGGATTCAAGTAGTTCTCCTTGGACACCCCATAGCTTTTGTAGCTTCGATGCAATCTTCGACTGAGATTCCGTCAAGATCGGCATCCAGCTCGGCTGTAAGCTCAGCTACGAGGTCTTGGGAGACTTCGAGTTCCTGCTCTTTTCCTTCTGCAGCTGTGTCCTTCAGCTGAGATCTTTCAGCTCCTTCCCTCTGCTTTAGGTGAACACCTTTCCCCTGTCCAGCAACAGCTGCTGGCTCCCTTCCCCCTTTTTGGCATCATCCCAAAGAGTGGCAATTGAGCTGTCCAGGGAGGTCAGCTTGGCTTCTGCTTGTTGAACTCGGGAGAAGAGTTCTTCCAAAACATCTTTCTCTTCAACCTTCTTCGCCAGCTCCAGGTCTTGGCGTTCTTGCTCAGCTTTCTTTATGGCGGCAAGAGTTGCAGAGATATCCTTGTGAAGGGTGACGAACTCAGCTCTATAATTTTCGAACTGAGACATCCACTCCCGGTCTTGTGTCTGCTGGGACTTTGCAAGATTGGATTCAGCAATAGGCTTGTAGACGTTAAAGTCCGAGCTGAGTCCTTGTACCGCTTTCTTCAGTTCTTTGACATCCGAGCTGGTAGAAGTGGAGACGTCTTCCAGCTTTTGCTGTAGGGAGGTGGAGAGTTGTCCCAGCTGATTCTTCAAAGATGCATTTTCCTCCATCAGCTGCTGGAGCTTCTCAGTCTCATTCTGGAGCATTTGCTGCTGCTCTGCTTGGTTGGCCTGGAAGATGGCAAGCAGTTCCGTTCGCACCTGTGTAACCCTCTCTGTGATCAGTTCACAAATATCATCCGTGGAGTGTGCTGGCTGATCAGAGGGTCCAGGCAGTTCTTGCTGTTGTGCCTGGGCTGTTGGGTCCACTACAACCATGGTTGTTTGACTAGCCAGGTATTTGTTTGAGCTTTTCTTCTTCCCTCTTGGCAACCTCGTCAGCTTCATCTACATCCTTCATATGGTCGGCATTCTTGGCTAACATATGATCAAGAAATTGTACAGCTCCAGGATTGTCGCACAACTCTCTGGTGTCTTTCCCTTCTTCTTTACTCAGATCTAAACGTCGACGGAGCAAGGCCACCTTCTGGTTGTAGGCAACCTCGAGGTTTTGGTAGTCGAAATACACCCTCAGGTTGGATTCATCAATTTTCAACCTGTCCCAGCCGTGGATCCTCAGGGTTTCCTCCTTGACGTACCAGTAGCTGAAGATTACGCTGAACTGATAGACCAGTTCAGTCCCAAACATGGCAAAGATGGGCATCGAGCTCGCCTCTGGGAACATGCCTATCAATTTTCGAAAGCAGTAGTCCATCCTGCCTTCATATTCAGCCAGGATTGCCTGGCGGTTGGCTTCTTCATCAATTTGGGGGGGATCAATATCAAAGGAGAAGGGTTCAATGGTGTCATCAACGTTGGCCAAATGAACAGTCTCAACGTTGGCATCGAGCGTGAGGCTCGGAATTTCTAACTGTGGATCAGTTGAGAGAACTGAATCCTCTTTGGGGAGAGACTGGGCGGGCTCATTAGTTTTCTCAAACGCAGGTGGGATTACCTGGCTGGCATCAGCTCCAGTTGGTGGAGAGGGTGGACTGTCGTGGGACTCCTCAGATGAAGAAAAGTCATCTGAGGACGAGCTGGACTTCTCAACGTCGGTCTCCTTTCCTTCAACCATTTCGTCCTGTTGACGGGGTTGAAGAACAAACCCAGCTGGATCAACCGACTGGCTGGATTCAGTTGATTCCTTCTCCTCAGCTGTTTTCTCAGCTGGTATCACCACTACTGGGCCCGTTGCAGCCGGTTGAGCTGCTGGCTGGATGATTTTGAACCTGGGCTTTTTCTTGAGGGGTTCCACCTCTTCTTCTTCTTCTTCATCCTCTTCTTCAGCTACTTCCTCCAGCTGGCGTTTAGCAGTTTTGGACTTTGATGGGTGGCGGACTGCTGGGGCCGTCTCCACAGCTGGCTTTGTGGCTCCCTTGGGAGTGTACACAGCTTCCAAAACATCCCTAGCCTTCTTGGCTGTTGGGAACAGCATCAGCTTGTTGAAAGGAGGGTCCTCACTGCCTTCCCAAGTTAGCTTCTGACCCTTAGTTGCTCGAAGGATCAGGGCTGATATCTTGGTGCCGAAATTGAGTGTTCCCTTGACACTCAACAGTTTCTCTCCGGACTCAGCTAGTGTCTCGGAGATCTTCAGCTTTTCTGCCCACAGCTGGCTTTCAAAATAGCTCAGCCAGTCTATCTTGTGTTTTTCTTCCAAGGCCTTCTGCTGCTTGAGCTTCGGTCTGCTGATATCTCCGAATGCTCCTCCATATGCGAAGGCACACTTTGATATTACATCAAACAAAAGTCGGTGCTCCGGCTTCAGTTTGGTCCTCTGCATACTCCCCTTCAATGGTTTGGGGACAATGAGGATAGTTTGCATAAAAGCATCTGCTTCCTTGTCGGTGAAGTTGCCCATCATGTCTACAGCCTCCCGATTTCTGGAGATGATCTTTCCCAGTTCTTTAGACACTTCGATCTCGATAGCTGTTTCTTCAATCGATCGGGAAGTGCTGATTCGTTGCTTGCACGGAATGGTCGTGACAAGCCCGAGTTCAGCATCGCGTTGCAGATTCCAGTAGAAATGGGCTACTTGCTTTTTGAGCAGCTTAGATGGAGAGAGAGTTGCCCAGTTGAGCGGACCGTGTTCGGAAAGAAGTTGGGCGACGGGTGCGATTTCTGGCGTGGTCAGTGCTTCCCTTGAGAGAATCTGTTCGAAGTGGATCTTCGACAGCATCAAGTCGAAGGATTCCTGGAACGTGGCTGGTTCAACAGAGACCATCTTCTTTGATGCTTTTGATTTAGGTGCCATTTTAGTGGAATATATATATGCAACGAAGAATGAAAGATGTTACTGAAAATAGTGAGACAATTTCGGAGGGGATGATGAACATTTAATATTGATATGCACGAATAGAGAAGGTAAGGATCACTTCCTGATTTTCCGCTTTATATAGGTTACTGCGTCGTTTGAAATGGATGGCCAGGATTGAATGGTATCTATCCATCAAAGGTTGAGATCTCGCGACGGTTGGGTGATTTTGACTGACGCTCCACGCGTGCGAGTGAGAAGGTGAAGAGATTAGAGATTAGTGTGTCAGCCCAGTCGCACTATAAAGTAAGGCTATAGGTGTTCAGCCAGACTTTACATTAAATGCGTCATGATGGCTTATTTAATTTAGCTGACATGTTCAGGAATGTTTGAATTTATTTCAAACATTCTCATTTAATGTCATAACACCTTCAGCCATAAATGATACCTGCCAGCTGATGTCTGAATCAACTGTGTTCATCAGTTGCGGCTTACCATCAGCTGACTCGAGTTCGTCTGTTCAGCTGACGTCTGATGTCTTCAGGTGGCGCTCCGCATCTGAGATTCCCCCTTTATCTGAGCTTCCCCCTCAGATGGATATCTGACTCTTCAACTCAGCTGCCTCCTCATCTGATGGATCCAACAGTCCAAGAAGATCACATAACATCTTGAACCGGGCTTCAGGTAGAGGTTTGGTGAAGATATCAGCTCTCTGAATCTCAGTTGGAATCTTCTCCATGGATACGTCCTTCTTTTCGATATGATCTCGGATGAAATGATGTCTGATATCAATGTGCTTTGTCCGAGAATGATGAACAGGATTCAAAGAGATAGCAATGGCACTTGAGCTATCGCAATGAATGGGAACCTGTCCAGTTGCAACTTCATAATCTCTCAGCTGTTGCTTGAGCCATAACACTTGCATGCAACAACTTCCGGCAGCCATATACTCTGACTCGGTTGTAGATGTAGCAACACATGCTTATTTCTTGGAGAACCATGAAACTAGCTTGCTTCCCATGAACTGACAGTGTCCAGAAGTGGACTACCTGTCCAATCGATCTCCGGTTAGATCCGCATCTGAGTATCCGGTCAGCTGGATATTGTCGTCAGTTGGATACCACAACCCAACATTGACAGTACCCTTCAGATACTTGATAATGTTCTTTGCTGCCAACATGTGAGCTTCCCTTGGTTGGACTTGAAACCGAGCACATACTCCAACCGCGTATGATATGTCTGGCCAGCTGGCAGTTAGATATAGCAAAGAACCGATGATCCCTCTATACTTGCTGGCATCCACGAGCTTTCCCTCAGCTCTGGGTTCGATCTTCCAGTTAGTATTCATCGGGGTCCTTGTGGTCTTACTTGTCTGCAATCCAAAGTTGGTGATGAGCTCCTTTGTATACTTGGACTGATTGATGAAAATCCCTTCTGGTGACTGCTTCACTTGTAATCCAAGGAAATAATTCATCTCGCCCATCATTGACATCTCGAACTTCTCCTTCATAAGATCTGAGAATTTCTTGCACAGCTTCTCTGACTTGGAACCGAATATGATGTCATCCACGTAGATTTGCACCACAAGTATATCATCTCCAACTTTGATGGTGAACAGTGTTTTATCAACTGAGCCTCGTTTGAACCCCGAGTTCAGAAGAAATCCACAAAGAGTGTCATACCAGGCTCTAGGAGCTTGCTTCAAGCCATAGATGGCTTTCTTCAACTTGTACACTCTTCCATCTCCAGTTTCAAAACCGGGTGGTTGTTCAACATATACATCTTCCTTGATATCACCGTTGAGGAATGCACACTTCACATCCATCTGATACACTTTAAACTTGTGATGTGCTGCATAAGCTAGAAAGATTCGGATGGCTTCCAGCCTTGCAACTGGTGCGAAGGAATCTTCAAAGTCAATTCCTTCTTGTTGGCAGTAACCCTGAGCTACCAACCTTGCTTTGTTCCTCACGATGTAACCAATGGCCTCTCTCTTGTTCTTGAAAATCCATTTAAGTCCAATAACCTTGACACCAGTTGGTCTTTCTTCCAATTTCCAAACACAGTTGCGTAGAAATTCATTCAGCTCCTCTTGCATAGCTGTTGTCCAGTGAACACAGTTGAAAGCTTCCACAACGTTCTTTGGTTCTGGCACATCAGCTACAAAGCATGAAATCATGACAACATCTCCAGCTTGTTCGAACTCTTCTAGAACTGCCAACTCCTCAGCATATTGGGCATAAGTGTTGGTCTCTTCCTCAGTTGAGTCCTGAGTCTCAACACTGCTTCTTGTACGCACACCTTCGGTTGGATCTCCGATGATGTCGTTAGTGGAATGAACTTCATACCATCTTCGGTTGCGTCTTCCTTCTTCTTCCAACTGTGTTGGTTCAGGGATTTCAACTGAAGGAGAATCCTGAACCGTTGGAGTCTTCATAACTGGGGATTTGTCAGCTATTGAGTCTGGATCCTCAATGTTGACAATATTTCGAACCGGGCTCGATTGGGCTTCGGTTGCTGATGCAGTTGGAGTGACATCAGCTGGAGTTCCCGTTTGATTTGAGCTGGGGTCCTCAGCTACCGCTTGATGATCTTCACATTCATCTTCTGAGGAACACGAATCATCATCTTCAGTTGCCCATACCAACGGTTCGGCCAAATTCTTCTGCCTTTGAACTTGCGATCTGGTGAGAACTGGTGGAACAGCTGGATCTGCTTGTTGTCCTTTAGCCTATTCCCTGCACTCAAAGGTAGATTCATCAAAACTAACATGAGGTGTTATCTCCACAACACGAGAGCTGTTGTTAAAAACTCTATATGCCTTTATTCGAGCAGCATATCCAAGAAATATGCCTTTCAAAGCTTTGGCATCGAAAGTTTTCAACTGAGTCTTCCCATTGTTGTGAATATAACACTTAGAACCAAAAACACGAAAATATGAAATATCAGGCTTCCTGCGTCTCCATAGTTCGTATGGTGTCTTTCCCAACCGCTTGGTCAGAAGAGACCGATTCTGAGTGTAGCAGGCTGTGTTGATCGCCTCAGCCCAAAATCTCTTTGGCAGAGCTGAGCTTGTCAACATGGATGTAGATGCATCCTTCAGCGTTCGGTTCCTTCTTTCAGCTACTCCATTCTGTTGCGGAGTTCGCACAACTGAGGTTTGATGAGTGATTCCGTGCTTTTCGCAGTATTCAATGATGGTTTCATTAAGGAACTCGGTTCCACGGTCTGATCGGATAGAAGTGATTTTCATCTCTTGTTGGTTCGATATCCGATCCATCAGCTTGGGCAGCTCATCTCGGGTTTCACTCTTGTGGCGCATGAAAATGGTCCACGTGTACCTTGAGTAATCATCAGTTACAACCAGTGTATATTCGTTGCCATTTATGCTCTTAGGTGTAACTGGTCCGAAGAGATCCATATGGATCAGCTGCAATACTCGGTCGGTTGAGGGAGTTGATTTCAGCCTGAACGAGGATCTGGCGAGCTTTCCCAGCTGACACGCACTGCAGATATGTGTTGTTGAAAACACTCGGTTAGGAATACCCTTTGCGAGTTCCTGTCTGGCAAGTCGGTTCATTATCTTGAAATTCAGATGGTTGAGCCTTTTGTGCCACAGCCAGCTCACATCTAAACTCCTCTTCGATAACAGACAGGTTTCAGGTGGACTGCTATTCCAGTCAGCATAGTACACATTCCCAGTTGGGGATCGATTTCCCAACAATATGACCTGCTTTGTTTGAACATCTTTAACCCTGCAACCCTGTGCATCAAACTTGACAGAGAAACCATTATCACAGAATTGGCTGATTGAGAGCAGGTTATGCTTCAATCCATCAACATATGAAACATTAGAAATTGACACGTGATCGGTTTCAAGGGTACTGTAGCCTTTGGTGTAACCTTTTGAGTTGTCACCAAAAGTAACAGTTAGACCGTTCAGCTCCACGAAACTGCCAAGCAAATCCTTCAGATTTGTCATGTGTTTCGAGCATCCACTGTCCATCACCCACTTTGTCTGTGATGCTTTATTCTTCCTCAGCTGTTCCTCCTGTACCTGCACGGAGAAACACGCTTAGGTCCCCAATTTCAGTTGGGTCCTGGAGGGTTAGAACCAGTTCCCCCTGGAACTGTAGGTCGCTTTTCCCTGTAGACTCGAATAGCCTTGTCATTCCAAATGATCTGCCCATTTTCATCAACTATAACAACGCCTCGGTTATCCTTAGGCTTGTTGTTATTATTGATGTTCTGTCTCTTGGGGGGAGATGGATTTCTCCTATGTTGGGCTTTAGGAGGATTGGGGTTCCCCCTATTTGGTTGACGTCTCTGACCCTTTTGATTCTGCCAATGAGGTCGGCCGTCATTGTGGAATCGTCTTGGCAGATTTTGATTCCATTGCCATGGCTGTTGATGATAGTTGTTCATGCCCGGATGTTGATTCATGTTGTGGCATGAGTGGCCATAGCTGTCGTAACTGTTCCACATCGGTTGACTCTGATGGAACCTTTGATCGAACTGATGTTGGAACCGCTTGTCTGTTCTGCGGTCAGTTCCATTCCTTCTGATGTTGACTCTGAGGTTGATGCAGAGGTTGGTTCTTATTCTGAGTTCGGTTGCGATTATACCTTCGACGCCTCTGATTCCTCTTCTGACTTTTGGAACATTCCCCTTCGGTTGATGTTCCAACCAATGGAACATTCTGTCTTCCATCTACTACTCCTTTTCCCTTCTCAGTTGTAATTCTATTGGTCTGTTGAACTTGCTGAGAGGTGGAGGTTGGATTAACTTCTGGAGACTCAGCTGTGTTTGGCTCGACAGTTGTGACTTCTACAGCTTTGATGAAGGTTGCTGGTGGAATTCCAGTATCTTTAACAATATCATAACCGAGTCCTGACACGTCATCTATCTGTCTGCTGTAGCTGATAAGATTCTCGATGATCTTGGATGACTGATACAGCTTGATTAGATTATCCTTCTCAATTTGCAACTCCTTGAGGAGGATAGTGATCTGCTCGGTTTGTCCATCTGACTTCTTTATCAGCTGGTCGATCTGAGCCTCTTGCTTGTTCAAGTGCTTATTCTGTGCCTTGATCTGTTCCTTCAACTGCTCATCGGTTGAAGCCTCAGCTTGGTTGGCCGCGGTCAGTTGATTTTTGAGATTCTCAATCTCTTCAGTTTGATTCTTGATCAGATCGTCCTTTTCGGTTAAGGATTCTTCCAGTTTAATAAACTGTTTTTGAAGAGTCTTAAACTCAACTGTTTGCTGATTCAGTTGCTCGCTTAGTTCTTGGAAATCATCCCAAGATGGTTGCAACTCATCTTCTAAAGTATCATGCACGTTAGCAACATTAGAAGAATTTAAATTAGCTGGGATAGAAGTTACCTCAACTTCATCTTGGTCAGCTCCAATTGCCATGAGACATTGATCCTGTGCACTTGCGTTGTTGGTGGGAGTCAGCTCATCCTCATCTTCAGTGTCAGTGAAGATGTCCACGTTGTCAGCTGCTTCCTCTGCAACCATGGCCTTATCTTTTGCGTTTTGCTTGGCCCTCAACGCATCTCTTTCTTTCTTTGAGAGGTCTGGACAGTCAACCTTAAAATGTCCCTCTTTGCCACACTCAAAACATCCGTTGTTCACAGGCTTTGAGCTGTCTCGTGTTCGGTTGGATTTGTAAAACCGCTTGTACTTTCCGAACCGAGTGTCCATGTCAGCTAGCTTCTTTGACATGGCAGCAATGCACTGTTGCAGCTCTTCTCTGCTTGGCTCCTTCGCAGTTGTGTCCGCAGATCTTGTTGCTCTTGATGTTCGCGGCTTGGAATAGTCAGCTCGAAGGGCAACTGTCTTCATTGCTGAACCAATATCCTCATGTCGACTTGTCTGAGCCATCGACTGGGATTTTCATCGGTTCACTTTGTACTCATCTCTCCTAGATCAGCTCGGCTTTCATGGATATTGGTGAAGATATCCCACTTAGCTGGAAGTGCTTGTAATACTTTGAGGTTGATTTCTCTCAAAGTATACTTTCCTCTTCGGATAGACTGGATCCTTCTGATGATCTCCATGAACCGCAGCTCCATCTGATCGATGGTTTCGTCCACTTTCAGAGTGAAGTTGTCAAAATCTTGACATGCATGGGAGAACTTGTTCTCCTTGGTTTCGTCACTTCCTTCACTCAAAGATGCTAAAGTGTCCCACATCTCCTTAGCAGTGTTGCACTCCTCTATCCACGGAAGATAGTCCTTTCCAACTATGGACATGATAGTGCTTTGAGCCCAGATATCCAGCTGGCTCACTTTAGCTTCCTCAGAAGTGTAGTCTTCTGGGTTCTTCTCGACTATCTCCTCAGTTGCATCCCCAAGGGTTGGATCTGTAGGAGTACAGATGACCTTTTCCGTGATCTTGATAGGTCCGGATGAAAGTACTTGTTGCATTCTATGATGCTTTGACAGAAGGACCTTCTTCATCCGAGTCCTCCAGGCTATATAATTCACAACCGAGAACATAACCATGATCTTATCTTTCATATCCATCTGCACACACAACAATAGACAACAAAAACAAGCAGATATGCACTAGCGTGAAAAAGGAACTATTCAGTTGACCACTGAGGAAAACACCTCGATTCACACCTCGTGAAACAGAGACAGCAGTCTTTTGAACCACCGCTCTGATACCACTTGATGGTCCCGATACGAGTTACTGGTGTATGGGGGGGGGGGGGGGGAATACACCAGTTAGGATTTTTCAACTTTGAAAACTTAACCCCTGAAAACTTCAACTGAGTAAAGAAAGTCTCAGCTGGATTCGCAACTGAGTAAGAGAACTCAGCTGTAAGAGTGGTGCTGTGCGGAATGTGGTGGAAATTATAATCGTAAAATAACTCATGCTTTTGTGCAAGGTTGGTCAACAACCAAGACAGTTGATATGTAAAGATGCAGTTTGTATGCTGGTTAGTTAGGTCAGTTGCAAATGCAGTAAGTAACTGAACTGAAATAAACACAGACACACAGGAATTACGTGGTTCGGAGAAAACTCCTACGTCCACGGGGAGATGTGAGTCCACACACCTCAGTTCAAGTTCTTCTGGACAGTTCCACACAACTTACGTGGGTTGTGCAACCGTTGCAATAAGTTTCCGGGTACTTATCAGCCTTTACAGTTAAGTTTACGGGTACTTAACAACCTATGTCAAGTTTGCGGGGTAGTTGACAACCTAACTACTCAATTACAGGAAGAGTAGGATCCTAACAAACACTTTTTAGGGTGTGTACGTGGGTGGGTTTTCCAACTACAGCTCGAACACGAATGTGAGCTGGATCTATGGCTTGAACGAATGAACACTCAAACTAAGATCTAAGACAGATTATAATTCTATGAACCCTCAGCTACTAATGTTCTACCACTCTGGAACTCTCAGCTGCTGATGCTCTTAGAATATGATTTTACAGATTTTCTTTGCTCTTGTTTCTCTCGTGGGTGCACTTCAAATTTTCTCTATCTTATCTTGTGTCGAATGAATGAATGCCTCTATTTATAGGCGGAGAGAATCAACTAGCCGTTGGAGGAGCTGTTGATCTCTGTTCTTTGATAGTGATGGCTTGTCTCTCATCTCTGCAGACTTTCTCGATATGGCATCTGTGCTCTTCTGCTTTCCATTTGAGACAATCTTGTGTTGGGCCAAATGAGGTAATGACTGAACGGTCAAACCTTCACGTGACTTCCTTTTTGAATTTCAAATTCAAACCTTTCTGACAGTCAACCTTGGTTAGTCGGTTGAAAATCTTGATCTTCATCTGAGTGGTCTTCAGCTGATGTTCTGACTGAACCGTTGAACTCTCAGTTGACTTTGAACTTCATGTTGAGACTTCTTTATAACTTCCCCTTTCTTGAAACATTCTCTTTATCGGATGGCATTCTATAGCTGATGTTCCAACTGAACAATTGGCTTGAACTCTCAGTTGTCAAAAAGTATTCCCCTTTTTGGCATAACTCTCTCATCAGACAGAGTCTTGTAACTAATGTTCCTCATCCGATCTTCCATCCGGGGTTGTATCCGAGTGTTGCTATGTTGTCGTCTTCAGCTGGAGATCTGTAAAGATAAAATCTTAACATTGCTCAAACAGCGAGTCTAACTGCTAACATTAGGAACTGGCAACATCTACTCGGTTGGGGTCAGTTGGTTTTGGAATTCATCAAAACTCATACTAATAAATTTTCCAACAGTAACCGAGTAGAGTGAGAACCGAGGACGAGAATGTCAAGAATCAAGATTGTCTTAGAAAAGATAAAAATAGAAAGAGACGAGTCAAGTAGAAGTCCTTCAGTCGAAACAAACGTCTACTTTACGTCTTAAGCTTCGTGTCTTACTTCTTTTATCGATGCCAAAATATAAAGGACCGAGTGGGACGGAGAAGTAGCGAGGATGAAGAAAGAGTAAGCCGCCTAGCTAATCGACGGAAGTAAGGTGGGCTTTTCTAAAACCAAAACTATCGATGAATGCTATTATGATAACTGAGTATTATTATGTGAGTTTTTAAAGTTCAAATTGACTTGCCATTTTTACTTAAGTTTTCGGTATGTGTTATCATCTGCTTGTTGAGATATTATTGTCCTGTGAAAGGCAGGAAACTCACGTGTAGAATATGAATTGTTTGAGGTGACTGAGAGCCTTGCTTCGGTTGGGCCGGTCACAGTGTTCGAGAAGAAGCCCTACTTCTCGGCACGGTGAGAGTGAAATGTGGTAGATGATACATATTGCTTGAGTATATATATTGTTTGACTGCGCAGTCTATTCGAAAAGAAAATATTTTTGCATTCACAAGTAAAGTTGTTTTCATTGCATTAATACTTGTGATGCTACGGCAAGGCAAGTTCAATTGATATAGCTCTAAGAGCAAAGTTTTCAAATGTTTTTGGCATGTGTACACTGAGTACGAAGTACTCAGCCCTGCATGTATTTCTAAACGTGCAGGTTAGCGGGATGCGGATGGAGAGGACGACTTGGTGGTGTGGTGTGGATATATATATATATATATATATATATTTTGTTGATCAAGTCGAAAGTTAGACTGGCAATTGCATGTCTTCATACATGTAGTTGTTGGGATTGAGTCGAGAATTCCGCTGCAATACAATGCTTTTGTTTATTGAAGTCTTTTGGATATTATACTCTGATACATGTTCTAATTCCGAGCGATGTGCTCGATATTAATTTCTGTTTTTGATGAATCTCGTTCTCGTTGTCTTGAAATACTTATTCCTATTCGAACTTGATATGTAAATTATTCGTGCTCGTTGGTTGATCTGATATATCTTTGAAAGCATGAATTGAATGTTACCGCTTTCCGTTGATATTCTCCTGTTTCCCCAAGCATGTTTCCCTTATTTGAGTTGTGTGATGGAAGGTTAGTAGTGTTAGTGTTCGTATCATCACACCTCGGGAGTCGGGGTGTGACAACTTGATTGCTTGAAGAACTTGAGAGCTTTAATGGAGGAAATGAAGAACAAGAGAGAGAAGAGAGAGAGAAGAGAGGTGGCGGCAATTGAGGGAGAGAGAAGAGAGAAAATGGTGAGGTGTTATGTGATTTATCTCATAAAGTAGGATAAAATCTAACTTGGATGACTCATGGGGGGAGGTGGTTTAGGGGGGATATTTTACCAAAATATCGTATTTTACGGGTCTAACACGGCGTATATAAATCGAGAAATTAATTTTCTCGATGGTTACGTTTTTTACGAAATCTAATTCGACCACTAGATTAGAAATAAATCACTTAGTTGGAAAGCATAATTCGATTTCCGAAATTCAAAGAAAAGTCAGGACATGACAGTCTAAATTTCGCCCGAAAAAATAATAAAAACTAACTTTCTCCAGTAGACTCGTATCGCAGAAAAAGTGAATGTAAAGTCAGACGGTTTTTCGATCTGAGTTTTTGAACGAAAATTCTATCGGACGCAAAAACCCTAATACAGTAGTCGTTCAACCGACTTCTGGAATTTATTTTTCAGAAACGGATTTCACCATTAGTCTTAGAATTGAAAATCGTTAACTTAGGCGTGCAAAGCCTTAATTAATAATTAAATTTTTATTTTAGCGACGGAAGAAATATCTGAGGTATTACATCTTTAAATGGTCTTTACTTCTCCGCTGCATGTTTATTTCTTGATTAAATTAATATTTTCATGAAAACAATCTTTCAATATTCTATCCCTTTAAATAGTTGAAAGTTTTGATTTTACCGGGTGGAATGTTTGGATTGGAAGTTCAATTAGCAAACCATAACACCTACCGCAGTAGACAAATAATCAAGAACTTCCATCGGAAATTTTTTTTCTTATCTTTTAAAACATTGAGAATAAAATAAGATGTAGTATCAACCATTATTCAAGGCATGCTTTGATCTTTACAAATGTAGTTAGATGTTATTGAACATAGTACACAACTTGCTGAAATTCTCCACTAAAAGGCATTGGTTATAAACCAAGATCATAAATAAACACAAAGTGATTCAGTAGAGCAAAATTAAATCAACAAATAAAAAACATAATACCATCAGAATTAAGCGAACAAGCTCTTCAAAAGAGAATTCGCCAATACAAGAGTGAAAACTAGGGACATTCGAAGGGGGTGATTCTTCCAAGGATATGTATGCTGGTCAGTAAAAAATATGCAATTAGAAGAAAAATAAATAAACAGAAATACTTGGCAACTATTACTGAATTACTTTTATTTTGTCAATTACATGGCAACTATTCTACAGTTAATGTTGTATTTACTTACTAATATACGTAATTCGTCTTTAAAGTAGTCTTTACTTTTGCACTGCATGTTTATTGCTTGATTATATTTATATTTTCATGAAAACTATTTTTCAATATTATCCCTTCAAATATTTGAAAGTTTTGATTTTATTGGGTGAAATGTTGGGATTGAAATGACAATTAACAAACTATAACACCTACCGCAACAGACAAATAATCAAGAACTTCCATCGGAAGTTTTTTGATCTTGTCTTTCAAAACATTGAGAATAAAATCAGATGTAGTGTCAACCATCATCCCAAGGTATGTTTTATTCTTTACAAACGCAGTTAGATGTTGTTGGACATAGTTCACAACCTGCTGAAATTCTCCATAATAGGTAATTCCCAATTAAAGACAATGATTATAAACAAAGATCATAAATAGTCATGAAGTGATTCACATAGAGCTAATTAGACTAACAAATAAAATACATAATAACATAAGAATTAAGCAAACAATATTTTCAAAAGATAATTCACCAGTGAAAGAGTGAAAGTCAAAGACATTCAGAGAGGGTGATCTTCAATGATATGTACGCTGGAGTAAAAAATCTGCAATTAGAAGAAAAATAAATTCACTGAATTACTTGACAGCTATTGTTCAATTACTTTTATATTTTCAATTACTTGGCAACTATTCTAGAGTTAATGTTGAATCTACTTACTAGTATATGTCATTCATCTTTAGAGTAGTTGATGGTCCCGGTAACGAGTAACTGGTGTTTGGGTGGGGGGAGGAAACACTAGTAGCGATTTTTGACTTAAAAACCTTTTCTCTTATAGAACTGCTCAGTTACGTTCGCTTGACAACTGAGAAGGCCAGTCGGAGTTATTCACATAGTTAGGTGCACAACTGACTTCTTTGACTAAGGATCAGCTGTGTATCCTAACTGAGATTTTAAAGAGTTCTACAATGAGGAAGTTGGTGGAAACTTGACTCGTTACTTAAAGTGAAAACTTTTAGGGGGAAGGTCAAGTTCCCAAACACTTAGTGCAATTTCAGAAAACTTGCAAAGTCAGTTGGTTAGGAAACTGAATGAAAATACTGAAAATAAAGAATACAATATTTCGACGTAGTTTGGAGATCGACCTCCTACATCTACGACTTCTTTTTCGGGGAAGTAATCCACTTGAAAACTTATGCATGCTTATCAAACAACCTAACCAGTTCGATTACGGGTTCGAACATGACCTTACAATACTTTTGCGGGCAAGTGTACAACCTATCTTAGATTACGGGTTCTAAGGGACCTAGACTCTATGATTACGGGTTCAAAGAAAGACCTAAAGAGTGGGGTTGGTGTTTTCCAACTATGAAGCCTTCAACACTTAGAAAAGTGGAGGCTTCTTCCTAAGGCTTAGAGACTCGATCTTTTTAGAGAATCCGCTTAGATATAGAAATATCTGGACTTCTAGACTTGATCAAAGAATGGGATTCTGAGAGGCTAGAAGGAAATGAAGGGGGAGGACTGGATACTCTCTGCAACTTGGCTTCTCACTCTTGGATGTTCTTAATGGGGAGAATACTACTCTCTTGAATTTGCTTGAATGCTTGTGTGCGTGAATATTTCCAATAGTCTTCTCGCATTTGTGGAGACCTTTATTTATAGATAGGGAGATCAATTAGCCGTTGGAAAGAGCCGTTTGACCTTTGTCAAAAAGCATGACACTCCACCTATCCTTTGTAATCTTTCCTAAAATGGTAACTGTAACCCTTATTTTATGCAAGTCTCTGTCGTCGGTCCATTTATGGAAAGTTACAGGTTGTCTTGTACTTCTGAGTAGATTTGAATTTGAATGTGAACTCTTCTTTCTTCAATGTCTTCCAAGTCTTTGCTTCTCGACTTTGGGACGTGTGATTTCGACACAACTACTTGACATGCATGAGCTACATGGATCAGTTCTGGAGTGAGTCGAGTTCTGGTATGATTGACCAAGTTCATCATGAATCTGGTTGACTTCTTCTGCTTGAATCTTGTAAAGATAAAATTCCTACGCTCAAACAGTGAGCTCTAACTAAGTTTAGACTGATGGCTTCATCTACTCAATTGGGGTCAGTTGAATTTTGGTATAAATCAAAACCTTTACTAATTTTCCAATAATTCCCCCCTTTTAATAATGCCAAAAACTCTAAACTAACACTACCTTACTTAATGACGAACTGAGTTCAAACTGAGTTATAGTCTATAAGAAGCAAAGGGTTAGCACAAGACAAAATAAAAGTTAACTCTGAACTTGGACCACGAGATGGTAGTCATCAAACAAAGTAAATAATTCAGACTTTTTCAAAAACCACAACTCATTATTATTGATAACAAGTCGGAGAGAGTACAATTACAACTGAATTTTACAAAACACAGTATAACTGAATACTCTACTTTACAAGTCTTCATCTTCGACTTCGTCTTCATCTTCATCTTCATCTTCATCTCTTCAGCAACGGCTGGCGGTGTTGAGGCATCTTCAATTCAGCTTTCAAGATAGGTGTTCAAGTGAAAGCTAAAATGAAAACTTGCCTCAGTCGCGTTAGTTGGAGGTATTCATTTCAGCTTTCAACTGAATACCTACCTCAAGCACTCATTTCCTTAGAGGTGAGGCGACTGAGTTCATTTCAGTCTTCTCTTCTTATACTTCTTATGCAAGAGCCTTCAAAGGTGTTAGTTTCTCATCTTCTCCCTTTTTGGCATCGACAACAAGGGAGGCAATGACAACCTTCACAGAAGGCATTTCGGGTTTGATCCGCCGGTCTGCTGAGATGTAATACCCCGCACCTTTATAAGTCTTTGAGTGCGTTTTAAATGCGTATATATGCTTAAATAACGTACCTTAAGTGATAAAAATTTTCAAGAAAAGAAATTTTCTTGAAAATGACCAAAATGCCCTTATGTGCTTTGATGTGAATTTTTCTCGTTTCGATTATTCGAATTGAGTATGTGATGCATGGATTGAGTTTATTTATATGATTTTGAGAATGAGTATGAATTTTGGAGAATTATGAGAACTTTCACTTTTGTCGATTAGTGCCGATAAGCCGAAAAATCACTATTCACCGACGAACTCAAAATTTAACATAATTAGTGTCTTTTGAACTTAGAATTAATTCTAAGACCCCTGAGATATGTTAGAAGCTCATCCGAGATCATATGAGAGAATTTTAAGAATTTAGTTCTTACTGGAATAATTAGCCGAATAATTTTAGGTTTTTCTTCATTACTTGAAATTTTAATCTAAAAATTAGATATTCGGATTCCTTGATTTATTTAGTGAGATATGAGATAGAGTTGAGATGTTTTTTATGTCGGAAATGAGTCGAGGAGAGTTTATAGCCATTTTTAGTCTAAACGGAATAATACGGATATATTCTATCGGAAAACTTTTTCATCCGGAGAAGATTATATCGGTGAAAAATAAAATAAATATCTCTCTCCTTCTCTCTCTCTCTCCCCCACCGACATACTCTCTTTCTCTTTCTTCCTAATCTCTCTCCCTAGACTACCTATTTTCTACCCTACATGGAATAATAATCATGATATTCATTTAACTTAGTCTTTAATCCATCATCTTCTTGGAGAAGCTTAACCATATTCTCTCTTATCTCACTCTCTCTCTCTCTCTCTCACCGTATGAACAAGGAGAAAGAAAGAAAAATTCTCTCTTCTCTCCCTCTCAAAACCGCCACACACACATATACACATAGAGATACAAAAACTCCATTGAAGCTTAGATCTTCAAGCTTCCAAGCTCCAACAAGATCATCATCATCTTTAGTTCTTCAACCCTAATCTAAGAGGTAATTAATTCTTCAAGTCTTGAGTTCAATTTCAAAGCAAAATCATGTAATGCCCCGTAAAATCCTTACGATTTCAAAAAAACTAAAGTTAATTAAATAAATGACTTTGCACGCCTAAGTTTACGATTTTGAATTCTAAGACTAACGGTCGAATCCGTTTCCGAAAATAAATTACGGAAGTCGGCTAGACGACTACTGTATTTAGGGTTAGCGCGTACGAAAAGTTTTTAGTTCGTGAACTCAGAACGGAAAACCGTCTGATTTTTACATTCATGAAATCGCGATACGAACTCGCCCGAGAAAGTTCATTTTTATGATTTTCCAGACGAAACTCGGACTGTGTCGTCCCGAGTTTTTGTCAAAATAAATTTTATAAATTTATTTTCCGATTAAGTTTCATACGTTAGAATTTACGGTCGAATCGGATCGCGACGATTTTGTACCAAGCGATGTTTTTCGTCGAAAGTTTTCCGTAACGTCGGATCGGGCCGGAAAAGCGCATATTTTCTTCTCCCTCTCTCCCCTTGACCGACCTCTTCCCCCTCACATTAGTAGATATTTCAACTTTTAATGATATATTAAGGGACACCTAATGTAGTTCCTATTCACTACTTTACACCTCTTAGCTTATAACATAAGTTAACAAAAATTAAAACACATCTCCTTCCCTCCCAACACTAAAATCGGCAGCCTCCCCTCCTCAACACTCCCATCTTCTTTTCTTCATCTCCATTAATGAAAGCTTCAAGAACTTGAAGGAGATACACACAAGTCATGATTCATCCATCCAAATCTAATACTTTCTTCATTAATTAGCAAGGTAATCTTCTCCTCTAAACTTCTATCCATCCATCATCTTCTTCTTTTCATTTTCTTCTTTTGATCGAAAATTAGAGTATTGAAATGGATGATTCGATCTTGGATTAATGAAATTGGATGTGTTAGATAGGTTAATTAGGGTTTAAAATTGAACAAAATTTAAGAACCCTAACTCTTGTACTATACCGAAAATTTAGGGTTAATTGTAGGACTTTTGGATTTCTCTAATTGATGATAGATTCATGCTTAAGATATGCTTAATTAGTGATTAGAACAAAGAGGAATCGAAAGCCCCATGTTTTGTGAAAATTTGATTAGGGTTTGAGTATGAATTTGGGGATTTATGCATGTTAGTTTGAAATTGGATTGCAATTGTTCAATTGATGTTATAGTAGGTTGATTATTGAATAAATGGTGTTAATTGGAGAAGAAAATCACTCTCTTAATGTATATATAATTACCGAAAATTATTGAATAATTAGGGGTTTTCATGTGTTGATTTTAATTGATGAATTGTTGATGGAATATAGTTGCAAATGATGTTAATTGATTATGGGAATTTAATTAGATTTTTCTAAAAATATTTTATGAAATGTAAGAGACGAAGAACACGCTATAAGTTGAAATATAGTGATGATATGAAATGATTGCATGCATAAAAGTGATTCTCGTTAGATGTAGTTTAATGTCGTAAAATTTGAACGGAATCCGACAACTTTGAAAATTTCATAAGAGACGAACAATTAGTCGTAACTAATAACTGAGAAGTCGAATGAGAATTCTAATTTGATATTATTGTCTATGATGAACTTGAGAACAACTTTGTAGTTGACGTCATGAGCTTTAGAACGTCGTGCTATTGAACGAGTTTTGAGAAGGAGTTCACCACGTACGGGAGTACGTGATGACTGCCTTGAGGGTCCAGTTTCTAAAGAAATCGAATACGAGAGCTTAGAACGAACCTAAGACGTTATACGTCGAATCTATCGAGCGACTAGGGTTTTCGCGGCAGTTTTGCAACCCTCGCCGGAAACTGTAATAACTTTTAGCTCGTTTATCGGATTTGCGATCCGTAAATTGGAGCGTAAACTAGACATCCCAAACTTTCCAATGGTACAGGGCTCATCCCCTGTTTCCAAATACTCGGTTCTGGACAGCCTCCAGAGTTACTGGATTGCGCAGTAAAATTTCAGTTTCAATTCTTCTAAGTTGTGTCGTTCACAACTTAGTTTCTTTCGATCGTTTAAGCCGTTTTAGCTAACGAATATCTTCCTACTGACCCTAGAGTCAAGTATGGAGCTTTGAGTGATAAAACCAGTCGAGATCTTATCTCTTATCCGTTCAAATAAAGAAGTAGTAAGCAAGAAATTTCATAAGTCTTTTAATGAACTAAAATGTAATTTTTCCTAAGTTGATTCTTTCCAACTTAGTTCCTTATGATCCTTTAAGTCGTATTAAGATATCGACTACCCTCTCTACTGACCTAAGAGTCGAGTATGAGACCTTCCGAGTTCTGAACGGGATTAGTACGAGTCTCGTTCCCGTTTAAGTAAAATGAAACTAGTAAGCGTGCAAATGCCTAAAGAATGAAACAACTAAAACTTATTTCGATTCTCTTTGACCGATTATCTTTTACGACCCGTTTTTAAGTATTATTATTTTATGATGAAGGAGGAAGCCAACTGTAAAGAAAGGACGGAAGATCCGAAGATTGGAAGCTAGTGCTTTTAGTTCTGTATATCGAGGTGGGCTTTTATATACAAAATAAAACGAGCAATGCTCGGAAAATCTTTCTTTATCGCTTTGATATCTGTGTTTTCAAAGCGATATTATGGCATGAACTGTTTTATGTTTTATGTGACTTCTCTTGTACCTATCTGAGTTAACATTCGTGTTTTCCAGATTTAGAGTTAATCTAACTAGGTTAACTAACGATCGGCTCTGAGTTAGCTGCTAAGTGCTTTCCAGAGTTAGTGCACTTTGTAACCTGTGGTGTATGTGATATCCTGTTGAGGGGTACCAGCCACGGTGAATGAGAATTGGTCAAGATTGAACGTAACATTAGTTAGAAAATGCTCGCGCGAGTGATTTATGAGAAAAGAGTCAGAAAATGTTTAGTAGACACGGGCCTCTTTTAAATAAAACCCCCATGTGCTACAATTATGAAATGCCATATTTATCTATACTTATGATTATGATTTCGGCATCGTGCCCACTAAGTACGTTTGTACTTAGCCCTGCATTGTTTTCTAAATGTGCAGGTTGAAGTGACGGTGAGCGGCAACGGTTGATGTTGAGTTGAAAGATAGGATGCATAGTTAGAACTCTTCCGCTGCAGAACTCTCAGTCTTTTTGAATATGTACCTTTTGAACAATATACTGTAGATTAAGTCTGTAAATATGAACTTAGTTTCTACTGTGTACGTTTGTTGATTAATCCTTAGCGATTAACTCTTTCTTATTTATATTCAAGTCTTGTTCATGGTTTATTGATGCCTTTCATGTATGTTTAGTCAGTTAGCCCCATTCTTCCCCGCTTCTTTACTCCAACCCCAGTCGCACCCCGGCTTCTGCCGTCCCTCGGGATTTAAGGCTGTGACAAATCATCTTCCTCTTTTTCTTAAAATTTTCGGCATTCATATCCATAGTGAGATGATTAATTTTTGTTATATTTTTCTTGAGGTTAAAGATGCAATCCTCCATGGATAATTCAAGCTAAAAATTTGAGCTCACAACCCCTTCATTTTCGGTCCAAGTGCTTCAAGAGGAGGAGTTTGATTTAAATCTTCTAAGTATGTTTATTCATTTGATTTCTTGTAAATATGTAATCTCTAAAGCCTAAGGAAAGGAAATATGCATGCTTTAATTTATGTTTAGGCAAACTAGGGTGTGAGATGTGATGATCGATGTGAGGAAATTGTTAGGAAATCAAACCTTAAGAATTAATCTAAGAATTAAGGAGAAAAGAGAAATAGAAACCCTAAAACAAAATGGTGAGGACCGAAATTAGGGAAAGAAAAGAAAGAAAAATAATTTCCATGATTTCTTGATAATTTCTTGTTTATATGTGATTATGATGATGATTGGAATGATAATTATGCATGAGAAAATGAAGAAAATCATTTGCCCCAATATATAGTTGAAACCGAAAATAAGGGATTTATGAGGAGTATTTGATCTAGTTTGATGTTTGATGATTTGATGATGTTTATGAGTATATTTTGAGTATGAGATTATGATGAAATGAATGATGTAATTTGTTATATTATTTTTTTGAGAGAAAACCGAATTAAATGAGTTTATGGAAGAAAGTATGATTTTTATGAATTTTGATAATTTTGATTATATGATGATGTGAATGTGTTTGTGTTTAATTTGGAGTAATAGATGTTCAATAGGAATTTCAAGAGATGAAGGAAATAGAAATTTAGGCATAAAAATGCTTAAAATCAATGGAAATGAGTTTTGAATACTTAGTGTGTGTTCTATATGTTCTTGGTGAAATTATGAGTTTATGAATGTGTGTTCTTGGTGTTCTTGGTTAAGAACATGAATATTTGAAGATTAATAAAATTAATTATAAAATAAATCAATTAATTATTAAATTATTTAAATATTAGAAAATTTTAAAAATAAAATAAAAAGAAAAAAAATTTATGAATTAGTTATGAGATATAGACTTGAGTAAAAACAAAGAAAAATGTTTCTTCGTTAAGAAATAGTTAATTAAAAGAGAAATTATATGAGTTATTAAAAAGAGAAAAATAATAATATTAGTTGAGAAATAAAAGAGAAATTAGAATCGAGAAATAAAATTTAAAAGATGAGTACGAAATAAAAGACGAGATAGCCGAGGATAAGTCCGTTCAATTAAACAAGAATATGTGAGAAAGAATTAATCTAAGAAGAAATAAATTCTCTTTCAAAGAAAAGAATAATTATAAAGTCTAGTTTGAGTTCATTTACTCGAAATTAATTAAAGAGATATTTTCTAAATAAAATAAGAAGTAGTAAAATATGAGATTAAAAATGAAGTCTTGTGTTGAGGTTGAATAATGATGTTTCAATATGAGAATCGAGTTTAGTAAATGAAGAATGTTCAAATGTTCGTTTTTTAATAATATGTCGAGTATTGGATGGTTTATTGCTAATGTTTAAATGAGAATAACCGAGTTGCTTTCAAATATTTTAAATTCGAGATAATACAATGAAGTTAACAAGCATTGAGTTTTAAGTTAAAAGTCGAGTTTACATTGAGTAAAGAAAACGAGAATTTTTGAAAACGAAATTTCTAAGAGTCGAGTTTTATAGGAAATCAAATCTCTGTTAAATATAGAAAATAAGAGTTTAATTGAGAATAAGAAAGAAAGTTTAGTAATGTAAAATAAATGATTAAGATAAGAGTACACATACAAGAATGTGTACGTAGTTGAGAAAAGACAACGTGTTTTGAAATAACGTCGTAATTTGAGTCGAGCATTAGGGTTTCGCGCGACTGTTTTGTGACGTTTCACGGAAACTGTCATAACTTCTAGCTTGCTGAACGAAATTGAGATCCATAAATTGGAGAGTAAACTAGATACCCGTGGCTTTCTTTTGGTATAAGATTCATCCCCTGTTTTAGAATTCTCTGTTCTGTGCGAACTCCAGATCCTCTGTATTGTGCAGAAAGTTTCCAAAACTTAATTTCTTAAGTTGAATCTTTTTCAACTTCGTTCCTTGCGAACTTCTAAGTCGTTATAAGTTATCAACATCCATTATCTACTGACCTAAGTTTCGAGTAATGAGCCGAGTAGTTTGTAAACGAGAATTGATCGAGTCTCATTTCTTTGATAATCAAAAGAATATAGTTAAGTGCAAAGGCCTAAAAGTCTAAAACAAATTCAATTTCTTTTCTTTAATCGTCTTGATCGATTACTAAAGTTTGAATATTTGCGATAAAAGAAGGAAGTCGGAGTTGAAGACAGGATGGAAGACAGAAGGTTAAAGTTTGTTCTGTAAACGATTAAGGTGGGATTTTCTATATACTAAATAAAATGAGCGATGCTCGAAAATCTTTATTTACAACTTTGATAATTGTGTTTTCAAAGTGATAATCATGGCATGAAATATTTGTTTTATGTGAGTTCATTTGTACCATTCTGAGTTAGCCGACTGCTTTCCAGAAATTATGAGTTAGATACAATGGGGCTAACTAAATCGATCATACTCTGAGTTAGTATACAATGGGGACTTTCCAGAGTTAGTGTACACGGTAGCCGGAGTGTGTGATACCCTGTTGAGGGGTAGCCAGCCACGGTAAGGAATGTTGGGCAAATCAAACATAACATCTGTCAGAAAATGCTCGACCGAGTGATTTATGAGAAAAGAAAATGTTTAGTAGACACGGGCCTTTAATGAAAAACCCCGATGTGCTACAGAAATGAGATGCCTGATTTATCTATACTTATTATATGTTTTCGGCAATGTGCCCACTAAGTGCTTTTGTACTTAGCCCTGCATATGTTTTATAAAATGTGCAGGTTGAGTGACGGGAGCGGCGGTGGTTGATGTTGAGTTAAGAAGTCTTAATTAGAATAAAGAACTTGTATCATGCTTTACGTTTTCCGCTACCAATCTTTTTGAGATAATGTATCTATCTTTTGAGTCTAAACTCGTACAATGAACTCAGTTTCTTTTTTAGAACCTTGTCGAGTGATCCTTCAAGATCAACTCTTCCTTTTATATAATGAAGTCTTGTTCATAGTAGTTTATTCTGTTATTAAAGTCTGTTTATTCATTCATTCTTATTCTTTCCCCCTTCTTCCCTGCTTCTTTTATCCAACCCCTAGTCGCACCTTCGGCTTTACCGCTCCGTCGTGATATTGAGGACTTATTCCTCAAACAAAACCCACCTGTGTTTAAAGGAACCGGTAACCCAAGCGATGCTGAGCTTTGGGTGCGAACTATAGAGAAAATCTTTAAACTCCTCAGATGTACTGAGCGTTTGTCGTGTGTCGCATTCCAATTTTCCGAACCAGCTGACTACTGGTGGGAGGCTAGGCAGAAAGTTATACCTGCGGAGCATCTGGCTCGTTTTACATGGGAAGAATTTAAGGAAGCATTGTACGATAAGTACGTACCTAAGACCTATAGAGCTCAGAAGGAGGCTGAGTTCTATAATTTAAAACAAGGAAAAATGACAGTAACTGAGTACGACGCCAAGTTTTGTGAATTGTCAAGGTATGCACCTGCTCAGGTTGATACCGAAGAGAAGATAGCAAAAAGTTCCGTGGGGGACTTAAGCATGAGTATGGAATAGCATTAGCTAGTCATGGAGGACTGAACTACACCGAGGTTTTAGGACGAGCCCTAGAGATGAAGGCCGTAGTGCATGATGAAAGAAAAGCTATAACACCCACACCAGCCCCAACCCAGAATCGAGGCTATTACAATAACAACAATAATAACTACCAGGGAAAACGAAAATGGAAAGGAGGAAACAACAATGGCTACTATCAGCACTCCAATAATCAAGGGAACCCGAGGAATGGAAATCAGCAGGGCTATCAGCAGCCTAACCAGAATAACAATTATGGCAAGGAAACAGTCAGTCGGGACTGTACTTACAAGGAAATAATCAAACGGGACCATGGAAAGGAAATAATCAGCAAGGTCAACCACAAGGGCAACAAAGGAATAACCAAGGAGGAAATAACCGAGGAAAGAGCTACCGTTCCTGCCTGTCCCAAGTGTAATAGGGTACACTTCGGGATCTGTTAAGCAAACTCGGGAAGTTGCTTCAACTGTAGGTAGAAGGGGCACTTTAGGAGAGAATGCCCGAAACCATTGCAAGCGGCAAGACAAAATCAGTATGGACAGCCCCAGCCTTTGAGGGCGATTCAGGCTCAACCGCGGCAGCAGCTTCAACAATACGACCAACAACAACAGAACATTAGGGGATTCGCGATCGAACAAGATGCGCACAATAGGGGCAAAGGACAATTGGCAGGTAAGGATGAACTTCTTAATTACCTTGTCATTAGTCAACCTCATACCAGAACTTTACATTCGTTATTTCTAGTGCCTGTCGACACTACAAGAGTAAGACCAGAGTGCGCTAATCATAGAATAAAAAAAAATAACCATGCATTAGGAGAAATTATCGTCACTTCCTTAGTTTTTCTTGAACATAGAATTTAACTTAGGGTCTTTTTAAAAATCATAGCAAGCAATCGGAACGAAATAAAATGTTCGACATAGATGAAATCCATAGGATGGATTGATTATCTATTAACTGCGCCATTTTATATGGAGCATGCGCCGAAAGAATTAGAAGAGCTTAAGATCCAGCTGTAAGAATTATTAGACCTTGGATTCATTAGACCGAGTGTTTCACCATGGGAGCACCTATTTTATTCATTAGAAAGAAGAATGGTTCTATGAGGATATGCATAGATTATCGAGAATTGAACAAGATTACCCTAAAGAATAAGTATCCTTTGTCAAGGATAGAAGACCTCTTTGATCAACTTAAAGTCGTAAGTATCTTTTCAAAGATAGACTTAAGATCCGCGTATCATCAACTGAAAATCAAACCCAAAGATATACCTAAAAACTGCATTCCAAACCAGATAAGGCCATTACGAATTCCTAGTTATGCCATTCGGTTTGACTAACGCCCCCGCAATATTCATGGATCTCATAAATCGAATTTTCCACCCATACTTAGACAAATTCATCTTAGTATTTATCAACGTCATTCTCATTTACTCCAAGAATGAGAAGGAGCACGAGGAACACTTAAGAATAGTATTAGAAAGCTTAGAACTGAGGAACTTTACACCCAATTCAGTAAGTGCGAGTTTTGGCGGAAGGAAGTGATGTTCCTTGGACATGTAGTATCAGCAGCAGGCATCAAGGTAAATCCCGCCAAGGTAGAGGCAGTACGCGGTTGGAAATCACCAACAAGTCCGAACGAAATTAGGAGTTTCTTAGGTTTAGCCGGTTATTACAGAAGATTCATCAAAGGATTCTCTACGATTGCGAGACCTATGACCCAACTACTTCGGAAGGAAAAATAAGTTCAGATGGACGGACGAATGCGAGAAGAGTTTTCAGATACTCAAGGAGAAGTTAACCACAGCACCAGTATTGGCTCTGCCAGAAGCAAATAAAGAATACATGGTCTATACAGATGCTTCAAAGAACGGATTAGGATGTGTATTGATGCAAGACGGAAAGGTGATAGCTTATGCTTCATGACAACTTCGACCTCATAAAATTGAGTATCCATCCCACGACTTAGAACTAGCAGCCGTAGTGCATGCATTAAAAATTTGGAGACACCATCTATATGGTGTTAGGGTTGAGATTTTTACGGACCATAAAGGTTTAAAGTACTTCTTCGAGCAAAAGAAATTGAACATAAGGCAAAGACGATGGCTCGAATTAGTCAAGGATTATGATTGCGGAATCAACTATTATCCAGGAAAAGCAAATGTGGTAGCTAACGCGCAGAGTCGCAAGACTCCAACCAAGTTAGGATGTCTCTTTGTTGAGGAAGAAGCTCATGTAAGAGAATTTGAGGAAATGGACTTAGAGGTGCTGGATACACCTGAAACGATAACAAACCATATAGCAGCACTCGAAGCTACATCAGACCTACGAGAAAGAATCATAAGTGCGCAAAGAAAGGACGACTCAGCTGATAAGCTTCGACTGGGCTACAATACTAGCTCAGTTAGTTTTCTAGCAACTGTTGTAATTTTTGGTTTTTGAGCCTATCTTTTGTAACAATCAGTTGTAATGAAAACTATTCAGTTATAAGATTCACCTTGATGAACAATCCCTCATTGTCCAAGCTTTGAATCACAAAGTCTTTTAAATACCATGTTATAACCGTGCTAACCCTTTGATGTTTTATCTTATAGACTGTCTAGAATTTCAGCTGAGATTTTAGATAAGTTAGTGAGGTTTGGATCAATAGTGGTTTAAAGTTGTAAGTGGTTTTGGCATCATCAAAACGGGGGAAATTGTTGGGAAATTTATTAGTAAGAGTTTGATGAATTCCAAAACCGACTGACCCCAACCGAGTAGATGTTGCAAGAACCTAATGTTAGAAGTTAGGCTCGCTGTTTGAGTAAAGTTAAGATTTTATCTTTACAGATCTCCAGCTGAAGATGGCAACAAGGCATCACTCAGACAGAACATCAATTGTGATGAAAGACAACTGAGAGCACATATGATCAGATGCAAAGAGGGGGAAGTCTTCAGAACATCAGTTGTGAAGGAAAAACAACTGAGCGTTCATCAGATGAGAAACAGTAAAGGAGAATAGAACAACAGATGAAAAGGAAGTCATCTGAGCGTTCAAACCCAACTGATCAAATACAAGGAAGACAACTGAGTGTTCAGTTTCAGAACATCAGTTGTAGAACTTAACGAAGAAGATCAACAGCTTGAAGATGAAGTCAGCTGAGAATTCAACTGTTAGTTGTCAGATAGAACATCGGCTGAATAACAAGTTAGTTGAAGATCGAAAATCTTAACCGACTACCCTCTGTGGGAAGTCTGTAGTTAAGATTTGAATTTCAAAAGGAAGTCACATGAGGGTTTGACCGTTCAGTCATTACCCCATTTGACCCAACACAAGGCTGTCTCAGATGGAAAGCAGAAGAGCACAGATGCCATATCGGGAAAGTCTGCAGAGATGAGAGACAAGCCATCGCTTTCAACGATCAGAGATCAACAGTTCTTCCAACGGCTAGTTGATACTCTCCGCCTATAAATAGAGGCCTTCATTCATTCGAGAGATATAAGACACAGACAAGAGAAGATACACACGCGAGAAGAAATCTGAGAGCAAAAAGAAAAGAGCAATATTCTTCACGAGCTGAACTGAATCTCTTAGAACATCACTTGTTGAGAGTTCTAGAGTTAGATAGTTTTTGTGTCTTTAGATCAAACCTTGAGAACATCACTTAGTGAGAGTTCGTAGAGAGTTAGATCTTAGCTCACTTCACGTTAGAGCTTTTAGTTGGAAACACATTTTTCTTTCAGCTGAAAAGGTTTAGGATCCTACTCTTCCTGCAACTGAGTAGTTAGGTCGTTTAGTACCCGTAAACTAAACTGTAAGGTTGATAAGTACCCGCAAACTTATCCACAACGGTTGCTCAGCCCGCGTAAGCTGAGTGGTTTGTCCAGAAGAACTTGGACAGAGTTGTGTGGACTCACAACTCCCCGTGGACGTAGGAGGGTTATCTCCGAACCACGTTAAATCTCTGTGTGTGTCACGCCCCGACTCTCGAGGTGCGACTTATGAACAACAACAAACCTAAATAACTAACAACTAACTCAAACAAAGAAAACATGCTCGGGGAAAACAAAGATGGAATATAAGGCAATCAAATTTGGTTTTTCAAAAGCATAATGAATTAATAACCGAGCATCTTAACTTCACTTTTAACAGGAATTCAAACAAGTAGTTTATACTGATGGGAAGGGAATTCCAACAAAAGAGAAAACATACGAATATATATATATCAAGATAAAGGATCATGTTCAACAACAAACCAAGTTACGAGCCCATCGCTCGGGATTACAAGTTAAAGGGTTACGAATTCAACAAGCATTCAAAGTCTTCGAGCACAACGCTCGGAATCAAAAACATGAATATTAAAATACTAGCATCAACCGACATTAATTCAAAAGGATTGCAGCGGAAATTAGCATCAATACCCAACACTTGCACGTATGAAGACGTACAAATGCCAGTCTGAAATTCAACTAAACTTAACCAACAAAACCAAACCACACCACCAAGTATCCACGCCATCGCCATCCAGTCAACATGCATGTTTAGAAACACACGCAGGGCTGAGTACTTCGTACTCAGTGAACACAAGCCAAAACATTTGAATAAAGGTGCTTCTTAAAGCTATAGAAATTGAACTTGCCTTGCCAAACATCACAAGTATATAAGCAGTTTTAAAAACGGTTTTACTTGTGCATGTCAAAACATTTTCTTTAAAACAGACTGCGCAGTCAACTAACATATAATATAACAGCATGTATCATCTATCATAAATAATCTCACTGTGTCGAGAAGTAGGCCTCCTTCTCAAACACTATGACCGGCCTAACCGAAGCAAGGCTCACAGTCACCTCATCATATACCATACGTGGGTTCCTGCTTTTCACAGGATAATCACATCTTCATAAATAGATGATAACACATACTAACTTCAATAAAATGGCAAGTCAATCACATTTGAAAAACATATCATAATATTCAATAGCATAACTAATTTTCATCGATAGTTTTGGTTCAGAAAAGCCCACCTGACTTCCGAAGAACTAGCTAGGTGGTCTAGGGCTATTTGTCCTCGCTTAATGATCCGTCCGGCTCGATCCTTCATAGTTCGACATCGATAGATAAGATATATGAAAGACGGACACAAAGGCGTTGGACTTAACTGACGGACTTCTATTTGAGTCGTCTCTCTCTTCGCTCTAACTTTTCTAAAGGATCTCACGTTCTCGTCTTTATTTTATTAACTCTATTCGAATTAGTTAACTTTACTACTCAACATCGTACACTTTTCTCGTTCTAATTAATAACTTCAATTTTACCACTCTATTACTTGAGCTATCTTTAAAAGACTTTAGTTCATTCTCAATTTAACAATCAATCATCTTGCATACAAGTTCAATCATCTTTCACATTATAATACTATCATGCATTTAAACACTTATTCAAACATATAAAGAAATCATATAAATCAAGCATACTTCAAGACACATTAACATTCATTCAATTTGGACCTTAAAATCTAACTCGATTATGCATTTCTTTTTATGAAGGCTCAAACTATTCATTCTATTTTTCTTACTCATATAGACAATGCTTTACTTTACATCCGTTATCTTATAAAGTATTTTATAACTTTTATTCAATTAACAAAATTTCTCTTTAATTATCATTAACTCGTATAAAATTAGGATTTTCTTATTCCTCTTTAACTCGATCCTTATTTCTTATCTCGACCATTGTTCATCTAATTATTATCTCGATTTATCTTTTTATTCGTTTGGTTAGAAATAATATACTCAATTAATTATTTAATTAATTTTCTTTTCATTTAATTCTCGACATCTTATTTTATTCTTATTTTCTCGATCAACTTATACGAGTATCTATCTTAACTCGTCTAGCATCTTTTCTTTACTCAAATTAACTTCCTTTTTATTTCTTATCGATTAATTCTTCTTAAACTCGGTTTTCTCTATTTTTGCTTATTTCTTTAATAATTTCTTCTTTACTTGTTTTAAACCTTTAAGCTATTTCTTACTTAATAATTTCTTTATCTTTTGATAAACATTTTTATGAATTAGCTCACTTTATTAGTCACATTATAAAAGATCTTTTTGTTGTAGTTTTAGTAACATTTCAAGTCCTTAAATTTTAATACAAGATATTTAGTTAATAAATCTTTTCATACATCTTTTCATCTTTTATTTAATTAAAAGCTTTTTAATTTTAAGTCTTTTTATCAAAACTTCTATTTTTATTCCATATTCAAATTAACATTAATACATACTTAAACATCCAATCTTTTTTATTATTTCTACAATTAATTTCTTTCAAAACTTCAACATGCAAACTTATTTTCTTAATTTACACACATGTATAATCATATTAACATAACATACAATCATTCCATTGATCAAAACAACACTCAATTCATCAACAAATTCAACAAAATAAAACCTCTATTTTTCCTCAAAAGTCACGGCACACACATACTCATTTTGTGCATTTTATTTCTCAAATTTTCAAGTATAAAATCTCATTCTTAACATGATAAAAATAACAAATCAAGCATCATAATAATAATAATAACTCAAAGAATTCATATTTTTCCTATTTTTACTAAAAATTTCGGCATTTATCAATTTTTAGGGTTTTAGTTTCTTTTTCTTCTCTTAATTCACCGATTAATATCTAATGTTCGATTCTCCGAACGAATTCTTCTCACTCGATTAGCACATGCATATCCTAAGTTTGCCTAAACATAAATTAAATAACATGCATGCATAGATCTTTCTTTTAGGACTTATAGACATACATATTTACAACTAATCAAATGAATTTCATACTTAATTAAATGGGAATCCTTCTCTTGGCTCTTGAAATTGAAATGGATGGAAATGGTAGCTTCAAAGCTTGGATCTTGAAAAGAAGAAAGAAATCTTCTTGAATCCTCAAAGAAAAAGAAATAACATGGGATTAATCATCCATAGGTTTTAAGAATCAAAATAAAGAAAAGTATTGGATAATTCTTGAATTCAACTTCAAGAACTTGGAAGATTCTTACATTTCTTTGAAAATATGGATGAAATGGATGGAGATTGATAACTTCTACTTCATTTTCATGGATGGAGAGCTTGAATCCATGGTTACATGTGAAGAAAAATCAAGGTATGAGGGAGAGAGGGAGATTGCCGAGAGAGAGAGAGCTTGGGAGAGTTTGAGAGATTGTTTTCTTTCTTGCTAGAGAGAGAGAGATCGAAATGGAGAGAGAGAGATGGAGTGTGATGAATGAATTGTTGTCTTCCTTTCTTGTCTTAGATGAATAAAATTGAAATCCAACAAAAGGAAAAAGGTGTACTTGTTGGAAGTTGTAGAAGACAAGACTTGATAGGTGATGTGATCTTAACTTGCATGCATACCTTAAGTAATACCATGCATAAGACATAATCATGATGTTTTAGTCTTGGAAATTGAGGGATGATGGGAGAGGAGGTGTGAGGTGGCGTGAGAGGAAGAGAGGTGGATGACACGTGTCGTCGTCGTGTCGTTACGAATATTAATTATCCGGTCATAAAGGTTTTCCGGGTAAAACGATTCATATTAATTCCGTTTTGTTCTCTTAACGGGTCTATCCTCTTCTCGTCTCACTTTTGACACTAACTCATCTCAATCCTATTTCACGTCTCAACTTAAAAGATTAAAGGTTTCGATCATCTTAGTTCTTTAATTCTTAAAAGAATTCAATCGACTTATTAATCCGTTTATTAATCCTTGTCAAGACTAATGCCTCATTTCTCTTCTCAATTCTTGGATAAGTTCTTACCCTATCTCAGTGATCTTAAAAGAAATTCTAGGTTCGAAGGTTCTAATTCAATTCTATTCTAGTCTCGTCGGCGTAAACATATTTCTCGGCGATTAACGTTATGTTATCTCAATCAAACAAACTTCTCGGGATTTTTCCGGAATTTAATCTCATGCTCATTTTCATATAAACAACTCAACAAGCATATCACATCATCATCATCTCAGATAAATAGAACAGATAAATTTACACAAGATTCACAAGACAAATTACACATTTTATTCAAATCTCTTCGATTAGAAAAGAAAAATTTTACTCCTAAATTTTCATCTTTGAACTTACTCGGTTAATTAGACGCTCTCTAAAAGGATAAAAACTCGGGGTATCACAGTGTGCCAGTGTTTTTCTTTATTCAGTTAATTCTTGCATTCTTATCTGACTGACTAACCAGCATACAAACCTCATTTGCACATTCTCAACTAGTTTGGTTTTTGACCAACCGAGCATAAAAGCGTGAGTTGTTTTACGAGTTTAATTTCCACCACATTCCGCACAGCCTCACTCTTCCAGCTGAGGTTGCTTACTCAGCTGTGAGATTCTAACTGAGTCCTTTTACTCGGTTGAAGTATTTTTCAGGGTTAAGTTTTAAAATCCTAACTGGTGTATTCCCCCCCCCCCCATACACCAGTAACTCGTTTCGGGACCATCAAGTGGTATCAGAGCAGTGGTTCAAAAGACTACTGACTCTGTTTCACAAGGTGTGAATTCGAGAAAGTTTCTTCAGTGGTCAACTGAACAGATCTTTTTCACGCTAGTGCATATTTGCTTGCATATTTGCTCTGTTGTTGTTTGCAGATGGACGTCAAGGATAAGATCGTGGTAATGTTCTCAGTTGTAAATTATACATCCTGGAGGACACGGATGAAGAAGATCTTACTGTCGAAGCATCATAGGATGCAACAAGTTCTTTCTTCCGGACCGATCATCATCAAAGAAAGAATAGCTCGCACTCCTACAAATCCCAACGATGGGGATACAGTTGTGGAGTTTGTGGAGAAGCAGCCGGAAGACTACACTCCAGAGGAAGCCAAGGTGAGCCAGTTAGACATCTAGGCTCAGAGCACAATAATGTCCACAGTTGGACAAGATTATCTGCCTTGGATAGAGGAGTGTGAGACTGCAAAAGAGATGTGGGACATCCTGGCATCGCTGAGTGAAGGAAGTGATGAGACGAAGGAGAACAAATTCTCACATGCATGCCAAGACTTCGACAATTTTTGTCTAAAGACAGATGAAACAATTGATCAGCTAGAGCTCCGGTTTATGGACATCCTCAGAAGAATCCAGTCCATCCGAAGAGGAAAATACACACTAAAAGAAATCAATCTCAAAGTGTTACAAGCTCTACCGGCTGAGTGGGATACTTTTACCAATATCCACGAGAGCCGAACTGACCTTGGTGAAATGGGAACTGAAAGATTGTTCTCAATCTTAAAGGGAAATGAGTATAAGGTGATCCGAAGAAGATCACAGTCCTCGGTTCAGACGAGTCGACTTGAGGATGTTGGTTCAGCCTCAAAGTCAGTTGCTCTCCGAGCTGACTACTCAAAATTGAGAACATCGAGGCCAACCAGATCGGCTGACACAACTGCAAAGGAGCCAAGCAGAGAGGAACTACAACAGAACATTGGAGCCCTGTCAAAGAAACTAGCCGACATGGACACTCGGTTCGGGAAATACAAACGATTCTACAAATCAAATCGAACTCGAGACAGTTCAAAGCCTGTCACCAACGGTTGCTTTGAATGCGGGAAGGAAGGTCATTTCAAGGCTGACTGCCCAGATCTATCGAAGAAAGAGAGAGAAGCGTTAAGGGCCAAACAAGCTGGAAAGAACAAGGCCATGGTTGCAGAAGAAGCAGCTGACGACATGGACATCTTCACTGACACTGAGGATGAGGATGAGCTGACTTCCACCAACAATGCTACCGGTGAGGATCAATACCTCATGGCTCTTGGAACCGACCAGGATGATACTGAGGTACACTCTAATACTGCTAAGTTAAATTCTTCAAATATTTCTAACATGCAGGAAACACTAGACGAAGAGTTGGAACCCTCCTGGAGTGATTTTCAAGAACTCAGTGAGGAACTGTATCACCAATCGGTTGAGTTTAAGAGTCTTCAAGGTCAGTTCGCCAAACTTGAAGTTTTCTTAACCGAAAAGACGATCTGATCAAGAGCCAAACCGAGAAGATTGAGAATCTCAAGAGTCAACTGAACGAGGCTAAGGCTCCAACTGATGAGGAGTTGACGAAGCAGATCAAGGAACAGCAAGATCAGTTGAAAAATCAAGAGGCTCAGATCGAGCAGCTGATAAAGAAGTCAGATGGACAAACTGAGCAGATAACTGTCCTCGTCAAGGAGTTGCAAACTGAGAAGGACAATCTAATCAAGCTGTATCATCATCCAAGATCATAGAGAATCTTATCAGTTACAGCAGATAGATGGATGACGTGTCAGGACTCGGTTATGATGTGATTAAAGATAGTGGAATTCCTCCAGCAACCTTCATCAAAGCTGTCGAGGTTAAAGCTGTTGAACCGAACACAGTGGAACCTGAGTCACCACAAAATATTTCAACCTCCGCTTCTCAGCAAGCTCAACTGACCAATGTAACCACAACTGAGAAGGGAAAAGGAACAGTAGATGAAGGACAGAATGTTCCATCGGTTGGGACATCAACCGAGGGGGAATGTTCCAAAAGTCAGAAGAGGAATCAGAGGCGTCGAAGACATAATCAGAACCGACCTCTGCATCAACCTCAGAGTCAACAACAGAAAGAATGGAACCGACCGCAGAACCGACAAGGGTTCAATCATCTGAATCAACAGCGGTTCCATCCCCATTTCAACCAAAGGTTCCAACCGAGTCAACTGATAAGGAACAGGTCGAACAGTTGGAGATACTCATGCCACAACATGAATCATCAACAGGGCATGAACACCTATCAACAACACTCAAGGAGTTGGAATCAGAATCAACAACAAAGATTTCAACATGGCGTCCGATCATTCAGACAAATCAAACAGGATAAAAATCGCCATCAAAACAGGGGGAAAACCTCACCTCCTAAAGTTCAACATGGGAGAAATCCATCTCCTCCCAAGAAACAGAACATCACTACTAACAATAAGCCTAAGGATAACCGAGGTGTTGTTATAGTTGATGATCAAGGAAAAGTGATCTGGAATGATAAATCCATCCGAGTATACAGGGAAAAGTGACGCACAGTTCCAGGGGAACTAGTTCTAACCCTCCAGGACCCAACTGAAATTGGGGACCTAAGCGAGTTTCTCTTTGCAGGTATAGGAGAAACAGCTGAGGAAGAAGAAAGCGTCTGCAACAATATGGGTAATGGACAGTGGATGCTTGAAACACATGACAAATCTAAAGGATTTGCTTGGAAGTTTCGTGGAGAAAGAAGGTCCATCAGTTACTTTTGGCGATAACTCAAAAGGTTACACCAGAGGTTACGGTACCCTTGAAACCAATCATGTTTCAATTTCTAATGTCTCTTATGTTGATGGATTGAAGCATAACTTGCTCTCCATCAGCCAATTCTGTGATAATGGTTTCTCTGTCAAGTTTGATGCACAGGGTTGCAGGGTTAAAGATGTCGGATCAAAGCAGGTGATATTGTTGGGAAATCGATCACCAACAGGGAATGTCTACCACACTGATTGGAACAGCAGCCTCCCTAACACCTGCCTGTTATCAAAGAGCAGTTCTGATGTGAGCTGGCTGTCGCACAAAAGGCTCAACCATCTGAACTTCAAGACGATGAACCGACTCGCCAGACAAGAACATGCAAGAGGCATACCAAACCGAGTGTTTTCAACAACACACATCTGCAGTGCATGCCAGCTGGGAAAGCTCGCTAGATCCTCCTTCCGGTTGAAGTCAACTCCCTCAACCGACCGAGTGTTACAGCTGATCCATATGGATCTCTTCGGGCCAGTTACACCAAAGAGCATGAACGGGAACGAGTATACCCTGGTTGTAACTGATGACTACTCAAGATATACGTGGACCATCTTCATGCGCCACAAGAGTGAAACCTGAGATGAGCTGCCCAAGCTGATGGATCGGATATCGAACCAACAAGAGATGAAGATCATGTCTATCCGATCAGATCGTGGAACGGATTTTCTAAATGAAACCATCATCGAGTATTGCGAGAAGAATGGAATTACCCATCAGACATCAGCCGCGCGTACTCCGCCAACAAAATGGAGTAGTTGAGCGAAGGAACAGAACGCTTAAGGATGCAGCCACATCCATGTTAGCCAGCTCAGCTCTGCCAAAGAGATTTTGGGCTGAAGCAATCAACACTGCATGCTACACTCAGAACCGGTCTCTTCTAACCAAGCGGTTGGGAAAGACACCATATGAGCTATGGAGACGCAGAAAGCCAGATATTTCTTATTTTCGCGTTTTTGGTTCTAAGTGTTATATTCACAACAATGGGAAGACTCGGTTGAAAACTTTTGATGCCAAAGCTTTGAAGGGCATATTTCTTGGATATGCTGCTCGGATCAAGGCATATAGAGTTTTCAACAACAGCTCTCGTGTTGTGAAAATAATACCTCATGTTAGTTTTGATGAATCTACTTTTGAGTACAGTGAACAGGTCGAAGAACAACAGGCAGAGATACAAGCTCCACCTGTTGTCACTAGATCGCAAGCTCTAAGGGAAAAGAACCTAGCTGAACCACTGGTTTGGGCAACTGAGGAAGAGGATCCATACTCCTCTGAAGATGAATGCGAAGACCCCAACTCATCCCAAGGGGGAACTTCAGCTGATGCTCCTCCAACATCATCAGCATCCGAAGCCCAATCGAGTCCGGTTCAAACTAATGTCAATGTTGAAATCCAGACTCAACAGCTGATCAATCATCAGCTCTGAAGACTCCAACTCAGATTACGGAACAACCACAGTTGGAAGAAGAAGGAAGACGCAACCGAAGATGGTATGAAGTTCATTCCACTGACAACATCATCGGCGATCCAACCGGGGGTGTGCGTACAAGGAGCCGAGTTGCAAATCCAGAATCAACCGAAGAAAATTCCAACACTTATGCCTAATATGCTGAGGAGTTGGCAGTTCTAGAGGAATTCGAGCAAGCTGGAGATGTTTCCATGATTTCTTGCTTTGTAGCTGATGTACCAGAACCGAAGAATGTTGGGGAAGTTTTCAACTGTGTCCACTGGACAACAGCCATGCAAGAAGAACTGAATGAGTTTCTACGCAACTGTGTATAGGAATTGGTAGAAAGACCAAATGGTGTCGAGGTGATTGGATTGAAGTGGATTTTCAAAAACAAGAGAGACGCCATTGGATTCATTGTGAGGAATAAAGCAAGGTTGGTAGCTCAAGGATACTGCCAACAAGAAGGAATCGACTTTGAAGACTCTTTCACGCCAGTTGCAAGGCTGGAAGCCATCCGAATCTTTTTAGCTTATGCCGCACATCACAAGTTCAAAGTGTATCAGATGGATGTGAAGTGCATTCCTCAACAGAGATATCAAGGAAGATGTGTATGTTGAACAGCCTCCTGGTTTTGAGACTGGATATGGAAGAGTGTACAAGTTGAAGAAAGCTATCTATGGACTAAAGCAAGCGCCAAGGGCCTGGTATGACACTCTTTGTGGTTTTCTTCTGAACTCAGGATTCAAACGAGGATCAGTTGACAAAACCCTGTTCACCATCAAAGTTGGAGATGATATACTTGTAGTGCAAATCTACGTGGATGACATCATATTCGGTTCCAAGTCAGAGGAGCTGTGCAAAAAGTTTTCAGATCTCATGAAGGAGAAGTTCGAGATGTCAATGATGGGCGAGATGAATTATTTCTTTGGATTACAAGTGAAGCAGTCACCAGAAGGGATTTTCATCAATCAGTCTAAGTATACAAAGGAGCTCATCACCAAGTTCGGATTGCAGACAAGTAAGACAACAAGGATCCCAATGAATACTAACTGGAAGATTGAACCTGGATCCGAAGGAAAGCTCGTGGATGCCAGCAAGTATAGAGGGATCATCGGTTCTTTGCTATACCTAACTGCAAGCCGGCCAGACATATCTTACGCAGTTGGAGTGTGTGCTCGATTTCAAGTCCAACCAAGGGAAGCTCACATTTTGGCAGCAAAGAACATCATCAAGTATCTGAAGGGTACTGTCAATGTTGGGTTATGGTATCCAACTGACGACAATATCCAGCTGACCGGATACTCAGATGCGGATCTAGCAGGAGATCGATTGGACAGGAAGTCTACTTCTGGATACTGTCAGTTCATGGGAAGCAAGCTGGATTCATGGTTCTCCAAGAAACAAGCATGTGTTGCTACTTCTACAACCGAATCAGAATATATGGCTGCTGGAAGCTGTTGCATGCAAGTGTTGTGGCTGAAGAAACAACTGAGAGATTATGAAGTTGCAACTGGACAGGTTCCCATTCATTGTGATAGCTCGAGTGTCATAGCTATCTCTCTGAATCCTGTTCACCATTCTCGGACAAAGCATATCGACATCCGTCATCATTTCATCCGAGATCACATTGAGAAGAAGGATGTGTCCATGGAGAAGATCCCAACTGAGATTCAGAGGGCTGATATCTTCACTAAACCTCTAGCCGAAGCGCGGTTCAAAATGCTATGTGACTTACTTGGATTGTTAGATCCACCTGATAAGGAACCAGCTGAGGTAAAGAGACAGACATCTATCTGAGGGGGAAGCTCAGATTAAGGGGGAATGTCAGATACGGATTGCAAACTGAAGACATCAGATATCAGCTCAACAGATGAACTCGAGTCAGCTGATGGTATGCTGCAACAATGGATCAGACGTCAGCTGAACAGACAAACTCGAGTCAGCTGATGGTATGCGACAACTGAGGACCTCAACTGAGGTATACAGCTGATATCGATATCAGCTGGCAGGTAACATTTATGACTGAAGGTGTTATGTTCTTAAATGAGAATGTTTGAAATAAATTCAAACATTCCTGAGCTAGTCAGTTACACTAAAATAGCCATCATGTCACATTAAATGTAAAGTACGGCTAAACATCCATAGCCTACTTTATAGTGCGACTGGGCTGACATGAAACTGTACACCTTCTCACGCGCTGGTTGGAACTCGGATCAAAACGTCAAGTCAAAGTTAGTCAACAGTCGCGTAATCTCAGCCATTGATGGATTCGCGCCATTTAACCCCAGCCGTCGATCTCATCCGAGTCAAAGACCTATATAAGGCGAAAAATCAGGAAGATATCTCCTACTTTCCTCATTTGTGCTTATCAAATATAACTATTCATCGTCTTCCAGTTTTTGCCTAACCCGTTTCTGCAAAAAGATCTTCTTTCCTTTCCTATATATATTCTCATTGCAGTGATCTTAAATGGCACCAAAAAGTAAGAAGATTGCTTCATTCGGACCTTCCCTCGTCCCCACTACTTATGAAGAATCATTCGATATGTTGGTATCGAAGATACACTTCGAGCAGATCCTCTCCGACGAGGATCTGGAGTCGCCGGTCCTAGCCCCGCTCGCCAACACTCTCCGTGAGAACGGACTCCTGGAATGGGCCAAGCTCTGCCCCTCCCACTTGCTCAGGCGCCAAGTCGGAGAATTCTACGTCAATTTCGTTCGCCCTCTTGACAGTTCGGCAGGAGTTTCTACGGAGGTGTCGTGCCGTCAAAGAGATGTTCCGGCAAGGACGATACGTCGTGTCTTCTTCCCCATCGACGTGTCCGATGTCCTCCAGTACATCATACCAATCAACCACACCGCCACCGAGTTCCTGGAGAATATTACCGACGAACAGGCGGATGAATTTCTTCAGGATGCTATGATCGAGCCGGAGCGGTTGAGGAGCAACATGCAACGGGCAAAGCTGAAGCCGGAACACCGCCTGCTGTTCGACGCCGTGTCGAAGGTAGTGTTCGGATATAGTGGCGCGTTCGGCGACATCAGCCGACCCAAACTGAAGCAGCTGGTGGCCTTGGAGCACCAACACCAAATCAACTGGTTCTAATATTTCCTGAACAAGTTGATGGTGGAGAAGTCGAAGATCTCTGAGACTACAACCAAGTCTGGAGAGAAGCTGCTGAGTGTGAAGGGCACACTCAACTTCGGCTGCAAGATTTCCGCCCTCATCCTCCTTGCCACAAAGGACCGCAACATGGTCTGGGCTGACTGCGAGGAGACGTTGCTGAAGAAGCTGCTGCTGTTCCTGACAGCCAAGAAAGCACAGGAGGTGCTGAGGAGTGTCTACACTCCTAAGGACAAGAGGGAGTCGGGAAAGCCAGCTGAGTCAACAGCTGAGGGGGAACAAGCCGCTGCTCGCCCCACCAAATCCAAAGCTTCACGTCGCCGAGCAGAGGCTGAAAAGGAGTCGGCTGACGAACCTACCCAGAAAAAGTTAAGGGTAAGGTTCAAGAAGTCCACCAAGAAGGCAGCTGAGGTGCCAGCTGATGAGCCAACTGATGTTCCAGCTGATGAGTCAGCTGATGAGCCAGTTGAGGTTCCAGCTGAGGAGCCAGCTGAGAAGTAAGCTCCAGCCGAGGAGGGACCGCAGGTTGAGTCAACGCCTGCTGAGGAGTGTTCCGAATCCAGCCGCTCAGCTGAGGCCGCGTCGTTCGAGATTGTCCCTCGAGCCCCCGGAGCTGATGAGGTTGAGGGCATAGAGACGTCGGATGCATCCTCCTCTTCTGAGGACCTCGAAGATGTTACCACCTCCCCCACGGCAGGAGAGAATGTCGTACCGCCCCCAGAGCCTCTTGCTCTTTCTACCCAAACCGAGCCAGAAATTCTGAGCACTCTGCTCGATGCCAACATCATGACTGCTCCTTCGGCCGATGTTGAGGAAATCATTGAACCCTCTTCCCCAACTGAATCCCAAATTCCGAGCTCTCAGCTCGATGCCGATGTTGTGACCGATTCTTTGGCCAACATCGATGAACCTCTTTAACCAGAACCATACAATCTCACCCCCTCCCCAATCAACGAAGCGGAGGACCTGCAGGCAGTTGCTGAGGAGCACGAAGACAGGGTGGCCTACTGTTTTCAAAAGCTGTTAGGTCTGTTCCCTGCGGCTCGCGACATGTCTATCTTCGCCACTCTGGGAACCGAGCTTCTGTACCAGTTCCATCTGATCTTCAGCCACTGGTATATCAAGGAGGACACGATCAGAGTGCAGAGCTGGGATAGGCTGAAGTCTGATGAGTCCCGCATCCGAGCCTACTTCAACTATTCCAACTTGGAGATGGCGTACAACAACCGGATCGCGCTGCTCACTCGACGGATGGACCAGAGTCTGGCTGAAGGGACGGACACAAGGGAGGCAGCTGGAAAGGAGTGTGTTGACTTCCTTGACAGCATGTTGGCAAAATCAGCTGACTTCCTTGAGGATGTCAATGCAGCCGCCGCCGCGAAGGAAGAGGAGGAAAACCTGAAGCTGTACCTGGCAAACAGACAAGCCATGGTCACAGTTGAGCCTCTAGCTCAGTCCGCTCAAGCCCTTCCAGCTGCTCAGCTCGCTCCTTTAATTGAACAAATCTGCGAGCTGGTAGCTGAGAGGGTCCACCAATTAAGGACCGAGCTGCTCGCCAACCTCCAGCACCAACAAGATGACCAGCTGAGGGAGTTAGCAGCACAAGAAGCAAAGTTCCAACAACTGGTGGAGGAGAATGCCAAACTGAAGACGAAGCTGAATGATTTCTCCTCCTCCACCAGTCAGGACATGTCGGAGCTGAAGTCCACTCTGTTGGGCTTGAAGTCGGAAGTGAATGTCTTCAAGTCCTTGGCTGACTCAAATCTGGCCAAGTCCCAACAGACGCAGGATGCTGAATGGGAGTCCCGGTTCGAGTCGCGTTGGGCTGAGTTCGTTGCCTTTCAGACAGAGGTCAACGACAACCTCTCTGTCTTAAGAAGGCCGAACAAGAGTGCCAGGACTCCGAACTGGCAAAAAAGATAGAGCTGGAATGTGCGGTCGATGAACTCTTCAACCGTGTTCAATCCACCAAGGCCAAACTCAACTCTCTGGACGGTTCAGTAGCAAGCCTTGTTGCTGATGCCAAAATGGGGGAAGAGAAGGAGACGGAGGGTGAAGCACAGGAAGAAGAAGAGACCCAAGAAGAAGGAGTGCCAGCTGCTCAACCATCCAAATCTCAGCTGAGGAGGAGGAAGTCTGCTGCTGCCAAGACAACAGAAGTCGGTGGAGCCGAAATGACTAAGGACTTGGAGCAGGCAAAGAAGATTGGAGTTTCCTACAGCTCCATAGCTGAGATCGCAGCTGAGCTGGATTCTGAACTCGACGGGATAACAACCGAAGAGTGCATTGCAGCGGCCAAGGCTATGGATGTAGAGGAGAAGGACTACATGAACCCGAGCTGGATCAGAAAGTTTGCCGCCAGCCAGGCGAGGAGGGTGAACCAGTTTGAGGTTGAGCTGAAGAAGGTTTCTCAGAACCTGGATCGCAACGTTGCCTCCCGCAGCCGACGCCGCATCAACAAAATCCAATCAAAGGCGGAAGCTCGGTTGAAGCAACAAAGGTTGCCTCTAAAGTCCAAGGTTGAGAGTCGGTTCAGGCATACTGACAAGTGGATGCCGACCGAGTGGAATGAGGATTGGGAGATGTTCAAGCAGGAGTTCGTGAACGACTTCTATTACAGGAAGGTTTACGCAACTGATGACCCAAGGAGAGCGTTCAAAGAGACGCTGACCGAGTTGCACTCAGGTGACCCGGGCATGTTCAGTCAATTCAGGAGGGCCATGATTGACGCCAACCTGGACTTGAACACTGTTCCAGTTCCCAAGAGGGTTACTTATCGGCCACCTCTTCTCTCGGATTCCAGCAACCCGAACCGTCAGAAGATTGCATCTGAGGCGAGGCAGGTTTGCAAGGAGCATGGAGTGGACATCTCCAAGGAGTCACCTGCTAAGAGGGAAATTTTTGTAAGGATCTTTGGCAAGTATGGGCTACAATACTAGCTCAGTTAGTTTTCTAGCAACTGTTGTAATTTTCGGTTTTTGAGCCAATCTTTTGTAACAATCAGTTGTAATGAAAACTATTCAGTTATAAGATTCACCTTGATGCACAATCCCTCATTGTCCAAGCTCTGAATCACAAAGTCTTTTAAATACCATGTTATAACTGTGCTAACCCTTTGATGTTTTATCTTATAGACTGTTTAGAATTTCAGCTGAGATTTTAGATAAGTTAGTGAGGTTAAGATCAGTAGTGGTTTCAAGTTGTAAGTGGTTTTGGCATCATCAAAAAGGGGGAAATTGTTGGGAAATTTATTAGTATAAGTTTTGATGAATTCCAAAACCGACTGACCCCAACCGAGTAGATGTTGCCAGAACCTAATGTTAGAAGTTAGGCTCGCTGTTTGAGCAAAGTTAAGATTTTATCTTTACAGGTCTCCAGCTGAAGATGGCAACAAGGCATCACTCAGACAGAACATCGATTGTGATGAAAGGCAATTGAGAGCTCATAGGATCAGATGCAAAGAGGGGGAAGTCTTCAAAACATCAGTTGTGAAGGAAAAATAATTGAGCGTTCATCAGATGAGAAGCAGTAAAGGGGAATAGAACAACAGATGAAAAGGAAGTCATCTGAGCGTTCAAACCCAACTGATCAAATACAAGGAAGACAACTGAGTGTTCAGTTTCAGAACATCAGTTGTAGAACTCAACCAAGAAGATCAACAGCTTGAAGATGAAGTCAGATGAGAATTCAACTGTTAGTTGTCAGATAGAACATCGGCTGAATAACAAGTTAGTTGAAGATCGAAAATCTTAACCGACTACCCTCTATGGGAAGTCTGTAGTTAAGATTTGAATTTCAAAAGGAAGTCACATGAGGGTTTGACCGTTCAGTCATTACCCCATTTGACCCAACACAAGGCTGTCTCAGATGGAAAGCAGAAGAGCACAGATGCCATATCGGGAAAGTCTGCAGAGATGAGAGACAAGCCATCGCTTTCAATGATCAGAGATCAACAGCTCCTCCAACGGCTAGTTGATACTCTCCGCCTATAAATAGAGGCATTCATCACGAGCTGAACTGAATCTCTTAGAACATCACTTGTTGAGAGTTCTAGAGTTAGATAGTTTTTGTGTCTTTAGATCAAACCTTGAGAACATCACTTAGTGAGAGTTCGTAGAGAGTTAGATCTCAGCTCACTTCACGTTAGAGCTTTTAGTTGGAAACACATTTTTCTTTCACCTGAAAAGGTTTAGGATCCTACTCTTCCTGCAACTAAGTAGTTAGGTCGTTTAGTACCCGTAAACTAAACTGTAAGGTTGATAAGTACCCGCAAACTTATCCATAACGGTTGCTCAGCCCGCGTAAGCTGAGTGGTTTGTCCAGAAGAACTTGGACAGAGTTGTGTGGACTCACAACTCCCCGTGGACGTAGGAGGGTTATCTCCGAACCACGTTAAATCTCTGTGTGCTAGTGTTTTTCTTTATTCAGTTAATTCTTGCATTCTTATCTGACTGACTAACTAGCATACAAACCTCATTTGCACATTCTCAACTGTTTTGGTTTTTGACCAACCGAGCATAAAAGCGTGAGTTGTTTTACGAGTTTAATTTCCACCACATTCCGCACAGCCTCACTCTTCCAGCTGAGGTTGCTTACTCAGCTGTGAGATTCCAACTGAGTCCTTTTACTCCATTGAAGTATTTTTCAGGGTTAAGTTTTAAAATCCTAACTGGTGTATTCCCTCCCCCCCCCATACACCAGTAACTCGTTTCGGAACCATCAGAAAGAACCTAGGACCAAATATGGTCAGTAAAATGATCGAGATCATTCGGCAGTTTCGAGTAAGAATAAAAAGGAGTTTAGAGAAGACGAAAGTCTTATATGATATACGCCAATTAGAACTTAAATTCGAGAAGGGAGATAAATTTTTCTTAAGATTTCTCCATTATAAAGAATCATTAATTTCATGTCAAGTATAAGCTTAGACAAAGATTTATGTGATTATTTGATATCTTGAAAAATATAGTTTTAATGTGTATAGATTGGCCGTGTTGCCAAGTCTATGGAATGTTTATTTATATTTGCGTATCTCGTTTGAGAAAGTGCGTGTTCGATCTTAAACACGTAATCCTCCAGCAAGACGTTGTTCTTGAGTAGGATAAGTTATAAAGAAAGGCCGCAATCGATCTTGGATCGAAAAGTTCGAGAGTTAAGAAGCAAGTCAATACGAGTAGTAAAAATAACATGAAGTCACAACGGGCAAGAAAAAGTCATGTGAGAACTCGAAGAAGAGATGAGAAAGAAGTACCCCGAACAGCTTAAAGAAGATATGCAAATTTCGGGACGAAATTTCTTGTTAGAGGGGTAGGATGTAATACCCCAGATATTTTCTTCCGACGAAAAATAAAAATTTGTTTATTAATTAAGGCTTTGCACGCCTAAGTTAAGAATTTTCGATTCTAAGATTAACGGTAAAATCCGTTTTTGAAAATAAATTCCAGAAGTCGGTCGAACGACTACTGTATTAGGGTTTTCGCGTCCGATAGAATTTTCGTCCGAAAACTCAAATTGAAAAACCGTCAGAATTTACATTCACTTTTTCTTCGATACGAGTTCACCGGAGAAAGTCAGTTTTTATGATTTTTTCGGGCGAATTTTAGACTGTCTAATCCCAACTTTTTATCGGATTTTGAAAAACGAATTAGGTTTTCTGAGTATGTGATTTATTTCTAATCTAACGGTCGAATTAGATTTCGTCGAATACGTAACCAACTAAGAATTTATTTCTCGACTTTTATAACGTCGTTCTAGACCCGGAAACGAGATATTTTGAATTAATTTTTCCTCCCAAAACCGCCTATATGTGTGTAGTCATCACTTTAATTCTATTTTCTACACCATGACTCACCACCATGACTCATCATCTTATCTCTTCTTCAACTTAACAACTCATGCTATAAATATCCCTCCAACATCTCATTTTCTTCTCTTCTTTCCCCTCATTGCCGATTTTCTCTCTCTTTCTCTCTTATCTCTCTTGTTCTTCTTTGTTCTTCAAATCTTCATCTAGTTCATCAAGTGAAATCATCATAACTTGTTCATCTTTCCATCAATCCTAAATCTAAGTTCATATCTATCAAGGTAAGGATGTTAGCTTCCTTTCCATCCAAGTAAAATTTATTTCTTTCAATCTTTGTAATTTTCGAAATTTATAAGAAATTGTAGAATTGATGTTTCAAGTTTAATACATGTTATAGTATGCTTAGGAATGGATTTTATGGATTGAAATCATGAAGAAATCACCCCCCCCCCCCCCCCTAATATATGTTATTACCGAAATTTTACTAGAAATTGGGGGTTCAATGTAGTTCGATTTTCTTGAAGATTGATTGATGGATTAGTGTTCTATATGATGTTAGATGATCACATGAATTAATTTAGAATTTTCTAAAAATAAAAGTAGAAATGTAAGAAAGGAACAAGTGAGGTTTTGATGAAGAAGATGTTATGATATGCATGATTTGTTAATGGAAATGGTATGTAGAATGTTGTAGGATGACTTTATAATTAATTGGAATTTTTCTAAAAAATAAAATGAAAAACGTAAGAGACAGAAACTTGTCGATAAGTTGAAGATCGATAATGTTTTAGAATATGGTTTGCTATTAGTAATGCTAGATAGATGATGATCATTGTTGTAAAATTTGAACGAAATCGGAGAACGTCGGAATTTTGCTAAGAGACGAAGAATCGACAATAACTCGAGAATAGATAATGATTTAGGTTTATGATTTGAACCTATGATAATCTTGCTAGTTGATGATCGTAACCGTAAAATTTGAGCGAATTCTAAGAAGGTTCGATTTTTAATAAGAGACGAAGAAACGAGTTTAAAAGCCGATAGAAAAGTCGAATAAGGAAAACTAATTTGATATTAATGATTGTTGTCATGTGACGAACGATATTGTAGTTGACGACATTTCCATACGAGATACGAGATATTAAGAGTTTTAGTTAATAAACGAGAAGTTGTTGAATGAAATAGAATTTGATATTTGATTTGGTATAGTAATTGGTTAGTCGTCGTTTGTTTAATCAAAAGACGTGAATGTGAACCCGATTAAGGGATATTGCATGTAAACTGTATTAAGATAGAAATCTCGTGAAAATAAAAGTGGAATAGCATTAATCGAACCTAGGGAATCGTGCGTCGAGTTTTGTCGAGCATTAGGGTTTCGCGCGACTGTTTTGCGATGTTTCACGGAAACTGTCATAACTTCTAGCTCGCTTAACAAAATCGAGATCCGTAAATTTGAGAGTAAACTAGACACCCGTGGCTTTCTTTTGGTATAAGATTCATCCCCTGTTTTAGAATTCTCGGTTCTGTGCGAACTCCAGATCCTCTGTATTGTGCAGAAAGTTTCCAAAACTTAATTTCTTAAGTTGAATCTTTTTCAACTTCGTTCCTTGCGAACTACTAAGTCGTTATAAGTTATCGACATCCATTATCTACTGACCTAAGTGTCGATTAATGAGCCGAGTCAGTTTTTAAATGAGAATTGATCGAGTCTCGTTTCTTTGATAATCAAAAGAATATAGTTAAGTGCAAAGGCCTAAAAGTCTAAAACAAATTCAATTTCTTTTCTTTAATCGTCTTGATCGATTACTAAAGTTTGAATATTTGCGATAAAAGAAGGAAGTCGGAGTTGAAGACAGGACGGAATATAGAAGGTTAAAGTTTGTTCTGTAAACGATTAAGGTGGGCTTTTCTATATACGAAATAAAATGAGCGATGCTTGAAAATCTTTATTTACAGCTTTGATAATTGTGTTTTCAAAGTGATAATCAGGGCATGAAATATTTGTTTTATGTGAGTTCATTTGTGCCATTCTGAGTTAGCCGACTGTTTTCCAGAAATTATGAGTTAGATACAATGGGGCTAACTAAATCGATCGTACTCTGAGTTAGTATACAATGGGGACTTTCCAGAGTTAGTGTACACGGTAACCGGCGTGTGTGATACCCTGTTGAGGGGTAGCCAGCCACGGTGAGGAATGTTGGGCAAATCAAACATAACATCTGTCAGAAAATGCTCGACCGAGTGATTTATGAGAAAAGAAAATGTTTAGTAGACACGGGCCTTTAATGAAAAACCCCGATGTGCTACAGAAATGAGATGCCTGATTTATCTATACTTATTATATGTTTTCGGCAATGTGCCCACTAAGTGCTTTTGTACTTAGCCCTGCATATGTTTTATAAAATGTGCAGGTTGAGTGACGGGAGCGGCGGTGGTTGATGTTGAGTTAAGAAGTCGTAATTAGAATAAAGAACTTGTATCATGCTTTACGTTTTCCGCTGCCAATCTTTTTGAGATAATGTATCTATCTTTTGAGTCTAAACCCGTACAATGAACTCAGTTTCTTTTTGAGAACCTTGTCGAGTGATCCTTCGAGATCAACTCTTCCTTTTATATAATGAAGTCTTGTTCATAGTAGTTTATTTTATTATTAATGTCTGTTTATTCATTCATTCTTATTCTTTCCCCCTTCTTCCCCGCTTCTTTTATCCAACCCCTAGTCGCACCCCGGCTTTGCCGTCCCTCAGGATTTGGGGCTGTGACACGACTCCTGGTGCATCTGCATTTGCAGTTGTTGCCGCTTTGATGGGTAAGAGAATGACTGAGGAGAGCTTGGGAGCTAGGATAAGCGTGCCCAAGACTGTCTCATAACAAATATGCTTGGTTCGATCCTCACTAGTAATCCTCAGCTTTCTTTTGATCTGCTCACATGACAAAGAGCTGGTGATTGTCATCATTCGATGAACCACAAGTCTTCTCCAGTTATGGATCCTTCTATCCTTCTCGTCGGTAGAGATTGGCACGAAGCGCTTGGGTGTATGAATCATCCACTTTAGCAGTCGGGCCTTGATGCGTCTGCGTCTCATTGTGTCACGAATAGAGAGTTCTTGTTGACCCAATTACATCACTAGATCAGGAGTAGCGGGTGAGAAAATCCGCTCTTCAAATTGTGGAGACATGTTCTCGATCTGGGTAGGATATTCTGAAAAGAGGGAGAAATCCTAGCTAGAGAGTAAAACCACAAAGCAATTTTATGAGAATAATCAGCAGACAATGATATTCATGGAGATGGAGTAACCCTATTTAAGGATGAGAGGGATTCCACATCAACGGATAGGGATAAACTTCGCATTTTCAAAATTAATGGCTAGGATTAAGAGACGTTTCACAAAAGATACGCTAGGATTGATAGTAATTTGACATCTCATTGGCGGTGAAAATCACTCGTGCGCATGAGGAGTATAGATATTTCGATGTTAGCCCAGTCGCGGTCTAAAAAGCATAGTCTATAGATTGAGACCAGCTTTGCTTGAATGAAACCACATGGCATTTTAATGTGTTAAAAACTCGTTATTGGATGTTTGAATTTGTTTCAAAACACCCGCCTTAATTACAAAGGAACGAGTTGATAAGAATTACCTCTCAGTCAGAATGGAACCCAACTGTCTCCTCAGTTCAGCATACACTTTACAGACTCTAATCATCTGTTCAGTCGAGGTTTGACTCCATCCTGCCTTCGAACTGTCTGGTCAGCGCGAACTCGAACAGTTCTTCTTCAAGTTGAGATTTCCCCTCAACTTGTGATCTCTATCTTCTTGGCTCATTTGCAGTTGGGTTGAGCAATCCAAGGAATTGGCACAGCATCTTGAATCGCGACTCCACCAAAGGCTTTGTGAAGATATCAGCTATTTGAATGTCAGTGTGAATTTTGTCAACAATGACGTCCTTCTTTATGACATGATCACGTATGAAGTGATGCCTAATGTCGATGTGCTTCATCCTCGAATGATGAACTGGGTTCAGCGTGATCGCAATAGCACTTGAGCTGTCACAGAACATGGGTACTTGTCCTGTCTCCACTTCGTAGTCTCTGAGCTGCTGCTTCAGCCCGAGAATTTGCATGCAGTAGCTGCCTGCTGCCATGTACTCCGATTCAATCATGGAAGTGTGACACATACCTGCTTCTTCGAGAACTAAGAAACTAACTTGCTTTCCATGAACTGAAAATATCCCGAAGTTGACTTCCTTTCAACTCTATCTCCATCTAGGTCTGCATCTGAGTAGCCGGTGAGTTCAAGGTTATCATCAGTCAGGTACTACAGTCCCATGTGAACTGTGCCTTTCAGATACTTGATGATATTCTTCGCTGCTTGCATGTGAGCTTCCCTAGGCTCAACTTGGAATCTTGCACAGACTTTGACTGCGTAGGAGATGTTTAGGCGACTTGCAGTTGGATAGAGCAGCGAACCGATGATCCATCTATATTTCTTCGTGTCGACTAGCTTTCTCTCTTTGCCAGGTTCGATCTACCAGTTTGTGTTCATCGGAATCTTTGTTGTCCGGCTTGTGTCCATTCCGAACTTGGTAATCAGTTCCTTGGTGTACTTGGACTGATTAATGAAGATTCCTTCTGGTGACTGCTTGAGCCCAAGGAAATAAGTAATTTCTCCCATCATGGACATTTCGAACTTGTCCTTCATGAGTTGAGAGAACTTCTTGCATAGTTCTTTGGACTTAGATCCAAAAATGATGTCGTCGACGTCGATTTGCACCACCAGGATTTCTTTCCCAACTTTGATGGTGAGGAGGGTTTTGTCGATTGAGCCTCAGATAAATTCGGACTCTAGGAGAAAGCCCCATAGAGTGTCATACTGTCACAACCCGACTTCTAGGGTATTGAAACGACTAGAATGCAAGGTGCAGTGACATGGAACAACTAAACTTTAACTCAATAATCATGCACGGTGAATAAGATTTTAATTCAATAATGGGTTCATGATTTCAATAAGGTAGGTTTTTAATCAATTATTCTCAAACGAATGAATACCCAAACAAAGTTAAATATCGAATCCAACAAAGGAATTAGGTTTGGTGATTAACAAGTATTGCATTAAGAAGTGGGCCATCTTTTAGTTTCAATAATCAAATGGTGGTTTAAGAGATACGAGGAACCGCTAGAAGATTTTATCAACGTTTGAAAACGGAATTCATGAAGGATTTAAGGTTTGTTCGAGCACACGGGCTCTTTGTCAAGAATTCGAGCATGCAAACAAACATATCAGAATAACGGTGTTGCAGCAGAATTTAAACAAACGACGTCAAATCCCAAGGCTATATATATGAAGACGCATAACCTCAAGCTAAACTTCCAAAATGGATTTAATTTGACAATGAGTCACCCAAGCACGCCGCAACCTCCTCATCCGAACTAACCTGCACGTTTTAGAAATAACATGCAGGGCGTGAGTACAATGTACTCAGTGGACACATGCCAAAAACATTTTCGAAACTTGCTCGATAGAGCTATATAATTGAACTTGCCTCTTTTTTGCTCCATCACAAGGGTTAGATATATAATTATTTTAAAAGAGTTTACCACTTGTGACAGCCATGAAAACATTTTTGTTTTGTAAATCGTCTGCGCAGTCTAAGCTCATATCTTAGGTATGAATCAATCTATAACTCATCTTCTTGTGGTGTCGAGAAGTAGGCCTCTTCCTCGAACACCGTGACCGGCCCAACCGAAGCAAGGCTCACAGTCACCTTAATGCATGCATCGTCCCGTATTTTACATGAATTTTATCCCGTGCGTCCACAGGACTTATAATAACATCAACATGTAGATGATTGCATACCAAAATATTTAAAACATAGGCAAGTCAATCAATTTAAAACGCGCACATAATACATAATTAGCAAGCGCATTCATCATTTAGTTTTAGTTCAGAAAGCCCACCTAGAAGTGGCGTAATTCAATCTATCTCTTTTATTTCGCTGCTTCTACCTCTCGCCTTCACTCGTACCTTTCAAAATAATATTTAATGATGTAATACCCCAAATTTTTTTAAGTTCTTAAGTGCGTATTAATTAAATTAATATGCCTATATGATGAGTTTTGAGTGCTAAAAATTTTCGCGAAAATAAATTTTTCCGTGAAATGACGAAGATGTTCTTATGAGCTCTAATGTGATTTTTCTCATTTCGATTATTCGAATTGAGCATGTGATGAATTGATTGAGCTTACTTATATGAGTTTAAGCTTGAGTATTAATTTCGGAATTTTCTGAGAACTTTTATTTTTAGATGAATAGTAACGTAAACCAAAAAATTCCTATTCATCGATCGACTCCGAATCTAGTCTAATTAATTTTATTGGAATCTAGAATTTATTTTAAGACCTTTGAGATAAGTTAGAGAATTTTCCGAGATCATTTGAGTGAAGTTTAAAAATAAATTGCTTGACGACTTGTTTAGTTGAGCAGTTTTTACGAACTTATTCGTTAGAAGGAATCTTGGCATAAAAATTAGATCATTGGATTCCTTAAATTATTTTGAGAGATATAATATGAATTAGAGAGAATTTAGACGTCGAGAAAGAGATGAGAAGGATTATTAAAAGTTTGAGGGAATAAAATAAAATGACGAGGATATTTTCTACCGGAAAACTTTTATTTCCGGGTATAATTAACAGTTAAAAATCTCATACCTATCTAAAATAGTAACCAATATCCTCCACCACTCTCACTAAAGAGAGAGTGTATCCTACTCTCCCTCTCATTCATCCACAATAGGTACTCTCCTTCTCTCTCAAATCTCTCCCTCTCGATTCTCTCCTCTCTTTCTAATCTTTCTAAATCTTACTAGAGTCCCACATGTTAAATGCATCCACTTGCATCTATCTCACACTACATTACTATCTCTATCACATCTCTTTATCCTCCCAAGAAACAAGCAATCAATCTCTTTCTCTCTCTCTTCGGTTTCTCTCTCTGCCGAGAAAGAGAAGCAGCAGCAAGGCTGCAATTTGCAGCTCTATTCTCCATGTTTATCACCTTCATCACCTTCATAAACTTCATCATAACACTACAAAGATCATCACCTACATCTCCATCATCATTCAAAGCCTTGATATCGAAGAAAACTGCTGCATAAAGCTCAATCATCACAGCTGAATCGCAGCAGCACAATTTCGAACATTTCCATGCAAAATACCTAGCTTCATCAATGAAATCATGCTTTGAGCTTGAGGATCCTTTGATTTATATCACCTTCTTCATATCTAAGATTATCTAAGAAGTAATTTCTATCTATTTCATTTCATTTCAAAGCTTGAAACAAGCTAGATCTCCAACCCTATTCCATCGATTTTCTTGAAAGGAAAATAAGGGTTTGATCTTATTTTTCAAAGCCATGATCTTGATATCTTGCATACTTTTTCATGCAAGGAAAGAAGCTTCAATCCATCATATTTCATCCTCCAAGCAAGCCAAAATACAAGCCAAAGAAGAGCTTAAGTTATTTATTTAAGTATGATTTCATTTCATTCATAGTTGTATATATGTATATGTAAACCAAGAAAATAAGGAAAATATGTATGGTTTACTTTATGCATAGGCAAAACTTAGGGTTATGATGGTGAGATGATGATCAAAATTAATATATAAATATGATTTAGGAGTTAAAAAGATGAAAGAACCTAAGATAGGTAAAAACCCCTAAATCGATTAAAATGAAAAAAATAGGAAAAATGAGTTCTTGATGAGTTTTGATGATTAATTGATGATATGATGATGATATATGCTTATTATGATTTTTCATGTGATTTATATGCATATATCTATTAATAATAATTTTTGGTGAATTTATTGAATTTTTAATGGATTTATTCGAATAAAAATAGAGAAAATATGAATAAATTATGATTTATGAATTTTATGAGTTATATGATGTTTATGATCATGATGATATATAAAGATATGATCTAGATGTGTTTTTTAAGTCATAATATGAATTTTATGAATTTTTACATAAAATTTGAAATGTGTGATATTATGAGGAAAAATGATTTTTGATGAGTTTTGATGAAATATGATGATGATGATGAAGATGATGATGATGATGATGATGATGTTAATATGTGTTAGGAAATTTTTGAGTAAATTTTGAGCATGAAAATTGAGAAATACTACCTCTGATCCCCAAGTTTCTTCCTATCTTTCCTTTTTGGGATGGTTCCCAAGTTTCTTCCTACCTACTTTTGGACATTACCTCACAATAAATTATTATCTCTTACCCTTACTTTATCAACTTATTTACCTAAAATACCACATATGCCCACCACTATCTCAATTAATTAATATATCATACCCTCAATGTGGGACACTTTCTCCACTCACAACAAATTTAATCAATTTTTATCTACTTATAACTAACTCAACAACTTTTTCTTTAATACCCGTGTCACTTCCTCCTAGGAAAAGACTTGGGGACCGGAGGTAGTATGATTTTTATTATTTTTATGGAATTTCTATGAGTAAATTTGAAGAAAAATAAAGAAAATAGGTTTAAAAATAAGATATGATGTTCTAGATGTTAAAATGAATTTTTGAAGATGTGTTTTTCATATTCATAAGAAAAATTTGAAGATTTGAAGATGAATTAAATTAATAGTTATTTTTATATATTAATTCGAAAAATGAGTATATATTTATACAATGAGAAATTTCATTAGATAAAAATGAAATTGAGAAATAAATGAGATGTTAAGTCTATTTTGAATGAATTGAGTAGAAAATAAAGTCTTATGATTTTCTATGAATTTTGAGATATATATATATATATATATATAATAGAAAGGAAATAATGAGAAAAAGAAGTCAATAAAAGCATGAGTATAAAGAAAAATATTTCTTTGATTGATGATGATGTTGGAATGATGACAAATGAAAATGTGATGTGAAATTGGATGTTAGTGTTAAAAGAAAATTAATATTAATAATAATATTAAAATTTGAGGATAAAAAGAAAAATAAAATAAAAGAAAATGAAATTTTCTATAAGAAATTAGTTAGAAGACATGAGTATGAGATTAATAGTTAAGATGTTCGTATTTGAGTTCGTTGTTTTAACCGAAAAGTTAAGAGAATTATTATTATTGAAGTAGTAGTAGTAATAATAATAATAATAATAATAATAATAATAATAATAATAATAATAATAATAATAATAATAATAATAATAATAATAATAATTGTTGGGAAATTTATTAGTATAAGTTTTGATGAATTCCAAAACCGACTGACCCCAACCGAGTAGATGTTGCCAGAACCTAATGTTAGAATTTAGGCTCTCTGTTTGAGCAAAGTTAAGATTTTATCTTTACAGGTCTCCAGCTGAAGATGGCAACAAGGCGTCACTCAGACAGAACATCAGTTGTGAAGAAAGACAACTGAGAGTTCATTTGTTCAGATGCAAACAAGGGGAAGTCTTCAGAACATCAGTTGAGAAGGAAACCAGTTGAGGGTTCAAACCCAACTGAGTAAAGAAGTGGAAGACAACTGAGGGTTCAGTTTCAGAACCTCAGTTATAGAATCCGAACAAGGAGTTCATCTGTTTGAAGTTAAAAGTCAGCCGAGAGCTCGACAAACCGGAACATCAGCTGAAGATCACTCAGATGAAGGTCAAGACTTTCAACCGACAAACCGAAGTTGACTGTCAAAGATTTGAATTTCAAAAGGAAGCCACATGAGGGTTTGACCGTTCAGTCACTACCCCATCTGGCCCAACACAAGGCTGTCTCAGATGGAAAGTAGAAGAGCACAGATGCCATATCGGGAAAGTCTGCAGAGATGAGAGACAAGCCATCGCTTTCAACCGATCAGAGATCAATTGCTCCTCCAACGGCTAGTTGATTCTCTCCGCCTATAAATAGAGGCATTCTCTCACTCGAGAGCTTAACACGTAGACACAGATATAGACGACGAAAATTCAAGAGCTTTCTCGAGAGAAATCAAAGCAAAAAGCAAATCTGCAAAATCATCATCTAAGAGCATCAGCAGCTGAGAGTTCCAATTTGAGAGAACATTAGTAGCTGAGGGTTCCTAGAGATGGAAACTGTTTTAGATCTTAGGTTGAGTGTTTATTCGTTCAAACCTTAAATCCAGCTCTCATTTGTGATCGAGCTGTAGTTGGAAAAACCCACCCACTCTCACACCCTAAAAAGTGTTAGTTAGGACCCTACTCTTCCTGCAACTGAGTAGATAGGCTGTTAAGTGCCCGCAAACTTAGCACAGGTTGTTAAGAACCCGTAATCTTAACTGTAAGGTCGATAAGTACCCGCAAACTTATCCTTAACGGTTGCTCAGCCCGCGTAAGCTGAGTGGTTCTGTCCAGAAGAACTTGGACTGAGGTGTGTGGACTCACATCTCCCCGTGGACGTAGGAGTTCTCTCCGAACCACGTAAATCTTGTGTGTCGTGTTTATTTGTGTTCAGTCATTATTTGCATATCTCAACTGACAAACTAACTGCATACAATCTGCATACTTTCACATCAACAGTTTTGGTTTTGACCAACCGTGCATAAAAGCGTGAGTTTGTTTTTACGAGTTCATTTTCCACCACATTCCGCACAGCACCACTCTTCCAGCTGAGGTTGCTTACTCAGCTGAGAGATCCCAACTGAGTCCTTTTACTCAGTTGAAGTTGATTTCAAGTGTTAAGTTTTTCGAAAGTTGAAAAATCCTAACTGGTGTATTCCCCCCCCCCCCCCCCCCCCCCCGCCCCCCATACACCAGTAACTCATATCGGGACCATCAAGTGGTATCAGAGCAGTGGTTCAAAAGACTGCTGACTCTGTTTCACGAGGTGTGAATTCGAGAATATTTCTTCAGTGGTCAACTGAACAGATCTTTTCACGCTAGTGCATACTTGCTCGCATTTTTGTCCTGTTTTTGTTTGTGCAGATGGACGTCAAGGACAAGATCGTAGTCATGTTCTCTGTTGTCAACTATACATCATGGAGAACTCGAATGAAGAAGATCCTTCTGTCAAAGCATCATAGGATGCAACAAGTTCTCACATCTGGACCAATCGTCATACAAGACAGAATACTTCGCACTCCCACAAATCCCAACGATGGAGATGCTGTGGTGGAGTATGTGGAGAAACAGCCAGAAGACTACACTCCGGAAGAGGCCAAGGTGAGCCAGCTGGATATCTGGACGCAGAGCACAATAATGTCCACGGTTGGACAAGATTATCTGCCTTGGATAGAGGAGTGTGAGACTGCAAAAGAGATGTGGGACATCCTGGCTTCGCTAAGTGAAGGAAGCGACGAGACGAAGGAAAATAAGTTCTCGCATGCATGTCAAGATTTTGACAACTTCAGCTTGCGACCTGATGAGACCATCGATCAGCTAGAGCTCCGGTTTATGGACATCATCAGAAGAATCCAGTCCATCCGGAAAGGAAAATACACACTAAGAGAAATTAACCTCAAAGTGTTGCAAGCTCTACCGGCTGAGTGGGATACATTCACAAATATCCACGAGAGCCGAGCTGACCTTGGTGAAATGGGAACTGAAAGATTGTTCTCAATCTTGAAAGGAAATGAGTATAAGGTCAACAGAAGGAGGTCGCAGCCCTCAAGTCAGACAAATAGAATTGAGGATGTCGGCTCAGCATCAAAGTCAGTAGCCCTCCGAGCTGACTACTCAAAGTCGAGATCGTCAAGGCCAACCAGATCAGCTGACACGACTGCAAAGGAGCCGAGCAGAGAGGAACTGCAACAGAACATTGCAGCGTTGTCAAAGAAGTTAGCCGATATGGATACTCGGTTCGGCAAATATAAACGTTTCTATAAATCAAACCGAACTCGAGACAGTTCGAAGCCAGTCACCAATGGTTGCTTCGAATGCGGCAAAGAAGGACACTTCAAAGCTGACTGCCCAGACCTCTCAAAGAAGGAAAGAGAAGCACTGAGGGCCAAGCAAACTGCAAAGAACAAGGCCATGGTAGCAGAAGAGGCAGCTGACGATATGGACATCTTCACAGACACTGAAGATGAGGATGAACTGACCTCTACCAACAAAGTCATCAGTCCGGATCAATGCCTCATGGCACTTGGAACCGACCAAGATGATATTGAGGTACAATCTAATCCTGCTCGCTTAAATTCTTCCAATACTTCTAACCTGCAGGAATCTCTGAGCGATGAGTTGGAACCCTCCTGGAATGATTTTCAAGAACTCAGTGAGGAACTGCATCAGCAGTCGGTTGAGTTTAAGAGTCTTCAAGCTCAGTTCGCCAAGCTTGAAGATTCCTTAACCGAAAAGGACGATCTGATCAAGAGACAAGCTGAAGAAATTGACAAGCTAAATAGTCAACTGAGTACAGCCAATCAAACTGAGGCTTCAACCGATGAACAGTTGAAGGAACAGATCAAGGCACAGAACGAACAGTTGAACAAGCAAGAGGCTCAGATCGACCAGCTGATGAAGACATCAAATGCCCAGACCGAGCATATAGCTGTTCTTCTCAAGGATCTTCAAACTGAGAAGGACAACCTGACAAAGCTATATCAGTCATCCGAGATCATCGAGAATCTCATCAGATACAGACGGCAAACGGATGATGTGTCTGGACTCAGATACGACGTGGCAAAGGACACTGGAATTCCACCAGCTACCTTCACCAAGGCTGAGGAAGTCATGGTTGTCAAACCTAACACAGTTGAGTCTGCAACTGAACAAACACCATCACAACCGACAAAGGCAACTGTGGCTGAGAAAGGCAAAGGAGCTGCAGATGGAGCACCAACGAAACAGTCGGTGGAGACTACAACCGAGGAGGAATGTTCCAAGACTCAACGGAGGAACCGGAGACGTCGGAGTCACAATCAGAACCGAGCTCAAAATCGACAACATAACCAAGCTCAGAACCGACGTGATAATCAACCAATAAACCAACCACAGCAGAGATAGAACCAACAGAACCGACCAAGCTTCAACCGACAGAATCAACAACGGTTCCATCACCACAACAACCAGAGGTTCCAACAGAGTCAACCTATGTGGAACAGTTACGACAGCTATGGTTACTCATGCCACAACATGAATCAACATCCAGGCATGAACAACTATCGTCAACAGCCAGGGCAATGGAATCAGAATCAGCCAAGAAGATTCCACAATGGCATCCGATCATTCAGACAAATCAGACAGGATAAAAATCGCCATCAAAATAGGGGGAAAGCCTCACCTACTAAAGCCCAACATGGGAGAAATCCAACTCCTCCCAAGAAACAGAGCATTATTTCAAACAACAAGCCTAAGGATTACCGAGGTGTTGTTATAGTTGATGAAAATGGGCAGATCATTTGGAATGACAAGGCTATTCGAGTGTACAGAGAAAAGCGACGCACAGTTCCAGGGGGAACTGGTTCTAACCCTCCAGGACCCAACTGAAATTGGGGACCTAAGCGAGTTTCTCTTTGCAGGTACAAGAGAAACAGCTGAGGAAGAAGAAGGCGTCTACAACAATGTGGATGATGGATAGTGGATGCTCGAAACACATGACAAATCTGAAGGATTTGCTTGGAAGTTTCGTGGAGAAAGAAGGTCCATCAGTTACTTTTGGTGATAACTCAAAAAGTTATACTAGAGGTTACGGTACCCTTGAAACCAATCATGTTTCAATTTCTAATGTCTCTTATGTTGATGGATTGAAGCATAACCTGCTCTCCATCAGCCAATTCTGTGATAATGGTTTCTCTGTCAAGTTTGATGCACAGGGTTGCAGAGTTAAAGATGTCGGATCAAAGCAGGTGATATTGTTGGGAAATCGATCTCCAACAGGGAATGTATACTACGCTGACTGGAACAGCAGCCTCCCTGACACTTGCCTGTTATTGAAGAGCAGTTCGGATGTGAGCTGGCTGTGGCACAAAAGGCTCAACCATCTGAATTTCAAGACGATGAACCGACTTGCCAGACAAGAACATGCAAGAGGCATACCTAACCGAGTGTTTTCAACAACACACATCTGCAGTGCATGCCAGTTGGGAAAGCTCGCTAGAACCTCCTTCCGGTTGAAGTCAACTCCCTCAACCGACCGAGTGTTGCAGCTGATCCATATGGATCTCTTCGGGCCAGTTACACCAAAAAGCATTAATGGAAACGAATATACTTTGGTGGTAACAGATGACTACTCAAGATATACGTGGACCATCTTCATGCGCCACAAGAGTGAAACTCGAGATGAGCTGCCCAAGCTGATGGATCGGATATCGAACCAACAAGAGATGAAGATCATATCTATTCGATCAGATCGTGGAACGGAGTTTCTAAATGAAACCATCTTTGAGTATTGCGAAAAGAATGGCATAACCCATCAGACATCAGCCGCACGTACTCCACAACAGAATGGCGTAGCTGAGCGAAGAAATAGAACTCTGAAGGATGCAGCCACATCCATGTTAGCGAGCTCAGCACTGCCTAAGAGATTTTGGGCTGAAGCGATCAACACAGCATGCTACACACAGAATCGATCTCTTCTCACCAAGCGGTTGGGAAAGACGTCCTACGAGCTGTGGAGACACAGAAAGCCAGATATTTCTTATTTTCGTGTTTTTGGATCTAAGTGTTATATTCACAACAATGGGAAGACTCAGTTGAAAACTTTTGATGCCAAAGCTTCGAAGGGCATATTTCTTGGATATGCAGCTCGGATCAAGGCATATAGAGTTTTCAACAACAGCTCTCGTGTTGTGGAAATAATACCTCATGTTAGTTTTGATGAATCTACCTTTGAGTGCAGGGAACAGGTAAAGGAACAACACGCGGATCCAGCTGTTCTACCAGTTCTCACCAGATCGCAAGCACTTCGGGAAAAGAACAGAGCTGAACCTCTAATATGGGCAACTGAGGATGAGGATCTATACTCCTCTGAAGATGAATGCGAAGACCTCAGCTCGTCCCAAGGGGGAACTTCAGCTGATGTTCCTTCAACTGCTTCAGCACCCGATGCCCAACCGAGCTCAGTTCAAACTATTGTAAATGTTGAGGATCCAGACTCAACAGCTGATCAATCACCAGCTCTGAAGACTCCAACTCAGATTTCTGAACAGCCACAGTTGGAAGAAGAAGGAAGACGCAACCGAAGGTGGCATGAAGTTCATTCCACCGACGACATCATCGGAGATCCAACCGAGGGTGTGCGCACACGGAGCAGAGTTGCAAATCCAGAATCAACCGAGGAAGATTCCAACACTTATGCCCAATATGCTGAGGAATTGGCAGTTCTAGAAGAGTTCGAGCAAGCTGGAGATGTTGCCATGATTTCTTGCTTTGTAGCTGATGTTCCAGAACCAAAGAATGTTGGGGAAGCTCTCAACTGTGTCCACTGGACAACAGCCATGCAAGAAGAGTTGAATGAGTTTCTACGCAACTGTGTATGGGAGTTGGTAGAAAGACCAAATGGTGTCAAGGTGATTGGACTAAAGTGGATTTTCAAAAACAAGAGAGACGCCATTGGATTCATTGTGAGGAATAAAGCTAGGTTGGTAGCTCAAGGATACTGCCAACAAGAAGGAATTGACTTTGAAGATTCCTTTGCACCAGTTGCAAGGCTGGAAGCCATCCGGATCTTTCTAGCTTATGCCGCCCATCACAAGTTCAAAGTATATCAGATGGATGTGAAGTGTGCATTCCTCAATGGAGATATCAAAGAAGATGTATGTGTTGAACAACCTCCTGGTTTTGAGACTGGAGATGGAAGAGTGTACAAGCTGAAGAAAGCTATCTATGGTCTAAAGCAAGCGCCAAGGGCATGGTATGACACCCTTTGTGGATTTCTTCTGGACTCGGGGTTCAAACGAGGTTCAGTTGATAAAACTCTGTTCACTATCAAAGTTGGAGAAGATATACTTGTCGTGCAAATTTATGTCGATGACATCATTTTCGGGTCCAAGTCGGAGGAGCTGTGCAAGAAATTCTCCGATCTCATGAAGGAAAAGTTCGAGATGTCAATGATGGGCGAAATGAATTATTTCCTTGGATTACAAGTGAAGCAGTCACCTGAAGGGATTTTCATCAACCAGTCCAAATATACAAAGGAGCTCATCACCAAGTTCGGATTGTAGACAAATAAGACAACGAAGATCCCTATGAACACGAACTAGAAGATCGAACCAGGAGCTGAGGGAAAGCTCATTGATGCCAGCCAGTATAGAGGGATCATCGGTTCGCTGCTCTATCTAACTGCCAGCCGACCAGACATTTCATACGCAGTTGGAGTGTGTGCTCGTTTTCAAGTCCAACCAAGAGAAGCACACATGTTGGCAGCAAAGAACATCATTAAGTATCTGAAAGGAACTGTCAATGTTGGGTTGTGGTACCCAACTGATGACAATATCCAGCTGACTGGATACTCAGATGCCGACCTAGCAGAAGATCGGTTGGACAGGAAGTCTACTTTTGGACACTGTCAGTTCATGGGAAGCAAGCTAGTTTCATGGTTCTCCAAGAAACAAGCGTGTGTTGCTACTTTGACAACCGAGTCAGAGTACATGGCTGCCGGAAGCTGTTGCATGCAAGTATTGTGGCTGAAGCAGCAGCTGAGAGATTATGAAGTCTCAACTGGACAGGTTCCCATTCATTGTGATAGCTCGAGTGCTATAGCTATCTCTTTAAACCCTGTTCATCACTCTCGGACTAAGCATATTGACATTCGTCATCACTTCATCCGAGACCATATTGAGAAGAAGGATGTGTCCATGGAGAAGATCCCAATTGAGATTCAGAGAGCTGACATCCTCACCAAACCTCTTCCTGAAGCCCGGTTCAAGATGCTGTGTGATCTTCTAGGACTTTTGGATCCGAGCTAAAAACTCATCCGAGCTAAAGAGTCATCCGAGCTGATAAGGATCCATCCGAGCTGAAGAGTCGGATATTGACTTAAGGGGGAAGCTCAGCTGAAGGAGAAATCTCATATACGAATTACCAACTGAAGACATCAAACGTCAGCTGAACAGACGAACTCGAGTCAGCTGATGGTATACAGCAACTGAGGTATACAGCTGATATCGACATCATCTGCCAGGTATCATTTATGACTGAAGGTGTTATGTTCTTAAATGAGAATGTTTGAAATAAATTCAAACATTCCTGAGCTAGTCAGTTACATTAAAATAGCCATCATGCCGCATTAAATGTAAAGTACGGCTGAGCATCCATAGCCTACTTTATAGTGCGACTGGGCTGACATGAAACTGTACACCTTCTCACGCGCTGGTTGAAACTCGGATCAAAACGTCGAGTCAAAGATAGTCAACAGTCGCGTAATCCCAGCCGTTGATGGATTCGCGCCATTTAACCCCAGCCGTTGATCTCATCCAAGTCAAAGACCTATATAAGGCGAAAAATCAGGAAGATATCTCCTACTTTCCTCATTCGTGCTTATCAATCATACTATTCACCGTCTTCCAGTTTTTCTGCCTAACCTTATTCTGCAAATAGATTACTTTCTTCTCCTATATATATTTTACCTTTGCAGTGATTTAATGGCACCCAAAAGCAAGAGAATGGCATCATCTGGACCTTCCCTCGTGCCTACCACGTATGAAGAGTCATTCGATATGTTAGTATCGAAGATTCACTTCGAGCAGATCCTCTCCGACGAGGATCTAGAGTCGCCGATCCTAGCCCCTCTCGCCAACACTCTCCATGAGAACGGCCTTCTGGAATGGGCCAAGCTTTGCCCCTCTCACTTGCTCAGGCGTCAAGTCGGAGAATTCTACGTCAATCTTGTCCGCCCCCTTGACAGTTCAGAGGGAGTTTCTACGACGGTGTCCTGCCGACAAAGGGATGTTCCGGCAAGGACAATACGTCGTGTCTCCTTCTCCATCGACGTGTCCGATGTCCTCTGATACATCATACTAATCAACCACACCGCCACCGAGTTCCTGGAGAATATTACCGACGAACAGGCGGCTGAATTTCTACAGCATGCTCTGATCGAGCCAGAACGGTTGAGGAGCAACATGCAAAGGACTAAGCTGAAGCCTGAACACCGCCTGCTGTTCGACGCCATGTCGAAGGTCGTGTTCGGATACAGTGACGCGTTCGGCGACATCAGCCGACCCAAGTTGAAACAGCTGTTGGCCCTGGAGCATCAACACCAAATCAACTGGTTCCAATATTTTCTAAACCAGTTGATAGTGGAGAAGTCGAAGATCTCTGAGACTACGACCGAGTCTGGAGAGAAGCTACTGAGTGTGAAGGACACGCTCAACTTCGGTTGCAAAATCTCCGCCCTCATCCTCCTCGCAACAAAGGACTGCAACATGGTCTGGACTGACTGCGAGGAGACGCCGCTGAAGAAGTTGTTGCTATTCCCGACAGCCAAGAAAGCACAGGAGGTGCTGAGGAGTGTCTACACTCCCAAGGACAAGAGGGAGTCGGGAAGGCCAGCTGAGTCAACAGCTGAGGGGGAACAAGCTGCTGCTCGCCCCACAAAATCCAAAGCCTCACGTCGCCGAGCTGACGTTGAGAAGGAGTCGACTGATGAACCTACCCAGAAAAAGTTAAGGGTAAGGTTCAAGAAGGCGATCAAGAAGGCAGCTGAGGTGCCAGCTGATGAGCCAACTGATGTTCCAGCTAATGAGTCAACTGATGAGCCAGTTGAGGTTCCAGCTGAGGAGCCAGCTGAGGAACAAGCTCCAGACGAGGAGGGAACGCAGGTCGAGTCCACACCTACTGAGGAGCGTTCCGAATCCAGCCGCTCAGCTGAGGCCACATCATTCGAGATCGCACCTCGAGGCCCCAGAGCTGATGAGGCTGAGGGCATGGAGACGTCGGATGCATCCTCCTCATCTGAGGACCTCGAAGATGCTACCACCTCCCCCACAGCTAGAGTGAATGTTGTACCGCCCCAGAGCCTCTTGCTCTCTACCCAAACCGAGCCAGAAATTCCGAGCTCTCAGCTCGATGCCAACATCGTGACCTCTCCTTCGGCCGATGTTGAGGAAACCATTCCACCCTCTTCCCCAACTACATCCCAACTACTTCGGCCGATGTTGACCTCTCCTTCGGCCGATGTTGCTGACGAGCACGAAGGCAGGGTGGCCTACTGCTTTCAAAAGCTGTCGGGTCTGTTCCCTGCGGCTCGCGACATGCCCATCTTCGCCACATTGGGAACCGAGCTACTGTACCAGTTCCACCTGATCTTTAGTCAGTGGTATGTCAAGGAGGACACGATCAGGGTACTGAGCTGGGACAGGCTGAAATCTGATGAGTCCCGCATCCGAGCCTACTTCAACTATTCCAACTTGGAGGTGGCGTACAACAACCGGATCGCACTGCTCACTAGACGGATGGACCAGAGTCTGGCTGAAGGGAAGGACACAAGGGAGGCAGCTGGAAAGGAGTGTGTCGACTTCCTTGACAGTATGTTGGTGAAATCAGCCGACTTCCTTGAAGATGTCGATGCAGCAGCCGCCGCTGCAAAAAAAGAGGAGGAGAACCTGAAGTTGTACCTGGCAAACCGTCAAGCCATGGTCACAGCTGAGCCTCTAGCTCAGTCTACTCAAGCCCTTCCAGCTGCTCAGCTCGCTCCTTCAACAGAACAAATCTGCGAGCTAGTGGCTGAGAGGGTCAACCAGTTGAGGACTGAACTGCTCGCCAACCTCCAGCACCAACAAGATGACCAGCTGAGGGAGTTGGCAGCTCAAGAAGTGAAGTACCAACAACTGATGGAGGAGAATGCCGAGCTGAAGATGAAGCTGAATGATCTCTCCTCCTCCACCAGTCAGGACGTGTCGGAGCTGAAATCCACTCTGTTGGGCTTGAAGTCGGAAGTGAATGTCTTCAAGTCCTTGGCTGACTCAAATCTGGCCAAGTCCCAACAGACGCAAGATGCTGAATGGGAGTCCCGGTTCGAGTCGCGTTGGGCTGAGTTCGTTGCCTTTCAGACAGAGGTCAACGACAACCTCTCTGTCTTGAAGAAGGCAGAACAAGAGCGCCAGGACTCCGAACTGGCAAAGAAGATCGAACTGGAGTGTGCGGTCGATGAACTCTTCAACCGTGTTCAATCAACCGAGGCCAAACTCAACTCTCTGGACGGTTCAGTAGCAAGCCTTGTTGCTGATGCCAAAAAGGGGGAAGAGAAGGAGACTGAGGGTGAAGCACAGGAAGAAGAAGAGACCCAAGAAGAAGGAGTGCCAACTGCTCAACCATCAAAATCTCAGCTGAGGAGGAGGAAGTCTGCTGCTGCCAAGACAACAGAAGTCGGTGGAGCCGAAATGACTAAGGACTTGGAGCAGGCAAAGAAGATTGGAGTTTCCTACAGCTCCATAGCTGAGATCGCAGCTGAGCTGGATTCTGAACTCGACGGGATAACAACCGAAGAGTGCATTGCAGCGGCCAAGGCTATGGATGTAGAGGAGAAGGACTACATGAACCCGAGCTGGATCAGAAAGTTTGCCGCCAGCCAGGCGAGGAGGGTGAACCAGTTTGAGGTTGAGCTGAAGAAGGTTTCTCAGAACCTGGATCGCAACGTTGCCTCCCGCAGCCGACGCCGCATCAACAAAATCCAATCAAAGGCGGAAGCTCGGTTGAAGCAACAAAGGTTGCCTCTAAAGTCCAAGGTTGAGAGTCGGTTCAGGCATACTGACAAGTGGATGCCGACCGAGTGGAATGAGGATTGGGAGATGTTCAAGCAGGAGTTCGTGAACGACTTCTATTACAGGAAGGTTTACGCAACTGATGACCCAAGGAGAGCGTTCAAAGAGGCGCTGACCGAGTTGCACTCAGGTGACCCGGGCATGTTCAGTCAATTCAGGAGGGCCATGATTGACGCCAACCTGGACTTGAACACTGTTCCAGTTCCCAAGAGGGTTACTTATCGGCCACCTCTTCTCTCGGATTCCAGCAACCCGAACCGTCAGAAGATTGCATCTGAGGCGAGGTAGGTTTGCAAGGAGCATGGAGTGGACATCTCCAAGGAGTCACCTGCTAAGAGGGAAATTTTTGTAAGGATCTTTGGCAAGTATGGGCTACAATACTAGCTCAGTTAGTTTTCTAGCAACTGTTGTAATTTTCGGTTTTTGAGCCAATCTTTTGTAACAATCAGTTGTAATGAAAACTATTCAGTTATAAGATTCACCTTGATGCACAATCCCTCATTGTCCAAGCTCTGAATCACAAAGTCTTTTAAATACCATGTTATAACTGTGCTAACCCTTTGATGTTTTATCTTATAGACTGTTTAGAATTTCAGCTGAGATTTTAGATAAGTTAGTGAGGTTAAGATCAGTAGTGGTTTCAAGTTGTAAGTGGTTTTGGCATCATCAAAAAGGGGGAAATTGTTGGGAAATTTATTAGTATAAGTTTTGATGAATTCCAAAACCGACTGACCCCAACCGAGTAGATGTTGCCAGAACCTAATGTTAGAATTTAGGCTCTCTGTTTGAGCAAAGTTAAGATTTTATCTTTACAGGTCTCCAGCTGAAGATGGCAACAAGGCGTCACTCAGACAGAACATCAGTTGTGAAGAAAGACAACTGAGAGTTCATTTGTTCAGATGCAAACAAGGGGAAGTCTTCAGAACATCAGTTGAGAAGGAAACCAGCTAAGGGTTCAAACCCAATTGAGTAAAGAAGTGGAAGACAACTGAGGGTTCAGTTTCAGAACCTCAGTTATAGAATCCGAACAAGGAGTTCATCTGTTTGAAGTTAAAAGTCAGCCGAGAGCTCGACAAACCGGAACATCAGCTGAAGATCACTCAGATGAAGGTCAAGACTTTCAACCGACAAACCGAAGTTGACTGTCAAAGATTTGAATTTCAAAAGGAAGCCACATGAGGGTTTGACCGTTCAGTCATTACCCCATCTGGCCCAACACAAGGCTGTCTCAGATGGAAAGCAGAAGAGCACAGATGCCATATCGGGAAAGTCTGCAGAGATGAGAGACAAGCCATCGCTTTCAACCGATCAGAGATCAACTGCTCCTCCAACGGCTAGTTGATTCTCTCCGCCTATAAATAGAGGCATTCTCTCACTCGAGAGCTTAACACGTAGACACAGATATAGACGACGAAAATTCAAGAGCTTTCTCGAGAGAAATCAAAGCAAAAAGCAAATCTGCAAAATCATCATCTAAGAGCATCAGCAGCTGAGAGTTCCAATTTGAGAGAACATTAGTAGCTGAGGGTTCCTAGAGATGGAAACTGTTTTAGATCTTAGGTTGAGTGTTTATTCGTTCAAACCTTAAATCCAGCTCTCATTTGTGATCGAGCTGTAGTTGGAAAAACCCACCCACTCTCACACCCTAAAAAGTGTTAGTTAGGACCCTACTCTTCCTGCAACTGAGTAGATAGGCTGTTAAGTGCCCGCAAACTTAGCATAGGTTGTTAAGAACCCGTAATCTTAACTGTAAGGTCGATAAGTACCCGCAAACTTATCCTTAACGGTTGCTCAGCCCGCGTAAGCTGAGTGGTTCTGTCCAGAAGAACTTGGACTGAGGTGTGTGGACTCACATCTCCCCGTGGACGTAGGAGTTCTCTCCGAACCACGTAAATCTTGTGTGTCGTGTTTATTTGTGTTCAGTCATTATTTGCATATCTCAACTGACAAACTAACTGCATACAATCTGCATACTTTCACATCAACAGTTTTGGTTTTGACCAACCGTGCATAAAAGCGTGAGTTTATTTTTACGAGTTCATTTTCCACCACATTCCGCACAGCACCACTCTTCCAGCTGAGGTTGCTTACTCAGCTGAGAGATGCCAACTGAGTCCTTTTACTCAGTTGAAGTTGATTTCAAGTGTTAAGTTTTTCGAAAGTTGAAAAATCCTAACTGGTGTATTCCCCCCCCCCCCATACACCAGTAACTCGTATCGGGACCATCAATAATAATAATAATAATAATAATAATAATAATAATAATAATAATAATAATAATAATAATAATAATAATAATAGAATATTTGATTTAAATGGAATATTTTCATTAAAAATGAAAATGTTTGAATGATGTGAGTTATAAGATGATTGTTTATGTTCTTAAAGTGTGCTTTGAGTGCTTAATTGATGTGACGAGATGTTGTTGGGAAATTTATTAGTATAAGTTTTGATGAATTCCAAAACCGACTGACCCCAACCGAGTAGATGTTGCCAGAACCTAATGTTAGAATTTAGGCTCGCTGTTTAAGCAAAGTTAAGATTTTATCTTTACAGGTCTCCAGCTGAAGAAGGCAACAAGGCGTCACTCAAACAGAACATCAATTGTGAAGAAGGACAACTGAGAGTTCATATGATCAGATGGAAACAAGGGGAAGTCTTCAGAACATCAGTTGTGAAGGAAACCAACTGAGCGTTCATCATATGAGAAACAGTTGAAAGGAAGAGAACATCAGATGAAAAGGAAAGTCATCTGAGGGTTAAAACCCAACTGAGTAAATACAAGGAAGACAACTGAGTGTTCAGTTTTAGAACCTCAGTTGTAGAACTCGAACAAGAAGATCAACTGCTTGAAGTTCAAAGTCAGCTGAGAGTTCAACAGTTCAGAACATCAGCTGAAGACCACTCAGATGAAGATCAAGACTTTCAACCAATGAACCGAAGTTGACTGTCAGAAAGGTTAAGATTTGAATTTCAAAAGGAAGTCACATGAGGGTTGACCGTTCAGTCACTACCCCATCTGGCCCAACACAAGGCTGTCTCAGATGGAAAGCAGAAGAGCACAGATGCCATATCGGGAAAGTCTGCAGAGATGAGAGACAAGCCATCGCTATCAACCGATCAGAGATCAACTGCTCCTCCAACGGCTAGTTGATTCTCTCCGCCTATAAATAGAGGCATTCTCTCATTCGAGAGATATAAGACACACGAGACAGACTGAAGCAAGAGAAAAAAAGTTCAATCACAAGCGAAAGAAGAATCTGCTAAACTCCTATTCTAAGAACATCAGCAGCTGAGAGTTCAAGAGTGATAGAACATTAGTAGCTGAGGGTTCATAGAGTGAAAATCTGTCTTAGATCTTAGTTTGAGTGTTTATTCGTTCAAGCCTTAGATCCAGCTCTCATTCGTGATCGAGCTGTAGTTGGAAATCCCACCCTATCTCACACCCTAAAAAGTGTGCTAGGACCTTACTCTTCCTGTAATTGAGTAGTCAGGTCGTCAAGTATCCGCAAACTTGACATAGGCTGTTTAGTGCCCGGAAACTAAACTGTAAGGTCAATAAGTACCCGCAAACTTATCCTTAACGGTTGCTCAGCCCGCGTAAGCTGAGTGGTTCTGTCCAGAAGAACTTGGACTGAGGTGTGAGGATTCACATCTCCCCGTGGACGTAGGAGGGTTATCTCCGAACCACGTTAAATCCTGTGTGTCCGTGTTTATTTTTATTCAGTTGCATCTGCATTTTTATCTGATCAATCTAACTGACATACAAACCTCTTTTGCACATTTTCAATCGAGCTGTTTTGGTTCTTGACCAACCGAGCTATTTTGCGTGAGTTGTTTTTAACGAGTATAATTTTCCACCACTTTCCGCACAGCCTCACTCTTCCAGCTGAGGTTGCTTACTCAGCTGTGAGATTCCAACTGAGTCCTCTTTCACTCAGTTGAAGTGATTTTTCAGGTTTAAGTTTTTAAATCCTAACTGGTGTATTCCCCCCCCCCCCCTCCCATACACCAGTAACTCGTTTCAGGACCATCAGATGTTATTCGAGTAAGAAAAGTAGTAGAAGTTGAAAAACGAGAAAATAATTATATTATGTGAGAGAAATAATATTTTTAAGATTTAAAATATTTTTATGATGAGTAATTGATGTTATATGATGTGTTAAGTGATTTCATGATGATAATTGAGTAGAATTAAGCATGTTTGCTTTTTGAATCGCTTAAAAAGAAGTTAAGATGTAGGAGTTATCGAGCAGCAAATTTTTTACAAGAAAAGCCGAGTTTTTATTAAATAAAAACGAAAATTGAGCTTTAAATAAAGAAAAAAGATAAAATAATGATTATTTTATTCTAAGTATTTTATTGATTATTGAATACGTATATGAGTAAGTATTTTGAAGAAAATAATGACGTATATGAATACATATTTTGAGAAAAAATAATGACGTATTTTTTAGTCAAGAAATACGAAGTATAAGTTTGATTATTTAAATTTGAAACTATTATTATATGAGTTTAACGAAATAATTTTTGTTAAGAGTTGAAGTTATGAGTTTTAAAAGTCAAAGATCGAATAATAATTCATTATAATATGGTTATGTTTAAGATATAAGATAGTTATGGAAGTTTAACACTTGACTGTGTGATTATGTTAAGACGTGAGTTGTTTATATAAACTTCGATGTTTGAGTGTGATTAAACGATTAAGTATGATTAACCTCTCTAGTAAGATAATTACTTATTTAATATAAGTGTTTGAGATGTTGATAATGATGCTTGAGTATTGATGTGAATACGTGTTTATAATGTGACTGTTTGATCTCCGATGTGAATGTTTGATTGTTGAAATAAGTGCTTAACTGCGTATGATTTATATATGATGAAAATAGTTGAGATTTGACGTTATGATTTGCCGAGATCATATAAATTGAATTTATGAGAAGTTTAAGATGAGTTAAAATAATAACTTATCGAATTACGTAAAGAGTGAAGTAATATATATTAGAAACAAGAATCAGAGTTTGAGAAGTAATTAGAAATCGAGTTAAGACGATGATTCGAGAACAGAAAATCGAGAAAGTTATCGACGTAGAAAAGTTTAGATAAGTTAAGAAGAACCCGACTCAAGTAGAAGTCCATCAGCCGAACCCTAAGTCTATTATACGTCTATTATACGTTTTTCGAGTCGATAAGCTCGAGTTTAATCGATGTTGTTATTGAAGGGCCGAGTGGGACTGCGAAATAATCGGAAAAAAGCGTAAAGTAAGCAACCCCGACTTCAAAAGACTAGAAGCGAGGTGGGCTTTTCTGAAACCAAAACTCCGATGAATGCTATTACTTATTGATTATTATTATGTGAGCTTTTAAAATTAATTGACTTGCCATTTATCTGAGTTTGGTATGCTTTATCATCTACATGAGTATATTCTCTTGTGAAAGGTAGGAACCCACGTGTAGTTATTTGATTGATGATGGTGACTGTGAGCTTTACTTCGGTTTAGCCAGTCCCAGTGTTTGAGAAGGAGGCCTACTTCTCAACACAAAGTTGATGTGGTAGATGATCATGCCTATTTATATATATGTTTTGACTGCGCAGTCGTGATTTTGAAAATGATAAAATGATTTATGCATGCACAAGTAAAACTTTCAAATGTTCTAACACTTGTGATGCAGTGGCAAGGCAAGTTCAATTATATAGCTCTAAGAGCAAGTTTTTAAACTGTTTTTGGCAATGTGTTCACTGAGTATGAAGTACTCAGTCCTGCATGTATTTCTATACGTGCAGGTTAGCTACGGATGAGGATGGTATGGATGGGCTTGGTGGTGTGTTAATCTGTGGAAAGTCTGAGTCGACAGTTACATGTCTTCATACATGTAATTGTTGTGAGCAAGTGATGTCTCCGCTGCTTAACAATCTTTTGATATGTTAATATTTTGATAACTCTGAAAACAACGAGCCGTGTGCTCAAAACAATGCTTTGAATTTCATTTGAAAACCCTACTTTTGAACCACATGATGTCGTTACACTTAACTCTATTTTTTAGAATCTCTGTAAATTATTAAGCTCGTTCATTGTTGAGCCATGTTATGAAAGTCTGTTTATATTCATGTCATGTTGAAACCTTATTTCCTTTGATCGATTCATTGTTGAGTCGAGTTTGAGTTGTTGGTTTCACATTTTATTTCATTCGGGTTAGTGTTTAAAGTTGAGTTGAGACATAAGTGGTTTGTTTATTTGATGGTTTCACCTTCACAATGTAATGGAGTCTGGCCGTTCCTACACACCGGATTTCGGGCTGTGACAAATGAGGACGAGTTCGGAAAACAACGAATACTTGTCTCGTTACTCGAACTTCTACACTCGTGCTCCAATCTCTCGATTACTCTATTTAACTGCTCGATTTTTATTTCTACTCGATAGTCTAATCATTCGTTAAAACTCTCCAATTTCTTAAGCTTAATGATATAATCTAATTTCCAAAATTTATTGGAAATCGACATTACTTAGAAAACTTAATCGAGTTCTCGTTTCTCTTTAATCATTTACTTATAACAATTCACAACTTAATCATTCATGCATAACACATCATTTTTCATACACAACACATAATACATGACTCATGATTAATCATACAACACTTGTATGCATAAATATTCAATATTTTTATTCTATTATTTTGCTCGACTTTTTGGCTCGGACTTCAGATTCTTGTTTTCTTATACAATTAACTTCATTTCACTTAGAAAAATTCAAGGAATCTAATTATGAATTTTATTTCAAATTTCGAGACTTTTTACTATTTTTAACGAGTCGATACTCAGCACGTTTCTCGAGATATATATCTAAGCTTGCTCAGAATATTCTCAAAATTTTACATCTTACTAGAAATAGTTTTAAGTGAACGATTTCTCATTCGATTATATTTTTGGACTCGAAAATCAAGAAAACACTATTTATACTTATTATTTCTCGTTATTTTTTTATTTTATTATTAAGGTCTCATTTTTTCTCGATTCAACTTCTAACATACTTTAATTAATTATTTAAACTCTTTAACTCTTAAATTTGCTTAATTTCACTTAATTTCTCATTAGTAAACTCTTATTACATTTTGTTGACTTTTTCATAACTTAGTCGTACGAATTCCGAATCGAGTGATTCAAGTGGCTATCGTACTTGTTTTTATCTCATCTTTACATTAATAACATCTTTTACTTAGCCAAAATTAATAAATTTCTCATTTACTTTTTCTGACCTAAGTTACTTTCTTCATACTTAGTATTTTTCAATAATTTCAATTGCTAATATACTTAAAATTATTCCAATTGAACTCTTATAACATCAAATTATCCAACTCCTCTTAAAAATACAAGTTTCTAATTTTTCTATTGAATTCTTCGAATTTTTATATAATTATTATTTCTTGCTAAATTTTATTGATTTAAGGTCTTATTATGCTTGTAAAAATTCTAATTATATAACTCCTTTATCAATTTCATCATTTAGCTATATAGATGAAAAATCACTACTAACTCTTAATCTTCATCGATGAGGTTAGGTTTTTCTTAATAGATTTTTATTTCTTTCATTTGAATATATATATTTCAATAAATCCTAATTTCATTATTTTAGGATTATTTCTCCATATTGAATTAAAGGATAGTTAAAATCCTTATTCTCGTAAAATTTGAATACTTAGGATTTTTCCCTTTAATAATCAATTCTTGATTTCATTCTCTTATCTTGTTTTAATTTATTTTCATTTTTCTCTTGGTTTAATTTTTTTTTTCATCTAGACTTAAGGAATTTAAAAGCATAATTCTTCATGCTTAGTTTGGTTCGAATTTTTCACTTCTTAATGCTAGGAAGATTATTTCTTCTACCTTCTCATGTCTTAATCTTATTTTACTTTTAATCTCTCTTTTAATACTTAATTAAGGCATAAATCTATAGGAATAAAATTCCTGACTTATTTCTTCATACTCTTGAGTTTTTATACTCATCAAACTTATGAATTTATTTCTTTTGATCAATAGCAATTCTATTCACAATATACTCTTATCTTCATTTTTTCATTTTTTTAATCCCTCAATCATAACAATTATAACAAAACTATAACTTTTCATTAAACATCATTTTCGGTACTAACATGCTTTTCACATACAAATTCTTAGCTTCAATTTATTCATGTATTCTTATTTCAACATGCTTGAATTATGGATTTCCTTCTCTAATTTAAACATAAGTATTACTATTATCATCTTCCTCAAGTGACTTTCTTCACTATCATGCTTATTCTTCAATTAAATCATCAAGTCTTACTCAAATAACATCATCTATAACATTAAGATCACAAGATCAACTCTAGCATGCAAACCCTAATTTTTCTCCTCAATTTCGGTTTTCATAAGAGTTTTTCCTTCATGAATTTTCTTCTTTATTTCATCATGCTATCATCTTCAAACACATGCATATACTCATAATATCATGATACAAATTTAAAAGGCATAAAATCCTACAATCAGTCCTAAGCTACGACATACATATATATTAGCATAGATTGAATTTTCTTCTTTCTTTCCTAGTGCATGGTTACTATACTTGATCAAGGTTTCATGCATGGAAATTCAAGAACATATCTATCTATTCTCATGCTAGAATTTGATCATGAAAGAAAGAGAAAAATAGGATTCTTACTACTCCTCTCAATCGATCAACAACTTCTCTTCATTCCACGCAACTTTTGTCCCTCCCATCCTTGTTTAGCTCGAAAAATTGAAGGGAAAAACTATGGAATAGCTGCTGGTTTTCTCGGCAGTGAGAGAGAAGAAAAGAGAGGAGAAGAGTTGATGGAGTAGATCGAAGGAGATAGAGGTGTAGGATATGTGTGTACATGTATAGTGAGAGTAGGAATGAGAGTAGGGGAAACTTGTGGGAGATATATGTTAAGAGAGTAATGTTGGAGAGTAGGAAATTGAGAGTAGGATAGAAATAAAAATGAAATGGATAAGTGTAATTTATGTGTGTGTGCCGACATGTTGTGTATGTGAGACGAGAGAGAGAGAGTTTTAGATAACTCTAGGTAATTTTTATCGGGTAGAAATCCCCGAATGAAAAGATTTTACGGTATAAAACATCCGTCTTATAAATATCTAACTCTCTCGACTTAAAAATTCATCTTCGGCTGTCACAGCCCCAAATCCCGAGGGACGGCAGAAGTCGGGGTGCGACTGGGATTGGATTAAAGAAACGGGGAAGAAGGGGGCTACTGAACTAAACATACATAAGAGACATCATGCATACTATGAACAAGACTTTATTTACATAAAGGAAGAGTTAATCTCAAAAGATTACTCGACAGAAGTACACCGAAAGAAGTTAAGTTAAGACAAATCTTAGTCTACAGTGATAACATATCTGTATTTCAAAAACACTAGAGTTCTGCAGCGGAATTTGTGGTTCATACTGACTACAGTCTTCATAAGATAACTTTATTCAACCCTCGCCGCTTCCATCGCTTCAACCTGCACATTTAGAAAAACACATGCAGGGCTAAGTACAAGAGTACTTAGTGGGCACGTTTCCGAAAACATAATTCATAAGTATAAATAATCTGGCATTTTATAACCGTAGCGCATCGGGGTTTTGTTGAAAAGGCCCGTGCCTACTAAACATTTTCTGACTGATTTGTATAAAGCAGCTTGCGCAAGCATTTTTAGAGTATGTTATGTTCAATCTTGATCAAAGCTAATTCACCGTAGCTGGTTACCCCTCAACAGGATACCACATACACCACAGGTTACAAAGTGCACTAACTCTGGAAAGCACTTAGCAGCTAACTCAGAGCCGGTCGTTAGTTAACCTAGTTAGATTAACTCTAAAAGTCTGGAAAACCCGGAGGTTAACTCAGAAATCTGGTAAACCCGAAGGTTAACTCAGATAGGTACAAGAGAACTCACATAAAATAGTTGAAACAGTTTATGCCAAGATTATCACTTTGAAAACACAATTATCAAAGCGATAAATAATACTTTCGAGTTGTGGAAAAATCCACATTTATTTGATATAGATAAAAGCCCACCTCAATGATACAGAACAACTAAACAGGTTTCCGTTCTTCGGTTCTTCCGTCCTTTCCTTAGTGCTGGCTTCCTCCTTCATCGTAAAATAATCACACTTAAAATCGGGTCGTAAAAGATAATCGATCATTGAAAATCGAAATAGGTTTAAGTCGTTTCATTTCTTTAGGCATTTGCACGCTACTAGTTTCATTTTAATTAAATGGGAACGATGTTCAAACAAATCTCGTTTAGAACTCGGAAGGTCTCATACTCGACTCTTAGGTCAGTAGAGAGGGTAGTCGATAGCTTAATACGACTTAAAAGATCAAGAGGAACTAAGTTGGAAAAGAAATCAACTTAGGAAAATAAGTTTTAATTCTTTAGATGATTTAGACAATTTCTCGCTTAACTAAGATTCTTTACTTTAACGGATACGAGATGAGATCTCATTTCGTTTAGCACTCACAGCTCCTTTCTTGACACTGGGGTCAGTAGGAAGATAGTCGGCAAGTTATTACGGCTTAAACGATCGAAAGAAACAAAGTTGCAAACGAAACAACTTAGAAGAATGAATTCTGAAAAAAAATCACTGCGCATTACAAAAACTCTGGGGACTGCCCAGAACAGGGGAACTGGAAACAGGGGATGAGCCCTGTACCGTTGGAAAGCATGGGATGTCTAGTTTACGCTCCAATTTACGGATCGCAAATCCGATAAACGAGCTAAACGTTATTACAGTTTCCGGCAAGGGTCGCAAAACTGCCGCGCTAACCCTAGTTGCTCGATAGAATAGACGTATAGCTTCTTAGGTTCGTTCTAAGTTCTCGAATTCGATTTCTTAAGAAACTGGACCCTCAAGGCAGTCAACACGTACTCCCGTACATGATGAACTCCTTCTCAAAACTCGTCCAATAGCACGACGTTCTAAACGTCGGCTTCCAACTATCAAGTACTAAACCAACAAGTTATCAATTTCTCGTTCTAGTTCTCGACTATCACTATAACTCATATTATAATAGCTCGAAAACTCATGACGTCAACTACAAAGTTATACCTTAGTCCATCATAAACAATATTATCAAGTTAGAAATCTTATTTGACTTCTCGGTTATTAATTACGACTAATTATTCGTCTCTTACGCAATTTTAAAAGTTGTCGGATTTCGTTCATTTTCTACGTCATCAAACATTACCTAACAAGATTCATTTTCATGCACATCATCACCTCATATCATCACTATATCTCAACTTAATTCGAGATCTTCGTCTCTTACCAATTCAATAATTATTTTAGAAAATTCTAATTAAATTCATAACATCATCTAATGTCATTAGAAACCATATTCTATCATCATTTCATCAATTAAAACAACTACATGAAAACCCCTAATTTTCCAATAATTTTCGGTATTAACACATGGATTAAGAGAGTGATTTTCTTCATTAATCAACACCATTTAACTCTTAATCATACTATTATAACATCAATTGATCAAATGAAATCCAATTACACATTAAAATGCAAAACCCCCAATTTCAAACCCTAAACCCTAGAACTCGGTTTCAACAAATCAAAGGGCTTTCGATTTCTTTTTTGTTTTAATCCCTAATCGAACACTTCCTAAGCATGATTATAACATCAATTGAAGAAATCCAAAAATCCTACCAAGAACCCTAAAATTTCGGTATTCATGTAGTAATTAGGGCTCTTGATTTCTTTCAATTTCAATCCCTAATTATCCTATCTAACACATCTAATTTCGCTAATCCAAGATCAAACATCTAGTTCATCTTTCCTAAATCTCGATCCAAAGAAGAAAATAAAAAGAAAAGGAATCTAATTGGATAGGATTAGAGAGGAGATGAATACCTTGATCTTTACTAACGGAAGTAATGGAATTTGATGGTTGGATGAAGACTTGTGTGAAAACCTTCTTCAAGAACTTGGAGATCCAACAATGGAGAAAATGAAATGAAGATGGGAGAGAGGGAGAGGGTGGCTGCCGAATTGGGGAGGGAAGGAGGGAGGAGTGATTTAAATTGTGTATTAGATATTACTTTAGGTAATATGTGTAAAGTAGGAATAGTTACTACCTAAAGTGTAAAGTTTGAATAGTAAAGACATTAGGTGTCCAAATTAATATAATATAAAACACAAATATCAAGCCTAAGAGAGTGAGGTGAGGTCGGCTATGGAGAGAAAGAGAAGGAAAATACGTGCTTTTCCGACGCGATACGACGTTACGGAAATCGAACGACGAAAAACGTAGCTCGGCACAAAATCGTCACGATCTGATTCGACCAAAAATTCTAACGTATAAAACTTAATCGGAAAATAAAATTTATAAAATTTAATCCGACAAAAACTCGGGACGACACAGTCCGAGTTTTGTCCTGAAAATCATAAAAACGAACTTTCTCGGGCGAGTTCGTATCGCGATTTCGTGAATGTAAAAATCAGACGATTTTCCGTTCTGAGTTCAAGAACTAAAAATTTTTCGTACGCGCTAAACCTAAATACAGTAGTCGTCTAGTTGACTTCCGTAATTTATCTTCGGAAACGGATTTGACCGTTAGTCTTAGAATTCAAAATCGTAAACTTAGGCGTGCAAAGCCATTTTTATTATTAACTTTAAAATTTTGAGACTGTACGGAAATTCTGGGGTATTACATCGGCACTTTTCCGACATCCGAATTGATCCTACTTCGCATCAATATTCATGAATTAATTTATAGATTCGGAAAACCTAAGTTTCGAATCAAAATTCCAAGAAACAAAAAAATCGAGAAAAATCACTATTCATATTCATCTACTCGACTTATATGACTTATAACTCAAATTGTAGACATCGGATTTCACTCTAATCTTCACCATTCGTCATAAAATAATTTCTAAATTCAAAAGAGCCCTACTTTTAGGTATGAAGTCCGAATAACGAAGAATGCTGTAAAAGTTACTATTCACTTAAGCATTCTTTCAAAATAAACTCGACTCAAACGATCTTGGAAAATTCTCTAACTCGCTTCAGTAGTCTTAAATAATTTTTAGAGTCTAATGGCACTGATTAGACTAAATTCGGAGCTCGTTGACCGGGGTTGACTTCTCGGTCAAAGTACTATTCATCGTGCAGTCAACTGTCTCGGAAAATTCTGAAACTCAAACTAATGCTCAAACTCACGTCTCTAAATGATGACTTTACCCTTCAGGGGAATTTTTGTCATTTTGCGAGAAAATTTATTATCGGAAATTTTTATCACACAGAATCGCACATAGTCACATATAATATCATTTAAGAAGCACTTAAGCACACATAATCACATTTAGGACAATTAATTATGCTTAGGAAAAATCGGGTTGTTACACATACCATGCACTCGGAGCCTATTTCAGTCCGTATATGGCTTTCTTCAGCTTGTAGACTCTCCCATCACCGGTCTCGAAACCAGGAGGTTGTTCTACATAGACATCGTGTTTAATATCGCCATTGAAAAATGCACACTTCACATCCATTTGATATACTTTGAACTTGTAGTAATCAGCATAGGCTAGGAAAATCCAAATTGCTTCACTACGAGCAATTGGTGCGAAGGAGTCTTCAAATTTGATTCCTTCTTGTTGGCAGTACCCTTGAGCTACCAATCTAGCCTTGTTTTTTACGATGTATCCTAGGCGTCTATCTTGTTTTTGAATGTCCACTTTAGACCAATCACTTTCACTCATGAGGGTCTTTTGATAAGTTCCCAAAAGCAGTTTCTGAGGAACTCGTTCAACTCGTCTTGCATGGCCCGAGTCCAGTGGATGCAGCCTAAACCTTCCAAGATAACTTTAGGTTTAGAAACATCAGCTACCTAGCACGCTATCATGGCTACGTCTCTAGCTTGCTCAAATTTGTCGAGCACTTCAATTTCAACAGTGTATTGAGCGAGCACAGTTGGTTCTTCATTAGCTTGCTCTTCGGGCTGAATGGACTGAGTCGGGGCTTTAGCTGTGGTATCAACAACTTGCATCGATCTTCTCGTTCTAACTTCTGTTTCAAGATTTCCTATTACTGCTTCTCTGATATGATCCTCATACCATCTATTGTTCTTCCTTGCTCTTTTAGCAGCTTTTAACAGTGTGATGGAATATTCTCATCTATTTGGAAATCCTTGACGCGCTGGACTTGGCGGTCTGTCTTTTGGTGCCTGTCGAACCTCAGTTGGGGTAGGAGGTCGAGGTGGGGAATTAGCTTGTCTTAGACTGGGAGGTCCTGGACTGCGTTGATTGTCAGCTGCAGGCACGGTTGGTGTATCAGTTGGAGTTGACACCTGACTGTGTGGATCTGAAGTTCCCCTTTGATTTGAGACGAGGTCTTCAGTCTCATCTTCTGAAGAGTAGACTTCTCCTTCTTCAATTGACCAAATGAGGGGCTCTGCCAAGTTCTTCAATCCTTGGCCCTCAGACCTTGTTGGAGCTGGCTGTGCGGTCGAATTTCCTTCAGCGGCCTGGCACTTTAGCCTGTTCCGTGTACTTAAAAGTAGACTCATCAAAGCTAACATGAGGTATTTGTAGAGATCGAAATTTTAATGAAATATTTTATTGATTTTAATATCTTATTTTATTATGAAATCTTATGATATTCATGTTAAGTAAGTTATTTAATTGATAAATATATCTTTATATGGTGATAAATGTCTATTTTTTGGCAACAAGTATATGCATAAATCTTCAAAAACCAATCAAATTGCGTCACCTAAGCCCTTAGAGCCCATGATGGAGTCCCAAGCCCACTCAACTTCTATCTTCCTACAACTATAAATAGGGGTCTCTATACAACTTCAAGTCACACCTAAAAATCATCTTCAAGAGCTTAAGAATTGAAGAGAGAATTTCTCAAAGAATTTCTCTCAATATTCAAGGTGTCCCGACGAGATTCAAGGCGTTCTTCGTGGAAAGCAACGCATTCTTCGGTGGAAATATCTCAAATGGCGTTTGATCCGGAAACAAGGCGTAAGTCCTCCACGTCAACGTTATAAAGCTCGATGCTCAACGTTGCTTCGGAAATAAGGCGCGTCATCTGCATCAACACCATCAAATCCAAAGCTCAAGTAAAAGATCAATTCAAAGCTCAACATTTACTTCGAAAGCAAGGCGAAAGTCATCCGTATCAACGTTAGAAAGCTTGAAGATTAAGTCCAAGGAGATCTAGAAGGCCTACTTCTATAACAAATCTCAAGGGCTGCTTGAAAACCGTTCGAGGGTCAAAGTGAAGAGAAGAATCGGAGGATCAAATAGAGATTGAACCAGCATATATTTTGAAAATCTTATATTTGTATACAACCTTATATTTATTTGAATAAATATATATTTTGTGTTTACAGATTTTGGCACGTCCGGTGAGGACAATCTCTTCTTCTCATCTCTTCTCTTCGTCAAATTCAAGGAAGATATCTACAACTCTTGAGGAGTAGATCATGAAGTTGACAAAGCTTGCTGAAGGACTTGCCAAACGCTTAGATGAACCACATGTTCAACTCGCAAAGCTGGAAAATGCAAATACTTTGGATACTAGAAGCCAACAAGCAAAGGACGATCAAGAAGCCGAGCTTTTCATGGAGTCAAAAGATGGTAACGAATCTCCGACTAAGGAGCTTGAAGTCTCTTCCGATGGATCGATGCATGCCGATCAACTCAAATCAAGAAGGCAATCAAGGACAAGTTCGAAGAGGCCTCCAAATCTTCATGGACTTATAGCAAGTCATATATTTCAAGGATTGAAATCTTGAAGATGCCGATCGGCTATCAGCCTCCAAAGTTTCAACAATTTGATGGCAAAGGAAATCCAAAGCAACATATAGCTCACTTCGTGGAGACTTGCAACGATGCTGAAACTTATAGAGATCACATGGTGAAGCAGTTTGTGCATTCTTTAAAGGACAATGTCTTTGATTGGTATGCTGACTTGCAGCCAAACTCAAATTATAGTTGGGGGCAATTGGAGTAAGAATTCCTCAATCTCTTTCATAGCAGTCGAAGGACGGTGAGCATGGTTGAGCTTACAAAATCAAGTCAATAGAAATATGAGCCCGTCATCGACTATATCAATCGTTGGAGGGACTTAAGTTTAAATTGCACAGATCGATTGTCTGAAACTTCAGCAATTGAGATGTGCATCCAAGGCATGCATTGGAGTCTTCAACACATCTTAAAAGGAATTCGGCCAAAGACCTTCGAAGAACTGGCTACAAGAGCTCACGACATGGAGTTAAGTTTAATCGCAAATGGAGTTGAAGATCTTTCGATTGAAGAAGGTCACAACTTTGAAGAAAATCAAGAAGCAACTTATGGGGGAAAATCTCCTAAAGAAATTTCAAGTGATAAAGAAGCTCCAAGTGATCTTAAAGAGATATTCAGACTTCAATCATCATTCATCAAACTTGCCAAAATCAAAAGCAACAAATTGCCACAATTTAAAACACAACTTCTGCAATGCCGCTTCTGCCAATTTCAAAGATCCAAAATTCAAACACAACTGCAGAAGTTCAATTCTAACACAAGTTGTGTCATTGATCCTAATTTTTCAACACAATTTCTGCCCTTCTTTCTAAAATAAAATATGAACAATTGGTGCCCTGATTCATTTAATAAATATCTATCCAAATTCTAATTGAATCAAATCAATCAACAATAGTAATATATCATTGCAATGGTTCTATACTTAATTTTATATATTATAAGTAGATACTGTAGATTGAAAGAATCAAAGGAAATGAATAACTAAAAAAAATAAGATAAGATAAGGGGAAAATTACCTTGGGGCTATGGGGGGAGCAATGACGACGCCGACGAGGCGGCGATGAGATAGAAACAAACCAACAGTGTAGTTGTAGCTTGCAGCGAGAAAGACAATTCTGAGTAGAAAGTAGAAACAATAGGAAGAGAAACTAAGAACTGAGAAGTTAGAAGTGAGAACTGAGATATAGAATATGGCACTTATTTCTGGATGGGGAATACTAACAGGCGGTTAAACGGGTTAACCCATGCAATTCTAGATGGGGAATACTAACAGATTGTTCGTATTCTAGGCGGCGAGATGAAGTAGCTTATATTTTATTATTTTAAATTTTAATCAATAAATAACGGTTAAACGGGTTAACCCATGCAGTTATCAGATAACCCGTAAAACTGCATTACCATAACTTTTCATTCGTACACCGACCCGTAACCCGCCATGTAGGATTATCAGGAACCGTTAACCGCACGGTTAGCAATGTGGTTGGTGTATAACCGCACACCCGCACAACCGTTTCCCAGCCCTAACTGCAGAGATATGTCAGACTGAACTTCAAGTCTAGTATTCCATCTGTGTACTATTGGTGAGCTAACTTGTTCATGGTTTTGAAGTTAAGGTGGTTGAGTCTTTTTGTGCCACAACCAGTTTGTCTCTGAGCTGCTCTTGTACTAGGCAGGAATCTGGAGGACTGTTTGACCAGTTTGTTTAGTAGACACCACCTGATGAAGATCGTTTACCATATAGAAGAATTTGCTTGGTTTTAACGTCTTTCACCCTGCATCCCTGTGCATCAAACTTCACAGAAAACCATTATCACATAATTGACCTATTGAGAGCAAGTTATGCTTCAATCCATCGACCAAGGAAACATTTTTAATTGTCACTGAATCAGTTTTGAATGTACCAATCCATTTGGTTTTGCCCGCGGAGTTGCCACCAAAAGTTACAATCGATCCCTCTCGAAACTTGATGTCTTTAAGAAGACTCTTGTGGTGCGTCATGTGCTTGGAGCATCCACTGTCCATGACCTACACTGACTTCACTGCCCTTCTTTTTCTCAGTTTTTCCTGGTCCTCGCCAGCAGATTCTTCTGGCAGTGCCATGAGACACTTGTCTTGTCCTCCGGAACTTGTTGGAGAGTCAGTTTTCTCTTCTTCGGAGTTAGTCTATACGTCGGTGTCTTTGACATCTTCCTCAATGATCATGGCTTTGGACTTCTCCTTGGCCTTTGTATGGAAGGCATCTCGATCCTTCTTGGAGAGGTCAGAACAGTCAGCTTTGAAGTGTCCTAGTTTCCTGAATTCAAAGCATCCTTCACCTTGAGACTTTGAGGGTGTTTCAGAAGAGCTCCGCCTGCTCTTGTTTCCCATTCTATATTTGTCCAGCTTGGAATTGATATCTTCAAGCTATTTAGACATTTCCTCGATTTTTTCTGAAGATCGGCTCAGCTCGGTCGATCCCTAGCTAATGAGTCAGTGGACCGTGAGGGTCTAGCGAACTTTAATCTGCCAGATTCCGTTCGAAGCGTCACCGGCTTGGTCATTGAGCTTTTCTTTGTCATGTCTGGCTTCTAAAACTTGACTTGCTTCAGTCGAAGGATATCATACTCATTCGCCTTGAGCATGGAGAACAACTTCTCGGTCTTTATTAAACTGAGGTCACTCCAATTCTAATGGACAACTCTATAGACTACCCAATCTTCACCAAGCACTGAGATAACTTTTAAGTTCATCTCGCGCTGAGAGTATTTGCCTTTCCTGATACTCTCGATGTCCATTATAATCTCTATGAATCTCAGTTCCATTTATCGATGGACTCGTTTGAGAGCTGAGTGAAGTTCTCGTACTTCTGACAAGCCAAGGTGAACTTGTTCACCTTGATCTCATCAGATTCTTCATAGAGAGATGTTAAAGCATCCCATATCTCCTTGGCAGTATTGCAAGATATGATCTTTTACAGGTATGCTTTGCCAACGGTGGATGAGATGACATTCTTCGCGATGTCATCGAGCTGAGCTATATCTCTCTCTTCCTTGGTGTATCCTCAGGATCCTTCAGCTCTAGCTTCATGCTCAGTGTTCCATCTCCTGGAGCAGTGGAGAGAACTGTGACTGTGTGAGTCACTCGTATGGGACCGTCTGTGATGCTCTCCCACATCTTGTGATGTTTGACACTCAGCGCCATCTTCAGTCGAAACTTCCATGTAGAGTAATCATCCACTGTGAACTCCGATAAGCTTCCAAGCTAGGTCGGGTTCATGATTCATGCACACCAATAGAGAAAACAAACAAATATGCAGCAGAATGCACTAAAGAGATTTTCAAAGATCTGTTCAGTTGACTGAAAAATCTCGCCCCACACCTATTGAAACATAGTCAGTAGTCTTTTGAACCACTGCTCTGATACCACTTGATGGTTCTGATAACGAGTAACTGATGTATGGGGGGAATAAACCAATAGCGATTTTTGACTTAAAAACCTTTTCTCTTAAAGAACTGCGCAATTAGGTTCGCTCGACAACTGAGAAGGTCAGTCAAAGCTGTTCACACAGTTAGGTGCACATCTGACTTCCTTGACTGAGGGTCTATTGTGTATCCTGACTAAGGTTTTAAAGAGTTGTGCAATGCGGAAGCTGGTAGAAAATTTAACTCGTGACTTAAACTGAAAGCTTTAAGGGGGAAGGTTAAGTTCTCAAACACTTAGTGCAATTTCGAAAACTATTTTATGCAAAGTCAGTTGGTTAGAAAGTTGAATGAAAATACTGAAAATAAAGAACACAATATTTTTACGTAGTTTGAAGATCGCCTCTTACGTCCACGACTTCTTTTTCGAGGAAGTAATCCACTTGATAAGCTTACGCGTGGTTATCAAATGTTATGTTTGCTTTACTAGTACCAAACAACCTAACCAGTTCGATTACAGGTTTGAACAAGACCTTACAACACTTTTGCGAGAAAATGTACAAGCTATCTTAGATTGCGGGTTCTAAGGGACCTAGACTCTTTGTTCGAGTTCAAGGAAAGACCTAAGGGTGGCTTCTTCCTAAGGCTTAGAGACTCGATCTATTCAGATAATCTACTTAGATACAGCAAGATCTAGACTTCTAGACTCGATCAAATAATGAGGATTCTGAGAAGTTAAAAGGAAGCGAAGGAGGAGGACTAGATACTCTCTGCAACTTGGCTTCTCACTCTTGGATGTTCTTGCTGTGGAGAATACTACTCTTGAATCTGCTTGAATGCTTGTGCACATGAATATTTCTAGTAGTCTTCTCACATTTGTGAAGACCTCTATTTATTGATAGGGAGCTCAATTAGCCATTGAAAAGAATCGTCTGACCTCTTCCAAAAAGCATGGCACTCCACCTACTCCTCTGTAATCTTTTCTAAAATGGTAACTGCAACCCTTATTTTATATAAGTCTCTGTGGTCTGTCCATTTATGGAAAGTTACAGGTTGTCTTGTACTTCTGAGTAGATTTGAATTTGAATGTGAACTCTTCTTTCTTCAACGTCTTCGAAAGTCTTCTTTTCTCGACTTTGGGATGTCTGACTTCGACACAACTTCTCGGTATGCATGAGCTACATGGATCAATTCTAGAGTCAGTCGAGTTATGGTCTGACTGACCAAGTTCATCATGAACTGCCTTCTTCATGATGACTTCTTCTGCTTGAATCCTGTAAAGATAAAATCTTTACATTCAACAGTGAGCTTTAGCTAAGTTCAGACTGATGGATTCATCTACTCGGTTGGAGTCAGTCGGGTTTTGGTATAAATCAAAACTTTTACTAATTTACCCAACAGTGGTCTCTACTTCTATGTTGCATGTTTATTACTTGATTATATTTATATCTTCATGAAAATTATTTTTCAATATTCTACCCCTCCAAATATTTGAAAGTTGTGATTTTACCAAGTGTTATGTTGGTATTGAAAAAGACATTAACATATGGTATTTTTTTTTTTTTGGTTTGAGATTTGTAAACAATGGAATATTATTTATGTTGACAAAGAACCAAATCAGCAAGAACAAATATTTGATAAGATTATATGTGTGATGTTTTTTTGTGATCTTTCAAAGTTTGTGCCTGGTTATTTTTCTGTTGGGGATCCCAAGAGATTGTGGTTTGACTTTGATAAGGTAAAAATCCAAAATTGGGACTATGTTGCTTTGATTATCTTGTTTCTTGTAATTTGTTGAACTTTCAGCGTTAGCAAATTATAAAAAGGGAAAAAGATCAAATAAACCCTTGATGTTTTCCCTAAAGCACAAAAATCACTTCATGTTCTTTTAGGTACAAACACAACCTTAATGTTGATTTTTGGGTACAAACACACACTTAATATTAATTAATATCGATATTCCAGCCCTTCCCATCATAATCAATTTAATATTTAAATATTTTGGTAAACTAAATATTGTGTGATTAATATAATATTTATTTATAATTATTATATTGCTGCTAATTAGTTTACCTATATGGGTTTATTCTATTTTTGAAATTAAGCCAATTGTTTATACACATACATTTATAAACATAAAAATTTAATTTCATTCATTTTATAAATTACAACGGTTCAAATGATAATAAATTAATATTGTGGTATTGTTCATTGCTTTTTTATTTTATTTTAATGTTATTTCTTAAGTTAAAAACAATTGATATAAAAATATATTGACAAAAATTGGTAACAATATAGTTTAAGAGTTTAATTAATATTGATATTTACTATCTTTTTACATTGTATTTTCATAACTAAATGGTAAGGCATATAGTATGTTATAATTTTTACGCATTAAACATTGACATAATTTTTATTTTGTTAATTTATAATTTTATATAGGTAAATTAATGGTAAAATAAATATTATTTTAGTCACACAATAATCAATTTAATTAAAAATCTAAATATTAGCTAGATTATGGTTAGGAGGGGCATGAATATTAATATTAACTAACGCTAAAGGTGTGTTTTGTACCCAAAAAGTAATATTAAGGGTATGTTAGTTCCTAAAAAAACATGAAGGGCTTATTTGTACTATATGGTAAACATTAAGGGCTTTGACCCTTTTCCTATTATAAAATGGTTTTTTTAGGTGATTCTTATCTTTGTCTGTCATGGCATTCCATGATGTGTTATATCGACTTGCTTTAAGACAACCTAGTAAATTATATCTCGAGAAGTCATCTCTTCAAAGATTATGACTTAGAGGAGCAAAGGGCGTATTTTGTTGCGCACTCTTGCACGTATAATTCCTCAAGTATTAAAGGAAAATGGACTTTATGATGCTAGACCTGATTTACAACCAAAACTGAAGGAGTATAAGATCATACAACCATAAGCAGCAAGATGATGAAGATGTGGTCAATGGTAGTGTCTTTGCTTTGAAGAATGCAGAGGTAATCTTCATTGGGAAAACAGAATGGTTTGGTAAAGAAAACTGAATGCTTATAAGAGTCAGTTAGCAAAGACCATGTTTAAGTTCAGCATCGGTGCAAAGACTATTCCTTCATGATTGTTGTGTAAAGCTTGATTTTTTTGATATTTAAACAATTCTAAGTATTTAATTCCTCCATCCACGATAAGTGTGACTTGTAGTTAATGGCATGAGTTTTAAGAATGAAGGAGAGTGGGGAAGGTAGATGTGGTAACTTTAATGGGTAAGTATTAACTTTAGTAGAATGAATGAGAGTGGGTGAGGCAAGAGAAGGTAAACGGATAAAATATCAAGTTGGGTCATTTACATTTATGGAAATGCCACAATTACTGTGAACAACCCAAAAAGGAAATAGGTCTTCACTTATTATGGACGGAACTTTTTAGACACTTTGCAAATTGATAGTATTGTATCTTGAGGTCATAGCGTAGATATCGAAATATTATAGATATTTTTATTAATTTTAATATCTTACTTTATTATGGAATCTTATGATATTCATGTTAAATAAGTTATTTAATAGATAAATAAATCTTTATATGATGATAAATATCCATTACTTTGGAAACAAGTAAAAGATATGGATAAATCTTCAAGAATCAATCAAATTGCGCCACCTCATCTCTCAAGCCCATGATGGAGTCCAAAGCCCATTCAACTTCTCTCTTCCTACAACTATAAATAGGGGTCTCTCTACACAACTTCAAATTGCACCAAAAAATCATCTTCAAGAGCTTAAGAATTGAAGAGAGAAATTCTCTAAGATTTCTCTCTCAATATTCAAGGTGTCCCGGCGAGATTCAAGGCGTTCTTCGTGGGAAGCAACGTGTTCTTCGGCAGAAATATCTCAAGTAGCATTTGATCCGGAAACAAGACAAAAGCCCTCCAAGTCAACGTTATAAAGCTCGACGTTCAACATTACTTCGGAAACAGGGCAAACGTCCTCCACATCAACACCTAAAAATCATCTTCAAGAGCTCAAGAATTTAAGAAAGAATTTCTCAAAGAATTTCTCTCAATATTTAAGGTGTCCCAGCGAGATTCAGGGCGTTCTACATGGGAAGCAACGCGTTCTTCGGTGAAAATATCTCAAGTGGCATTTGATCCGGAAACAAGGCGCAAGTCCTCCATGTCAATGTTATAAAGCTCGATGTTCAACGTTTTACATCAAAAATAAGGCGAACGTCCTCCGCATCAACACCATCAACCCTGAAGCTCAAGTCAACGACATCAACCTCAAAGATCAAGTCAACATCATCAAGCACAAAGATCAAAGCTCAACGTTTACTTCGGAAGCAAGGCGAAAATCATCCACATTGACGTTACAAAGCTTGAAGATCAAGTCCAAGGAGATTTAGGAAGCATACTTCTACAACAAATCTCAAAGGACTGCTTGAAGACTCTCTGAGGGTCAAAGTGAAGAGAAGAATTGGAGGATCAAATAGAGAATGAAACCGCATATATTTGAAATTCTTATATTTATATACAATCTTTTGTTTATTGAATAAATACAAATTTTGTGTTTACAGATTGGATGTTTGATACGTTGGGATATTGTTTGACATTTAATCTTTTAATATGTGATCTGTTGTGATGATTAATCAAATTCTAGTGGACCTTATTGTGGTGTGTTTGATACTTGAAGCTATTAATTTTGCCAATGTTATTCTTTTATACAATTTGGTGTCTATTTGAGCTTCATTAGATCGACCATATTGTGTTTGTATCTTATGTAAAACATGTGACTGCTACATGTTGAGCAACAGCTCAGTCCTGTATCATATTAACTTCAGTAACAAAAGCTAACAAATCAAACAACTATGTGATCAAATTAAGGTATCGGTCAACATAAAGACTAACATACATCACCTCTCTTATTTGTCGTGTGTATTATTTTTTTCTTATGTCTCTTTTATCTTTTTTATTATGATAATATGTATAAATAAACAATATCTCTATAATGTTAAAAGGAAATAATTTTGGATGCATTCCTACGAGTTTTCACGACTAGCATAAACGGACAACACACACGTCACATGTTTTTTGTCGTGTATGCTAGTCGTCTTTGCTGCATTTTTTTTTTTCATCATTTTCAAGCTAATGAGTATTCATACAGAAATTTTTATCTATTTTTTTTAGGAGAAACAATTTTTGAAGCTTCCAACGAGCATACATAGCTATAATAAACAACCTCACGTCTTATTAGCTAGCATACACAACCTCACATCTTATTTGTCGTGTGTGCATGTAATGTATGATGCACTTCTTATATGTTTTTCATCATTTTCATGTGACAATCTACAACATTTTCATGACTATAAACAATTTTGGATGCATTTCACGAGCATACACAACTAGCATACACGACCTCACATATTATTTATCGTGTATGCTAGTTGCGTGTGGTGTACTTTTTTTATGTTTATTTCATCTTTTTTATTTCTAAACATATGTATTTATTCACAACATTTTCTACTTTTTTAGGATGAAAACTATTTTCGAAGCACACCAACGAGCATACAAGAGCTCACATGTTATTTGTCATGTATACATGTATTGTATGTTGCACCTTTTTATGTTTTTCTCGTGTGAGGATCCACTCCCGATGAAGGCTGGATCAGGCCTTGCACCTTATGATCAAGATTCACTCATTCCAAAAATTGATTAGTACTACAAGTTTGATGATCTTTAATCATTGGTTTACGATTGAATAGTGTCACTGGTAACCTCTTGAGATCAACATTTGTACGAGCAAACCTTAGATACTGACATATAATTACTCTAAATTTACCCAGTTTAAGTTATTCTTTTCTTCAGATTACGGGTTATTCATAAAAGGTTACTAAACTATGATATTTGTATCAAATTGGTAACCAAACTTTAATTTGTTTCAAAATGGTTACTCAACTTACATTTTTATATCATTTTAGGTTTCGATTTAATTTTTTTGACTAATTTTATCCTTTGTGCCAACTAGAATGCTACACAAACTTTCTTAATTTAGGTTGACTCATTAAAAACTTGACACATCATTTTTTTGAAATTAAATGTAGTGAATCATCAATATAATTATAAATGAGTTTTTGTCCTGTAAATTACCAAACTTTTACCAAATTCCCGAATTGCAATCGACAGATCAATTTTGTCCAATTATATACGATACTTTCAATTTGTTTTAATGTTCACCCGAAATAGGGTTCCAGCGATGTGAAATTGGGGATTTTTTCACCGTGACAAAAAATGACCAGGTCGGCTTATGTGGCATTTAGTGTAGCAAAAAACGTCGTCGTTTCACTGATTGAACAGAAACGTCGTCGTTTCACTATAGCGGGAGAACTAAACCTATTATTCTATACTTAGCGCGACTATTCACACATCGAATTCAGAAAAAACCCTACATTGAATCCAGAAATTCCTATTACTCTTAATTCTTGTTCTTCCTCATTGATTCTTGTCGATTTTTTTTTTTTCCGAATCTTGGATTATTGTCGGGGATTGTATTACAAGTTCTGGTGTTGTCGATATCTACTCGTTGACGATAATGCTTCGGTGGTCCAGAGGTGTCGCTTTCCATTGGTGTAATGGGGAAAATGTAGGTCTATCTCTTAATTATTTATTCTTCTTTTCATTGTATAGTCAATATTGATACAGTTAGGGTTAGGGTTTGTATTGACGCTTGATTTTTTTTTTTCTGCATGAATTTGAATTTTTATTTATTTATTTTCTGCAGTAAATATTTTTTCCTGAATATTTATTATGGTGGTGAGCTTCGATTCAAAGAGTTTAAAAGGCAGTATGTAGGTGGTAATTTTGTGGTAAAAACAGGGGTAGATCGTGATAAGTTTGGATATTTTGACCTTGTTGACTATATTAAGGAGTTAGGGTTTCTGATATGGGACAAGTTGTGGCTTAAGCTACCTACTCTTCACGCATATGAAGAGTTATATGATGATAAGGGGATAATGAACTTGATGTCTCATGTTGGTAAATATAAATCAATCAGTGTATATATAGAAGGTGGTAAGACTCTTGTGGATGTAGCTAAAAAAGAACTGGCTCATGAGAGATATGGTCATGGTGAGGGTACAGGTAAAAACTTGAGTGATCATGATGATAATGCATGGACTAGAGATTGGGGCTGGGATGGTATTCTGACCAAGATAATGTTGCTAATGAGGGTGGGGTTGAGAGGATTGATGATGAGAGCAGTGATATGAATTCATACATACCTAGTGTGTCAGAGTTATCTGATGTTAGTCTAGCTGACCTTTATTACATTTCTGATGAGGAAAATGTCAAAGTTAAAAGAAAACTGGAAGATGTGGTCAATTTGTTTGATGTTATTAATGAGCCTGATGGATTTGAGAATGAGTTTGATGAAGAAAATATGTCTGAGAAGGTAGTATATGATCCTAAATGTGATCATAAAGGTTAACAGCTTGTAATTGGGATGTATTGCTAATGGTTTTCAGTGTAGAGAAGCTTTAACAAGCTACTCTATTGAAAATCAAAGATTTATGAGGTTTAGAGCTGTCTTAAAAAACAAGTGTTTGGCTAAGTGCACTCCTCCATGTCCTTGGCAGATTTATTATAGTTCTGTGAATTCAAATGGAACATTCATGCTCAAATCATATGGTGGTGATCATGAATGTAGGATGACTATGAGCAACAAGCTTCTGACCTCCAAGTGGCTAGCTAAAAGATATTTGAACAGGTTCAGGTTAACATTTAATGTTGATATACAAGAGTAGGTTGCAGATATTTGCCAAGTTTTGGGACTAGGGTTCCCAAGTTTACGCTCTACAAAGCAAGAATAATAGCCCATCTCATGGTGATAGGTTCAGTGGATGGTCATTATGCCATGATGAGAAGATATATAGCAGAGCTTAGGAGAGTTGACCATGAGGGCAGGTTTGAACTCGTACTGCAAGATGGAAATGTTTTCCAATCACTCTACATAGGCTTCAGCGCATTAAGGAAAGGCTTCTTGTGTAGCTATAGGCCTGTAGTTAGCATAGATGGTTGCTTTTTAAAAACTTATCTGGATGGATTTTTATTATGTGCAACTGAAAAAGATGGAAACAATGGCATGTTTCCAATCGCATGAGCTGTTGTGGAGGGTGAGAACCAAGTCTGTTGGACTTGGTTGCCTATTTGGTGATCATAAATTCAAGTCTATTATGGTATTTCTGCTACATTGGCAGTTTTCATGTCAATCCATTACATAAGTAGATGAGAAAACAAGACATTATTCAACCTTGGATACAAAAATTCATTTCTTCATAAATTCATTCATTACTTAACACCAACTACACTTCAGTAATTAACAAACTACTACTTCAAATTTGAGTGAAAAATAATGATAGTTAGTACACAACATACACCAACTAACACTTATTACAAGAAACTACAAATAACACAACAAATTATAGTGATGAATACTATCATTTCAATTACTCCGTACTAAACAGACATTAAATGATGATCACCAACAACCAAAGTAAAATCTTGAAAACCCTTATCTTCTTTTTCGGAGCATCCCCAGTAGCTTCTAGGTTGTGAATCTTCGATTGTAAATCTGTAATGGTGCAATCCAGATCTTCAAGGTTGCGTTGCATCTCTGCAATCCTGTTATTAGCTTCATTGCGCTCATTCCTTAGTGGTTGCACCTAGTTCGAATTAAATTCCTCTCTCAACAAGGCATGACGAAGCTGCTCTTGTGCGAGGTTACGCTCATTTGTTATCTCGTTGACGTAACCTCTGTAATGATCTATGAATGGATCATCAATCCAATCCCAAATATTGCAAGCACTAGTTTTCTGTATTGATTCAAAAAAATATATATAATTATTATTCCATAAGAACGGTATTCTTTGAAAAAAAATTAAAAATTGATTACAAACTCACCCCTCTAAGGCGACAACAGTAGAATCTTCTACCAGAATTATCGGTTGTGCGCGACATCCGTACCACAGTCATCCCATGCTTGCAAAATGGAGGCGGTCGGTGGGCTAGATAGCGTGGCACATTCACCATATATGGGAATACTTCATCAGGCGTCATCGGAGATCCACTTGAACTTCCCAGTTGTCTGTGTTAACTTCGTCGTCAAATTCACACCAAGTGGTTCCTCGCCGTTTAGGGTTCGTCTGCTTTGTCGTCGTTTCCAAATTCTGGAGCTGCTGGTTTGGGGAAATGATTTGGGGGAAATTAATGGGTTAAATAGGGTTTAATTGATTCAAGACATAAACGGCGTCGTTTTGGTTAAGATGGAAGGTCTTTTTAATTAGCCAAACTGGCGTCGTTTTGGTTAAAGGTCCTACATGTCCCCGCTGGATTTTCCGGCCTCCATGTCATCATCGACGTCGCACATTAAAACAAATTGAAAATATCGTATTTAATTGGACAAAATTGATCTGTTGGTTACATTTCGGGAATTTGGTAAAAGTTTGGTAATTTACATGCTAAAAACCCATTATAAATTATAAGCTAAATGCAAAATGTTATCTTATTTGACCATTTAAATTCACGTAAGGAATGATTTTAACATTGATAATATCTCATTCTCAACAAAAAAAACCTTCGATAATTTAATCCCAAAGTCCCTTGCTCTCTCTCTCTCGTTCTCTCTGTCTCCAATTTTTATTTTCGGTAGAAACAAATGCAGAAGAAAAAGGACGGACCACTCTTCTTCGAAATTGGCTTCCTGTTGGTAAACAATAGCACAAGGGGTATTCTGGAATTGCTGCTGGCAAACTATGTTCACGCGCTTTGCTTCAAAACGACTCTCGGTCTCCGTTCGCCATGAAGCTCCGTTTGTCTGTCAATAACAAGAATCAAAATCTTATTATTAGAATGCTTGGCTGCTTCGAGGAGTCATAGCCTTAAAATGTGAAAGATTTTAGCTTCTAAAGCCCCATGGAAATCATCTTATGAAATGACGTGTCAAAGCTTTTAATAAGTCAACCTAATGAGAAACTCCATTGGTCATTTTGGTTGCCACATAGATAAATTAACCTAACACTTAAAAAAAAAAGAAAAAACTCGAATGATATAAAATGTAAGTTGAGTAATATTTTGAAACAAAATTAAAGTTTGGTTACCAATTTAATACAAGTAGCATGGTTTAATAACCTTTTATATAATTAACCCTCAGATTACCGATGTAATCCTTTGTCCAAATTATTTGGTTATTTTGATAGTGAATGTGGAATGTGTCATCACTTGTAGCACATCAGATGAAGCCATGGGGAAATGTTATCATTTTGATCTAGAGAAGTTATCATGTGCAAGATGAGTTTGGTTATTTTTCGTGGCCTTTTATTTGGTTAATTTTCTGTTTAAGTCATGTAAAAAAAGCAATCAATAAATTTTATGAACAATACGTCTTTTTCAGTTAACTAGTTTTTGTCCTCATGCAATGCGACAATAATTTTATCAAACGCAATAATAAGAAGGAAAATGGTTTTAAGACCTAAAGTCTTAGATTTAATTGGATTTTTTTTACTTTTATAATTTAAAAACCGGTTTAATAATTACCGATTTATTATATATTTTTTTCTCTAATTTATTCTTTTATATAATTTTGGAATGTATCAATTATTAAATTAATACTTAATTTAGAAGTCTTTGTTTAACCTTTAATTAGCTATTCTGTATCTTACGAGATTTCTTCCCTTTTGAGTTGTAGTAAATATAGGCCAAATAAACATGATTTAAGGGACGGAGCATTAGCAGATTAAAGTTTTCTACTTATATAGGCCAAACATATTAGGGTTTCACTTAGGGGTTGACCATTAGGAATTAATTTTGGTATAGTATATTTCCCAAATAAATAAAAGGATTGAACATATAATAAAAAAAATTGAAAAAATAATAATTATTTTTTATTAAATTAAAACAAATAAATCGAGAAAAAATAAATTAAAAAACCAATCATGCCATGCAATGCTATTTACGTGTTGGGGCCCGGATAGGGGTGTAACAGGCTCCCTTACGTATCAGCGCTCTAGTTTGGACGTGACAGGCTCTCTTTGAAATTTTAATGGCGCTCATGCAAGAAATTTATAATAATTAGTATTTCAAAGAAAATACTAGTATAACTTTTTACTAAATTCAAACAAATAAATCGAGAAAAAATAAATTAAAAAACCAATCATGCCATGCAATGCTCTTTACGTGTCGGCGCCCGGGTAGGGGTGTGATAGGCTCCCTTACGTATCAGCGATCTAGTTTGGGTGCGACGGGCTCGCTTTGAAATTGTAATGGTGCTCATGCAAGAAATTATAATAATTTGTATTTCAAAGAAAATGCTATAACTTTTTATTTAATTCAAACAAATAAATTGATATTTACATATCGGCGCTCGGGTAGGGATGTGACAGGCTCCCTTACGTATCAACGATCTAGTTTGGGCACGATAAGCTCGCTTTGAAATTGTAATGGCGCTTATAATAATCAGTATTTCAAAGAAAATGCTATAACTTTTTACTTAATTCAAACAAATAAATCGAGAAAAATAAATTAAAATTTAATTATGCCATGCAATGCTATTTACATGTCGACGCCCAGGTAAGAGTGTGACAGACTCCCTTACGTATCAACAATCTAGTTTGGGCGCGACGAGCTCGCTTTGAAATTGTAATGGTACTCATGCAAGAAATTATAATAATTTGTATTTCAAAGAAAACGCCATAATTTTTTATTTCATGCAAAACAAATAAATTGATATTTACGTGTCAGCTCCCGGGTAGGAGTGTGACAGGCTCCCTTACATATCAACGATCTAGTTTGGGCGCGACTGGCTCGCTTTGAAATTGAAATGGCGTTTATAATAATCAGTATTCAAAGAAAATGCTATAACTTTTTACTTAATTCAAACAAATAAATAGAGACAAAATAAATTAAAAAATTAATTATGCCATGCAATGCTATTTACGTGTCGGCGCCCGAGTAAGGGTGTGACAGGCTCCCTTACGTATCAGCAATCTTGATGGTCCCGATACGAGTTCTGGTGTATGGGGGGGGGGAATACACCAGATAGGAATTTTAAAATCAACCCCCAAAAATTACCACAATTGAGTAAAAGGACTCAGCTGGAATCACAACTGAGTAAGAAATCTCAGCTGGAAGAGTGGTGCTGTGCGGAATGTGGTGGAAACAACAATAACTCGTATAAAACAACTCACGCTCAGATGCAAGGTCGATCAACAACCAAAACAGTTGGAATGTAAAGATGCAGTTTTGAGTGCTGGTTAGTTGGTCAGTTGAATATGCAAAAAGTAACTGAACTGAAAACACAACACAAAGGAATTACGTGGTTCGGAGAGAACTCCTACGTCCACGGAGAGTTGTGAGTCCACACAACTCAGTCCAAATTCTTTAGGACAGCTACCACAAAGCTTACGCGGGCTTTACAACCGTTCAGATAAGTTTGCGGGTACTTATCAACCTTTCTACTCAATTTCGGGAAGAGCAGGATCCTAACAACCTTTTTAGGGGATGTGAATAAGGGTGGGTTTTCCAACTACTAGCTCTAACAGAGAAGTGAGCTAGGATCTAAGCTTGAACGAATGAAGACTCAAACTAAGATCGAAAACACCAAGACAGATTCTAACTCTCTATGAACTCTCAGCTGGTGATGTTCTTAGAGAATAATTGCAGTTTAGCTTGTGCGCAGAATAAAGTCTTTCTTTCGCTCGTCTATCTCTTCTCTGTCTTCTTCTCTTATGTGTTCTATCTTGATGAATGAATGAATGCCTCTATTTATAGGCGGTGAGAATCAACTAGCAGTTGGAAGAGTCGTTGATCTCTGTTTTGTGAAAGCGATGGCTTGTCTCTCATCTCTGCAGATTTTTCCGATTTGGCAACTGTGAACTTCTGCTTTCCTTCTGAGACAACCTTGTGTTGGGCCAAATAAGGTAATGACAGAACGTCAAACCTTCACGTGACTTCCTATTTGAAATTCAAATTTCAACCTTTTTCTTTCAACATTGGTTGGTCGGTTGAGAAGTTTGATCTTCATCTGAGTGGTCTTCAGCTGATATTCCATCTGATCGCTACCTTCATCTGACATTCTGTCTGAAGAGGAATAGTTGAACCCTCAGCTGCCTTGAACTTCATGTTGTCGATCTATCAGATTGAGTCCTGCAACTGATGTTCCATCTGAACAGTTGGCTTGAATGCTCAGTTGTCTTTCTTACATCTGATGTTCCACATCCGAACAGTTGGCTTCACATTTAATGTTCCACAGCTGAGTGTTCATCTGAAGTTCTATCCGAGTATAGCCATGTTGTCGTCTTCAGCTGGAGTCCTGTAAAGATAAAATCTGAACCTTGCTCAAACAGCGAGCCTAAATACTAACATTAGGATATGGCAACATCTACTCGGTTGGGGTCAGTTGGTTTTGGAATCAATCAAAACTTTACTAAATTTCCCAACAATTTCCCCCTTTTTGATGATGCCAAAACCCTACTGAACTAAACCCTACTGACCTATCTAAAATCTCAGCTGAAATTCTAGACAATCTATAAGATTAAACATCAAAGGGTTAGCACAGTTATAACATGGTATTAAAATAACTTTGCGATTCAGAGCTTGGACAACTAGAGATTGTACGTCAAGGTGAATCGGATATAAGATGAAAGTTTTCATTACAACTGATGTGTTTACACAGATAAACATAGGAATCAAATACATCAGTGGCTCAAAAACTCTATCTTGGTTAATACTTCAGTCCATACTTGCCAAAAATCCTGAAAAAAATTTCTCTCTTGGCATCTGACTCCTTCGAAATATCTACTCCATGTTCCTGACAGACTTTCCTGGCTTCAGCTGCGATCTTCTGCCTGTTGGGATTTCTTGTGTCTGGAATGAATGGAGGAAGATAAGTGACCTTCTGAGGGACAGGGACGGTATTCATGTCCAGCTTTGTATCAATCATAGCTCGTCTGAACTGGCTGAACATGCCCGGATCCCCAGAGTGAAGCTCGGTCAGGGCTTCTTTGAACGCTCTTCTTGGATCCTCAGTAGCGAACACCTTCCTGTAATAGAAATCATTCACAAACTCTTGTTTGAATGATTCTCAATCATCATTCCATTCTTGTGGCATCCATTTGTCAACATGCTTGAAGCGTCCTTGGAGCTTGATCTTTCCAGGCAGTCTTTGCTGCTTCAACCTTGCTTCAGCCTTCACCTGATGTTTCTCTATGCGTCGACGGCTTCGAGAGGCAACATTTCTGTCCAAGTTGTTGGTAACCTTGGCAAGCTCTTCTTCAAATTTGTTAACTCTTGTAGCTTGGTTGGCTGCAAATTTCTTCACCCATTCAGGATTCATGTAATCCTTCTCCGAAACATCCATAGCTTTAGCAGTAGCAATACACTCTTCGGTTGTAATACCGTCGAGTTCAGCATCGATCTCGGCTGCAATCTCGGCTATGGAGTTGTAGGAGACTCCATGCATCTTCGCCTGCTCCATGTCCTTAGCCATTTCATCTCCTCAGACAACAATAGATTTCAGCTGTTGTTTCTTGTCAGTTGGCTTCGGAGCGGACTTCTTTGGAGCTGTCTTCTTCAGCTTGGTCTTCTTCAGCTGAGATTCCTTTCTGGCTGGTATCTCTTCTTCAGCTTCTTGCATCTCATCTTCCCGGGTCTCATCTTTCTGCATCTCATCTTCCCCCTTTTTGGCATCAGCAACAAGGCTTGCAACTGAGCCATCCAGAGAAGTGAGTTTCTGTTCAGCCTACTGAATCCAGTTGAAGAGTTCATCTACTGCGCATTCCACATCAACCTTCTTCGCTAGTTCCTTGTCACGGCGCTCTTCATCAGCTTTCTTCATGGCGGCGAAGGTTTCAGTGACTTCAGTTTGGAAAGCGACGAACTCAACCCATCTTTGTTCGAACCGAGAATCCCATTCTTGGTCTTGAGTCTGTTGAGATTTTGCAAGATTGGATTCTGAGATGGACTTGAACACATTCAGTTCTGATTTGATTCCATGAACGGTTGTCTTCAAGTCATTGATGTCCTTACTGGTGGATGTTGAGAGATCATCCAACTTCATCTTCAGCACATCTTGTTCTTCCAGCAACTTCTTGTGTTTCTCCTCCTGAGCTTCCATCATCCTCAGCTGTTCTTCTTGGTTGAGCTGGATGTTGGCAAGCATCTCCTTCCTCAGCTGATTGACCCTCTCAGCGATCAGCTCGCAAATTTCATCTGAGGAGAGTGTTGGCTGTTCAGCTGGTGCTGGTTGTTCAACTGGTGCTGGTTGTTCAACAGTAACCATGACATGGCGATTGGCCAGGTACTGTTGAAGTTCTTCTTCTTCCTGCTTTGCTACTGCTGCAGCTGCGTCAAGATCATCTACAAAATCAGTAGACTTGGTCAGCATGTTGTCAAGGAAAGTGACACATTCTTGTTCTGTTGTCTCCCTTGTGTCTCTTCCTTCTGCCTTGCTGACATCCAAACGACGAGTCAGCAGTGCGATCTTGTTGTTGTACGCAACCTCGAGGTTGGTATAATTGAAGTATTCTCTCAAACGGGACTCGTCTGCCTTGAGTTGGTTCCAGCTGTGAATGCGGATGGTATCTTCCTTGACATACCAATGGCTGAAAATGGTGTTGAATTGATACAACATCTCAGTTCCGAGCGTGGCAAAGGTGGGCATGTCGCGCGTCTCGGGGAACATGCCAATCAGCTTCTGAAAGCAATATGCCAATTTGCCTTCATGTTCCAGCGCGACAGCTCGACGATCAGCTTCTTCGTCGATGGGGGAGGGAGAGAGATTTTTGTAGGGAATGGGTTCAAAGGTTTCCTCAACATTGGCCAAAGAAGAGGTCGCAATGTTGGCATCGAGCGGGGAGCTCGGAATTTTTGACTGGGTGGTAATGTTGGCATCGAGAGGTTCCTCAACATTGGCCAAAGAAGTGGTCTCAATGTTGGCATCGAGTGGGGAGCTCGGAATTTCTGACTGAATATCAGTTGGGATAACCTGACTGTGCTATTCAACATCAGCTCCTGCCGTGGGGGAGGATGGAAGATCTTCGGATTCCTTGGATGAAGAAACTGCATCCGAGGACATGTTCGGCTCATCTTCCGGATCGGTTTCCACCCCTTCCATCTCATCTTGATGGGGAGACCTCTCCTTCCTAGTTCCACTTTCACGAGGAACAATTTCAAAAGCATCCTTGTCAACTGAGTGACTCGACTCAGATGGTACCTCCTCAGCAGGTTTTACAACTGACTTCTTGATACGAACCTTCAACTTCTTCTTAACCGGCTCTTCCTCTTTCTCCTTATCTGACTCATCTCTGAGTCGGCGTGCAGCTGTCGATTTGGAAGAGTGGCCGACAGCTAGAGGCAGCTCCTCAGCTGTATCTTTCTCCACAGCTGGTTTCACAGCTTCCCTTTTGTCTTTGGGAGTGTAGACACTCCGAATCACATCAAGAGCTTTCTTGGCTGTTGGGAACAACATCTGCCTTTTGACTGGTGTCTCCTCACTGTCTTCCCACACCATGTTCTGATCCTTCATGGCGAGAAGGATCAGGGCAGATATTTTAACTCCAAAGTTGAGAGTTCCCTTGACACTCAACAACTTTTCCCCGGAATCATTGATAGATTCTGAGATCTTCTGCTTCTCCATTGTCAACTGGTGTTCGAAGAACTTGAACCAGTTGATGTTGTGCTTGTGCTCTAAAGCTATCAGCTGCTTGAGCTTGGGTCGGCTGATATCTCCAAAAGCTCCGTTGTATCCAAAGACAACCTTGGATACAACATCGAACATAAGTCGATGTTCGGGTTTCAACTTTGTTCTCTGCATGTTGCTCCTCAATTTTTCTGCAGTGATAAGAGCATTCTCCAGAAATTGATCTGCATCTGCATCTGTGATGTTCTCGATGGTATCCGTGGCAGTCAGATTTGGTGGAATGATGGAGAGTAGCATGTCGGAAACTGGTAGGTGGAAGTTGACACGGCGGACAGTTCTGGCAGGAACGTCGCGCTGTCAACAAGAGATCTCTAAAATAAGGCCTACTCCCTGTTCGTGTTGCAGGTTCATGTAGAATTCTCTGACTTGACGCCTGAGCAAGTGGGTGGGAAATAGCGTCGCCCACTCAATAAGGCCATTATCCCTAAGAAGATCGGCGAGAGGGGATAACGCCGGCGAGTCCAGAGCTTCTGTTGACAGAATCTGCTCGAAGTGGATTCTGGATATCATCATGTCATAAGATTCCTCGTACGACGAAGGAACAAGGGCTGGTCCAGAAGATGCCATCTTCTTTCCTTGAGATGAAGCTTTCGGTGCCATATAGAATTTCAGAGAGGTTTATATATAGAGAGAAGAAATGAAGAACTTAGCAGAAAATGGTGAGACAGAATCAGAGACGAAGATGAGCAGTTACTCAGATAAACACAAGTATAGAAGGTAAGAAATCACTTCCTGATTTTCTGCCTTTTATAGGTTAGTGGGTCGTTTGAAATCGATGGCTAAGATTGAATGGCGCGAATCCATCAACGGCTGAGATCTCGCGACTGTTGACTAACTTTGACTGATGTCAAATTCCGAGTTCCAATACGCGCGAGTGAGAAGCTGAACTGTTTTTATGTCAGCCCAGTCGTACTATAAAGTAAGGCTATTGATATTCAGCCGTACTTTACATTAAATGCGCTATGATGGCTATTTTAATCTAACTGGCATGCTCAGGAATGTTCGAATTTATTTCAAACATTCTCATTTAAGACACAAACACCTTCAGCCATAAATGATACCTGCCAGCTGATGTCGGAATCAGTTGTGTTCCAATGTTGCGGCATACCATCAGCTGACTCGAGTTCGTCTGTTTAGCTGACGTCTGATGTCTTCGGATGGCGATCCGCATCTGAGATTCCCCCTTCATCTGAGCTTCCTCCTCAAATGGATATCTATCTCTTCAGCTCGGCTGATTCCTCATCTGATGGATCCAACAATCCAAGGAGATCGCATAACATCTTGAATCGTGCTTCGGCTAGAGGTTTGGTGAAGATATCCGCTCTCTGAATCTCAGTTGAAATATTCTCCACAGATACATCCTTCTTCTCAATATGATATCAGATAAAATGATGGCAGATGTCGATGTGCTTCGTCTGAGAATGGTGAACAGGATTCAAAGAGATAGCAATGGCACTTGAGCTATCACAATGGATGAGAACCTGTCCAGTTGTTACTTCATAATCTCTCAGCTGTTGCTTGAGCCACAACACTTGCATGCAACAACTACCGGCAGCCATATACTCTGACTCGGTTGTAGAAGTGGCAACACATGCTTGTTTTTTGGAAAACCATGAAACTAGCTTTCTTCCCATGAACTGACAGTGTCCAGATGTGGACTTCCTGTCCAACCGATCTCCGGCTAGATCCGCATCTGAGTATCCGGACAGTTGGATATTGTCGTCAGCTGGGTACTACAACCCAACATTAACAGTACCCTTCGAATACTTAATGATGTTCTTTGCTGCCAACATGTGTGCTTCCCTTGGCTGAACTTGGAACCGAGCACACACTCCAACCGCGTAAGATATATCTGGCCGACTGGCGGTTAGATATAGCAAAGAACCAATAATCCCTCTATACTTACTGGCATCCACTAGTTTTCCCTCAGATCCGGGTTCAATCTTCCAGTTAGTATTCATCGGGATCCTTGTGGTTTTACTTGTCTGCAATCCGAACTTTGCGATGAGCTCCTTGGTATATTTGGACTGATTAATAAAAATTCCTTTTGATGACTGCTTCACTTGTATCCCAAGAAAATAGTTCATCTCACCCATCATCGACATCTCGAATTTTTCCTTCATGAGATTTGAGAATTTCTCGCACAGCTCCTCCGACTTGGAACCGAATATGATGTCGTCGACATAGATTTGCACAACAAGTATGTCTTCTCTAACTTTTATGGTGAACAGTGTTTTGTCAATTGACCCTCGTTTGAACCCCGAGTTCAGAAGAAAACCACAGAGAGTGTCATACCAAGCCCTAGGTGCTTGCTTCAATCCATAGATTGCTTTCTTCAACTTATATACTCTTCCATCACCAGTCTCAAAACCGGGAGGCTGTTCAACATAAACATCTTCCTTAATATCACCGTTGAGGAAAGCACACTTCACATCAATCTGATAAACCTTGAATTTGTGAAATGCGGCATAGGCTAGAAATATTCTGATGGCTTTCAACCTTGCAAAAGGCGTGAAAGAATCCTCGAAATCAATTCCTTCTTGTTGGCAATATCCCTGAGCTACCAACCTTGCCTTGTTTCTCACGATGAATCCAATGGCGTCTCTCTTGTTCTTGAAAATCCACTTTAATCCAATGACTTTAACACCATTTGGTCTTTCTACCAACTCTCATACACAGTTGCGTAGAAATTCATTCAGCTCTTCTTGCATGGTTGTTGTCCAATGAACACAGTTGAGAGCTTCCATAACATGCTTCGGCTCTGGCACATCAGCTACGAAACATGAAATCATGGCAACATCTCCGGCTTGTTCGAACTCCTCAAGAACTACCAATTCCTCAGCATATTGAGCGTAAGTGCTGGAATCTTTCTCAGCTGAGTCTGGATTTGCAGCTCTGCTCCTAGTACGCACACCCTTGGCTGGATCTCCGATGATGTTGTCCTTGGAATGATCTTCATACCATCTCTTGTTGCGTCTTCCTTCTTCTTCCAACAGTGGTTGTTCTGTGATTTCAAAGGATGGGATAACCTGAGCCGTGGGAGATGTTGGGATCTTCAGAACTGGTGATTTATCTGTTGGTGAGTCTGGATCCTCAACATGGATAATATTTCGAACCGGGCTAGGTTGGGCTTCGGATGTTGATGCAGTTGGAGTAACATTAGTTGAAATTCCCCCTTGAGATGAGCTGGGGTCCTCACATTCATCTTCAGAGGAACAATGATCATCATCCTCAGTTGCCCATACCAATGGTTCAGCCAAATTCTTCTGCCTTAGAACCTGCGATCTGGTGAGAGCTGGTGGAACATGTGGATCTGCTTGTTGTCCTTTAGCTTGTTCCCTGCACTCAAAAGTAGATTCATCAAAACTAACATGAGGTGTTATCTCCACAACACGAGAACTGTTGTTAAAAACTCTATAAGCCTTGATCCGAGCGGCATATCCGAGAAATATGCCCTTCGAAGCCTTGGCGTCAAAAGTTTTCAACTGAGTCTTCTCATTGTTGTGAATATAACACTTAGAACCAAAAACGCGAAAATATGAAATATCAGGCTTCCTGCGTCTCCATAGTTCATATGGAGTCTTTCCCAACCGCTTGGTCAGAAGGGACCGGTTCTGGGTGTAGCAAGCTGTGTTGATCGCCTTAGCCCAAAATCTCTTTGGTAGAGCTGAGCTTGTCAACATGGATGTAGCAGCATCCTTCAGCGTTCGGTTCCTTCGCTCGGCTACTCCATTCTGTTGTGGAGTACGAGCAGCCGATGTTTGATGAGTGATTCCGTGCTTCTCGCAGTATTCGATGATGGTTTCATTGAGGAACTTGGTTCCACAGTCTGATCGGATAGAAATGATTTTCATCTCTTGTTGGTTAGATATCCGATCCATCATCTTGGGTAACTCATCTCGGGTTTCATTCTTGTGACGCATGAAAATGATCCACGTGTACCTAGAGAAATCATCAGTAACAACAAGTGTATATTCGTTACCATTCATGCTCTTGGAAGTAACAGGCCCGAAGAGATCCATATGGATCAGCTGCAATACTCGGTCGGTTGATGGAATCGTTTTCAACCGAAAGGAGGATCTAGCGAGCTTTCCCAGCTGACACGCACTGCAGATATATGTTAGTGAAAACACAAGGTTCGGAATACCCTTTGCATGTTCCTGTCTCGCAAGTCGGTTCATTGTCTTGAAATTTAGATGGTTGAGCCTTTTGTGCCACAGCCAGCTCACATTTGAACTTCTCTTTGATAAAAGACAGGTGTCAGGAGGACTACTATTCCAATCTGCATAGTAGACGTTCCCAGTTGGGGATCGATTTCCCAACAATATGACTTGCTTTGTTCTAACATTTTTGACCCTGCAGCCCTGCGCATCAAACTTGACAGAGAAACCATTATCACAGAATTGGCTGATGGAGAGCAAGTTATGCTTCAATCCATCAACATATGAAACATTGGGAATAGACACGAGATTGGTTTTAAGGGTACCGTAGCCTTTGGTGTGACCTTTTAAGTTGTCACCAAAGGTAATTGATGGTCCTTCCTTCTCCACGAAACTTCCAAGCAAATCCCTCAGATTTGTCATGTGTTTCGAGCATCCACTGTCCATCACCCACATGGTATGTGATGCTTTATTCTTCCTCAGCTGTTCCTCCTGCTCCTGCACAGAGAAACACGCTTAGGTCCCCAATTTTAGTTGGGTCCTAAAAGGGTTAGAACCAGTTCCCCCTTGAACTAAGGGTCACTTTTTCCTGTAGATTCGGATAGATTTGTCATTCCAAATTATCTTTCATTCTCCATCAACTATAACAACACCTCGGTCAACCTTAGGCTTGTTGTTGTTATTGACGTCTGAGTCTGATTCCATTTTCCTAACTGTCGACTGCAGTTGTTCATGCCCGGTTGTTGATTCATGTTCTGGCATGAATATCCGTAGCTGTTGGAACTATTCCACATTGGTAGACTCTGATGGAACCTCTGGTTGTTCTGATGATGGATCTGATGTCGATTCTGATTGTTAAATCCCTATCGGTTCTGTTGATTCCATCCCTTCTGAGGTCGGTTCTGAGGTCGGTTCTGATTGTATCTCCGATGTCTCTGGTTCCTCTTCTGAGTCCTGGAACATTCCCCCTCGATTGTTATCCCAACCGATGGATTCTTCAGTTCTCCAACCACAGCTCCTTTTCCTTTCTCAGTTGCTGTTCCCTTAGCAGGTTGTGATGTAGGTGCTTGTTGTGACGTGGAGGTTGGATTAAGTTGGGGAGTTGCAGACTCAACCGGATTTGGTTTGTCAACCGTGACATCCACAACCTTGATAAAGGTTGCGGGTGGAATTCCAGTGTCCTTGACCATGTCGTATCCGAGTCCAGACACGTCATCCATCTATCGTCGGTAACTGATGAGATTTTCGGTGATTTTGGATGATTGATATAGCTTTATCAGGTTGTCCATCTCAGTTTGTAGATCCTTGAGAAGAACTGCTCATGCTGCTCCTTGATCTTCTCCTTCAAATCCTCATCGGTTGGAGCCTTAGTTTGGTTGGACACATTCAGTTGACTTTTGAGATCATCAATCTCTTCGGTTTGACTTTTAATCAGATTGTCCTTTTCGGTTAAGGATTCTTCAAGTCTGGCAAACTGTTCTTGAAGATTCTTAAACTCAACCGATTGCTGATGCAATTCCTCACTGAGTTCTAGGAAGTCACCCCAAGAGGGTTCCAACTCTTCATCTACTGTTTCCTACATGTTAGTAGCATTGGAAGAATTTAAATTAACTGGATTAGAATGTACCTCAGCATCAACCTGGTCTGTTCCAAATGCCATGAGACATTGATCCTTTCCGATAGCGTTGTTGGTGGAAGTCAGCTCGTCCTCATCTTCGGTGTCGGTGAAGATGTCCACGTCGTCAGCTGCTTCTTCTGCAACCATGGCCTTGTTCTTTGCATTTTGCTTGGCCCTCAACGCATCTCTATCTTTCTTCGAAAGATCTGGACAATCAACTTTGAAGTGTCCCTCTTTGCCGCATTCAAAGCAACTGTTGGTCACAGGCTTTGAGTTATCTCGAATTCGATTGGATTTATAAAACCGCTTATATTTTCCGAACCAAGAATCCATGTCAGCTAGCTTCTTTGACAAGGCGGCTATACTCTGTTGCAACTCTTCTCTGCTTGGCTCCTTCGCAGCTGTGTCCGCATATCTTATTGCCCTTGATGTTCGCGGCTTGGAATAGTCGGCTCGAAGTGCTACTGTCTTTGTTTCAAAACCAACATCCTCATGTTGACTCATCTGCATCGAGGACTGAGTTGATCTTCGTCGGTTCACCTTGTACTCATTTCCTTTCAGAATTGAGAACAGTCTGTCCGTCCCCATCTCTCCAAGATCAGCTCGGCTTTCATAAATGTTGGTGAAAGTGTCCCACTCAGCTGGTAGGGCTTGTAATACTTTAAGATTGATCTCTCTCAAAGTATATTTTCCTCGTCGGATAGACTGAATCCTTCGGATGATATCCATGAACCGAAGCTCCAACTGATCAATGGTTTCATCGACTTTTAGACAGAAATTGTCAAAGTCTTAACAAGCATGGGAGAACTTGTTCTCCTTGGTTTCGTCACTCCCTTCACTAAGAGATGACAAAATGTCCCACATTTCCTTAGCTGTGTCGCACTCTTCTATCCATGGAAGATAGTCTTGTCCAATTGTGGACATGATAGTGCTCTGAGCCCAGATATCCAGATGGCTCACTTTTGCTTCCTCAGGAGTAAAATCTTCTGGCTTCTTCTCAACTATCACCTCAGTTTGCATCCCCATCATTGAGATTTGTAGGAGTGCGGATGACTTTTTCCATGATGGTGATCGGTCCGGATGTAATTATTTGTTGCATTTGATGATGCTTAGACAGTAGAATCTTCTTCATCTGAGTTTTCCAGGATGTATAGTTCACAACCGAGAACATGACAATAATTTTGTCTTTAACATCCATATGCACACAACAAACGGACGACAAATGCAAGCAGAAATGCACTAGCGTGAAAAAGGATCTATTCAGTTGACCACTGAAGAAAAACACCTCGATTCACACCTTGTGAAACAGATACAACGGTCTTTTGAACCACTGCTCTGATACCACTTGATGGTCCCGATACGAGTTCTGGTGTATGGGGGGGGGGGGGGAAATACACCAGATAGGAATTTTAAAATCAACCCCCAAAAATTACCACAATTGAGTAAAAGGACTCAGCTGGAATCACAACTGAGTAAGAAATCTCAGCTGGAAGAGTGGTGTTGTGCGGAATGTGGTGGAAACAACAATAACTCGTATAAAACAACTCACGCTCAGATGCAAGGGCGGTCAACAACCAAAACAGTTGGAATGTAAAGATGCAGTTTTGAGTGCTGGTTAGTTGGTCAGTTGGATATGCAAAAAGTAATTGAACTGAAAACACAACACAAAGGAATTACGTGGTTCGGAGAGAACTCCTACGTCCACGGGGAGTTGTGAGTCCACACAACTCAGTCCAAATTCTTTAGGACAGCTACCACAAAGCTTATGCGGGCTTTGCAACCGTTCAGATAAGTTTGCGGGTACTTATCAACCTTACAGATAAGTTTGCTGGTACTTATCAACCTTTCTACTCAATTTTGGGAAGAGCAGGATCCTAACAACCTTTTTAGGGGATGTGAATAAGGGTGGGTTTTCCAACTACTAGCTCTAACAGAGAAGTGAGCTAGGATCTAAGCTTGAACGAATGAAGACTCAAACTAAGATTGAAAACACCAAGACAGATTCTAACTCTCTATGAACTCTCAGCTGGTGATGTTCTTAGAGAATAATTGCAGTTTAGCTTGTGCGCAGAATAAAGTCGATCTTTCGCTCGTCTATCTCTTCTCTGTCTTCTTCTCTTATGTGTTCTATCTTGATGAATGAATGAATGAATGAATGCCTCTATTTATAGGCGGTGAGAATCAACTAGCCGTTGGAAGAGCCGTTGATCTCTGTTCTGTGAAACCGATGGCTTGTCTCTCATCTCTGCAGATTTTCCCGATTTGGCAACTGTGAACTTCTGCTTTCCTTCTGAGACAACCTTGTGTTGGGCCAAATAAGGTAATGACAGAACGTCAAACCTTCACGTGACTTCCTATTTGAAATTCAAATTTCAACCTTTGTCTTTCAACATTGGTTGGTCAGTTGAGAAGTTTGATCTTCATCTGAGTGGTCTTCAGCTGATGTTCCATCTGATCGCTACCTTCATCTGACATTCTGTCTGAAGAGGAACAGTTGAACCCTCAGCTGCCTTGAACTTCATGTTGTCGATCTATCAGATTGAGTCCTGCAACTGATGTTCCATTTGAACAGTTGGCTTGAATGCTCAGTTGTCTTTCTTACATCTGATGTTCCACATCCGAACAGTTGGCTTCACATCTGATGTTCCACATCTGAGTGTCTATCTGAAGTTCTATCCGAGTATAGCCATGTTGCCGTCTTCAGCTGGAGTCCTGTAAAGATAAAATCTGAACCTTGCTCAAACAACGAGCCTAAATACTAACATTAGGATATGGCAACATCTACTCGATTGGGGTCAGTTGGTTTTGGAATCAATCAAAACTTTACTAAATTTCCCAACAGATCTAGTTTGGGCGTAACAGGCTCGCTTTGAAATTGTAAGACACTCATGCAAGAAATTATAATAATTTGTATTTCAAATAAAATGCTATAACTTTTTATTTAATTCAAACAAATAAATTGTTATTTACGTGTCGACGCCCGGGTTGGGGTGTGACAGACTCCCTTACGTATCAGTGCTTGGGCACGGTGGGGCGCAACGGGTGCCATATATCACGACGCGGACAGGAACACGAATATTGTGACAACAAATGACATGGGGCGAACACAAATTTATAATGTAAGCGAACCAATAATTCAAAAATTTCGTCTATAAAATAATTTTGATTTTTAAATATTGATTTATACAATATGTTTGTTATATGATAAATTATTTATTTGCGAATCAAATTGACAGTTCGACACAAATATTATTTTATTTTTAATTTTAATTTATTTATAATCGTATTCATAATAATTCTCAAATCATTATTTATTGGCATGCATGCATGTTTATTTTTTCAAGTGTCAGGATTATTAATAATCGTGACCTTTACTATGATTGAAAGTACTATGTTCATTAATTTTGTATATTTCATTTTAGAATTTGTATACTTTATTTAAATTTAATCTAAATTTTATTGAATTTGGAAGTTGATTATTTATTTTAAAACAACAAAAATGATTTTTAACATTGCGATGAACGATCAAATAAAAAAAATACCAAACTATTTTACTCAATACAATGTGGCAATGTTTTCACGTTAGGATAATGCAGGGCGATGGTAACTCAAAAGCAAAAGTTCGTCCTTTTCCTTGACCAAAGATAGTGGAATTTTATAGAATTGATTATGAAATTGATTATGGAATTGATTTTGGATTGATTTGGAATTATTATGAATATAATCTATTCCATAATTAGGCTAAAGATAATAGTGTAATCTTTAAAATAAAATAAAATTAATTAAATAATTCAAAAATAATAAAATATATAATTTGACTAATATACCCTAATTAAGTGTCTAGGACATTATGTCCCATTATCACTTCCCAAGTAAAAAAATAGTAGTATACTAAATTATACTCCATCTATTCAAGAAATATAGGTAAAATGTTGGTGGATAGATGTTTAGTACACAAAGGGACACATCATAATGTGTTGTGTTCTCTTTTTTTTTTTTTTTATATTGGTGGAACCCGCAGCCGCGATTTTCGGTGCGCACTGGGTAAACCCCGTCCCTTGTGCAGTAGCCTGCAAACCACATAGGGTAATTAAACCACACTTTCCAAGTAATGTGTTGTGTTCTAAATATAGAAATAGTTGTATAATAAATTACACATCATAAGAATTGTGTTACATTAATCTTTGTGATTATCATTAGTGTTTTTCAGTTTACGCATTTAATTATTTTCCAAAAAGAAAAAGTATTAAAATATAGAACCCTCATGTGCTGCTTTTCGTTTGTAGGCTCAAATTAGGAATTTCAGTTTCCCTTTTTTTCTCACTTGCTTCCCTTGTTAATGTAAATTAAATAACTACACCACTATCCTAAAAAGAGTTGGACTTGGGTATCCGGTGCAACTGATTGCATATAATGTAACCGGTTCGACCTGACCCGGATTCAAGATTCGCATCTTTTTTTTTTTTTTTTTTCTTGAACGTGTTGTGTATAAAAGAATAATGTCGTAAATGTTAACAATTCCTTGCTAGCCTAGTGGTAAAAGCTCCGCTTGGCATCGTGAAGGTTGCGGGTTTGATTCTCATCAGTGACATTTGTAATGTGAATAAGGCGTGGGTTCCCACGCACCATAAATATCTAATTATATTAACTTTTCATCACTTATTAGGATATTTTTATGTATCCTAATATCTTGTTTTTATATTATAATTTTTTCATCTTTTTTATCAGTTTTTCTTAATGATTAGTTAAAAAAAATTAATTGATCTACAAAATCAAAAATAAATTCTGCATGGGAATTAAATAAATCCTAATTATGAATTAATAAATCCTAATTTGGGAATTGATAAACCTTAAAAGTAATGTTTCAAAAATATTAATTTTTTCATAATGATTGCTATTTTTATTCACGACAACATGTACTCTTAGTTATTTTGTTAAGTAATTATTGACGTTATGGAAAAGTAATCATTGATATGAAGAGAAGTAATGTTTCACAAATATTATTTTGCTTAATGACAGTATTTACTTTTATTAACGACAACATATACTTTTAGTTATTTGATTAAGTAATTATTGTCGTGATTAAAAGTAATTATTGATATGAAGAAAAATAATTTTACACAAATATTACTTTTTTCCAAACCGATTGTTACTTTTATTCACGACAATATTTGCTTTAAGTTATTTTGTTAATAATTATTGCCGTTATGAAAAAGTAATCATTGATATGAGGAGAGGTAATGTTTTACAAATATTATTTTTTTTCACGATAATATTTACTTTTCTATACGATAACTATAGTTGTCAATTGGGTTGGATCGGACCAGGCCCTGTCAGGACCACAAGCTTTGAGGCTCGACTCAGCCCATGCCCATGAATGGAGCGGGTTGGGTTTGGGCCAGGCTTTTACATAATAATAATAATAGGCCCACTAGAGACCCAGTTAGTGCAAAGCCCATAACGAGCACGAGCTGGGCACAAACCTAGGCTGCAAAATTGGCCCAGATTGGGCCCATTTCAACATGAAGGCCCAGCCCAGGCCTGCATCATTTCCGAAATGGGTCGGGCTCATTTGACAATTCTAACGATAACGTGTACTTTTAGTGATTTGGTCAACTAAATATAATCGTGATGAAACGTAATTATTGATATTAAGAAAAGTAACATTTCAAAATTATTTCAATTTTTAGCGAAAATGTTTATTTTTGTTCATTAAAACGTGTATTATTAATAATTTGGTCAAGTAATTAACATTTTATATATTTTTTTTAAAAGTCATCACTAATATAATTTTTCAAAAATTTAATTCATCTTCAAAATGAAAATAAATCCTAGCTAATTGGAGATATTAAAATGCCCTAGGAAATTGATTAAAAGAGGAAAATTTTAAAAAACAAAAAAAAATTGAAAAATATTTAAAAAAAGGTAAAGGGATATTATACATGTATGGCGCGTGTAAAATGTAAATCACGCGCCTTACATAAAAAAGATGTTGCTGGAGCTCTAACCCGCGACGTCAGGGAAGAAAGCGGAGCGCTCAACCACTGGGTTACAACACCACTTATGAATTTATCTACGCTAATAATAATATATTCGTTAATTTTGAACCGGTTGTATATAATACAACTAGCTATAGGAAAGTTTTTGCCCCTAAAAAATTGACACTATTCGGCATCCATCATAAAATTTATATAATTATCCTTCAATTACCAATTTAAAATTACTATTTTACCCTTAATTGACAATCGAAATTTGCAATTCAATTGTTGATTTCAAACTCCTTTTTAATTTTTAATATATAATAGATAATAGATAATAGATTCAGTATAAAAAAGATAGATAATTAAGGAATAATTTCCATTTAAATCAGAATTTTGGTCCAATTTGCAATTCTGGAACCATTTTTACTCAATTTTTCTATTTATTCCGATTAAAAAATCTGTAAACTTTTTGTCGACTCCAAACTTTCACATTCTCGGCATTCGACCCGTTGATTCAAGAAATCAAAGGACGGGCTTTGATAGACGCTAGCTAGTACTTGCTGATAACAATAAATATTGTCAAAGTCGTTTGGAGCAATTGTTTGCCCGACACGTCGAAATTCGTAAACTTTACAAGCAGGTATTGTATTGAACATTAATCCATACAAATATATTTGTTAGCATGTCAGAACCTAACCTTCAATTTCATAATATTTATTTTCGTATTAATTAGAGGTCTTTTGAAGCGTTAAACTTAGTCGAGGAATCAAAGAAGGGGGCCTTGTGTCGCCTTTCCTTTGTATGTTGTTCGCGCATGGACATTTTGGTATTCGGTTGTCTTGTGATGATCGAGGACCTAATTATTTGTAAAATAGTACCTCTTCCATTCCATTCAAAGTCGTGCGAATTTCTTATTAGGTCGTCCCACTCGAATTGGTACTCGGAGTGGACGTCGATACGAGTTTCGTTAAACCAACCCGAAAAACGAATACTCGAACACTGACTAAGGAGCATTTAGACTCCTGTATACCTACCCACATTAGTTAGTCAGGTACCGGCTAACTGCCTCATTTATTGCGGTTCGGATATCGGCAAACCGATGATATCGAAGCTTTTGATAAATAATTAAATTTTTACTATTTTTTAATTTATATTTTTAATTTAAATAGTTTTAATTTAAAATAATATTATTTAACTTCTGAGAAATTGAGGATTTTGAGAATTTGAATTGAATTCTGAAAAAAGGAAGCAACGATATGCACTTTAAAATTAGGAAAAAAAGAACAAATTACTTTCTTCTTAAACCTCTATTTAAGAATAATCTCAGTTTAGGAATATTATGAATTAATAGAGTTTTAATGTAATGTGAAAATGATTTCTTATTGTGACAATTTACATACCCAATTCTCAAGGGAAAAAAAAAAACTGATTGGCCCAAATTTGTAATCAATTCGGCCCTTATATTTCAACCTCTCCACAATATAAATGTAAAGTCCAACATTTTATGGGCTTCAACTTAAATTCAAGCATATCACAAACAAACACTTATTATAAATCATCTTCGGCTAAATTGTACTCCCTCCGTCCACGAAATTATTATCACTTTTACCATTTAAGTTTGTACACAAAATGGTTGTCACTTTTACTACTTCACTTATATTTATTGTAGGACCCTTATTCCACTCACAATAATACTTACTATAATTCACTACTACCTACCATTTTCTTAAAACCCGTGTCGTCCAGAACATAGCAACCATTTTGTGGACGGAGGGAGTGATTGAAGTTGTACATTTTTTTTCCAATTTATCATTTATATCCCACTTTTTTAAGTTAAGTGAATTTTTTTTCGCAATTGGATACTTACAATCATTTTAAATGCTTACATAGCAAAGCTCAACGAAAAAATAAGGACGTAGTTTTGAAAACACAAAATGTGGTTGTTTTCTCAAATACAAATATTTTTTAATAATATTATAAGAAAATTTAAATACCGCGTGATGTTGAACTCGAACCCGTAATCTTCGATCCGAGCATTTGAAAAACAATATAAGTATTTTTTTTAAACTAGTCGTTTTTTTTTTTTTTTCTGGCGGGCTTTGACCTGTAAACATTTTTGGATTAGATTTAGGAGTGGAAAGTCAAAATAGTCATTTTCAAAAATAAAAGATAAATAATGTCACTTTCAAAATAAAGTTGTTCAAATAGCCATTTGTTTTGGTTTAGGATTTTTCTACCCCATAGTGTTTCTACTCTCTACTCTTGTATGAGATATGCATTCGTGTATGTTTTTTTATTCGTGCGAAAGTTTTCAGGCCAAAATTTTCAGATCAAAAAATTCCGGCGAAAGTTTTCCAGCCAAAATTTTTCGGCCAACAATTTCCGGTGAAAATTTCTGGCGACGGAGGTCTTCTTGTATGAGATTGTTCTTGTATGTGTGTATGCATTCGTGTGTGCGTGAATGCATTCGTGTATAAGATCGTTCTTTTATCGTTTTTTTCTTGTATGAGATATGCATTCGTGTATGTTTTTTTCTTCGTGTATGATGCATACACGAAAACTAATCTTCATGTATGATTTAAATTTGAAATTTTTTGCGGCGAAAATTTTCGTGTATGATGTATACATGAATGTTAGTCTTCGTGTATGATGCATACACGAAGATTAGTTTTCATGTATGATGCATACATGAAGTCTAACTTCATGTATGATTCAAATTTTCACCAAAATTTTTTGCCGGAAATTGTTGGCCGAAATTTTTTTGCCGGAAAATTTCGCCGGAAATTCATACATGAAAGTCAGTCTTCTTGTATGATGCATACATGAATGTTAGTCTTCGTGTATGATGCATACATGAAGTTAGGCTTCGTGTATGATTGGAATTTTAGCCGGAAATTTTTCGCCGGAATTATCTTCTTGTATGTTGCTTCTTCCATATATGTGACTCTTCTTGTAAGTGAAATATCTTCATGTATGTTGCTTCTTCCATCTACGTGACTCTTCTTGTATGTCTTGTTTCTTGTATGCCGGAATTCATGTATGTTACTCTTCCTGCCATGAACACTTCTTGTATGTTAAGTTTCTTGTATGTAAATATTCTTGTATGTAAATATGCATGTATGTTATCTCCATGTATGTTACTTTTCTTGTATGTAGATTCTTCTCGTATGTGAAATTCCTCTGTCGGAAAATTTTGGCCTTAAAATTTCGCCGAGAATTTTTGACCGAAAAGCTTTCGCCGAAATTTTTTGGCCGAAAAAATTTCGCCGCAATTTTTTGACCGGAACTTTTCGTCGGAAATTCATACATGAAGTTAATATTCTTGTATGATTGAAATTAAAATTAATTTTCTTATATACTTATTAAAGATATTTATGTCATTTTATAAACTAAATAACTATTTTACAACTTTTAGAATGTGATGGCTATTTTAACATTTTTTTTTTAAAAAAAAATGGTTATTCTGGACTGTTACCTCTAGATTTAGATGCCAATGCTACTTTGGCGCGCTCTTCCGATTACCTTTTGCTTCTCCGATAAGCCACCTTCTTTTCCAATTGAGCAGACTTACGTTGAATTTCTTTTTGAAGAATGAGCCGTGGATGTGGAGGCGGATACGATCGAGACATTACGATCTTCTCTCGGGAAGGCCGGCTTTACCAAGTCGGTAAGCATTGATTCTACTTGTACGAAATTTGTTTGCCCTAATTTTCACTCAACTGTGGTTGTTCATCGCCATTTCTCAGTTAATTAGGGTTTCTGATTCGTGCAGAATATGCGTTCAAGGCTGTTAAGGCCGCCGGAGTTACCTCCATTGGCGTCCGCGGTAAGGATTCTGTTTGTGTTGTTACTCAAAAGAAAGTGCCGGTGAGTGCGGTGGGGATTTCAATTTTGTTTTTTAGATAGATTATTTTGTTTATCACATTGAGTGTGTTGTGTGAGCAGGACAAGCTCTTAGATCAGACAAGCGTCACGCTTCTGTTTCCCATTACTAAGCACCTTGGTTTGTTGGCTACTTGAATGACAGGTACTTGTTTGCTTTTCTCTATATTAAGAACTGAGATTTGGCTGCGTAAGTTGCTTTTTTATCAGCAATAGTAGTCTTCTGGTTTAATTGATTTCTGAAGCTGTGGTAGTGAAGTCTTTGATTAAGCATATATTTTCAATCAGTATTATGAATTTCTACAGTATTACTTTCCTTAACATGTATTTATTACAAGCTGAATTCAATTTGTTCCTCTTCTGTCCAGCTGATGCAAGGACATTGGTGCAGCAAGCAAGAAATGAGGCTGCTGAGTTTCGTTTTAGATATGGTTATGAAATGCCAGTTGATGTATTAGCGTGATGGTATAGTAGTTTATAAATTTACTATTTCTCTAAAGTACCTTAGATTCTTGTTTGCTCTTTTGTTTTCAATCTGAGTGTAATTACTTCTGCTATCAAATATATGCTCTAACTCTGTGAATGTTCGTATTTATCAGATTTTTTTTTTGGATATAATTGTCTGAGTGAGTATGTAGTTCTTTGATAGCTGTAGAAGAGAATGTATCCAGCTATGATTGTAATATTCTTTTTGCTTATGAGAAAATTGTGAGATAACTTGCTATGCTGACATATATGTGTTTCCAGTAGTAACTTCAGTTACCTGATGCAATGCAGGATTGCTGACAAATCTCAAGTATACACCAGCATGCCTACGTGAGACCACTTGGTGTAGGTCTGTTGCTTTTCCAGCTCTTAATGAGTCGTTCAAATCTTTGCTCTTCATATTATATATTTTTCTTCATTTTGCTTCTTGCTTTTTGTATAAAGTTGTTATGATATAGGGTATCGATGAAGAGAAAGGTCATCAGCTTTTCAAGTTTGATCCTGCTGGTCACTTTTTTGGTCATAAGGTAGTCAGAAAGTTCCCCTCTATGTTTCCATTATCAAATTTCAAATACTCACAATCTATTTTTTTTAAGTCATTTCTAATTGTTGATATCATTGTCTCAAGTTCATATGAAATGCCAATATATTTATTTTTTCTGTCTTTGTTTTGTGTTGATAAGATAAATAAATTACATAATATTTTCTGACAGGCAACAAGTGCTGGAGGGAAAGAGGAAGAGGCTATTAACTTCTTAGAGAAGAAGATGAAAAATGATCCCGAGTTCACCTATGAGGAAACTGTACAGGTAAAACACTATGCATTATGTAGATGTATCTCTTACCAGCATTGGCAATAGCATCTTGACTTAATTAGTGATATATATGTACTGTTGGGTTTGCTTGTTGACTGTCCCTATCTTTGCTCTGTTATGTTAGTGATGGATGTATTCCATTTCATATAGTATTTCTTAACACTGAAATGTGGCTAGATATTTTGAGTTTTTCTGTTAATGCTTATGGTATACTTTTAACACCTGAGCATCATGATGCTTCTCTTGTGCTATACCTTTACTTTGTTTCTGCTAGCGGAGCATGTCTGTAGTTGTATTCATCCTCTCTTTGAGTGACCGACCTAGTTCTCTCATCAGTGTGTATCCACATCCCTACATAGTAAGCCGATGCTTTGTTTCTTATGTTTTACTCTCTGCCGCACTGAGACTGTCACACTCACCCTATATTGTGCAGTCTTTATTTTGCCCAAACAATTTTGGCCATGTTTTTTTGTTTTCGTTTTTGGTGTTCTGGAGAAAAGTTAAGGGAAATGTGTTGGATGCTGATTTTCTTTTGTGATTGTGTGTGGAGTTCAATAACTAGAACAGTTTGAAATCCTTGTTTGATTTTATTGTTTTTTGGTGAAATACATTGAAGAATCTGCAGTAGCGTTTGATTTTGTATTGGGAGAACTAAAATTCAAGACAAACACGACCTTGGAATTCGTTTGACCTTTTTCTTTCTATCTTTGGTGTGCTATAAATGTCATAGTTGAGGTGATTGCCTATTTTGAGATGGTAACCTTCAATAATGTTGGGTCTTATACTAAACGAAGGATGTGATTGATACTAATTTTTAACTAAATGGCAACAAAACTATTAGGTATTTTTTAAAATAGCATATTCAACTCCAGCTAAAACTACTTGCAATTGAACCAAAATTTAGAACACTTGACAGATGAGGCGATACTTGTCCAATATTCATTTTCTATTGCTTTTATGTTTGGGTTCTTTTTAGTGTTCTAACTAAATTTTCATTTAAAAATTTGATAAGTGAGCCTGGACTCAAGATGATAAATATTTGTTCAAAACTAGAAAATTGTTTTGCTTGATACAAGAATAATTTTGGATACCCGACCTACTTATAGGGGGATGATTATTACATTATAAGTATGCCATCCTTGATTTGATATTTTGTATTTAGTTATTTTAGTATCTGGGGAAAAGGTTGATTTTGGTTTTCTTTAACTCTCTCTACTATGTCAAGGTTGTAACTTAATGATATTTTTGACCTTTTCTTTTGCAGACTGCCATTTCAGCTCTACTATCTGTTCTACAAGAGGATTTCAAGGCCAGTGAAAGAGGATCAACTTTTCAAAGTCTTGTCGACTGAAGAAATTGACGAACACCTGACTGCAATTAGTGAGCGTGATTAAATAATCCAGTTTGGCAAACTGTGCAATGATCAAATTTCAAAAGATGCATCTGATGATGGATAGGGCTATTGCTTGTTGCATTTCTTTAGTACTTTTTATGCTTTCTTAGCCGTTCCTGTCGTGCATTATCGTCTGGTCCTCGTTCGTATGGGATAGATGAATATTCATGTTAGTTAGACGTTGGTTGTATCACATAGTTTATATAATGAAATCGGTCGTACGTTGAGCAAGACGAGATCAGCATGGGGGATATCATTATCTCCAAAATCTTCAAACGAAATAAACTCTAAAATGCAGCAGAATTTGTACTAGGGTTGGAGCAAGGTATTTGCTGCTTTCTGCAGTAGGGTTGAAGATGCCATAAATCATCGTCTCTTTTATTTTTTCTTATGCATATTATCGTTATCTCACACCTCTAAGCATATAAATCATCATAGGCAAATTCTCTAGCGAGACCCGTGTCACATTGTGAGACCGGGTTGACCCGGTCCGGATCCGGATTGATCCAGTCAACCGTTGACTTTTATTTTTATTTTTTTCTAATTTTTTTTTTTGCTGCCAGTAAGTCCATATGCACATCACTATATATTCATATGCACTACACTTTATGTTCATATGCACAACGTTATATTTTCATATGCACAATCAATATTCAATTTTGTTTTTTAAATTTTCAAATTTATTTTGCACTTCTTTTTTTTATTTGCCTCTTCGTTATTTTGTTTGCCGCTTCTTCTTTGGTCAAGATTCGAGCGAGGGGAGCCGAAGGCCTCGGAGCGAGCCGTAAAAGTCCAAATTATTGCCCGACAATTATCCTTATATTTGTAATCGAAGCGAAGGCGGAGTCGTAAAATCGAAGCCGAAGGCTCCATAGGAATAAAAAAAGAAGCTGTAAATAATTAAAAAGAAAAAAAAAACTAGAAAAAGTTGGTGCATATGAATACTCTCCGGTGTGCATATGAACATTAAGTGGTGTGCATATGAATATATGGTGGTGTGCATATGGATATATTGAAAAAAAAAATTGGTGCATATGGATACTTTTCGGTGTGCATATGAACATTAAGTGATGTGCATATGAATATATGGTGGTGTCCATATTGCAAAAAAAAAAATCAAAGAAAATAGGGTGAGTGCACAACACGCGTCGCGCGTGAAGCGCGCACATGCAGTGCACGCGTGCGTCTCACACGCGTCTCACCAGAGACAAGCTCATCATCATATTATGGTGCTTTTGAATCGACACTTTAGAATTTTAAAGGAAAAAGGTTAAATTCATCACTCCACTTCATATTATGACATTTGATTTTTATTTGTAATTCTAAAAAAAAACACCAATGATTTTAGCACTAACACTAATGACTAGAATCCATTCCGACAATTGCGCAACTTTCTGTCAAATTACAAAATGTGTGTGCTATCACAATTCCAAAAGCAATTATCAAAAGACATTTTTTCTTTTTTCTTTGAAAACTATTAATTCCGAGAAACATTGTGTCCCCCAATCCACATTTATTACCTTTCGCTTAATTTCCTTCGTAAAAATGTATTTTCTTTCATATATTTATAAATTTTCAAGTATTTCTTGTCTCTTTTTTTGAGCTGGGAGGAAGGAGGGAGAGGGACCTGAAAAACCTATTTCCTTTTACACGAGACACCAATTATCTTTTAGGGTGATTACTTTTATGGAAAATAGTGGAAAAATAATACTCCCTCCTTATTTTGTATACACCAATTATCTTTTCACACGCATACTACGTTCGTTAATTTTCCTCGGGCAGGATAGATAATCTTTTCGGGCAATCTTTTTCCATCATTTTCTCTCCAATTGTGAAAAATATTAACATGAGGATAGGTGTGGTAATATTTTTCAATAGATAAAAAACATAAAAATGGGAAGGGGGTAGGGGGTAGGGGACCATGTGATAATATTCAATGAATAAAAAACATAAAAATGGGGAAGGAGAGAGGGACCATGTGATAATTCTTTTCCATCATAGTAAACATGTGATGAAAAATAATGGAAATGTTAATATTTTTCTTGTCCATTATTTTTCCATCAAAGTAAACAAACCCTTAGATGTTTCTGAAGACAGTCCACCCAGCTGTTAAAATTGGGCTTGGTCGGATTCCCCCGAAATTGAATTGGACATATATATTTTTATAGATTTTGACTCTTCTAATACTCTCTTCGTCTACAAAATGGTTGCCACATTGTGGACGATACGGGTTTTAAGAAAATGGTAGGTAATTGTGAATTATAGTGAGTATTGTTGTGACTGGAGTAAGGGCCACATAATAAATGTGAGTGGAGTAGCAAAAGTGGCAATCATTTCGTGGACAAACTTAAGTAGCAAAAGTGGCAACCATTTCGTGGACGGATGGAGTATAAATTACTCGATCCTTACCTATTAGATCGTTATTAATGATATTTGTGGTTGATATAATAAAATTTAAGCTAAATAATCATTGACGACTTGATATGAACTACTAATGATAATGTGGTTAATATTTGGGTCAAAAGTTACAGGTTGGAGTCTACAGTCACGCGGTATTTTAATTTTTTTTGTAATATTAGTTAAAAAAAAATATATCCATTTCTTGATCACTAGAGTAAAGCTCATGCTTAGCTAGGTCATGAGTGTATATCTTTTTGGCATATAATTAAAAAGAGAGCATATAATCATTATTTGAGTTAATTTTTGTAACAAAACACAAAAAAAAAATTGTGTTTTATAAATTGTATAATGTGTTAGAACCAGTGTGCTAACCCGTACAAATTACAACGAAGAAGCAATGCAAAACGGAACTAACAAGTAACAATAATATAAGGAAATAATCTGAAACAACAAAACTACAAACGAAACTAGATTTAGAAGTCGCCTGAAGAATCCTTCTGCCCGCAAGACAAGAAATGCCCCGATAGTGCTCACGTATTGGCGGCTCGTCCCCAAATGTAAACGACTTCACGTCTCGACAGCAGCAGTGCCGTAAATTGTAAAGCTCCGACGAACTCGACAAGGATGAGAATATGAGCAACTCTAATATGTAGTTTCTGGAAAGAAGAATACAGAACGATTGTGTATCTAACAACGCTATCATGCCTCCTGTCTATAGGCACCTCACTCAGTGAGAATTGAAGCTCCTTCAATTGCATTTGAGCGGTTTCGATCTTTGCTCATCAAAATCATTATGGACGGCCGTTACTCACGATTCAAAATGGGTGTTACTCCAACCAAGGAATTCAATTAACAGTGATTACAAATATGAGAATTGAACACACGTCATTGTTAGCTGTTTCATGGCCATTAAGAGCTGCCACTTAATTTAGAAATTGATGTCATATACTTTACACTCCAAATACATAAAAAAACAATATAGTATTTGTTTATTAGACATGGGCTTGGCAAGTAATTTGGGTAATTATCGAGCCCAATTCTTAAGTGAAATCAATTTTTGGCCAAGCCTAACTAATTGATCCAAAAGATTAATTCTTTGAATTCATCCAAGCCCAACACAATTAACGTCCACGACCCATGTCACTAAACCGAGCTCATTACCACAACAACTAATTTGCCTACAACAAATTCATCTTTAATAGACAATTCAAAAATATATTATTTCTCACTCACCATTTAATGGGTTTGAGAATATAAACACCCAACTTAAACCGTTCAATATTTATTTTACTTAAATATTAAATATTTAATAAAATAAATATTATCCACATTGATTTATCAAAACCAATTTCCAATGTAAACGTGGACGAGATAATACAATCAATACACATATTATAATGTGAGGAAACGTGTCTTTATTGTACACAATCCATTTTGTATTATTTGTCAATTTTAATTCACTAATTCTATGTTCATTTTCTGAGAATATCAATCTTGATATAGTGGTGCAGGACCAAAAAAATAAGATAAATTTGCAGGACCTCATTTTTGTGGAAGAAAGGAAAACAACAAAAAAAGATAGCTGCACGCTTCTAGTGGAAATTAAAAAGTAAAATTGACCATGAAATATTGGACATAATTTACATAATATAGCAATAAGTTCTTTTAAATATGAATATATATTATCATATTGATTTAGATGAACCTGCAGTTGTTATTTAAGATGTACATTGATAGGGTAAACTCTTTACTTCTGTGCAATAGCTGCAAAATTACACACACATACTAGTAGGCTAGCTTGTATGACAGATTCGATATATAATATGTTCGTGATATTTACACTCATTGATCTTTTAGTCACAAAAAGTTGGTTAATTAATCATACGATTTTTTTTGCTGTTAATTATTCACATGTCCGACTTTCTGAATCATGTACATAGCAAGTAACTAAAAACCTTATTCCGTGAAAAAAGAAAAAAAAATATATTAAGTAGTATGATTTGTTTCCATTAAATGAGAGTTGCACCTTTAGCCGTCTCGATCCATACAATAGACAAAAGCACAAAAATTGTTCCTTTGGAGATGACTTAGTGGTAAAATGGGTTGTCTACGATTGAAAGATCTCAGGTTCAGTTACCACTAATGTCTCTATAGGTCGAGCCTATGACATTTGTACTTGGAAAGTGTACCTACCTCGTGTGGTTTAATTACAGGCTACTACACAAGGTGCGCACCAACTGTAGTGGTTGTGGATTTCCACAAATTAAAAAAAAAAAGCAAAAAAAAATAATTTAATGCTTTTAATCATCCATTAATATACTATATATGCTGCTTCAAATTATAGATTAAGCATTTTGTTTTAAATTAGGGTCAATGACAAATTAACATCTAACTTTTGATGTCTTTTGCAATTTAAATCCATTATATAAAATATTACAAATTATTATTCAATCTTTATAAATTTTGCTATTTCGGAACTATGCTCCCCCCCCCCCCCCCACCCAATCCAATTAGCTTGTGCAAGAATATCATTAATCTTCCAATTTATAACCATTAATTAATTCCTCGCATACTAATAGGTGAATATGCGTGCGTCTATGCAAACTTAACATCCAATAAATTTCCCTTAAGTACAAATGTAAATGCATAAATTCCAGTTTGGCCTTTTTGACTTTATCTTCTTCCCCAAACTAGTCTCAATCACGTGGACAAATTTATTACCATCTAAAATTCTAAACCACTCCGATCATGCGCACATATTATTTTTGACAAATAATTTTTTTTTGTTTACTCTTAATGAAGTCGACGCAGTTTAATCGGATTGAGAAAAAGGTACAAATAGAAAGTGTCAAATTTGAAAAGGAAAATGTACTAAATTAATTTTTGCAATACCGTGTGTGGAAGATCTAGAAGGTGATGAATGATTTCATTTTTTAATGGAATCGACAAGATTAGTACGAAAATTGTAGAAGGCATGAAGATAAATTCGTCGAAATGACTTCAAGCTCACTTCTCTAGCTCTTTTTGCTACTCCTTAAATAATTGGTGCTTGAGTTCGAGAGAATGTATATTCTCTAAATTGTATATTTATTCTTCTGTAAGAATTAAGTACTTCTTATACTCAGTTTTAATTTATTTCATCTTTCTTGACCTTTCAAAGAAAAAAAAGTGTTTAATTTGCACTATTAAATTCTAATTTCACAAATGTTGGATTGGTGAAGTATTGGTCATTGAATTTTGTAGTATGATTTTACGCGATTTTTTTTGTGCGGCTGGCTGCACTGTACAATTGGTCGTAAATATTAATTAAGAGGATTAGAAGGTAATTAGGCGATCAGATACTTAAATTAAGATGATATGCTGCTTAGATTCATTAATTTTGTTGTCACTGGAACATGAAAATTATTCTCCTTTCTCTTAAAAAAAAAAAGAAAGAAAAACATTATGCTTTTCCTTATTTCTTCAAAAAGACCCTTTTTCTTGTCATATGTTTGCAAGTGTAAACACTTGTTGTAAACATATGATCAGAACGTAATTTTTTTTTTCCTTTTGTGATGTGACATTTGACTATTTTGATATGACATTTTTTTTTGGTAAATAGAGATTTATTAATCAAAATAGCGTGGCAAACCACAATTACAACCCTTAAACAAAAAGGCAAGCAACATAAACCCTAACTCTTGAAATATCTAGCCACCTTAGGGTATTTGCTTTCTGACTGCCATGACGATTTAGCATTGCCTAACCAGACTCTCTATACTACTATAACTATTCTGGAATTTTCTTGCATTCCTTTTCTCGCCCATATGTGATAAACTGCAGTAGTAACAAGTAAGCGATAGACTAGCTGCTTTTCGGATTTGGTTTTAAATATACCTTTCCTCATCATCCCATGCATATGCTTGTTGCCTCATTCCACACCAACTCGCAAGATCTTTCCAAAGCTGAGCACAAAATGCACATTTGAAGAATGAATGGTTGGAAGATTCATCACTCTTACTACATAAGCAACACACTGCATCACAATTGATGCCAAATCTCACTAATCGATCACACGTCACCAATCGTTCCACTATTGCCAGCCACACAATGAACAAGCATTTGGGGAAGCCAAGTTTTTGCTTATCATTTTGTGCCTCCCAACTTTAGAAAATTCACCTCGAAGCTCAAGGTAAGCGCTTCAAATAGAGAAGCTTTGTTGCTGCAACATGGGAGAGCCATTTTCCATGGTGGTCAATATAGTCTATTGCTCCCAATATTTTCCTGATTATCCATGAGGCCTGGGAAGGCAAGATTATTGATTTCCAATCCCAAGTCTTGATGTAATATCCATGCACCCAGCGAATCCAGAGTTTGTCTTTTTTTCTTCACTACACTCCACAAATGCTTACAGATTGTTGCCTTGTTCCACACTTTCATGTCAGTCAAATTCCAACCTCCGGCTTCCTTAAGTAAGCATAGATGATCCCATGCCACGAGATTACGTTTGGAGACGGTCGATCTTCCTGTCCATAAAAATGTCCTACACGTAGATTATAATCTTCATAACCTTTTGTGGCAGTAAGAAAATTTGGCTCCAATAAGTTTGGATGCTGAATATGACTACTTTAATGAGTTGAACCCTCTTTGCGTATGAGAGCATTTTAGCTGAACAACACTCTATTCGTGCCATGATCTTTTGTATCAGAGTTTGGCATTGAGAGATGGAGAGTTTTTTCGAAGATAGAGGTATGCCAAGGTATTTAAAAGGTAATTCTCCCCTCACCAATCCAAACTCTTGGATAATCAGCTGTTGTAAATCCTCAGAGACTCCTCCAAAGTAGATAGAGCTTTTTGATGGATTTGCTTTCAATCCTGATACCACCGAGAACTCCTAAAAAGTAATTAGCAACCTTCTAAGAGACAAAGTATCCCCTCTAGAGAATAAGAAGAGGTCATCGGCAAAGCACACATGCACTAAATCAAATCTCTTACATCTTGGGTGGTATTGAAATCCTTTATCTGATCTCAATCCTCTCAGACACCTGTTAAGATATTCCATACATATGACGAATAGGTAGGGTAAGATGGGATCACCCTGTCGAAGCCCCTTTTTGGCTTGAAAAAGGTTCAGAAAGCTCTCCATTGATATTCATAGAATAAGACACAAAAAGTGAGGCATGCCAAAATCCAGCTGACAAATTGGTAAGGAAACCTAAGTTCCAGGAGAAGATGTTTAACAAACGGCCATTCCACTGAATCATAAGCTTTCTGGATATCGATTTTGACCATACAACGAGGAGAGACATGCTTCCTATTATAACCTTTGATCATCTTATGGCTCAATTAAATATTATCAAAGATCAACCTTTCTTTAATGTATGTAGATTGATCATCACTTATGATATTGTTTAGAACTGGCTGCATTTTATTAGTTAAGACCTTAGAAATGATTTTATATAACACATTACAACATGTTATATGTGTATATTCCCTTATTGAAGAAGCAATAGCAATCTTAGGAATCAAGATTATGAGAGTAGAATTTACCAGCTTGGAAAAGGAAACCTGTGGTGAAGAACTCTTTTACTGCATCTATAACATCCTTCTCAATCATGTTCCATGTTTATTGGAAGAAAAAAATATTATACCCATCTTGGCCAGGAGCTTTTTGAGGGTTCATGCCAAATAAGACATCCTTTATCTCCTTACTTGTGAATGGGGATATCATCAATTGTTGATGAGTATGAGATAGTAATAGTCCTCTTCTGACTACTGCTTTTTCTATCTTTGGAAGACTAGTAGCACTTGTTTCCATAAGCTTCTTGTAGAATCCAGTAATCTCCTCTTGGGGTTGCTGGTGATTTATACATCTTGAGCCATCATCCTTTATCAACAATTTAATTTAATACAACTCAGGCTAGCTCTAGCTTGAGTAAAAACATGAAAGAATCTTGTGTTAGAGTCTCCCACTTTGAGCTAATCAACTCTTGATTTTTGGTGCCACACCTTCTCCTCAATTAAACTCCATTTTTCCACTTCTCCCAATAGAAGCTTTTCAATGTGGATCAGTTCATCATTCATGTGATCTAGAGCAAGCTGCGCTTGGGTGACTCGTAGCTTGTCTCTAGCTATGTCAAGTTTTTTCCCAATGCTCTTAAAGTGTTGAGAGTTCAGCTGCTTAAAGGGGGCCTTCATAGCTTTAAGTCTATACCAAATATTTCACAACTTGCACTTATGATACTGTTTTCCCTAGAATTCAGTGAGTATTTGAGGAAACTGTACATGCACACTCAGAATATTGAGGAATCGAAATGGAGATTTCTTGGCAGAATAGACATTACCAAAATCCAGAAATTGGGGACAATTGGCAGAGATATCCCTCTCTCTTAAATTAACAATCACATGAGGAAATAGGTTGCACCATGGAATATTTGCCACTGCTCTACGATTAGAGAGTAGATTCTATCCACCATCTGCTGATTATTGCACCAAGAGTATTTATTTCCTACAAACAGATGCGAGTGAGTTCATCATCATCCAAGCATGCTTTAAAGTCCTTATAGTCATTTTCAGTAACCACATTTCCTTGAAAACGATCTTCATTAGGAAGGATAGTATTAAAATCTCCATAGCACAAGAGGGTCAGTTGTGGCTTGAGAAATTTGAGACAAAGATCTCCATAAAGGTTTTCTGAGCTCAATATTATTATAAGCATATACAGCCACAAATTGAAAAGATAAACCAGATATAAGATCAATAACTTTACAATGGATCCCTTGTGCAAAGTTTTCTTTCCTTTCTACTTGCATTGTCTGAGGGTTCCATCCTATCCATACGACCATTCTCAGCATGAGAGTAATTACTCAAAAACTTCCCTCTTCGATAAATTCTATCAGAAATCCTTAAAAACTTGTTTTCTTCAACTCTGGTTTCAAGAAGTGCCACTATATCTATCATATTTTTATGCAAAAAGAGCTTAATCTCATTTTACTTGAAGGGCTTATTACAACCCCTCACATTCCACACAATCATCATGAGAGGGTCCCCACCCTTTATTTTTCACTGTTGTCAACTTCATTGTTTCCACTAATAGGCTAATAAGAATTGAGTTCTCTCTCATTGTATCTAGCTCCAGTAGCCTTAGTAGCTACTTTCTTAGGTATATTCCATGTCTCAATGGTGGGAAATTCAACACGGTTCACAGTGGCTTCACCATTCCCAGAGTTACCATTCTCAACATGATCTGTTATAATCTTCAATTACTTCAGCATTGACATTGTGATCTCATTCTCAGTATCCAATTTGTGCTGCTGTAGTTTAGGTCTCCATTGTTGCTCTTTCACAACTTCCTGATAAGTTCTTGGCCTCACTTTTTCATTACAATTATGCCCCACAGTGTGACACTTCTTGCAATAGGGGGGAACTCAATCATAGACTACCCTTTGTTCAACTACTTTACCATCCTCTCCCCCAATCTGAACTTTATATTGAATAGGTTGGGTTATATCTATTTCAACCAGTAGTCGAGCATCAGAAATCCTGCTTTGTGTTGTGGTGCATTCATTAGCATAGAGGGGATTACCTAGAGCACTTCCAATCCTACTCAAAGAATTCATTCCCCAATAATTTAGTGGAAGATTGAGTAGCTGGATCCATAATGGAATAGCCTTCAATATTTATTTTTCAAAACTGAAATTAGCAACCCTCCTTTACAATAATTGGTTTCAAGGCAATGGTATGGGGTCCTGAGTATAGAATTTCATTCCTCTCCTCCATAGAATGAAATTTAATCACAAAGTAGCCCTCATTATGCAAGAATATTTCAGGTTTATGTCGAATTCCACATTGTTGTACAAGTAATTGCTAAGATACGAAATAGAAGGGGAATTTCCTATGAAATAGAGGATAATAGCATGCTTCCACTTCTCATTTTGCAAATCTATATTTTTTTTTATCAAGGCAAGCAGTGGCATCTCCATCTTTTATCATAGGTGCAACAAATTGTAGCTTCATACATGTTCTTATTGATTGCCGTGGAGCGCTCTTTTCCTCTTCTTCCATCGGAACATCTTCTAGTATCAGACTGCTATTGATAACCTCCGGTGGAACACTAAAACATTGATTTGCAATTTCCTCCACTGTAACTACTGTTACATCGATTTTCTCCTTCCCTTTGCTCGTCGCAGAGCTGGTTTGGCCTCGATCTTTGCTTGAGCTTCCCGTTTGTGACGTAGATCCTGATGTACCAGTTCTTAATAGTGAGCTCACGACCACAATGCGTTTGCCGCCCATTCCACACCGGCGGCGCACGTTAACACTCAAATAGTAAAGTGAGCCGGGAGAGGTTTTTATAATACCTTTAAAAAATCCATTTTTTTAATGATGTGACTTTTTACTTATTATTGAAGTGATATTTTTATTTATTTTTATCAAATACTTTTTTATTCTTTCTTATAATTTTTTTTTACCTTGTTTGCCACTTCAATAATGAGTAAAATGTCATATAGAAAATAGTCAAATGTCACGTCACAAAAAAAGTTCTAGGTCATGTTTCTGGTCACCGGAAAATGAAGATATGCTCCGAATTGCAATGACTTGAAAGGTGGTGCCTTTATATGCAATTAATCCTAAATTAAATATATGTAATTCACATTTTCTCTTATTCAATACTTAAGAATTTTAATTAGGTAATTTAATTAAGCTATATAAGAACAATTTATAATTCAATTAGGTAATAATTCATTAGCTCAATATATAAGTCACAATTCAATAAAATTCCAAAAATCAACTCATTCAACCCCTTCATATATGGGGATTCGCAACTTTTCTGCACGAGATTCACGAATTTGATTGTTTTTATTTTCTGTTTGGAAGGATACGCCACATGACGAATCATGTGCAAATCATATGAGAATCCAACGAGAAACACATCCTAATAAGAATCCAATACAACTACGCGGTATATTTAGAAGAATCCATACATCATAGGATATACTCAAGACGAATTAAAGGTGTGATTGCACTTTTCTCCTAAAATAGAATATGAAATTAAAGAAAATTCCTAATATTCAAACATCTTTCTCATGGCTACAAGAAATTGAGTTAGTTACGACATCAGTTGACTAACAGGTAATAATAATTTTAAAAATCTTGAGAACAATTTTCATATGTGCATGCATAACTTGATTAAATTTTAGGGTTTCCTGTATTCGAACAACATACGAAACTATGCAAATATTAAATTAGTGATGCATTGTGGTGCATCTAGTTACGCATTGTGGTGCATCCAATTTTTTTCAGTTTTTTTTTTTACGAATTCGGTGCATCTCACTACACGTAGTGATGCATCTCATTATGTATAGTAGTGCATCCGAATATGTGAAATGGTGCATCTTGGGTGACTGTTTTAAAAAAAAAATTGGAAAAAAAAAACTGAAAATCTTGTGCATCTAAATGCACTTAGTGGTGCATCTAGTTATATAGAGTGGTGCATCCGAATATGTGAAGTTGTGCATCTTGGGTGACAGTTTATTAAAAAAAAATTGAAAAAAAAACTTGAAAATCTTGTGCATCTAGTTATGTAGAGTGGTGCATCCGAATATGTGAAGTTGTGCATCTTGGGTGACAGTTTATGAAAAAAAAAAAAAAAAAAAATCGGAAAAAAAAATTCGAAAAAAAAGTCAACGGGTTGACTCGGGTTTGACCCGCTTTGACTTGGCCAAATCTTGACCCTCCATCACCAATAGATCTATGGTTGAGATCTATTCTCATTTCTTAGGATAATATTTATTCTCATATGATCTATCTCCTATATATATATATATATATATATTTATCATATCACAAGAAAAGATGAATAATATCACAACTTAGAACATTTTTCATGCAAAATGATTCTTATATTATCAAAATAAATAAATCTTAATTATATATTAAATTACTAAAATATTCTTAGAAATTAAAATAAGTAGCTAGGAATATTGTTGAAATATCAAAATTTGTTAGAATACACCCTTTATAATAATAACCATAGATAATCTTGTATAATAATTTTTCCAACAGGGGATGAGCTGGAGTGTAATTATAAGTTTCTCTTAACTTATTCTCAAGATTTTTCTTTCTTCAATTCCACTCAAATGGCTTAACTTCACTATACTTCCAAAATTTCAATAATTTTCAAGAAAACTTGTTGGTTTTGGTCCCAATTAAATAAGCCTCTACCTGTCAAAATAATTATATCTATATAAAGGAATATTTGCATTGCATGACGTCTAATTAAATGATTGATAATATAAATTAAGGAGAGTATTGTGCATAACAGCCCAACAAATCTTGATCTGCCACACAAGTTAAGAACAATAAACCCTACTAAACCATTAGCAAATTTATGTATATGTCACCAGATATGAATTTTGATCGAGATACGAATACGTATTTTTTGATGATCGAATATCGAACCGTAATACGATTTAACACGATACAAAATAAACTATCATGCCCATGATTGGTGGATAAGGTGACAGATAAGAGTTTATTATGTACACTGGAATTAAAATTGAAGGATAGCATGAGCTAATAAAATAAAATTAAATAAAAGGAAAATTAATATGAATTGACTCCAACTGCAGAGACATAGACATGACAATAAAAGTCGCATTCTTAGGCAATCACATGCATTTGTATCTTTCCTCAAATGGGTCCTCAAAATTTTTATCATTTTCCTAAAATCATCAATCACATATAATGCAGAATAACAAATGTCTGATGCTAATATCTCATGTCTCAGATTAAAATCTTGAGTGAAATTTTATTTCACCAATCAAAAAACTTTTCTGATATGCACAATAGTCAAATCCCTTAATTTTCACAGAAAATTTAATTTAAGTATCACATTAGTCTTTTCATATCATTAATTGGTACAAGATTCTCCTTTCTTAAAATACTTGTTGCACCAAAAGGGTCCATCTCAAGGTAAAATGTCTATTTCTCGAACAACTATCTTATTTAAAAATAAAATTTTTCTCTAAATAAGTGCATATCGCGAGCTAGAGATTTATTTAGGATATTTAAAAAGCCGTTTTTTGAATTCAGGACATTAAAGCTGCGGGCTTCGTTTTGCGGCCAATTAAATTTTTTTTGCTGGGCCGTAGGACTTTTTTGGGCCCGAAACTCATTATTTCGCACGTGAGCCGCACGTGATGGCCACGTGGAGCCCGAATGCGCACGTGGACACCACATCACCGAGCTAAAGGCTTTTAAGGACATTTAAAAAGTTGTTTTTCGAATTCAGGACAATTAAGCCGCGGGCTGCGTTTTGCGGCCCATTAAGAATTATTTGTTGGGCTTAGAACTTTTTTTTACCCGAAACTCATTGAATGCGCACGTGGACGCCAAGTGGAGCCCGACTGCGCACGTTGATACCACATCACCCTCCCCTCACTCTTCCCCCTCTTTAGAGAGAGAAACAAATGGCAAACTCCTTTCTCTTTCTTCCCCTTTGTCTCTCAAGATCCTAATCCAACCAAAACTACAGAGGTACACTTAGTTCTATTCCCCAAAGTTCAATTTCCCAAATAATATTTCGAATTCAGCCGCATTTCCAATTGGAACCCTAGAATAATTCAACCACGACGTCTGCCTCTTCGATCCATTCACAGATTGACTGGAAAGGCTTCCGTCCATGGGCAGCGTCGTTCACAACCTCATCACCGTGGAGAAGATGCGTCTCCTCTGTCGCGGATTATGAGTTTCAACCACGACGTCTGCCTCTTCGATCCGTCCACATGCGCATTCAATGAGTTTCAGGTCAAAAAAAGTTCTAAGCCCAGCAAGAAAGCTTAATTGTCCTGAATTCGAAAAACAACTTTTTAAATGTCCTTAAAAGCCTCTAGCTCGGTGATGTGGTGTCCACGTGCGCATTCGGGCTCCACGTGGCCATCACGTGCGGCTCACGTGCAAAATAATGAGTTTCGGGCCCAAAAAAGTCCTACGGCCTAGCAAAAAAAATTTAATAGGCTGCAAAACGAAGCCCGCAGCTTTAATGTCATGAATTCGAAAAACGGCTTTTTAAATGTCCTAAAAAAGTCTCTAGCTCCGCATATCGCTGACTATATCAAACTTCTCATGGTATACCAAACAAATTTTTATGAGTTATAAAATGAGTAGATTTAATTATTTTTCGAACTATATCAAATAAAGTATCACAATCTCTCTCCGTGAAATCCGACATTGCAGTAGTGTGGCTTCAGTCTGTATGTATGTAGTGAGGTACAACGTCCAAACTCTCCCAAGTCAAAACGAAATAAAATCCGAACACATCAAACACACTATTTCATTTGTGTAGAACATTAACTAACTCCATTAACATCCATTAAAGTTGAATGTACAGAGCTCAAAAAAAAAATCCTCGAAATTAATATATTAAAATTTTCAAGATTATGAATCAGTTTCCGCTCCCTCGAACTACGTCATGAGCTATATTCGTGACTACAATAGGGCTTCTAACTTCATGATAGCCGTCAGATTCAACCCAAATCAACGATCCATAAACAACCGAAACATTCTTGATCAGTTTCGGATCTTCCACTCTCAAAACGTAGCTCTTCTTCTCATTCTTGCCACCAAACTCCAACGTACCAGGCAAAACGGTGACGTTTAACCCACCCACAACTGTCACTTTAGCAGTGTAAACCGCTTTCCCATCTCCAACATTAGTCACAGTTCTATGAAACTCCTTCACTTCGATTTTACCAGAATTCTCAACGTGTGAATCGAAGAAGGCGACGAAAGAGGGATAATTAAGGTCGATCGAAGCATTAGAACAGTTGTAAGAACTCGATCTAGTTACTGTCTGAATCTGTGTATCAGTGAAGTTCATTGCACACATCAGATCAATGTAATCTTCTCTGACGACGTCGTAGACGAGGCCTGGGTCCACCGCCTTGTTCGGGTCAACGTGGCCGGCTCCCATATCGAGGGGAGTGGCAGGTTGGTCAAGAAATCCCAAGTCCTTGATGGGACTATTGGTGTTGTCGTGGATAGCCGCCGTTGTCATCATGGCAGACCTGATGGCGGCGGGGCTCCAGTCGGGGTGGGTGCCCTTTAGCAGGGCGGCCACCCCTGCAGCGTGAGGGCAGGACATTGATGTACCGGAAATTATGTTGTAGTTTCCGTATATCTGTCCTGCCCTCACTTGTGCGACTGGCGAGTCGGAAGGCCATGAGGCGAGGATTAGGTCGCCCGGGGCCATGATGTCGGGTTTTAGGACGAACGGGCAGCTCGGAGACGGCCCTCTCGAGCTGTAGCTTGCTAGTTTTGGTGCTGGCTTTGTGTTTAGGACTGTTTGTTGAAATTTGAGGCTTGCTTTTGGATGATGCTCGTTTTTTATGTAATTGAGAATTGTGTTGCCGTGTTCGAGGTTGATGAAGATTGCCGGGAATGAGGATTCTATGAAGAATGATAGGTCAGAGTTGTTGGTGATGAAGATGGCTCCGGCGACCTTCGCCTCGTTGGCGTAGTAGACTTGGTCATTGAGTGTGCCGTTGGTGTCGATGCAGACAACGATGTTGTTGTCTCCGGCTTTCTTGAGTGAACTCCCATCATTGCAAGATTTGATAAAAATTAGCGGGAATTGTGTGGAGGAGGAGTTCCCGGGGTAGAGTGACGATCCCGTGATTGAAAGACCGTTAGACAGAGCTATTGTCCCGTGGAATGTTCTGTCAATGGTACCGGCCGCCACATTGAGGACCCACGGGGTCCCATTGTGGAGGGTTTGGAGAAAAGGACCTTCGTTTCCCGCGGAGGTGGAAACAAAGATGCCCTTTTCCATAGCGGCAAATGCCGCTATGGCAATGGGATCGGCATATAGAGGAATGCCATCTATGCCTAATGATAGCGAGATGACATCGACACCGTCAGATATTGCTTGATCAATCGCGGCTATGATGTCCGAGAGACGGGAGCCCTCGTCCCATAGGGCCTTGTACATGGCCACACGGGCCTTAGGCGCGGTGCCCGTGGCCGTGCCTAAGGCGTATCCGAAAAAAGAGGCACCCTCGACCGAGCTCCCCCCGGCCGTGGTGGAGGTATGGGTGCCGTGGCCGTCAGTGTCACGGGCGGAGTTCATCGCGATGGTTAGGTTCGGGTACTTAGCTAGTAGGCCTTTGTTGAAATACCGAGCTCCGATGAGCTTGTTGTTGCACGACGAGGAGTTGAACTTGGTGCCGCTTTCGCAAGCACCCTTCCATCTCGATGGGATTTGGCCTAATCCGACGTCATTGAAGCTCCGGCTCTCGGGCCAGACGCCGGTGTCTACAATCCCGATGATGACGTCTGTGCCGTAGTTGGAAGTAGGCCACGCGCCGTGGTTGGCGTTGAGGCCGAGGAATTTGTTGGAATGAGTGGTGTCGAGGGTGACGGTGACGTCTCTAACGGAGGAGACGAAGCCGGGGGCGTTCGAGAGAGCGTCGAGTTCGGGAGGGGAGAGAAGGGCGGTGAAGCCGTTGATGGCATTGGTGTAAGTGTAGATGAGTTTGGAGGATGAGGAGAGAGATTGGGATATGGTGGGATTGATTGAGTGGGAAATTGATGAAAGTGTGGTTAAGTACCAATTTTGGTGGGTGGAGAAGGCCTTGGGCATGGCTGAGGAATCCATGTGGATAATGTAAGTGTCGGAATCTGCGAAAGTGGAGATGAATTGGGGAAATATGATGAACAACATTAAACATAGAAATGAGCAACATAATGTGTGGAGAATTGTCATAGTTTGTTTAGAGAAATGGGGTGCTCTGTTTTGTTGGAATCATGAACCAACGCACGTATATATTTTGTATGGGGAGGGCATGTGACCCCACCTCAAATTGTCTTGTCCAATTTAGAGAGAGAGAGAGAGAGAGAGAGAGAGAGAGAGAGTAAAGTTTCTACCATCACAATTCACAAACAATGGGACTTAGGGATCAAGGGGTCAAACCTCTGCAATTTAAATTCTCCATTTCACATTATAGTTTTACATTCATGTCACATTTTTAGTTTTCCCGCATCATTTTTTCCAAATTTAGTTAAGAAATAATTAACAGGGCATAATTAGAATATAAGAATTTTTAAGTTTTGAATTTTAGTAGTAATAAATATTTACTCTGATTCATTATATGAGTAACATTTTTTGTTACTCTGAGATGTTTTCTATTGTTTAACCATAAATTTAAAGAAAACGATTTTAGCACCTTTGTCAAAATTTTTTTATTTTTATGTTTAATTTTGGCATGTATTTTTTTGCATCAGAGAAGGAGATTATGGAACTCTATGGAGAGCTAAGGGAAAGGAAGGAGACCTACTATGGACCTCAGCATATAATAAGCAGCCACTATATTTGTACCTAAGGATTTATAAAGCAGAAGAAAATAATTTAGTGGAAAATATTAATACAGTCCTACCCTCATTAATTTTTTTTTTTTTTTTGAGAGAGAGAGACAACATAAAGTCGTTCCATCAAAAGAAAATTTTCATTTAATTGTAGATATAGAAGCTAGGATTCAGCCACATATAGTTAGTTATAGATCTGTGGAATTAATTCTTTCAATAATCTGAGCAATTTTGAGTGTAAAAAAAAATGTGTATGAGAAAGAGATAATAAGTAGGTATGCTGTCCCAATCTCTTGGTTTTGAATTTTTGGTTTGTTAGCAATGGGCATTGCTACTATCAAGAAACAACAAATTAGCCCCAACCACCGATCATGGAGTTGAAGTGTAATTGTGAAGAGAATCTATAAAGGCTAATTAAGTAAAAATATATTGGTGATGCAAAATTTGCAAATATCATATATTTATAATCTGAGAACTGATATATTAGTTAACTTTTCACGGGCACCACTCTCTACGTTAGCATTATTCTATTTATTTTTATATTCCGTTTATTCTATATTTGTAATACCTTAAAACTGTTTTGAGATTATTATATTTATATAGTACATAAAAATTAGGGCTTGAATTGTCCATTTGTTCATTTCTTTGAAGTAAAAGAGGAAAAATAACAAATTGAGCTTTGGTTTTATGTAATTTGTAAAACTTAATGATCTCAATAACAATTTTTACGGTACTAAAAATTTAGAATAAAATACGATATAAAAAATTAAATAGAAATAATGCTAATATGGACAAGACAAAAGTGATGTTCACAAAGGGTGCTCATAGATGATGACAAGCATATCACTTCTTTTATATATCTATATAATGACCACAAAAAGATGACACATTGGATGAGATACAAAAATATTAGGATAAAGGATCTGGAACGGGCTTGGTAGCCCAATGGTAGAGCTTTACCCCTAAGTTGTTCCTTACCATGAGAGGCACAGGTTCGAATTCTCTTTATCTCATTTCTTTTCGAGTTAAATGCAAGTAATAGTATTATTTTCTGCCGCACTTGTACTTGAAAAGTGTGATTTACTTGTTATTTGTGGTTTGCAGGCTACTGCATAAGGGACGGGAGTTTATCCAGTGCGCACCGAAGGTAGCCTGGACCCATCGTAATTTGAAGAAATGAGAATATATACAAAGGCACAATAATATTTTTTTTTCCTATAGGAATTGTAATGAATAAAATCATTCGTTTAATATCCTAATGATAGAGACTATACGTTAATTATAAGGCTCAAGATATCATGCATTTCAATTTTCTTAAAAGTCTTATCAAGAAACTCTTTATAAAATCTCAAGATATCAATCATGCAGTAACTTCACTGATATAAAAAGATTTACAAAGTAAAAATGAATCTAAAATCTATTTTCCGAGTTCTAGATTGATAAAATTCCTATATTTCAATTAGGAATTATGGAATGATGAAGCTAAAGAATGTAACGAATTCATGAATGGTCTTTACCAGTGTGATAAAATTTGGTACATGTTATCATAAACTAATAATGCTTACAAGATGCAATCTCACAAATTCTTGCAACCCTGAACATTCCAATGATTACATGACTACATGAGAGATGGTGCGCGGGAAATTGCGACGAAATTCTCTAGCTAGTTAAGGCAATTTTGGTAACAATGTTTCTGTCTCTTTTTCTTGCTCTTTGGGTAAGTCAATTTCCGACCTCCAAAATTATGCACAGTTTTCCTTTTTTATGTGTCCCTCAAAATTATACATACTTCACTTTAAGAAATAACTATTCCACTTATTACCCTTATAATGTAGGACCTCATCTCCACTTAGACCTATTTTTTTCTACTTACATTTCACTTTTCATAATTTTCTTAAAACCCGTGCTCACCAAAATTATACATAAATACAGGGGTCGGAATAAGTATGTCACAAGGATAGCAAAAGAAAAAGACTTAGCCCACAAAAAGACTAGAAGAAATTGTACCTCATGCGACCGCCTTTACTATTTTCTTTGTCTTTGAGCCTCATTCATGCATGGCCATAAATTTTTCTTTGTTTTTCTATGACAAGGTTCCCAACAGCCGCTACTTAAAGTGTACATGAATTTTTATTATGTGAAATTTAAGTGGTTTTGCGTCCAAGTTCAAGTGGCATGAATCAAACAAAATCGTTTGCATGACAAGATCATTTTGAAAACCTTAGCGAGATGAAGCATTGTCCGCAATAATTGTCCCCCGAGGTCCTTTAATGTCTCACTTTTTTTATGAATAGACCATGTCTAACTTGATCTCATGTCTAAGTTATGCACTAGATATTAGTGTAAAATTAATACAACACCTTAAGAATATGTATTTCACAATGTTGAGAATCATGTATATAAACCATAAATTATTTCATAACAACCACAATAGGACCTTTGTCATCGGGAAAAATTGGGGTCAATAATTTGCTTCTTTAGTGGTTGTTGTCTTAGACTTGATCATTAATGTTCTTTTAGGTTGAATATATTATGACTTGAACTTGTATTTTTCAGTGACGTTAAATGAACTCTAATTTGGATTAATAAATCATTAATTGTGATTAATAAACCTAGTAACTCTTTATTTACCTCCAAATTGCCCTTAATTACCTTAATTAACATTTAATTACAATCATTATTGTACCAAAATCTAATTTTATATCTATATACTAAAACAAAGTTGTTAAAAAAATCCCGCCTAAATTCATCTCCATCAAAAGTTAATTCTATAGATTTCTCATTTAATAAGCTTTAATTTGAGTTCAATACTGAAGGTGAATTTTCTAATGCAAAGGCAACTTTCCAACTTCTCTATATTAATATTTATTTTTGTGAAACTTCTCTACGTTAATATTAGTTTGCCGATACCAACTAATTTTTGTGGCGTAGTTATTAGTTATATTTATAAAAAATTATGAAGTGTTCACGTATATAAAAGAGACATATTTTGAAATAGTTATAATGATCATTAAAATATAAATTTTGGCTCACCTTCTTCAAAAATATAAATTTTGGCCATTTTTTTCAATTTGGGACGAAAATACCCTTAATGAAATGCGGAGCGGGTCGGGTTTGACGCGGGCGGGCGCGGGTCGGGTCGGGCGGGTATGAGGCATTTGGTACTTCTGGTACAAATTTAGTCTTATTAGTACCAATTGTTCTAGTACATCTGGTACGAATTTAGCCTTATTAGTGCCAATTGTTTCAGATTTGGTACAACTGGGACGAATTGTCAAATTAGTTCCAGATGTTCCAAGTTATGATATGGTACTCTTGGGACGAACATTCCAATTATTTCAAGTTATACTACTCCAATTTTTTGGCTCTGCCTTCGGCTCCGCCTTCGGCTCTGATTATACGGCTCCGCCTTCGCTCCGATTACTAATATAAGGATAATCGTCGGGCAACAATTTAGATTTTTTCGGCTCGCTCCGAGGTCTTCGGCTCCCCTCGCTCGAATCTTGACCAAAGAAGAAGCGGCAAACAAAAAAACGAAGAGGCAAACAAAAATTTGGAAATTAAAAAAAATTTGAAAAAAAAAAACAGAAAAAAAGGAAAAAAAATCTGGAAAATAAAAAGAAACAGAAAAAAAGAAAAAGAAATCTGGAAAATAAGAAAAAAAAATAGAAAAAGAAAATGATGGTCCCGATACGAGTTACTGGTGTATGGGGGGGAATACACCAGTTAGGATTTTAAAATTAAACTCTTGAAAATTACTTCAACCGAGTAAAAAGACTTAGTTGGAATTTCACAACCGAGTATGCAACCTCAGCTGGAAGAGTTGTGCTATGTGGAATGTGGTGGAAAATAAACTCGTAAAACAACTCACGCTTTTATGGACGGTTGGTCAAAAACCAAAACAGTTGTGAATGCACAAATGCGGTTTGTATGCTGGTTAGTCAGTCAGATGAGAATGCAAGAGATAATTGAACAAAGAAAAACACAAGCACACAGAGAATTAACGTGGTTCGGAGCTAACACTCCTACGTCTACGGGGAGTTGTGAGTCCACACAACTCTGTCCAAGTTCTTCTGGACAAACCACTCAGCTTACGCGGGCTGAGCAACCGTTATGGATAAGTTTGCGGGTACTTATCAACCTTACAGTTTAGTTTTCGGGTACTAAACGACCTAACTACTCAGTTGCAGGAAGAGTAGGATCCTAAACCTTTTCAGGTGAAAGAAAATGGGGTTCCAACTAAAAGCTCGAACGTGAAGTGAGCTATGATCTAACTCTCTACGAACTTTCACTAAGTGATGTTCTCAAGGTTCGATCTAAAGACACAAAAAAAAACTAGCTAACTTTAGAACTCTCAACTGGTGATGTTCTAAGAGATTAAATTCAATTCAGCTCGTGAAGAATATTGCTCTTTCTTTCGCTCTCTGGTTTCTTCTCGCGTGTGTGTCTTATATCTTCTTCGAATGAATGAAGGCCTCTATTTATAGGCGGAGAGTATCAACTAGCCGTTGGAGGAGCTGTTGATCTCTGTTCTTTGAAAGCGATGGCTTGTCTCTGATCTCTGCAGACTTTCCCGATATGGCATCTGTGCTCTTCTGCTTTCCATCTGAGATAGCCTTGTGTTGGGTCAAATGGGGTAATGACTGAACGGTCAAACCCTCACGTGACTTCCTTTTTGAAATTCAAATCTTAACAACAGACTTCCAACAAAGAGCGGACGGTTAAGACTTTCGATCTTCAACTAGCATGTTCTTCAGCCGATGTTCTATCTGCCAACTAACAGTTGAACTCTCAGCTGACTTCATCTTCAAGTTATTGATCTTCTTGGTTGAGTTCTACAACTGATGTTCTGAAACTGAACACTCAGTTGTCTTCCTTGTATCTAATCAGTTGGGCTCGAATGCTCAGGTGGCTTCCTTTTCATCTGATGTTCTCTTCCCTTTTACTGCTTCTCATCTGATGAGATGAATGCTCAGTTGTCTTTCTTCACAACTGATGTTCTGAAGACTTCCCCCTCTTTGCATCTGAAGAAATGAACTCTCAGTTGTCTTTCTTCACAACTGATGTTCTGTCTGAGTGATGCCTTGTTGCCATCTTCAGCTGGAGACCTGTAAAGATAAAATCTTAACAATGCTCAAACAGCGAGCCTAACTACTAACATTATGTTCTGGCAACATCTACTCGGTTGAGGTCAGTTGGTTTTGGAATTCATCAAAACTCTTACTAATAAATTTCCCAACAATTTCCCCCTTTTTGATGATGCCAAAACCACTTACAACTTTAAACCACTACTGATCTAAACCTCACTAACTTATCTAAAATCTCAGCTGAAATTCTAGACAGTCTATAAGATAAAACATCAAAGGGTTAGCACAGTTATAACATGGTATTTAAATGACTTTGCGATTCAGAGCTTGGACAATGAGGGATTGTTCATCAAGGTGAATCGAATATATATACTTGAAGTTTTCATTACAACTGATGATTACACAGATAGGCGCAAAAACCAAAAATTACAACAGTTGCTAGAAAACTAACTGAGCTAAAATTGTAGCCCATACTTACTAAAGATCCTAACATAAATTTCTCTTTTGGCAGGTGACTCCTTGGAAATGTCCACTCCATGCTCCTGGTAGACCTGCCTCGCCTCAGCTGCGATCTTCGTGCGGTTCGGGTTGCTTGAGTCTGGGAGAAGAGGAGGCCGATAAGTAACCCTCTTGGGAACTAGACAGTGTTCAAGTCCAGGTTGGCGTCAATCATAGCCGCCTGAACTGGCTGAACATACCAGGATCCCCTGAGTGCAACTCAGTCAGTGCTTCCTTGAACGCTTTCCTTGGGTCGTCAGTTGCGTAAACCTTCATGTAATAGAAGTCGTTCACGAACTCCTGCTTGAACAGCTCCCACTCCTCATTCCACTCGGTCGGCATCCACTTGTTAACATGCCTGAACCGACTCACGACCTTGGACTTTGCAGGCAACCTTTGTTGCTTCAACCGAGCTTCCGCCTTTGATTAATGCTTGTTGATGCGGCGTCGGCTGCGGGAGGCAACATTGCGGTCCAGGTTCTGGGACATCTTTTTCAGCTCAACCTCGAACTGGTTCACCCTCCTCGCCTGGCTGGCGGCAAACTTCCTGATCCAGCTCGGGGTCATGTAGTCCTTCTCCTCTACATCCATAGCCTTGGCAGCTGCAATGCACTCTTCGGTTGTTATCCCGTCGAGTTCAGAATCCAGCTCGGCTGCGATCTCGGCTATGGAGCTGTAGGAAACTCCAATCTTCTCTGCCTGCTCCAAGTCTTTAGATATCTCAGCTCCACCGACTTCGGTTGACTTGGGAGCAACAGACTTCCTCCTCCTCAGCTGAGATTTGGATGGGTGAGCAGCTGGCACTCCTTGTTCTTAGGTCTCTTCTTCTTCCTGCGCCTCAACCTCCGTCTCATTCTCTTCTCCCCTTTTGGCATCAGCAACAAGGCTTGCTACTGAACCGTCCAGAGAGTTGAGTTTATCCTCGGTTAGTTGAACACGGTTGAAGAGTTCATCGACCGCACACTCCAGCTGAATCTTCTTCGCCAGTTCGGAGTCCTGGCGCTCTTGTTCGGCCTTCTTCAAGACAGAGAGGTTGTCGATGACCTCTGTCTGAAAGGCAGCGAACTCAGCCCACCGCGACTCGAACCTGGACTCCCATTCTGCATCCTGTGTCTGTTAGGACTTGGCAAGATTTGAGTCGGCCAAGGATTTGAAGATGTTTAGCTCCGACTTCAATCCCAACAGAGTGGACTTCAACTCCGACATTTCCTGACTGGTGGAGGAGGAGAAATCATTCAGCTTGGTCTTCAGTTCAGCGTTCTCCTCCACCAGTTGTTGGTACTTGACTTCTTGTGTTGCCAACTCCCTCAGCTGGTCATCTTTTTGGTGCTGGAGGTTGGCGAGCAGTTCGGTCCTCAGCTGGTTGACCCTCTCAGCTACCAGCTCGCAGATTTCTTCAGTTGTTGGAGCAGGCTGATCAGCTGGAGGGGCTTGAGCGGACAGAGCTAGAGGCTCAGCTGTGACCATGGCTTGTCTGTTCGCCAGGTACAGCTTCAGATTTTCTTCTTTTTCTTTTACGGTTGCGGCGGCTGCATCGACATCCTCAAGGAAGTCAGCTGATTTAGCCAACATGCTGTCAAGGAAGTCGACGCACTCCTTTCCAGCTGCCTCCCTTGTGTCCGTCCCTTCAGCTCGACTCTAGTCCATCCGTTGAGTGAGCAGCGCGATCCGGTTGTTGTATGCCACCTCCAAGTTGGAATAGTTGAAGTAGGCTCGGATGCGGGACTCATCGGACTTTAGCCTGTCCCAGCTCTGCACCCTGATCGTGTCTTCCTTGACGTACCAGTGGCTGAAGATCAGGTGGAACTGGTACAAGAGCTCGGTTCCCAGAGTGGCGAAGATGGGCATGTTGCGAGTCTCAGGGAACAGACCTAACAGCTTTTGAAAGCAGTAGGCCACCCTGCCTTCGTGCTCAAGCGCAACTGCCTGCAGGTCCTCCGCTTCATTAATTGGGGAGGGGGTAAGATTATATGGTTCAGGTTCAAGAGGTTCATCGATGTTGGCCAAAGAGTCGGTCGCAACATCGGCATCGAGCTGAGCGCTCGGAATTTTGGATTCGGTTGGGAGAGTGGGTTCAATGGTTTCCTCAACATCAGCCGAAGGAGCGGTCACGATGTTGGCATCGAGCAGAGTGCTCGGAATTTCTGGCTCTGGTTGGGTAGAAAGAGCAAGAGGCTCTGGGGGCGGTACGACATTATCTCCTGCCGTGGGGGAGGTGGTAACATCTTCAGCGTCCTTAGATGAGGAGGATGCATCCGACGTCTCCATGCCCTCAACCTCATCAGCTCCGGGGGCTCGAGGAACGATCTCAAACGAGGCGGCCTCAGCTGAGCAGCTCGATTCGGAACGCTCCTCAGCAGGTGTTGACTCAACCGGTGCCTCCTCCTCAGCTGGAGCTTGCTCCTCAACTGGCATTCCCTCCTCAGCTGGCATTTCCTCAGCTGTCTCAACAGCTGGCACCTCAGTTGACTCAACAGCTGGCACATCAGCTGCCTTCTTGGTCGACTTCTTGAACCGTACCCTTAACTTTTTCTGGGTAGGTTCCTCAGCAGACTTCTTTTCCGCCTCAGCTCGTCGACGAGCAACTTTGGATTTGGCGGGGCGAGCAGCGGCTTGTTCCCCCTCAGCTGTTGACTCAGCTGTCTTTCCCGACTCCTTCCTATCCTTAGGAGTGTAGACACTCCTGAGCACCTCCTGTGCTTTCTTTGCTGTAGGAAACAACAGCAACTTCTTCAGCGGCGTCTCCTCGCAGTCAGCCGAGACCATGTTGTGGTCCTTGGTTGCGAGCAAGATGAGGGCAGAGATTTTGCAGCCGAAGTTGAGTGTTCCCTTCACACTCAGCAGCTTCTCTCCGGACTCGGTTGTAGTCTCGGAGATCTTCGACTTCTCCACCATCAACTGGTTCAGGAAATATTGGAACCAGTTGATTTGGTGTTGGTGCTCCAGTGCCACCAGCTGCTTCAGTTTGGGTCGGCTGATGTCCCCAAACGTGCCACTGTAACCGAACACCACCTTCGACACAACATCGAACAGTAGGCGATGTTCCGGCTTCAGCTTCGTCCGTTGCATGTTGCTCCTTAACTTCTCCGGCTCGATCAGAGCATCCTGCAGAAACTCATCCGCCTGCTCGTCGGTAATATTCTCCAGGAACTCGGTGGCGGTGTGGTTGACGAGAATGATGTACCGGAGGACATCGGATACGTCGATGGGGAAGGTGACACGACGTATCGTCCTGGCCGGAACATCTCTTTGTCGGCAGGACACTTCCGTAGATACTCCCTCTGAACTGTCAAGGGGGCGAACTAGATTGACGTAGAATTCTCCGACTTGGCGCCTGAGCAAGTGGGAGGGGCAAAGCTTGGCTCATTCGAGGAGGCCATTCTCCCTGAGTGTGTTGGCGAGCGGGGCCAAGACCGGCGACTCCAGATCCTCGTTGGAGAGGATCTGTTCGAAGTGTATCTTCGATACTAGCATATCGAAAGATTCTTCATATGTAGAAGGGACTAGGGATGGTCTGGATGAAGTCATTCTCTTACTCTTTGGTGCCATTAATGAGCACTGCAAAGGGGAATATATATACGAAAGGAAAGAAAATCTTTTTGCAGAAACGGGTTAGGCAAAGACTGAGAAGACGATGAACAGGTAAATTAGATATGCACGAATGAGGAAAGTAGGAGATATCTTCCTGATTTTTCGCCTTATATAGGTCTTGACTTGGATGAAATCGACGGTTGGGGTTAAATGACGCGAATCCATCAACGGCTGAGATCACGCGACTGTTGATTATCTTTGACTTGACGTTTTGATCCGAGTTCCAATCAGCGCGTGAGAAGGTGTACAGTTTATCTTGTCAGCCCAGTCGCACTATAAAGTAGGCTATGGATGTTCAGCCGTACTTTACATTTAATGCGACATGATGGCTATTTTTAATGTAACTGACTAGTTCAGGAATGTTTGAATTTATTTCAAACATTCTCATTTAAGAACATATCACCTTCAGCCAAAAATGTTACCTGCCAGCTGATGTCGAAATCAGCTGAGTTCCCATGTTGCAGCATACCATCAGCTGACTCGAGTTCGTCTGTTCAGCTGACGTCTGATTCCTTCGGTTGGCAATCTGCATCTGATCGGCATACCATCAGCTGACTCGAGTTCGTCTGTTCAGCTGACGCCTGATGTCATCAGTTGGCGATCCGCATCTGAGATTCCCCATTCAGCTGAGCTTCCCCCTCCATCTGAGCTTCCCTCTCAGATGGGTATCTATCTCTTCACTTCCGCTGGTTCCTCATCTGATGGATCCAACAATCCAAGGAGGTCACATAGCTTCTTGAACCGTGCTTCAGCTAGAGGTTTGGTGAAGATATCAGCTCTCTGAATCTCAGTTGGAATCTTCTCCATGGACACATCCTTCTTCTCAATATGATCTCGGATAAAATGATGACGGATATCGATATGCTTTGTCCGAGAGTGGTGAACAGGATTCAAAGAGATAGCTATGACACTTGAGCTATCACAATGAATGGGAACCTGTCCAGTTGCAACTTCATAATCTCTCAGCTGTTGCTTGAGCCACAACACTTGCATGCAACAGCTTCCGACAGCCATATACTCTGACTCGGTTGTAGAAGTGGCGACACATGCTTGTTTCTTGGAGAACCATGAAACTAGCTTGCTTTCCATGAACTGACAGTGTCCAGATGTGGACTTCCTGTCCAACCGATCTCCTGCTAGATCTGCATCTGAGTATCCAGTCAGTTAGATATTGTCGTCAGTTGGATACCACAATCCAACATTAACAGTTCCCTTCAGGTACTTGATGATATTCTTTGCTGCCAACATGTGTGCTTCCCTCGGTTGAACTTGGAATCGGGCACACACTCCAACTGCATATGATATGTCTGGCAGGCTGGCAGTCAGATATAGCAAAGAACCAATGATCCCTCTATACTTACTGGAATCCACGAGCTTTCCTTCAGTTCCAGGTTCAATCTTCCAGTTAGTATTCATTGGGATCCTTGTGATCTTACTTGTCTGCAATCCAAACTTGGTGATGAGCTCTTTTGTATACTTGGACTGATTGATGAAAATCCCTTCTGGTGACTGCTTCACTTGTAATCCAAGGAAATAATTCATCTCGCCCATCATTGACATCTCGAACTTCTCCTTCATAAGATCTGAGAATTTCTTGCACAGCTCCTCTGACTTGGAACCGAATATGATGTCGTCAACATAGATTTGCACAACAAGAATGTCATCTCCAACTTTGATGGTGAACAGGGTTTTGTCAACTGACCCTCGTTTGAACCCCGAGTTCAGAAGAAAACCACAAAGAGTGTCATACCAAGCCTTTGGCGCTTGCTTTAGTCCATAGATAGTTTTCTTCAACTTGTACACTCTTCCATCTCCAGTCTCGAAACCAGGAGGCTGTTCAACATATACATCTTCCTTGATATCTCCGTTGAGGAATGCACACTTCACATCCATCTGATACACCTTGAACTTGTGATGTGCGGCATAAGCTAGAAAGATTCGGATGGCTTCCAGCCTTGCAACCAGCGCGAAGGAGTCCTCGAAATCGATTCCTTCTTGTTGGCAATATCCTTGAGCTACCAACCTTGCCTTATTCCTCACTATGAATCTAATGGCGTCTCTCTTATTTTTGAAAATCCACTTCAATCTAATCACCTTGACACTGTTTGGTCTTTCTACCAACTCCCATACACAGTTGCGTAGAAACTCATTCAGTTCTTCTTGCATGGCTGTTGTCCAGTGAACACAGTTGAGAGCTTCCACAACGTTCTTCGGTTCTGGCACATCAGCTACAAAGCAAGAAATCATGGCAACATCTACAGCTTGCTCGAACTCCTCTAGAACTGCCAACTCCTCAGCATATTGGGCATAAGTGTTGGAATCTTCCTCGGTTGAATCCTGAGTCGCAACTCTGCTTCTTGTACGAACACCTTCGGTTGGATCTCCGATGATGTTGTCAGTAGAATGAACTTCATACCACCTTCGGTTGCGTCTTCCTTCTTCTTCCAACTGTGGCTGTTCCGTGATCTAAGTTGGAGTCTTCAGAGCTGGTAATTGATCAGCTGTTGAGTCTGGATCCTCAACATTGACATTATTTTGAACCGGACTTGGTTGAGCTTCGGATGCTGATGCAGTTGGAGGGACATCAGCTGGAGTTCCCCCTTGAGATGAGCTGGGGTCCTCGCATTCATCTTCAGAGGAGTATGGATCCTCATCCTCGGTTACCCATACCAGTGGTTCAACTAGATTCTTTTCCCTTAGAGCTTGTGATCTGGTGACAACAGGTGGAACTTGTGGATTGCCATGTTGTCCTTTAGCCTGTTCCCTGCACTCAAAAGTAGATTCATCAAAACTAACATGAGGTGTTATCTCCACAACACTAGAGCTATTGTTGAAAACTCTATAAGCCTTGATCCGAGCGGCATATCCGAGAAATATGCCTTTCGAAGCTTTGGCATCAAAAGTTTTCAACTGAGTTTTCCCATTGTTGTGAATATAACACTTAGAACTAAAAATGCGAAAATAAGAAATATCTGGCTTCATGCGTCTCCATAGCTTGTATGGTGTCTTTCCCAACCGCTTGGTCAGAAGAGACCGGTTCTGAGTGTAGCAGGCTGTGTTGATCGCCTCAGCCCAAAATCTCTTTGGCAGAGCTGAGCTGGTTAGCATAGATGTAGCTGCATCCTTCAGTGTTCTGTTCCTTCGCTCAGCTACTCCATTCTGTTGTGGAGTACGCGCGGCTGATGTCTGATGGGTAATTCCATTCTTCTCGCAATACTCGATGATGGTTTCATTCAGAAACTCAGTTTCTCGATCTGATCGGATAGAAATGATCTTCATCTCTTGTTGGTTTGATATCCGATCCATCAGCTTGGGTAGCTCATCTTGGATTTCACTCTTGTGGCGCATGAAGATGGTCCACGTATATCTTGAGTAATCATCGGTTACAACCAGGGTGTACTCGTTTCCGTTCATGCTCTTTGGTGTAACTGGCCCGAAGAGATCCATATGGATCAGCTGTAACACTCGGTCGGTTGAGGGAGTTGATTTCAACCGGAAGGAGGATCTAGCGAGCTTTCCCAACTGGCATGCACTGCAGATATGTGTTGTTGAAAACACTCGGTTTGGTATGCCTCTTGCATGTTCTTGTCTGGCGAGTCGGTTCATTGTCTTGAAGTTCAGATGGTTGAGCCTTTTGTGCCACATCCAGCTCACATCTGAACTGCTCTTTGATAGCAGGCAGGTGTCAGGAAGACTACTGTTCCAGTCAGCATAGTAGACGTTCCCGGTTGGCGATCGATTTTCCAACAATATGACCTGCTTTGATCCGACATCTTTAACCCTGCAACCCTGTGCATCAAACTTGACAAAGAAACCATTATCACAGAATTGGCTGATGGAGAGCAAGTTATGCTTCAATCCATCAACATAAGAGACATTAGAAATTGAAATATGATTGGTTTCAAGGGTACCGTAACCTCTGGTGTAACCTTTTGAGTTATCACCAAAAGTAACTGAGGGTCCTTCTTTCTCCACGAAACTTCCAAGCAAATCCTTTAGATTTGTCATGTGTTTCGAGCATCCACTGTCCATCACCCACATTGTAGCAGACGCTTTATTCTTCCTCAGCTGTTTCTCCTGTACCTGCAAAGAGAAACTCGCTTGGGTCCCCAATTTTAGTTGGGTCCTGGAGGGTTAGAACCAGTTCCCCCTGGAACTGTGCGTCGCTTTTCCCTGTATACTCGGATGGATTTATCATTCCAGATCACTTTTCCTTCATCATCAACTATAACAATACCTCGGTTATCTTTAGGCTTGTTGTTAGTAGTGATGTTCTGTTTCTTGGGAGGAGTTGGATTTCTCCCATGTTGAACTCTCGGAGGTGAGGCTTTCCCCCTATTTTGATGGCGATTTTTATCCTGTTTGATTTGTCTGGATGATCGAACGCCGTGTTGGAATCTTTGTGGCTGATTCTGATTCCAACTCCTTGAGTGTTGTTGATAGGTGTTCATGCCCTGTTGATGATTCATGTTGTGGCATGAGTATCTCCAACTGTTCGACCTGTTCCTTATCGGTTGACTTGGTTGGAACCTTTGGTTGAACTGGGGATGAAACCGCTATTGATTCAGATGATTGAACCCTTGTCGGTTCTGCGGTCGGTTCCATTCTTTCTGTTGTTGACTCTGAGGTTGATGCAGAGGTCGGTTCTAATTCTGAGTTCGGTTGCGATTATGTCTTCGACGCCTCTGATTCTTCTTCTGACTTTTGGAACATTCCCCTTCGGTTGATGTCCCAACCTATGGAACATTCTGACTTCCATCTACTACTCCTTTTTCCTTCTCAGTTGAAATTCCATTGGTCGGTTGATCTTGCTGAGAGGTGGAGGTTGGATTAACTTCTGGTAACTCAACTGTGTTTGGCTCGACAGCCTTGACCTCAACAGTTTTGATGAAGGTTGCTGGAGGAATTTCACTATCTTTAATCACATCATAACCGAGTCCTGACACGTCATCCATTTGTCTGCTGTAGCTGATAAGATTCTCTATGATCTTGGATGACTGATACAGCTTGATTAGATTATCCTTCTCGGTTTGTCCATCTGACTTCTTTATCAGCTGGTCGATCTGAGCCTCTTGATTTTTCAACTAATCTTGCTGCTCCTTGATCTGCTTCGTCAACTCCTCATCAGTTGGAGCCTTAGCCTCGTTCAGTTGACTCTTGAGATTCTCAATCTCCTCGGTTTGGCTCTTGATCAGATCGTCTTTTTCGGTTAAGGAATCTTCAAGTTTGGCGAACTGAGCTTGAAGACTCTTAAACTCAACCGATTGGTGATGCAGTTCCTCACTGAGTTCTTGAAAATCACTCCAGGAGGGTTCCAACTCTTCATCCAGTGATTCCTGCATGTTAGAAATATTGGAAGAATTTAATTTAGCAGGATTAGAGTGTACCTCAGTATCATCCTGGTCGGTTCCAAGAGCCATGAGGCATTGATCCTGACCGGTAGCGTTGATGGTGGAAGTCAGCTCATCCTCATCTTCAGTGTCTGTGAAGATGTCCATGTCGTCAGCTGCTTCTTCTGCAACCATGGCCTTGTTCTTTCCAGCTTGTTTGGCCCTCAACGCTTCTCTCTCTTTCTTTGAGAGGTCTGGACAGTCAGCTTTGAAGTGTCCTTCCTTGCCGCATTCAAAGCAACCGTTGGTCACAGGCTTTGAACTGTCTCGAGTTCGGTTGGATTTGTAGAATCTTTTGTATTTCCCGAACCGAGTGTCCATATCGGCTAGTTTCTTTGACAAGGCTGCAATGTTTTGTTGCAGTTCCTCTCTGCTTGGCTCCTTTGCAGTCGTGTCAGTCGATCTGGTTGGCCTCGATGTTCTTGATTTTAAGTAGTCAGTTCGGAGAGCAACTGACTTTAAGGCTGAACCAACATCCTCAAGTCGACTCGTCTGAACCGAGGACTGAGATCTTCTTCGGTTCACCTTATACTCATTTCCCTTTAAGATTGAGAACAATCTTTCAGTTCCCATTTCACCAAGGTCAGCTCGGCTCTCGTGGATATTGGTAAAAGTATCCCACTCAGCCGGTAGAGCTTGCAACACTTTGAGATTGATTTCTCTTAGTGTGTATTTTCCTCTTCGGATGGACTGGATTCTTCTAAGGATGTCCATAAACCGGAGCTCTAGCTGATCAATTGTTTCATCTGTCTTCAGACAAAAGTTGTCGAAGTCTTGGCATGCATGTGAGAACTTGTTCTCCTTCGTCTCATCGCTTCCTTCACTCAGCGATGCCAGGATATCCCACATTTCTTTGGCAGTCTCACACTCTTCAATCCAAGGGAGATAATCTTGTCCAACAGTGGACATAATCGTGCTTTGAGCCCAGATATCCAACTGGCTCACCTTGGCTTCCTCTGGAGTGTAGTCTTCCGGCTGCTTCTCCACAAACTCCACAACTGTATCCCCATCGTTGGGATTTGTAGGAGTCCGAGCTATTCTTTCTTTGATGATGATCGGTCCGGAAGAAAGAACTTGTTGCATCCTATGATGCTTCGACAGTAAGATCTTCTTCATCCGTGTCCTTCAGGATGTATAATTTACAACCGAGAACATTACCACGATCTTATCCTTGACGTCCATCTGCACACAACAACAGAACAAATATGCAAGCAAAAATGCACTAGCGTGAAAAATAGATCTGTTCAGTTGACCACTGAAGAAACTTTCTCGAATTCACACCTTGTGAAACAGAGTCAGTAGTCTTTTGAACCACTGCTCTGATACCACTTGATGGTCCCGATACGAGTTACTGGTGTATGGGGGGAGGGGAGAATACACCAGTTAGGATTTTAAAATTAAACTCTTGAAAATTACTTCAACCGAGTAAAAAGACTCAGTTGGAATCTCACAACCGAGTATGCAACCTCAGCGGAAGAGTTGTGCTGTGCGGAATGTGGTGGAAAATAAACTCGTAAAACAACTCACGCTTTTATGGACGGTTGGTCAAAAACCAAAACAGTTGTGAATGCACAAATGCGGTTTGTATGCTGGTTAGTCAGTCAGATGAGAATGCAAGAGATAACTGAACAAAGAAAAACACAAGCACACAGAGAATTAACGTGGTTCGGAGCTAACACTCCTACGTCCACGGGGAGTTGTGAGTCCACATAACTCTGTCCAAGTTCTTCTGGACAAACCACTCAGCTTACGCGGGCTGAGCAACCGTTATGGATAAGTTTGCGGGTACTTATCAACCTTACAGTTTAGTTTTCGGGTACTAAACGACCTAACTACTCAGTTGCAGGAAGAGTAGGATCCTAAACCTTTTCAGGTGAAAGAAAATGGAGTTCCAACTAAAAGCTCGAACGTGAAGTGAGCTATGATCTAACTCTCTACGAACTTTCACTAAGTGATGTTCTCAAGGTTCGATCTAAAGACACAAAAAAAACTAGCTTACTCTAGAACTCTCAACTGGTGATGTTCTAAGAGATTAAATTCAGTTCAGCTCGTGAAGAATATTGCTCTTTCTTTCGCTCTCCGGTTTCTTCTCGCGTGTATGTCTTATATCTTCTTCGAATGAATAAAGGCCTCTATTTATAGGCGGAGAGTATCAACTAGCCGTTGGAGGAGCTGTTGATCTCTGTTCTTTGAAAGCGATGGCTTGTCTCTGATCTCTGCAGACTTTCCCGATATGACATCTGTGCTCTTCTGCTTTCCATCTGAGATAGCCTTGTGTTGGGCCAAATGGGGTAATGACTGAACGGTCAAACCCTCACGTGACTTCCTTTTTGAAATTCAAATCGAGCGGTCGGTTAAGACTTTCGATCTTCAACTAGCATGTTCTTCAGCCGATGTTCTATCTGCCAACTAACAGTTGAACTCTCAGCTGACTTCATCTTCAAGTTATTGATCTTCTTGGTTGAGTTCTACAACTGATGTTCTGAAACTGAACACTCAGTTGTCTTCCTTGTATCTAATCAGTTGGGTTCGAACGCTCAGATGGCTTCCTTTTCATCTGATGTTCTCTTCCCTTTTACTGTTTCTCATCTGATGAGATGAACGCTCAGTTGTCTTTCTTCACAACTGATGTTCTGTCTGAGTGATGCCTTGTTGCCATCTTCAGCTGAAGACCTGTAAAGATAAAATCTTAACAATGCTCAAACAGCGAGCCTAACTACTAACATTAGGTTCTGGCAACATCTACTCGGTTGAGGTCAGTTGGTTTTGGAATTCATCAAAACTCTTACTAATAAATTTCCCAACAGAAAAGAAAAAAAAATTGGAAAATAAAAAAAAGAACAGTAAAAAATGAAAAGGAAATTAAGTGTCAATAAAATGGATTAAAGAGTGATCACAAATAAAAGGGGGAAATGAGTATTTAGGTCCTAAGTTAAAAATGGCTATAATTTATATTTATGAAGAGGGTGGACCATAATTTATATTTCAATACTCATATTGGCTATATCATATGATATTCTCTATATAAAATCATTTATACAATCTTTCCAATTTACTGAATAAATAAAGCAATAATAAGATAAATAAAACTCGGGAAATTTTTCATTATGGTTCTACTTTTAAAAAAGGTAGTTCCATTTTTTTTTTAATTTTTAATTTTTTGTAAATTATATAATGATTTTTTTTGAGGAAAATTAAATTATATAATGATTTTAATTATATAATGATTTTACTTTCCATATTATATTCGAGTTGATATATCTTTATATAAAGAGTTCCCCTACGTTACACGGTTACAGGCATACAATACTAGTTTTAGTGCAAAATAGAAAATAGAAGATTCCCTCCGTTAGAAGAAAGTTTGATAAGGTTGGTGATTTAAGCCTCCTTTTAAGGAAATGTTAATTGTGCAAAGACAAAATGAAACATCTCCTAAGTAACAAAAATATTGTGCAAGTCTGTCTCAATCTCATTAAAAATTGATCATTTATAATTTGATTCGTAATTGAGTTTTTGAACTTATGAAAATAGACAATTCATTCTCATATTTATATACAAGTCTCATCATCCCTTCCTCGTTCCAAAGAAAATTCGTAAAAACGACAATTGAATCCGCAATTTTCTTTTATTGTTATAACTGAAATAACGGATTCGGACCACACCACCACCTGATCACCTCAGCTGCCTGCTTTGATGGCTTCAGACAGAGTAAGACATTACGTTTACCTCTGTCTTCCTACTGCTCGACGAAATGCCCCAATGAGACTTTTGTCGCTTCTACATGCTTGCTTATCTAGAGAGCTTGTATAAATTATAAGTCGCTCGTTTTTTGCGATCTTTTGCATGCAATCTTTTCTTCATTTCTTCAATTATGAATGGGCTGGTCATGATCTTTGGGAGTTGAAATGATAAAAACAAGAATGAGGTTCATATCTATCTTGTGCTATTTTGTCATGGGTTATGTTTCTTGGTGATAATTACGTTACATGGAATTCGTTGATATGATGGTGACTGTTTCCGTCTTCATGGCCAAGTCCGGTGTAGAAGTTCTTGAAAAGCAGATATTTTTTCAACAAAAGAGTACATGACAGTTCAAAAGTGAATTCTTTGGAATTTCGCTCTTAGTTTACGAATATTAGGAGAGTCTTTGGCATGCATTGTGTGTATTTATTGACATCCATATCTTAATGCTTGGTTCATCCGTATTCTGCTCAATAGATTATCTTGTTTGCAGCTGGATATCTATCAAGTACTTTAGAAACTATAACTCATGCGTGAATATGTGTGTATTGCACAAGAAAGAATAGTCGTTAGAAGATTTATTCCGGTTGGTGCTCATTCGTCGCTTGCTCTATTGTCTCCCTTCTGAAGTTGAAGGTGAACACATGTTGTAGTTATCCTATAATTGCTTCATATAGTTTAGCAGTAAACGCGAGGATCTTGCTTGTGCTATATCATCTTTTACTTTGTCTTTCAATGTAATGAGAGGTACCCCCCCCCCCCCCCCCCCACCCCCCACATCAATTATGTTATTAAAAATAAGCATAATTCAAGATACCATAACTTTCATGCTTCTCTACATGTTTCACTTGCTTATTATACTTAGTAACGACTATTATGAATGAAGATCCTAAAATCATTTGGTAATTGGTATATGTGGAAAACATCATTTTAGTACGTTTTCAAATCCAAGAGTAATGCCCTCGGCCATTAGATAGTTGAGGTGTGTGAATGCACTGAAACAATATAATCTGAAAGACTCCTTGCAGCTTCATATCTGTTCTCTTCAACCCGAGGGCTCTGCTGGTGTCACCACAACGGGGCTCCTCACCGTGTGATTGCCATTCTCTTCGACCCAAGTGATTGATCCATGATTGATGATATATTCCTCGTAAGTCTGATACCGAATAGTCAAAGAATAACTATGCTTCTCATTTTTCTTTCTAAAGACTAATTTCTCTGGAGATACTGTAATTACTGAATCTTTTGGCCTTTTCACCTTTACTTTGTATGCAGCAGCACCATCTGCTACGTTTGTTACTGTCCTCCGGAATCTCTGAGTCTTCGCAGTCCTTGTTTACCTGTGGGTCGTATAGTGCGACAAAGGCAGGATAATTAAGATCCGTGGATGGGGTTGAGCAGTTGTAGCTGGATCTGATGATAGTCTGAGTTTGTTCGCGCGTATAATTCAGGGCACAGACGAGGTTTACGTAGTCTTGTGCAGTGGCATCATATATGAGGCCTGGGTCAAGTGCACGGTTCGGATCAACTTGCCCTGCTCCCATGCCTAGAGGTGTAGCATCTTGATAGTTGAACCCCATGTCTTTGATGGGTTTCTGAGTGTTATCAAGTGAATTTGCAGTCGTCATCATGGCTGATCGGATAGCTGCAGGACTCCATTCTGGATATACACCTTTCAAGAGGGCAGCAACTCCGGAAATGTGTGGACAAGCCATCGATGTACCGGACTCTAGATTGTAATCACTCAACAATTGTGTATTGGAGCCAATGCTGGCAACAGCCGTATTAGGATTGTAGGCTGCTAATATTAACACCCCAGGTGCCATTATGTCAGGCTTCAAAATGCCCGGATAGCTTCGTGCAGGACCCCTCGATGAGGATGTGGACACAGCTGGAGCAGGCCTCGGCTTGGTCCCGAGGATTGTCTGTTGAAATTGGATGCTTGCAGAAGGTTCTGAAGTTCTTGAGGCATATCTGATCACATCTTTTCCTTCTTTGAGTGTAATCACTACACCGGGGCGAGGAAACGATGTGGATCGAAGTACACCAGTATCATCCGAAACGAAAACAACTGCGTGGATGTTCGATTCTGTTACATAACTCATTTGATCAGAGAGTTCCGGAGTTTCACTTGATTCAACACATATGATGATACTATCAGAGAGAGCTTCTGCCAATAACTCAGTCGAATTACAGGCTGATAAGGTCTTGTTATAAACGAGAGGCGAGTTTCTAACCATGGCTCTGGCAGGAAATATCGTCCAGCCCGTGATGCTCACTCCGTTCCCTAGCGTCAGCTCCCCTGCAAACCAACGGTCAACTGTTCCTGATGCCACTATAACGGCCCAAGGGATCCCCTCGAGTACAGTTGCAAAGTTTGGACCTCGGTTCCCTGCTGAAATAGAAACTAGGATGCCTTTCTCCATTGCACCAAAGGCAGCAATGGCGATTGGATTCTCGTACAGATCAATAGTACGGTAACTTAAAGAAATTGAAAGAACATCAACGCGATCTGCAACAGCTTGATCAATACCCGCAAGAGCATCAGACTCGTAGCTGCCTTCATCCCAGAGGACCTTGTATATTGCCAGCCTAGCACGCGGCGCAACCCCTCTCGCTGTTCCGGGAGCGTAGCCAAAGAACGAGACGCCTTCTACATAGCTCCCTGCTGCTATCGACGCCACGTGCGTGCCATGACCAGAAGTATCCCTTGTCGAATTCATACTTATTTTGACATCAGTGATGGCTGTTACAACCCCTTGATTGAAAAATCGAGCTCCAATGATCTTTTTATTGCAATGTGACGAGTTAAACTCTTGACCGGCCTCACAAGTTCCTTTCCACCTCGCAGGAATCGCAGGGAGACCTTCGTCTCTGAAACTTGGGCTTTCTGGCCAGATGCCAGAGTCCACCACACCAATGATCACATCCTCCCCATACTTGGATGCTGGCCATATTCCTGAGGCAGTGTTCAATCCAAGAAACTTGGATGTGCGTGTCGTGTCAGGCGCAATAGGTCTGTCTCTGTGAGCTGAAATGAATCCAGGTGAGTCTTTTAATGATTCTAGCTCTTTCTTGGATAATACAGCTGTAAATCCATGAAATGCGTTGTCGTATGTATGAACGAGCTTCGGCTGTGGATGTTGCTGCACATCTAATGTTCCGACATCAGTTGTTTTCATGAAATTTAAGGTAGTGGAATACCAATGGTGGCAACTGGAGTAGGCCTTGGGCATGGAGGATTTGTCCATGTGGACAATGTACGTGGACCTTTGTGACGAAGCATGATGTATCAAGAGAAGCCATGAGAACAAAACTAGAGGTAATGTCTGAATTTGACACTTCATTTTTTCTTGAACATTAGCTTCTGGTTTTGGAGATATGGATCAGTAGTAGAGCTGGTAATAATATAGATTGTGAAGCCATTGATTTGTTTAGTAATTCCTAGTCATCGTCGTATGTGTTTCTCATTATTCAAATGATAAATAATTGACTGCAAAGAATAAAGTCACATGATCTTTGCTAAAGTGGATAAAAAGAAGCATCTTTACAGACATAAGTCTTAGAATATTATTGGTTCAAATAGATTCATAAATGTATTGTAATGCAATTATTTTGAGAATCTCTTAAGTAATCTAGAATAAATGCATTATCGTTTTGAAACTTATCTGTCCCTTCAAAACTGGCACGAGCCAATCACTATATATATAAATATTAAGGGAAAAGTACAACTTAGTTTCATATATATATATATAAATATTGCATATAACATATACCTTATATTTTTATTCATGATGAAAACTATTTCTTAATTTAAATGCATAATGCTTATTTAAGCAGGTGGTGTTTATCTTGATTAAGAAAAGATTTAGTGGAATGGAATTCATCTCAATAGAAAGATAATTGTTTTTTTAAAGAAAATGTATGGCTAGTCTTAAGGGATTACATGAATCCTAAATGGCTATAATTAATATGTAGATAGATGAATATAGTGATTGTTTTTAGATGAACAAATAAGAATATTAAAATAACTAAGACTCTCTCTCCCTCTCTCTTGCTCTCTCTTTGGATTTAGTGGATATCATGTGCTAATATTGGCCTTAAAGACTGTAGTTAAGGTTGCTGTAAGTTAATAATATCAACTCTTTACAAAACAGAAAAGAAAAAGCATCAGATATAAATAAGAGGAAAACATGAACAAACTTCAGCAGGTAGAAGCTATTTTTTAGGAATTTCATTTGTCATGCATTCATTTTGTCTTCTTCTGTGATCAAAACATTGCGAACTCAACCAAGAATAACAGACACAAATTATCCCATTTTTTCCGAGTTAGACACACCATTTTCTCTAGAAAAATCTCTTCTGGTTTTAGAGATCATAATCTATAGTAGAATTGGTATCAATATATATACTTTGTGAAGCCATATTTGTTTAGTAATTCCTATTCATCCTTGTATGTTGTTTCTCATTATTCAAATGATATACTGAATCCACAGATAATGCCTCTGATATATGCAAATTTTATTTTGTTACAGCTATATCTAAATAGTGCCTATGAGAAACAGCATGAACTGCATCTTTTTCTTCTGGACATGATAGCACAAACTCATTATAGCTCAGAAGATCGATGAAGTCGAGATCATCGAACCGTCGCGAAATCTAATCGTCGCTGTTGATTATAGGATAGATCACAATGGGACTTCTCACTGTGTGTGTACCATTCACTTCAATCCATGTAAGTGAACCATCTGTGGTATCCAACTCACTGTTACTCGTATAACGAATGCTCACCGAATAGCTTCGTCTCTCGTATTTATTCCCGAAAACTAATGTCTCCGGTGATATTCGCACTGTAGAATTCTTCGGTTTGTCGACCTTCACTGTATATGTAGCTGCGCCTTCTCCTACATTCGTGACCGTCCTCTTGAACCATGTTATCGTGGTTCTGTTTTCTTCAGGTTCGTACAGAGCAATGAACGATGGGTAGTTCAAGTCCGATGAGGGAGTCGAGCAATTGTAGCTTGATCTGATGATGGTGCGTGTTTGTTCTTGAGTGAAGTTCATGGAACAAACAAGGTTTACGTAATCTTGCACCGTTGCATCATAGACGAGGCCCGGATCAAGTGCACGGTTCGGATCAACTTGCCCTGCTCCCATGGCTAAAGGCGTAGCAACTCGATAGCCAAACGCCATGTCCTTGATTGGTTGGTTGGTGTTATCGAGTGGATTAGCAGTTGTCATCATGGCAGATTGGATTGCCGCAGGGCTCCATTTCGGATGCGCAGCTTTGAGAAGCGCGGCAATGCCGGAGATGTGAGGGCAAGCCATTGATGTTCCGGAGAGAAGAGTGTAATCGCTTGCAAGGAATATGTTGGTACCGATACTTGCTTCGGAAGTATAAGGATTATATGCTGCTAAGATTAGAACGCCCGGTGCCATTATGTCGGGCTTTAGGATTTGTCGGTAGCTCCGGCCCGGCCCCCGTGATGAGGACTCTGACACAGCCGGAGCTGCTCTAGGCTCTATCCCTAGAATGGTTTGTTGGAATACAATTGTTGCGGTTGGGGTGGTATTAGCAACATTGGTTGCGTAACTGATCACGTCCTCTGCTTCAGAGGGCGTGATCACGATCCCCGGGAAGGGGAACGAGTTCGACCTAAGTATAGCCGTTTCTTCAGAAATGATGACAGCTGCCCGGACATTCGACCGGGATAGGTCGTTCATAAGTGAGGAGAAACTTGTGGTGCCATCAGTGATATTGCATACAATGACGCTTTGTTCCAGAGCCTCGGCTAGTAATTCGCTCGAGCTACACGAAGACAACGTTTGGTTGTAGACAAGAGGCAAGTCTCTAACAACGGCGCTCGACGGAAACATCGTCCATCCGACAATGTTTACACCGTTCCCAAGGGTCAATGTACCGGCGAACCACCGGTCAACAGTCCCCGACGCCACGATCACTGCCCAGGGGATGCCTTCGAGCAGTGTCGCGGCGCCCGGGCCCCGGTTCCCCGCGGAGACCGAGACAAGAATACCATTCTCTCTAGCTCCGAATCCGGCTATTGCAATGGGATTTTCATATAGATTAGTCCTTCGATAGCTTAAAGAAATTGACAGTATGTCGACTCCATCAGCGACGGCTTGATCGATGCCGGCGAGAGCGTCAGACTCGTAGCTCCCCCCGTCCCAACCGGTCACCTTGTACACAGCCACACGAGCACGGGGAGCAACTCCCTGCGCTCGTCCGGTGGCATAACCAAAGAACGTGGCGCCCTCGACGTAGTTTCCTACCGCCGTGGACGCCACGTGGGTCCCGTGGCCGGACTCGTCTCGGGCCGAGTTCATAGTAATTTTAACATCGGGGTTCGCCGTCCGAGAACCCTCATTGAAGTATCTTGCTCCAATGAGTTTCTTGTTGCAAACTGATGAATTGAATTCGTCGCCTGCTTGGCACGTACCCTTCCAACGCGCCGGGATGTCGGTCATCCCGTCGTCGTTGAAACTCGGGCTCTCCGGCCAGATACCAGAGTCAACGACGCCGATGATCACGTCCTTTCCGTACTCCGAAGCCGGCCACAACCCGGCTGCTGTGTTGAGAGATAAGAACTTGTATGTATGGGTGGTGTCCGGCGTCACAATGTCATCGGCGTAGGCGGAGAGGAAGCCCGGTGACTTCTTCAGAGCTGCGATTTCGGATTCCGACACCATGGCGGAGAAGCCGTGGAAGGCGTGGTCGTAAGTGTGGATGAGCTTCGGCGTCGAAACGTCGCCATTTAGCGACGTTGACTTTGCTGATTGAAGCAAGGAAGAATACCAGTGATGGTGAGTGGAAAATGCTTTAGGCATGCGAGATTTATCCATGTGAATAATGTGTGTTGATCTCTCCGCTGAAATCAGCACAGACCAAGAAATTAGAATCATGGAAACTACTTCAAACAAATTCATTTTGTTTGTTTGAAGATTGAATGAATGATTAGAGAAATAAGTTTTTGCTTCAGCTGATAGAAAACTGCTTTCTTATCCTTTTTTTTTCTCCAAAGTTGCTCAATTATTGTTTTATTAATACCTTATCTTCTTTAGTTCTTGCTGAGTCATCATTGGTCGTTAATTATTTTTAAAGATCTTTTTTGAGATGTAGTGCAAGAAAGAAAGAACTTTTGACGCTGACAATTATTGCCGATTTTTTAATTTTTTAATTTTTTAATATATTTTATAATTTAAATTCAAACAAGTGTTGTTATAATTATAAAAGTACCTAAATTCAAAATAATTAAAGAATGTTGAATAAATACTTTATTAAAAAACTAGCTGTAGTCTTAAAAAAAATAAAATATGGGTTGAAGAATATTACCACCGACAAAATATATGCCAAAGTTGGAAAAATTGGGAGGTTGAATGGAGTCAAGGTTGGTAGGTATTATGTGCACTAATTAATCTATCATCCCCCCTTGATTCGAGGTTGTAAATGTTGTGTCCTCTATTTTCTAATTCATATATATTTATTCTAAATTTTGATTTATATATATTTCAAAATTTGAATCTCATACATAATTTTTAGTAGTGCAATGGCTAGAGAACTTATAGTAATAAGAAATGTATAAGTTTCCAAATAATATAGTATAACATTTAATCTGACAACACATCTATATTGAAACTAGAAATAAATTGAAATGTTGGTTTTTTATGTTATCATAGTTTTTGCAGTAAGTGTATTGAAATTGCATTAAATATTTGCGTATTACGTTACTACAATTTATACTGTATATTTGTGCATTCAAACAAGAGCAAATGCACCCATATGTCATTAGCTCAATTGTAATATCAAAAAAGTCACTAGTTCAAATTTTATCAATTTTTGTCATATGTTTACTTTTTGGACATTTATACCCTTATAATTTATACATTATTCCATTCTAACATATTCTCTCTCCTACTTTTCCACTTTATTTTTCTCTGTCATTTTTCTCTCTCTCTATCGTTTTTTTTTTCAGTTTTCTTCTTCTTCTTCAAGTTTTTCGTTTCTGCTGATTGTTCTCCGCTCAACGTCGTCGACTTTGTTCATTTCGTTCCGTCATCGTCGTCGCCATCGCTATCGCCGTCGTCGTCGCCGTCGTCCTCGCCATCGCCGTCGTCGTCGTCCTCGCCATCGCCGTCGCCGTCGCCATAGTTTGTAGTTTTTTCCTCCATCATCGTCGTCGACGTGGCTTTTGATTTAGTTGTCGCCGGCTTGTTCGTCATCTCCGTCGTGTAGTTGCTTTTGTTGTGATTTTACAACAATTTGTTGTGATTTTGTGCTTTTGTTCGTCATCTCCGCCTGCAATTTTTTATGCGATTTTGCTTTGTTTTATTCTATTATTTTTTTTAGCAAGTGTTACGTTAGTTGATTTGTAATTTTCCGGCGATTTTTTGTTGCGATTTTAAGCTATGGAGGTAAATTCCGGCGACTGTATTTTCTGGTTGCAGGCTTGGTACGTTTTTCTTAATTTCGTACTATACGTACCAAGTTTACCTGGTACGCAGTACGTATTGATAAAAACGTACCGCGTACCTTAATTTGTTTTATTGGTACGCAGTACGTATTTATCATTACGTACCAAGTGTACTTGGTACGCTATACGTAGTTATTAATTCGTACCAAGTTTACTGGGTACGCAGTACGCATTTACTAATGCGTACCAAATTTACTCGGTGCAGGTAAGGCCTTCTTCTTTAGTGGAGTAAAAAACAATGTTGTTGAAGTTGCTTCCAGGAAGTGTTCGTGTCGGGCATAGGATTTGGATTTAATACCTTGCTCTCACGCTACTGCAGCAATTAGGTGAGGTTGAAGTTTTTATTTGTTGGTATTAATTGCATATTCATACCTATTTTGCCAAAACTTCTTAGTACACCTGGTATGTAATTGTAAATGCGTACCAAGTGTACCTCATGTAACTTGGTACGCAGGTACGCTTTGATCAATGCGTACCTGGACATTAAGTTACGATGGGGTACACTTGGTACGAAATTGTAATTTCGTACCAAGTTTGTTCATCAGAACTTGGAACGAAATTAGAAGTTCGTACCAAGTTTGCTTATCAGAACTTGGTACACGTGGTACTTTTTATATATATGTACCCTGTTTTCCTTCGGTGAAGATTTTATTTTTTACACATTTTTAGGTTTAAGAAGGAATTCCCAGTGTCATATGTTCATGAATATTATTCTACTGCGACGTGGCGTGAGATTTATGCCGATGATGTGATGCCTATTCCGGATAAAGATTCATGGATTGTGCCGCCACATGTTGCTTCAAGGATTGTTCTTACACCTAAGGAACCTAAGCAAGCTGGACGACCGCGTACAAAGAAGATTCCAACTGGATCTCATACCAAACGCAGTCGGGGTTGTTTGTGGTGTCATGAGAAAGGTCATTATATGAGTACATGTCCTCTAAGACGCCGCTTGATTAATCCAGAAGAAGAAGGGAGTAGCAACCAACCAAGCATCAAAACGAGAACCCGCAAAACGAAGAAATGTGGTATTTGTGGTGTTGCGGGTCATACTCGCCAAACATGTCAAGATCCACATAGATTTGGTTGATAAGTGGATATTTATTTAATTCTATTAGCTGTGTAGGGTTTGTCATGTTTTTTCGTTTGAAATTTTTGACGTTTTAATCAATATTGTGTCAAATATTAGCTGTGTAGTGTTTGTACCTTTTTAAGTAAATCTTGGTACGTTTTGTTTAATTGATTACCTTGCGTACTAGGAAAACTGTTATGAATTGGACAAAAAACGTACCGGACTACCAAGTTCGGATGCGGTAAACCTGATACGCATTTACAATTTCGTACCAAGTTTGATTATCAGAACTTGGTACGCCGGGTACGCATTACTCAATGCGTACCAATTGTTCAAGTAAATCTTGGTACGTTTTGTATAATTGCTTACTTTGCGTACTAGAAAAACTGTAAAGAAATTACTTTTGCGTACTTAGCGTACCAGAATTGACATTCAAAAATATACATAGTTAATCCCTAGCATATGCTAATAGTTATGGATTTACAAAATACTATCCATCATGCACAAAATATTTAACACAAATGCACTGTTCATTCAATTGCCTTCATTACCTTCATTGAGTACATCGAAATTCATGCACTCCGGTGTCACTTGCGTTGAGGCATGCTCTGATGTCATAAACAAGGGACTCATAACCGTGAGTCATTGTCATGTTTTTCAAACCTTCAAGCTTGAACCTCTTCTATTTCCATCGGCTCTGCAATAAGGAAAAATAATTTCAATAACAAACACATATTCACTGTTTAGTCATAATCTGCTTGGTAAAATCCGGTACGTTTTTACAAAATCGTACCCAGTGTACTCACACAACATGGTACACCTGGTACGAATTGATAAAATCGTACCGAGTGTACCAATTCTACGCTGGTACACCTAGTACGCTTTTACAAAATCATACTCAGTTTACCAATTGCAGAATGACACACTATCAAATCGTACCAAGTGTACCTGTATAGTAGGTACGCTTTTGTAAATTCTTACCTATATTACAATAAAAAAACTGGTACACTCGGTACGTTTTTCAAAATGCGTACCGAGTGTACTAGAAACATCTAGTTTTCTTGGTACGTATTTGGGAAAATCGTACCAATTTTAACCAAACAAGGGCATATTCAAATGATCAGAATGCAACATACATCATGTATAAACAATCTCAGCTATTCAACAAGAAGCTATCCTCAATTCCAGTAATGACATATCTGGTTTTACCGATACGTATTTCACAAATCGTACTAGGTGTACCACTAGAGTTTTCCCCCAAAATCACAGATCTGCAAATCGTACCCTAATTTTCATTCTACTCAACAAACTAGGTACGAAATTGATATTCAAAACATAATAAACCCGCGAAATCGGAGAAATCAAGTGATAATTAAACATGCAACCACCGTAAATTTCAGATCTGGAAATCTTACCGGCAAATGCTCGAAAGCATCTTCTTTCTCGGCTTCATCCTCCTCGTCCGGCGGCGTAGCCTGGTCTTCTTCCTCTTCTCGCGGCGGCGACGGTTGTGCTTCTTCCTCTGCCTGCGGCGGCGATGTCTTTTCACCTTCTTCTTCGCGAGTCTCCGGCGGCGTCTGCTCTGCTCTGCTTCTTCTTCGCTCTGCTTCTTCTTCGCAGCGCCATTTAGATGGAGGAGTGTGGCGGTGTGGTTGACGACGGCGGTAGGGTTTGAGGGGGAGATGTATCGTCGCAGAGACAGAGAAAACGGTGAGAGAGAATGAGAGGGAAGAGAGAGAGAAGTTCTGTAAATCTATTTTGAATAATAACCGTACACTCACCCACTACCCTATAAGGGTATTTCTGTCAAATTGGGTACAATTTTACCCAAATTTTGTCAAAAGTGTACTTTTGACAAAATTTGTTATTACCATGTAGGGTAATGACATATCACCATTTGCCTCTTAAAACAATGCACTTTATGTATTATTCAATACGATTAAATCCATAATTTGAAAAAAAAAAGAAAAAAAAACTTATATAAATTATATATTACAAATAAATTTAAAGACCGTGCCATGATGAATTCAAATCTGTGATCAGCTTCGTTGATTAATCACTCTATCTCGCTAGGTTAATACAAGCACACCTAGTTTGTAAATTGCTGTGTAAAGATATGTTCCTATCAAAATCTTTGCGCATACCATGTTGCAAAAACAAAAACAAATACTCTATCTACCCTGCTCGATCTTCACCAATAACAAATAGAGTAGCATCTTCCAAAAAGGAGGTCTCTATATTTTATTTATTAAAAACTTTAAAGATGCAAAAGAAGAGTAGAAAGGAAATAAGGTGATACTCCTTTCTGAAAGGGAGAAAAACAGGAGTTTGACCCTAAAAATATACCTCTAGTATTCAAGTGTGTTTTATTCTGGTGGTAGCTTTATTATTGAAAAATGAGGATAAGAAAACACAGAAAATATATATTTTTCTTTTTTTATCACATATTTATTGTAGTAGAAATATAATTATATGACACGGTCTTCTACCCTCTCCCTTATGTCTTGTTTCATGAAAAATATTATCAAACATATGGCTCATACAATATTTTCCACAATTTGAATGAAAATGAAGGAAAAAATGATTGCAAGAAAGTTATTCACATTATCCAAAAAAAATAGCAATTATAATAAATATATGAAAATATTTATATTCTATCATTTTCTATCAAAGTAAACAAACGTTTAGGAGCTACATCAAACATTTAAGTTCTAATCCACTATTCCAAATCATCATATGCTAGTTATTGAGGGCATGTACAATTAATACAAGTCACACAATCGTACTAACTAGAACACTTGGTGTTTATTAAGCGGAATAAGTTGGATAGCTAAAAATAAGAGAATATTGTGTCATATAGTCATAATGGGCACTAAAACATAATATTTGGCTCATCCTAGCCATTATTATCAATTTGGGACGGATTTACCCTTAATAAGAATGACGCAGGTCGCGGGTCAAGGCGCGAGCAGGTTCGGATCGGTTTGCTACATTTGGTACAGATATGATCGTTTATACCAACTTGCAGTAGAAATTTTTTTGCTGTTATCTTTCTCCTTTCATCAATCGATGCTTCATGTTTAGTGATTTAATCATTTTTTTTGTTCCGTTCATCACCTTGGAAAGTTAATTTCGATCAATTTTATCCCAAATTTCGTTTAAATCGCTTGGTTTTTGGAGAAAATCGGACCGTTTTTCAATTTCTAGGGATTTTTCCATCGGTGAGATGGTATTCCAGTTTTTCGGCACCGTCACCGGTTATTTTTTTTTTTCTGACGCCACAGTTGAGCCTCAACGAGTTATTTCCGATGTATATTTTCGGTTTAATGTTCGCGACTTGGTACTATTGGTACAAATGAGATTTTGTTCGTACTAATTGTACCAACAACACTTTGGAACATATAGAGGACAAATGACTAAATTTGTATGAAATATACCAATAGTACCAATAGTAACACAATCCTAATACCCACTCGCGTCTTGACCCGACCTGCGCGCCATTTGTTAAGGGTATTTTTGTCTCAAATTGTAATTAATGGCCAAATTTTGTGTTTATGAAAAGGGTGCGCCAAATATTATGTTTTAGTTCCCATTATGGCTATTTCAAAAGTTGACTCTAAAGATAATATAGATTAATCTAACATTTACTTTTGTGGATTAGATTCAAATGATATCTCATCATCCATGAGTTTTGGAGCTATTGTGTTGACATATGAGATTGAATAAAATCAAAATATCCGCAAGATCGGGGTCACAATTTGTATCAATTAAACAAATTGTTGGAATTTCCAAAGTGATACACTCCCGCAGGGCCGTATATTTTTCATAGTGATCAACGATGATCACAATATTAGATAACCCTGTCATATATTTAATCCTACCCACATATGTTTGTAGGCAAGATAATTATCTTTTCACCACATCTGTATCTCAAATTTAGTCAATCTCACCCTAATTAGTAAACACTCCTAATAAATCAACCAACAAAAAAATCCACATACTTAAAGTAACATCAACCAACACATAATTCACTTGTAGTTCCGTCCAAATTAAAAAGAAAATTTAACTTGTAAATATCACAAATTTAAATTGCACTAATATCCTTTAGATTGTTTAACATAGTTCGTAGGGCGAATAAGATGGTGGCACCATCTAATAAGAAATTCTTATGAGGGTGTGGGTGTACTATACCCACCACTCACAATGTAATATTTTAATAATATAAAAAATAATAAAAAATAATATCATGTGAGGGGTGGGTGTAGTACAGTACACCCTTCCAAGAATTCCTCCCATCTAATATGCATCCACATTCTTAATCTTCATACATGTGTAATTAATTTTTTAGGTATTATATATTAACATTAAATGAAAATTGAAAACTTGAACCATGATTAGGCTCTGTAATCAAAGTATTGTTTGCTTTTTTCATTCAGTGTTTGTATATTATACAGAGGCAACTACCTCTGCTCCAACAAAACGCACACAGATCAAGTAGTCAACAAGATATCATTCACAAAATTACACTTACTAAGAAAAAATTCTCTTAAAATCATCTTCAAATCGCGAACATCCATCTCCCGCTCATAAATTTGCAAAAAATAAAACATGGATAGAGAGGAAGATGCAGAAAGAGGGAAAGGGATGAAGATGTAGAAAAAGGGTGAAAATGTAAAGCACTACACAGTTAGTTTCTTAGGAGCATGATGTCCGCAATCATCATCCTCGTAGATTTTGAAGAATGCTTAACAGCCTCACCCCATCATCATCATCCCTCTCGTCGATTAGTCGGCCGTGCAGCGTATCGATGCCGTTGAAAAGGAAGAAAAAAAAAAACATTTCCTCACTCTTCAATCCCATCAAATTAACTAGTTTTATAGGAGAAAAAAGTAGAAGATGTGGTCTGAGTCTCCATTAACACTAAATCTAGCGCAATGCGGTGACACCACTCTCTCTTTTCGCACCTAACCCGTCTCACGCCTTGTCACGCCGTGCCGCCTCATGCTCTTGTCGGATCAAGATGGCTGGATGTTGAAGGTTTTGCAGCATTGCTAGCGATTCACGAGAGAGACGGATGAGAGAGAAGATAACAACTTTTTAAATAATTAATTCAATAAATTATGATTAATATATATATATATATATATATATATATATATATATGAGGGAGATCATATAAGAATGCAACTTATCCTAAAAAATAAGAATAATCCCCACCCTTAATTCTACAAGAACTATGGCTGAAATTTAATCCAATTTAATCAATCACCGCACTTTTTAGTTTGGTAGGTGATGAGTCCATATTTTATGTCTTTTTAGTGTCTGTTTTAGATAGTTTAGATCGAGTCTTTGTGTGTGTTTTGTCTAGTTTTAGTGTCTTGGAGGACATATTTTGGGCTGGAGGTGGTTTGCTGCCATGCAGGTGGAAACTAGGCAATACATGGGAAGGAAGCGTCATTTCTGGAAGCAGGTCACGCAGAGCGTAATTGGTCAAGATAAAGATAGGCGGAGTGCTTTGGTCAGCTGGCGAGTTTCTCTCCTAGGTCTAGAAGGATAAGGAAGAGATGATCTAACTTAAATATCTTATCTTATCTGACTAGATTTAGGATTCGCAAGGGATCTCTTGGAGATAGATGTGACTTGCTATGTTGGGGTCGTGCTTATCAAGTATTACTTGCATCCCAAGGTAGCTCGTGGATTCCTTCCATGTTAAGGATCGGGGGACCCAAACCCTAAGTGCTCGCTTATAAATATTGAAGCCTAGCTGCTACGAAGAAGACGTCGTCTTTTATGCTTTCATTCCCTATTATTTACGTGAGCGATTGTGAGGAGAAAAACAAGTCCTACTGGCAAAGTTTATTTGTGTTTTGTTCATCGGCACTTTTGGCCGTATTTGCTTTTCACGTACTTCGTAAGTTTTAATATATTTCTTCTTATGAGTTCCTTTAATTATTGTGTTCGTAGTTTTATTATCACGTCTAGCTAAATTTTTATACTTGATCTGGGCAAGATAGTTAGGTGATGCTTGAGAGGTCTAATTCGTGCTAGATAATTGCATGCATGTGTTCCCGATATGTTAATGAACTTGTTCCAATATGATATAATACGATCAAGAGATTAATAGGCCGTTAATCACTTAGGACATATTAGATCACTAATCAATTGGGAAGTAGGAGTGTTTTCTATAACTATCTCAATTAAGATCAATTAACATTAGAGAAAGGTGTCTACCCTATTGGGCTGGACGTGATGATTCCTTGTTGGGCCTTTCTAGTGATTAATGCTTCTTGGGCAAGAGACTGAACGATGACTCCGACAGAGGTATTGCCCAAGGTAGGGAGCTGGCGGTGCGTCGCCAATTAAGTAAGGATAGGTAAGGGAAGGGTTTGTTGAGAGCGTGACGAGTAAAAAGGGCTCTCGGCATTCAAGTCCTATAACTAACGATGTATGCATGTAATGACTATATTTGCACCAATGACCGAGCTAGAGTTTTCACTTAACAATGTCTTAGTCCAGATCAAGTAATTTTTTTATTGATCAAGTTATCTGTTTACTTTTCAATGTTTATTTAAGTTCTCGAATTAGGCAAGAGAGCTCTGGTGACCAAGATAGCAAAATCAACCTTTCTTTACAGGTGGATAAGGTTTCAAGAGATAGTAACAATCAACTCCTTGTGGATCGATCCTGTACTTACTTGCTAACTATATAGCTGTGAGGATAGGCTACAAATTCATTTTGAGAGAGCGAACGACAGCCTCGCCAGCAGGGCTACAATGGTAATTTAATAATCATTGAAATCAAATTACCCGCATATCAAATCCATCCCTTAACTTCTTCTACATCGCTTTTCTGATTCTTTTTCAGTAATTTTTCATCGCGATTCGTGATTATTCGTTGTGATTCCTCCACTTCTGCCGCGACGATTAGATCCTCTTCTTTGGCCGAATCGTCGACGATCGCTCCGTTCTGGTGTCATTGAGCTTGACCACAGTGGTGGAATTAGTGTTCACTAACGTCGGATTGAATATCTTATTCATATAGTTGATTGTTTCGCTCGTCGTGTGCGGCGCTCACGCCGCATTTAGTGGAATCGAAGATTTGTTCCTGGATGAGAGGGAGGTATCTGAATGTGTGGAGAGCTCTCGATTGTGCGTTGAGGGTTTTGAATGCGTAGTTTTTGAACTTGGATTTGAAATCGGGGTGGTTGTGTGGATTTGAAGTGGAATTGGATGAATTCTCTTGGATTTTAATGGTGTTTAGTAGAGATTTTATGATAAAAGTATTCAAAGTTTGGTTTAAACTGTAAACCAAATTGAACCAAATTGTAATTTACGGTTTGGTTCGGTTTTGTAGTTTCCAAAATATGGTTAGATTTTCCAAAAATTATAGTTTATGGTTTAGTTTAGTTCTTAAGAAAATTCAAACCAAACGAAACCGTAAACCGAAAAACCGTATTTGATATAATGATATTAATATTATCATTTATTTATTATGTTAGGAAAATGGGATTTTTTTTATTGCATGTCATATCAGAGTGTTATACAAATTTAATTAATGAAATCGTACAATTTAAATCATTAAACCCTACAATCTACTTTACATTTCCAATTAATTGTTATAGTGGTTTATTTTTATCTTTGAACACAATGTACGAATTTCTATTATTTTTCTTTTCTTCTATATCCTTTTCAAATTCAAGTTGTTTTCGATAGAAAAAGTAGAGAATGTAAAATTATTTTACTATAATTTATTATTTAGCTAAATAATGTTACCCTAGACTCCTATTATATTTATTCTAGCAAAAGAGAAAAACGTATATGGTCATGACAACAACTTTATTTAATTATTTTTATTTCTATTAGAAAGAAAATAAAAAAAATATTGAAAACCGCAAACCAAACTGCATCAAACCGTATTATTATAGTTTAGTTTGGTTTGGTTTTACCAGTTATTCAATTCGATTTGGTTCCAAGAAATTATAAAACCGTATTTTGCGATTTGGTTTGGGTTTAGTATCAAACCGCATTAAACCAAACTACCAACACCCCTAATTTATGAAATCAGTAACTTTGCAGATTTTAATTGTATTTGGGGATGATGTTGTAGTTGTTGAGAAATTGGAAGCTTGTCTGGCTGTTGTTTGAGTTGATTCAAGAAACATTGGTGATCACATCACAATTGGATGAGAGAGTTAATTGTGATGATTGGGTTTTTTTATGATTTCTGATGCAGTAGGTTTGTTTATTAAGATTAGACCTGAAAGATATATATCTAAGGATGCCAACAACCTAACTTAGAAGATGAACTATTGTTTTCTTCTTCTTCTTCTTCTTCTTCTTCTTCTTCTTCTTCTTCTTCTTCTCTGATTATTTGATTCGACAGATAAAGCTCGAGCTTTGATGTCAACAGAGCTTGAGTTTTGATTTTTGTTGTACTTGTATTGGAACCAAAGTAACATGATGCTTCAATGGAGTTTATTACCATGTTATGAATTCTTGTTGCGTTTGTAGCAATAGTTTGTTTAGTTTGAGATGTTACTATTTTGCTCCCATTTTTCACCACAATCTGTGCACGTTGTGTCCAAGTTTGTATCTTTCTCTCTTGAAGCAATTCTTTTGAAGTGTTGTCTAAAATAGAAAAAAAAAAATTATCACAATATGCAATGTTGTATGTAAGGTATCTGCATCCTTTGCAGAAGTGATGTAATGTATGTTAAGCATTAAGTCATCAACAAATTGTTGTAGCTATATATTAGTTGAGTAGTCAGGGTTGTTGTATTCAAGTTTCAAAATGTTTTCGTTAGTTCATCTGATTTCGGGGTTGTTTAATTGGGGGTGATGGAGAAGAGAGCAAGGAGTGGAGTTGCGTTGCGTATTGCGAGAGAAGACGAGATGAGAGAAAGGTGGTGATAAGAGAAAAATGGGTTAGAAATATAATGGGGATACAATAACTACTTCAAAATATAAATACAATTCAAGTATTCATTGATCTAGTATTTTTCAGTTTTTATCATATCTAACATGTTTAAAACATATCATATTGATTCTTCTCTAACTAATCCACGTCTATAAACTCAATCAATCAACAATTTTTGTTCATTAAATCCTGCATCTTCACATGATGATTTATAGTAGTATTGTGCCTCTCCGTTAACTTTATACTGCAATTTGTTGTTCTTCCGACCGACTCTAAGCATTACATCTGTCATGTTAATTTATTCATCATATGTGTCTTCCAGCTAGTGATTGGATCACCCATGAAAGTCTTCATGTGTCTCATTTGTATCATGCTCTCATTGGTTTTACCACATGCAATACAAAAAAATAAATATATAAGGTCAGATACATTACATTGACCACCTAGATGCACCACAATAACAATCCAACTGCACCATATTAACTAGTGCGATGCACAAAAGACAAACACAAGAACACATATTATATTATGTCATTAGCGTCACAATTGACTACCTAGTTGCACCACAATGACCCGTCAAATGCACTTTATTGACTAATGATATGCACCACAAACAAATACATAAGTGCATGTTTTATTATGTCAGTTGCATCACAATTAGCTACCTTAATGCGCCACATTGAATATTTCAGATGCACCACAATGACTACTCAGATGCACCATATCGACAAGTGATATCCACAGCAAAAAAATATTTATACATATTTTAATATGTCAGTTTCATCACAATTAACTTCCTAAATGCACCACATTGAATTGTCAGATGCACCACAATGACTACTCAGATACACCATATTAACAAGTGAGATGCACCACTGAAAAAAAATATTTATACATGTTTTAAGTTGCATCACAATTGACTGCGTAGATGCACCACAATGACTACCTAAATGTACTACCATAAAGATTTGTCTGATGCATCACGTTGTACTTTCATAATGTTAAACTTAGCATTGCTCAACATCTTAGCTTTTGGTACCATACCCAAGAATAAGTAAATGCTTCATTTCGAATTGATTTTAACAAATCAAGTATATGAAACTAAAAAATAATGTTTAGTCACATACACACAACACAAATTATATACACATTTTCACTCAAATGCATAATGAATTATTAGATGCACCACACTAACTAGGCAGATGCACATAAATCAATTTACATATAATAGCGTATGTAGATATTGACTTTGGTACAAATTAATTTTCAAAATTTGACATAATCAAATTAACATAGAAAAACGATTTCAACTACTTTTTTTTTTCCATATTATACAAAACTCCACATATTACCATTTCATTATAATTTGAAAATTAAGATTCTTCTCAAACTCCTCAATATTACCTAATGTATAAAAAAAAACCCAACAAATCGATCATAGTAGATTCTAGTATTACATCTATCACAAAATAATATTGCATCTAACCTTCCATCGATATAGATGTTGATCTTTAGTTAAAATTTTACTTTCTTCAATTTATTGTTGGATTTCTTCCGTCTCATAGAAGATTTGACGCAGAAAATTACTCTACAACTCGATTTCTCTTTATTTTAACTTTTTGTGTTTTCCAACGATGGGATCTTGCGATTTTAAGAGAAGAAATTCAATTTTTGGATATGGATTTCAAAAGAGAATTTCTAGGTTCTGGGTTGAGGAATCTCATAAAAACTTCTGGATTCTGGGCAAAAAAATTTAACTAAAGAAAATTACTCTACAACTCGATTTCCCTTTACTTTAACTTTTTGTGTTTTCCAACGATGGGATCTTGCGATTTTAAGAGAAGAAATTCAATTTTTGGATATGGGATTCAAAAGAGAATTTCTAGGTTCTGGGTTGAGGAATCTCATAAGGTCCCTTAACCTAACAAATGTGTATTAATCTAGACCACATATTTGCAAGGAATGTATGGCCAAGATCAAATCACAAAATTTCACTTAAATTGAATAGAAAAGGGCAGATGGGTATAGTAAATTGACACTCTTAAAAGAAATCACGCCGGCACACATCTCTCTCTCTCTCTCTCTCTGTCATCTCCATGGCTAAATCTCTCTCCATCAATCATTATTCGTTGTTGATATTCGTCGACCACTCATCGGCGTTGCTTACATCTAATAGCGAGATTCTACAACTCAAAGTTTAGGAGATTCTGCATCGGAATTTTCTACCAAATCGCAAGATTTATCAAATAGAAATCACAAAGGATATAAATCGAAGGGAAATCTAGATCCTGATGCATCAATTTGAGCTAGGATTTGAACTTTTTTTTTGTGTAAGATGTCCAGAGTGGTGAAAGTAGAAATCGAAGTGAAAAACTATGTCAATATCTCAATGGGAAGAAATGTCAGTGACTAATTTGTTATTTGCATTCTAATTGATGTAAATTTTAGGGTTTGTTTTGATCGAAATTTTTGGAGATTTTTAATGCATAAAGTGGTTTTGTGGTGTTTCATGTTCTTATTTGTCTTGTGGCTTGTTTACTAAAATGAATGTCATTGTTTACAGTTAATATGATTCTAAATGCATGCTTGTTGTTAGTTTGTGATAAATCTAAATTTTTTAGCAATTTTATATAAATTATAAGAATCATAAAATGAAAACAGATTATCATTGTTAGTCTATTTGGCTGTCATGGTGCAAATTTGCAGCTACTTCTTAAATACTATTCATTAGTATTTGCTTGAGTTTGTTGTTGGATGTGATGTTATTTTCATCTTACATTATTTATGGGATTATTGCAGTTACAAATGTCTGAAACCAAACTTACAAATATTGTTCATAACACCCACATTTGTTTTGTTTTTGAATTTTGTAGATGTTAATCAAAATCTATTCATTGGCATAAGTATAAGTTTATGTTGGATTAGTTGTTGTGCTTTTCTTGGCTCTTGTCATTTGAGATGCATCCGAGATTGTTTTGACATAATTATAAGCTTAGTTGAATGTTTTCGAATATAGAATTAAAGTGTGGTGTACCTGAACTGAGATTTGTGTAATGTAATCTAATTGTTTGTGGCATCATGAAGTGTGGTGCATCTGACTAGCGAATATGGTGCATGTGGGTAGACTTTTGTTGTGTATCTAGATATTACATGTTGTTCGAATAGGCTTGTTGATAGAGCATGTGTTTGGCATATTTTAGTGTGGTGCATCTGACTCGTAAATATGATGCATGTGGGCAAGCTTTATAGTGGATCTAAGTATTGAATGTTATTTGCATAGGCATGTCGATACAACATGTGTTTGGTGCATTTCTATGTATATAGATGTATTTTGACTGCATTATTTTGTGTTGTATGTGTTGAATCACAGATAACCAAAAGAAGGAACGAACCAAACCAAAATTAAAAGAGAAGAGAAGAGAGATAAAAGATGATGGCGATGATGATAATTTTGAAATTATTGTGAAGCAAAAGGGGCACAAAAAAGTTGATGCTACAACTAATAATGGAGAAGAGAACAAATGTGCTAAGGGTAAAAAGAGAACGTGCAGAAAACAGAAAAGCAATGCTTCTGAACGAGAAAGTCACACGAAACTCACAGATCAAGATGCTCAAAGTGACGTATTGTGCATCTATTCTTGGTTGCAAGAAGAATTAAAATAGAAGCACAATACTAGTATAAGGAAACATGTAAATATCAAGATGTTAATGCATACGAGTGGCTGTTAGATTTAGTTGAGAGATGTAAGTTAGTTCCAATGACTATTATAGACATATTAGATATGTCAGAAACCGAAATACTCAAATGTAATGTTTTGAAATAGTTTGTACAATGCAATTTTTGTTTTGAAATAGTTTGTTTGATCTTAATTGAATGATTGTAATGTTGATATGATATGTTGTGTTTTAGTATTATGGTGAATTGTTGTGATTATTTAATTAGTTACACTCCCGTGCAACGCATCTCACGGTGTGTACGACATGCGCGCGCCTTCCAAGCGCGGCGCGTGTTGTGCACACGCCATTTTTTTAAGTGTGGTGCATATCACTACACTGTGTGGTGCATATCATTTCATGTTATGGTGCATGTCATTACACAGTGTGGTGTATCTAACACATTATAGTGCATCTCAGTACACATGGAGGTGCATCTCATTATACATGATGGTGTATCTGCAAACGCTATGTGGTGCATCTAAAAATATATGCTAGTGCATCTCATACACTTTTTAAAAAATTAAAATAAAATTACTTCAAAATTGAATGTAAAATATTCCCTAATTGAGAATTAATAAACCCTAATTGGAATTAATTAAAAAAATTCAAAAAAAAAAAATCACGGTGTGGTGCATCTCGGTACACATGGTGGTGCATCTCATTATATATGGTGGTGCATCTACATAAATTATGTGGTGCATCTAAAAAAATAGTGAAAAAAAATATTAATAAAAATTAAAAATTGGTGCTTCTCAATACACTTAGTAGTGTATACAGTGTATTGCATATTCGTACATGTTATAGTGCATATGATGTGACCGTAAAAAAAATCAAAGTCAATAGTTTACCATTTAATTATTAGTGTTGTTGCATCTTGATTTTTGAATATTATGGTCATATTTTACAATACATAAAATTGTTGAAGTTAATTATTATTTTGCAGTGTATGCATCTATTAATAAATTGTGGTCCATCTGACAAGGAATTTTTGTGCATCTGTGAATTATTTGTGGTGCATATAAAAATGCATCAGTCATGTGTCTCTAAAAATTACGTGGTGCATCTATCATTGTTATGCAGTGCATAACAATGAATTGTGGTGCACTTGAAAATGATTTGTGCAATCTACTATAGCAGAACAGATCAGTTCTAACAAAAATATTAGTGAATTTATGAAATAAATTTAGACAATAGATGTTATTTCTCACCATAAAACACAAACATAATCAAATTAATAGTTGTATATCAAGACACAAAGAGATTGATAATGTAGTTCCAAACACAACATTCAATATCTAAGATCTGAAATGTAAAAAGAAAATAATACAAGAAAAATTTACACTATTTATTTTCTCTAATACACATAGATATCCTAGTTCTATAACTCGTGTAAACCTCTTGGGGCTTCATTGAAGCATCATCAAGCTTGCTAACAAGGCGTGAAAAGAACATTATAGGAAGGTCAGAGAAATGATGATCAACAACAAATACCAACTTATTATTATGATCATCAACCTCTGATTTTCTCATGTCAACCAAGTAAGGTTTCTTGGAGTTGATGTATGTGACAACTTTAGTTTTGAAGTAAACAGAATCTCCCCAAACCTCAACACCATCATTTTAACCAATATAATTTTGAAAAACTGCACATGTAATATTGAGTAAAGCAAATCAAAATGGCAAAACGCGTAATGTAATGTATTCTCAACTAGTTCAACGCATAAACATTATCACAAACACGTAATATGCACAAATTCACTAAATACACACACATTTTTGAACAAAAACGATGCAAAGAATTGATGTATTTTTAGATATATGAACTCTGTGCACACAATCAATCAGTTCATTCATAAATCCCAACATATTTCTCAATATAATGAATTACCTACATCAATCTACACGTGTTTTACCATCTCTCTTCTTCAACTCATCAATTACATAACACCGATAACAAAACACTAGCAATTCATTCATTCATCCATCCTTTTCAACTTCAAACCAAATAAAATTAATTCATTCCACAATTCATAAACAAAACTAATTGCCTCATATAATAAAATGATACGACCAACGAACATGCGGAAGCAAGACTCGAACACACGTCAACTAAGAGGTTGATTCAATCTAATTACAAGCTGAATTAATAAAGGTTAAAAACACTTATTAAACTGATCTAAATCGAAAATTTAACAAGGAACATAACAAAACACAAATCAAAGACCAATCTATCGATTAAAACCCTAGAAAATAACATGATTGGAATCTATAGCAAATCAACTCCGATTAAGCTCAAATTTGATCACGACTTATAAATTGCAGTCACGAACAACATATCCAAAAATCAGCAAATTCGCACGAGTAGAACTCAAAAATGCACCGTGCTCAATCTGGTTCGATTTAGGGTTTTGGTGATGCGGTGAAGATGGGAAATGACTGGGGTTTTTATGGACGAAGTATGATGAATAAGAAGGTGTGAATGGTAATCAAAGAGCACAAAAGGAAAGTCGAAAATAGATTGGAGATTTACCTCAATACGGACCCCGAATCGACGAACGATTGAAACATGTAATACTGAAGCAATTCTTCAGCGGCGTAGTTAACCCGAGACCCACACAAGATCGCGAACGAACTATAGAATTTCAGATTCAAAGATGCCAAAATTGAATCCTACCAAGAACTAGGGTTTGTGTGCTTTGTAAAACACGTAAGACAATACTGAAAATGAATCAATTTTTCATTCAAACAAGTCTTGGGCTTGGAAATTTTGAACTATGCTAAACTTATAAAATAAATAAATCCATGGGCAAATTTATGATAAGACCAACGAACATGCGGAAGCAAGACTTGAACACACGTCAACTGAGAGGTTGATTCAATCTAATTACAAGCTGAATTAATAAAGGTTAAAAATACTTATTAAACTGATCTAAATCAAAAATTTAACAAGGAACAAAACAAAACACAAAACAAAGACCAATCTATCGATTAAAATCCTAGAAAATAACACGATTTGAATCTATAGCAAATCAACTCCGATTAAGCTCAAATTTTAACACGACTTATAAATTGCAGTCACGAACAACATATCCAAAAATCAGCAAATTCACACGAGTAGAACTAAAAAACGCACGGTGCTCAATCTGGTTCGATTTAGGGTTTTGGTGATGCGGTGAAGATGGGGAATGGCTGGGGTTTTTATGGACGAAGTATGATGATGATAAGAAGGCGTGAATGGTGATCAAAGAGCACAAAAGGAAAGTCGAAAATAGATTGGAGATTTACCTCAATACAGACCCCGAATAGACGAACGATTGAAACATGTAATACTGAAGCAATTCTCCGGCGGCGTAGTTAACCCGAGACCTACACAAGATCACGAACGAACTATAGAATTTCAGATTCAAAGATGCCAAAATCGAATCCTATCAAGAACTAGGGTTTGTGTGCTTTGTAAAACACGTGAGACAATGCTGAAAACGAATCAATTTTTCATTCAAACAAGTCCTGGGCTTGGAAATTTCGAACTAGGCTAAACTTATAAAATAAATAAATCGATGGGCCCCATACGCCTAAACGAATTGCAATAATTGGGCTCTAATGAAAATTGAATAAAACAAAATGTAGAGGTGGATAAAATAAGTAAATCAAACGGCCTAGTTGCCCTCCTCGATGCTCATAAAATTCACCAACTTGTAGTGTCGGGATTCAGCTCCATCGTCCTCCAACTTTTTCTGAACATAGCATTGAAAATAACCTTGCAGCTTCTTGGCTTTTAATCTCGTCACTGGACCTCTAAGCTGCAATTCCGGGTTTAATGCTTCAGTTCTAGGTCCGGTCTCATCACCACTATGGTGCTTCAGTGCCAAACACCACTATGATGCTTTAAGTGGTCAAGTACAGAGTCAGTTTACAGAAGTTCAGAATATCATGGCACATTTGTTGGCTAAATTTGAGTAGCTCAGTACAGATCAGACACCACCACTTGTCAATAATCAACAGCCAGAAGATGAGTTTGAACATCATGAAGAAGCATCAGAGTTCGAACATTTTGAGAATGAACAAGTTGAGGATAATACAACTCAGTTCTTTCCACTTCAGAGAGACATAAACGACTTTGCAGCTCGAGGTAGAGGCCGGGGTCATGGTGTTCCCTTTCAACCACGTTTCCAGGCAACTCTCAGGAATGTCTATCTAGAACAGCCTAGATATGGTAATGCAGATGGTCTACTCGGCAACATCAAGATCACCATTCCAGAGTTTGAAGGCAAACATGATCCAGACGCCTATTTAGATTGGGAGCGCAAAGTTGAAAAGATTTTCGAGTGCTATGACTTCCAAGAGCCTAAGAAAGTGCAGCTAGCTTCCCTTGAGTTCACTGGATATGCAGCAACATGGTAGGAGTTTCAGCAGACCCGACGACGCAATCAGAGATATCCTTCTATTGATACCTGGCAGGAGATGAAGGATGTTATGAGAGGTAGGTTCATCCCAGTTCACTATGAAAGAGAATTGGAAAAGAAGCTCAGTCCAATTCGTTAAGGATCGAGATTAATTGAGGAATATCACAAGGAATTGGAGACAACCCTGAACCGGGTTGGAAAAGAAGAGAAACTGTTTGCTACACTCAACCGGTATATTGAAGGAATGAACCCTGACATTACTTGTGAAGTCGAGCTGAAGGACTTTGACAGTATTGAGGCAATGGTTCATTATGCATCTATTGTAGAGCGGCAGCTTAGAGATGTACGCCGACGTTCTTCTCATCCCACGCCTGCAAGGACGCCGTGGGTTAGGGCCAAGTTATCTACGCCTAAGACCCCTCCCACACGTCCTTCAGCACAGTCTACGCCACCAACCCACCGTTTTGAGCAGTCTGCACCCCAGGCCAGCCGCAGGAATGATTTCAGTGCGCCAAACAAAAGTTTACAGAATCGGTCAGTGCAGTCTAATCAACCTCAGAATGCCACATCAGGCAGAGCACGTGACATTCAGTGTCACAAGTGTCATGGTTGGGGACACTTTCAGGCCCAGTGCCCTAACCGACGTGTTATGTTCATCACCGAATAGAATGAAGTGGAATCAGAAAGTGAAGAAGAGATAGATGATACTGAAGCCACAGGGGCCGAAAATCAGCCAAAGGTTAGCATACCAATGGCCGAATTTGAGGAGGAGACAACCTCTCCTGCACATGGTTGTCTAGTGTCCATCTGGACTTTGAGCATGCTGAGAGAAGAAGATGTGACAGATCAATGGGAAAACATCTTCTACACCCGTTGCGTTGTTCAAGACAAAACATGCTCCGTGATAATTGACAGTGGCAGTGTGGTGAATGCCATTAGTCAGATATGCGGTCGACAAGCTCGCACTCGTGCCTCACAAGCATCCAAAGCCATAAAAATTGCAATGGCTTACAGATAGAGGCGAGATCAGAGTCGTGTGTCAAGTAAATGTTCAATTTACTATTGGTAGATTTACTGATACAGTTCTTTGTGATGTTATTCCTATGGAGGCAGCACATATCTTGTTAGGTCATCCATGGCAGTTTGATAGAAGAACAGTGCATGATGGGTACGCGAACACTTATGCGATACCAAGAGAAGGAAAGACAACCATATTGAAACCATTGTCCCCAAAGGAAGTAGTTGAGGATCAAGTCAGAATGCAGGAGAAGTTTAAGGAGGAACGGGAAAGAACGGTCAAAGCTGATGCCTCCAGCTCTAAGCATGAAATAGCCGAACACTCCAAGGCCAAGTCCGCGTCTCCAGTGACCAAGAATTTAAAGCGAGCAGTTCATGTTTTAAGTCCACCGAGCTCCAGTGCCAACAGTGCAGATCCGGTGCACAAAAATCTGTTCATTAGTGCAAAGGGAGTTCAAAAAGCCATCAAAGCTGGTAAGCCTATCGTTCTGGTTACTTTTAAGGCTTATGATACTTCTGACCCTATTATTCCTACTGTTTTTCAGCCTTTGATGGAGGAGTTCAAGGATGTGTTTCCAGAAAAGATTCCCAGTGGTCTGCCGCCAATTCGAGGAATTAAGCATCAGATCGACTTTCAGCCGGGTGCAGTCCTTCCCAACAGGCCAGCTTATCGGACCAACCCTGAAGAGACCAAAGAAATAGACCGACAAGTTAGAGAATTGTTGGAAGATAAGCAAATCAGAGAGAGCATGTCACCATGTGCAGTTCTTGTGATTCTTGTGCCAAAGAAGACAAATAAATGGCGTATGTGTATGGATTGCAGAGCTATCAATATGATCACGGCAAAGTATCGTTTTTCCATTCCCAGGTTAGATTATATGCTAGATGAGTTGTCTGGAGCTTTAGTATTTTCTAAGATTGATTTGCGTTCTGGCTATTTTCAAGTTAGAATGGCTGAAGGGGATGAATGGAAAACTGCATTTAAGACTAAGCATGGTTTGAATGAATGACTTGTAATGCCTTTTGGACTTACTAATGCTCCTAGCACTTTTATGCGTTTGATGAATCATGTACTGCGTGATGTTATTGGAAAGTATGTTGTTGTTTACTTCGATGATATCCTTATCTATAGTACTTGTGTTTCTGAGCATGTTAGACATCTTAGGCATGTTTTTGAATTGTTGTGTGATGCTAAGTTGTATGCCAACCTGTCTAAGTGTTGCTTTTGCATGGATGAGATTGTTTTTCTAGGATTTGTCATGAGCAGTCGTGGTGTTGAGATAGATAGGACTAAGGTGAAAGCCATTAAGAAATGGCCCATGCCTTAGTCGTGTTCTGATGTGAGATCTTTCCATGGATTAGCTGGTTTTTATTGTCGATTTGTGCGAGATTTTTCTTCTATTGCTACACCATTGATTGAATTGAGTAGGAAAGATAGAAAGTTTGAGTGGGCAAAGTCCAAGAGCATGCTTTTAATCTGCTGAAGTCGAAATTATGCAATGCTACTGTGTTGGCTTTACCTGATTTTAATAAGATGTTCGAGATTGAATGTGATGCCTCTGGTATAGGCATCGGTGCTGTTTTGATGCAGGAAAAAAAACCAATCACATTTTTCAGTGAGAAATTGAATGGAGCAGCCCTTAGGTATTCCACATATGATAAGGAGCTGTATGCCTTGAAGAGGTCTTTAGAGACTTGGCAGCACTATCTGAGACCAAAGGAGTTCGTGATTCACACTGATCATGAATCCTTGAAGCATTTGAAAGGGCAGCAGAATCTGAATTCATGCCATGCCAGGTGGGTTGAATTAATCGAATCTTTTCCCTATGTGATAAAGTACAAGAAAGGAGAAGAAAAGGTAGTTGCTGATGCTTTGTCTCACATGTATACGTTACTGTCTGTTATGCATGCTCAGTTCTTAGGATTTGAACATATTAAGACTTTCTATGAATCAGATCCGTTCTTTGGTCCTATATTTGTGTCTTGTACAGCTAAGTCTAGGGCTATTGATTCATTCTATGTGTCTAATGGATTCCTGTTTAAAGAGTCAAAATTATGTGTGCCTGATTGTTCCATGCGTGAGTTGCTAGTTGTAGAGTCACATGCAGGAGGATTGATGGGTCATTTTGGTGTGTCCAAGACATTGAGTCTTTTGCATGAGCATTTTTATTGGCCTCGCATGAAACGTGATATTGAAAGAGTCTGTTCTCGTTGTATTACTTGTAGGAAAGCCAAGTCTACTTCGAGTCCTTTTGGATTATACACCCCTTTGTCGGCATCGTCGTCCCTTTGGGTCGATATATCCATGGATTTCATTCTTGGTTTGCGTAGATCTAAGTCTGGGAAAGATTCTATTTTTGTGGTAGTTGATCATTTTTCCAAGATGTCTCATTTTATTGCTTGCAGACAAACTGATGATGATGTTAACATTGCAAATTTATTCTTTCGTGAAGTAATTCGTTTGCATGGGGTTCCTAGAACCATTGTGTCTGATAAGGATTCCAAGTTTTTGGGACATTTCTGGCGTATTTTATGGGGGAAGTTGGGTACCAAACTTTTATTTTCTATTGCATGTCATCTACAAACAGATGGCCAAACTAAAGTAGTTAATAGAACGTTAGGTACTTTACTGCGTACACTTGTTAAAAATAATTTGAAGTCATGGGAAGAATGTTTGCCATTTGCTGAATTTGCTTATAACAGGGTTGTGCATTCTTCTACACATATGTCCCCATTTGAGGTCGTTTATGGCTTTAATCCGTTGACTCCAACGGATCTTATCCCTTTACCTACTGATCATCTTTCGAGTTTGCAAGGTTCCCGTAGGGCTGAATAGGTTCGAGAGATGCATGAGAAAGTAAAGACGAGGATTGAGCTTCAAGGCATGAGGAATGCAACAAAGGCGAATACGCACCGTAAGCAAGTGTTGTTCAAACCCGGTGATAAGGTTTGGCTTCACTTCAGTTCGGCACGTTTTCCTAATCTAAGAAAGTCGAAGCTAATGCCTCGTGGAGATAGATCGTTCACTGTGGTGGCTCGAGTCAATGACAATGCCTACCGCATTGATCTTCCAGGTGAGTATAAGTGTTCCATTATATTCAATGTTTCTGACTTATCTCCTTTTCCTGTAGATGATTTTGATGCTGAGGAGGAGCTGAATTCTAGGATGAATTCTTTTCAGCAAGGGGGAAATGATGAGACTAGACCTAGCACTGAAGCATTAAACCCCGGAATTGCAGCTTAGAGGTCCAGTGACGAGATTAAGAGCCAAGAAGCTACAAGGTTATTTCCAATGCTATGTTCAGAAAAAGTTGGAGGACGATGGAGCTGAATCCCGACACTACAAGTTGGTGAATTTTATGAGCATCGAGGAGGGCAACTAGGCCGCTTGATTTACTTATTTTATCCAGCTCTACATTTTGTTTTATTCAATTTTAATTAGAGCCCAATTACTGCAATTCGTTTAGGCGTATTGGGTCCATGGATTTATTTATTTATAAGTTTAACCTAGTTCGAAATTTCCAAGCCCAAGACTTGTTTGAATGAAAAATTGATTCGTTTTCAGCATTGTCTCACGTGTTTTACAAAGCACACAAACCCTAGTTCTTGGTAGGATTCGATTTTGGCATCTTTGAATCTGAAATTCTATAGTTCGTTCGTGATCTTGTGTGGGTCTCGGGTTAACTACACCTCTGGAGAATTGCTTCAGTATTACGTGTTTCAATCGTTCGTCGATTCGGGGTCCGTATTGAGGTAAATCTCCAATCTATTTTCTACTTTCCTTTTGTGCTTTTTGATCACCATTCACGCCTTCTTATCATCATCATACTTCATCCATAAAAACCTCAGCCATTTTCTATCTTCACCGCATCACCAAAACCTTAAATCAAACTAGATTGAGCACCGTACGTTTTTTAGTTCTACTCGTGCGAATTTTCTGATTTTTGGATATATTGTTCATGACTGCAATTTATAAGTCGTGTTAAAATTTGAGCTTAATCGGAGTTGATTTGCTATAGATTCCAATCGTGTTATTTTTTAGGGTTTTAATCGATAGATTGGTCTTTGTTTTGTGTTTTGTTCTATTCCTTGTTAAATTTTCAATTTAGATCAGTTTAATAAGTATTTTTAACCTCTTTAATTCAACTTGTAATTAGATTGAATCAACCTCTCAGTTGACGTGTGTTCGAGTCTTACTTCCGCATGTTCGCTAGCCGTATCAGAAAACCACGTTGAATACTTGAAGATGTTATATTTTAAAGAATAAATGAGTTTCTAAATTTCTGATTTATCCCTCCTTAATTTAAAATAACTAATGATTGCAGGAGTAATATGAGCCTTACGATTTGTGAAATAGAAGGTAGAGATTAATACACATTTTTAAGATAAGATGCATTCTTATTTGATCTTCTATATATATATATATATATATATATATATATATATATATATATATATATATATATATGTTGGAAAATTTATTAGTATGAGTTTTGATGAATTCCAAAACCAACTGACCCCAACCGAGTAGATGTTGCCAGTTTCTAATGTTAGCAGTTAGGCTCGCTGTTTGAGCAATGTTAAGATTTTATCTTTACAGATCTCCAGCTGAAGACGGCAACATAGAAACACTCGGATACAACCCCGGATGGAATATCGGATAAGGAACATCAGTTACAAGACTCTGTCTGATGAGAGAGTTATGCCAAAAGGGGGAATACTTTTTGACAACTGAGAGTTCAAGCCAACTGTTTAGTTGGAACATCAGCTATAGAATGCCATCCGATAAAGAGAATGTTTTAAGAAGGGGGAAGTTATAAAGAAGTCTCAACATGAAGTTCAAAGTCAGCTGAGAGTTCAACGGTTCAGTTAGAACACAGCTGAAGACCACTCAGATGAAGATCAAGATTTTCAACCGACTAACCAAGGTTGACTGTCAGAAAGGTTTGAATTTGAAATTAAAAAAGGAAGTCACGTGAAGGTTTGACCGTTCAGTCATTACCTCATTTGGCCCAACACAAGGTTGTCTCAGATGGAAAGTAGAAGAGCAAAGATGCCATATCGGGAAAGTCTGCAGAGATGAGAGACAAGCCATCACTATCAAAGAACAGAGATCAACAGCTCCTTCAACGGCTAGTTGATTCTCTCCGCCTATAAATAGAGGCATTCATTCATTCGACATGATACAAGACAGAGAAAATTTGAAGTGCACCCACGAGAGAAACAAGAGCAAAGAAAATCTGCAAAATCGTATTCTAAGAGCATCAGCAGCTGAGAGTTCCAGAGTGGTAGAACATTAGTAGCTGAGGGTTCATAGAGTTAGAATCTGTCTTAGATCTTAGTTTGAGTGTTCATTCATTCAAGCTATAGATCCAGCTCACATTCGTGTTCGAGCTGTAGTTGGAAAAACCCACCCACACACACACACCCTAAAAAGTATTTGTTAGGATCTTACTCTTCCTGTAACTGAGTAGATAGGTTGCTGAGTACCCGTAAACTTAGCTCAGGTTGTCAAGTACCCGCAAACTTGACTATAAAGGTTGATAAGTACCCTTAAACTTATTGCAACGGTTGCACAGCCCGCGTAAGCTGTGTGGAACTGTCCAGAAGAACTTGGACTGAGGTGTGTGGACTCACATCTCCCCGTGGACGTAGGAGTTCTCTCCGAACCACGTAAATCCTGTGTGTCTGTGTTTATTTTTGTTCAGTTACTTATTGCATTTTCAACTGACCAAACTAACCGGCATACAAACTGCATCTTTACATATCAACTGTCTTGGTTATTGACCAACCTTGCACAAAAGCGTGAGTTATTTTACGAGTATAATTTCCACCACATTCCGCACGGCACCGCTCTCACAGCTGAGTTCTCTTACTCAGTTGTGATTCCAACTGAGACTTTCTTTACTCAGTTGAAGTTTTTCGGGGGTTAAGCTTTCAAAGTTGAAAAATCCTAACTGGTGTATTTCCCCCCCCCCCCCCATACACTTGTAACTCGTATCGGGACCATCAAGTGGTATCAGAGCAGTGGTTCAAAAGACTACTGTCTCTGTTTCACGAGGTGTGAATCGAGGTGTTTTTCTTCAGTGGTCAACTGAATAGATCCTTTTTCACGCTAGTGCATATCTGCTTGTTTTTGTTGTCTGTTGTTGTGTGTGCAGATGGATATGAAAGATAAAATCGTGGTTATGTTCTCAGTTGTGAACTATACAGTCTGGAGGACTCGAATGAAGAAGATGCTACTATCCAAGCATCACAGAATGCAACAAGTACTCTCATCCGGACCTATCAAGGTCACGGAAAAGGTCATCCGTACTCCCACAGATCCAACCTTTGGGGATACAACTGAGGAGATAGTCGAGAAGAACCCAGAAGACTACACTTCTGAGGAAGCTAAAGTGAGCCAGCTGGATATCTGGGCTCAAAGCACTATCATGTCCACAGTTGGACAGGACTATCTTCCGTGGATAGAGGAGTACAACACTGCTAAGGAGATGTGAGACACTTTAGCATCTTTGAGTGAAGGAAGTGACGAAACCAAGGAGAACAAGTTCTCCCATGCATGTCAAGATTTTGACAACTTCACTCTGAAAGTGGACGAAACCATCGATCAGATGGAGCTGCGGTTCATTGAGATCATCAGAAGGATCCAGTCTATCCGAAGAGGAAAGTATACTTTGAGAGAAATCAATCTCAAAGTATTACAAGCACTTCCAGCTGAGTGGGATACCTTCACCAATATCCATGAAAGCCAAGCTGATCTAGGAGAGATGGGAACTGAAAGATTGTTCTCAATTCTGAAAGGAAATGAGTACAAAGTGAACCGACGAAAATCTCAGTCGATGGCTCAAACAAATCGACATGAGGATGTTGGTTCAGAAATGAAGACAGTTGCCCTTCGAGCTGACTATTCCAAGCTGCGAACATCAAGAGCAACAAGATCTGCGGACACAACTGCAAAGGAGCCAAGCAGAGAAGAGCTGCAACAGTGCATTGCCACCATGTCAAAGAAGCTAGCTGACATGGACACTCGATTCGGAAAGTACAAGCGGTTCTACAAATCCAACCGAACACGAGACAACTCAAAGCCTGTGAACAACGGATGTTTTGAGTGTGGCAAAGAGGGACATTTTAAGGTTGACTGTCCAGACCTCTCAAAGAAAGAAAGAGATGCGTTGAGGGCCAAGCAAAACGCAAAAGATAAGGCCATGGTTGTAGAGGAAGCAGCTGACGACGTGGACATCTTCACTGACACTGAAGATGAGGACGAGCTGACTCCCAGCAACAACGCGAGCAGACAGGATCAATATCTCATGGCAATTGGAACTGACCAAGATGATGCTGAGGTAACTTCTAACCCAGCTAATTTAAATTCCTCTAATGTTACTAACGTGCAGGGAACATTAGATGAAGAAATGGAACCATCTTGGGATGATTTCCAAGAACTGAGTGAGCAACTGAATCAGCAAACAGTTGACTTTAAGACTCTTCAAAAACAGTTTGTTAAACTGGAAGAATCCTTAACCGAAAAGGACGATCTGATCAAGAATCAAACTGAAGAGATTGAGAATCTCAAAAATCAACTGACCGCGGCCAACCAAGCTGAGGCTTCAACCGATGAGTAGTTGAAGGAACAGATCAAGACACAAGATGAGCAGTTGAACAAGCAAGAGGCTCAGATCGACCAGCTGATAAAGAAGTCAGATAGACAAACCGAGCAGATCACTATCCTCCTCAAGGAGTTGCAAACTGAGAAGGATAATCTAATTAAGCTGTATCAGTCATCTAAGATCATCGAGAATCTTATCAGCTACAGCAGACAGATGGATGGCGTGTCAAGACTCGGTTATGATATTGTCAAGGATACTGGAATTCCACCAGCAACCTTCATCAAAGCTGTAGAAGTCACAGCTGTCGAGCCAAACACAGCTGAGTCTCCAGAAGTTAATCCAATCTCCACCTCTCAGCAAGTTCAACCGACCAATAGAATTACAACCGAGAAGGGAAAAGGAGTAGTAGATGGAAGACAGAATGTTCTATCGGTTGGAACATCAACCGAGGGGGAATGTTCCAAAAGTCAGAAGAGGAATCAGAGGCGTCGAAGGTATAATCGCAACCGAACTCAGAATCAGAACCGACCTCTGCATCAACCTCAGAGTCAACATCAGAAGGAATGGAACCGACCGCAGAACAGACAAGGGCTCAATCATCTGAAACAACAGCGGTTCCAACATCAGTTCGATCAAAGGTTCCATCAGAGTCAACCGATGTGGAACAGTTACGACAGCTATGGACACTCATGCCACAACATGAATCAACATCCGAGCATGAACAACTATCATCAATAGCCAGGGCAATGGAATCAGAATCAAAAGGGTCAGAGACGTCAACCAAACAGGGGGAACCCCAATTCTCCTAAAGCCCAACATACTCCCCCCAAGAAACAAAACACCAATAATAACAACAAGCCTAAGGATAACCGAGGCGTTGTTATAGTTGATGAAAATGGGCAAATCATTTGGAATGACAAGGCTATTCGAGTCTACAGGGAAAAGTGACCCACAGTTCCAGGGGGAACTGGTTCTAACCCTCCAGGACCCAACTGAAATTGGGGACCTAAGCGTGTTTCTTCGTGCAGGTACAGGAGGAACATCTGAGGAAGAATAAAGCATCACAGACAAAGTGGGTGATGGACAGTGGATGCTCGAAACACATGACAAATCTGAAGGATTTGCTTGGCAGTTTCGTGGAGCTGAACGGTCCAACTGTTACTTTTGGTGACAACTCAAAAGGTTACACCAAAGGCTACGGTACCCTTGAAACCGATCACGTGTCAAATTCTAATGTTTCATATGTTGATGGATTGAAGCATAACCTACTCTCAATCAGCCAATTCTGTGATAATAGTTTCTTTGTCAAGTTTGATGCGCAGGGTTGCAGGGTTAAAGATGTTCAAACAAAGCAGGTCATATTGTTGGGAAATCGATCCCCAACTGGGAATGTGTACTATGTTGACTGGAATAGCAGTCCACCTGAAACCTGTCTGTTATCGAAGAGCAGTTCAGATGTGAGCTGACTGTGGCACAAAAGACTCAACCATCTGAATTTCAAGACAATGAACCGACTTGCCAGACAGGAACTCGCAAAGGGCATTCCTAACCGAGTGTTTTCAACAACACACATCTGCAGTGTGTGTCAGCTGGGAAAGCTCGCCAGATCCTCGTTCAGGCTGAAATCAACTCCCTCAACCGACTGAGTATTGCAGCTGATCCATATGGATCTCTTCGGGCCAATTACACATAAGAGCATAAATGGCAACGAATATACACTAGTTGTAACTGATGATTTCTTGAGGTACACGTGGACCATTTTCTTGCGCCACAAGAGTGAAACCCAAGATGAGCTGCCCAAGCTGATGGATCAGATATCAAACCAATAATAACGGGACATAGTGAGTATATTGTTTTATAAAATTGATTGAATGTGATGGTCCCAGTAATGAGTTATCTGGTTGGTGTATGGAGGGGGGCAGGGGAAGAGACACACCAGTATAGATTTTTAAACTTTAAAACAACTTACGACTTAGTTGGCTCAATATCTGTAAGATTCAGTCAGAGTTGTCGCACAGTTCGCCATACAATTGACTTCTTGGACTCAGGGTCAACTGTATTCAGAGAACTGAGATTTTGAGTGTTGTGCAATGTGGTGGAAAATAGGATTAACTCGTTTTACTGAAAACCTTTTGGGCGAAGATCAGTTCATAACACTTAATGTAGTTTGTAAAAACTTGTTTGTCTATGTAGTTAGTTTGGCAAGAAAGCTCAAATAAATATTGAAATAGCGGAAAGTAAGAACACAATTGTTTTTATGTGGTTCAGATATGAACTCATACGTCCACGGCCAACTTGAGGTGTTGGTAATCCACTGGGATAGTTTACACGTACTAACCAAACGTTGAGTTTGGTTTGTGGACGCTGAACAACCTATATAGTTCGATTACGGGTTCGAACAAGACCTAGAGTTCAATTGCGGGTTTGGACAAGACCTATGCTATGATTACAGGTTCACAACGAACTGGTTCTTTGATTGCGGTTTAAAGGGACCTAAGAAAGGGTTGGGGGTGGTTTTTCCAACTAGTAAACCTGCAACACAAGAAGTGGAGGTTTTTTTATTCTAAGGCTCCAAACTCTAACTCTTGGAGAGTGAGGAGGCTTAGAAATAAAGATTGAAACTCGAAGCCTCTATCGAAAAAGAATTGTTCTTGGAGAGTAGTATGAGCAAAGAGAGCAGTAAGCGAATGTAAGGTTTTCATCTTGCTTTGATGCTTCAATCTTGTAGGGAAGTTGCTCGTAATTGTTTTAGTAGTCTTCACGTTGAATGAGGGCCTCTATTTATAAGCGGATATGTCGAACTAGCCGTTGGAAAGCCATTTGACCTCTACCATGAAAGAGACGGACTCCTCACCTACTCTTGTAAACTTTCCTAAAATGGTAATTGGGAATCTTGCTTTTGAACATGTCTTCATTGTCGGTCCAAATAAGGAAATTTCAGTCTGTCTTCAATCACGTGATCTTGTACAACTTGAATTCAAATTCAAGTCCAAGTCTTTTCTTCAGACTTCTTCTTGCTTGTGACTTCTACAGTTCTGAGCACAGTGAAGCAGTCAATTGTGTAGCTCAAGTACCGAATCAACTGTGTCGACGTCTGACTTGATCAGTCTTACACTCAAACAATGAGCTCTAATTAAAAAGACACTGAGACATATCTATTTGGTGGAGGTCAGTTGGATTTTGGTATAAATTAAAACCTTACTAATTTTTTCAAAAGAATTATTTTAAAATTACTTTAAATTAAAATAAATTTACAAAATAATGAAAAGTGTAAAGAAAATACAAAAATTATTGTGAAATATTATGTTTTTTATAATGCAAGAATAAAGAAAAGTGTAAGGAAAAGATAAAAATTAAATGATTAACTAAAAATAAAAGTAAAATTAAAGAATATTACTAAACTTAATTATGAAAAACCAATGCTAATAATTGTTCAACGTTGGTCGAGTGATCATTATGAGTTGATGTGGTTTACGTACTTGTGTGTTTTACAGGTTATTTTTATAGGGATAGAGGTTTATTCAGTGTGAATCGAAGGTAGCAACTGCGAAAAAACACTAATTTTGATTGGGTTTTCATTTTGGACACAAACTTTTAATTTAATCGCGTCAATTATTTCTTTTTCGCAATATCGCGTGATAGAATAAAATATACATTAGATAATGCTAATAATTCCACAAAAAATAAAATAAAATCATCCATTCCTTAAAAAACACTACATGTTTGGGGTTACAATATTTAAATAAAAACTCAACCATAGTTAGTGTATTTACATTTTTTTATGTCGTGGGAACCCACAATTGCTACCTTCAATTCGCATTGAGTAAACATCTATCCCTATGAAATAGCCTGTAAGTCACAGAAAACACGTAAACCACATAAACTCATAATGATTAACCCGACCAACGTTGAACAAATAAAAATTATTAGCATTGGTTTTTCATAATTAAGTTTAGTAATACTCTTAGTATTCACCAACCAATGCACCTTTCTATGCTCGTAGTATTCACCCTTTATTGCAATAGCAATGTCTCATTTATTTTGGGCACAATTATTAAGAAATAAGAGTAAAAAGATAAAAAGTGGTGAGTTCTGTAGCTTTTGAAGGATTACATTTTTAATATGAAATTATGCTAATGAGACACACGAAAAGGGAAAGTAAAACATTGCTATTGGAATGGAGGGAGCCTCGCTTACTTGTCAAAGTTTGTGTTCTATTATCCCTCAAATAAAAATAAAAATAAAACATAATAAGTTTATGTTCTTTTTTGAAAATATAAAGAAAAAATAGTTTGTTTTCAAAAAAAAAAAAGTTTATGTTCTATTGCCTTCGAATAAAAAGAAAAATTGAATTTGATTAGAACTCACGAGTCACACCACTCCAACTCGGCAACTCGATTCTTCTTACTGGGTCTGAGAGTCGAGATCGATGCGTAGGTTCTTTCTGAATTGGGTTTCTGATTCAGTACAACTGTCCCGCAATAAATTCTTGTTGTGTTACTGCTTTTTAAAGATTTTTCTCTCTCATACATAGTTATTGTGAAGTTGTGAACAACACTTACGTATTTTTCCTTGTTTCTGCTGTAATCCAATTTTTGCGCGAAAGATGAAAATGAAGTTGAGAAAGTCGGTGCTTTTCTTTATGCTGCTGACCTTTGTTGCTCCAATTGTTCTCTACACCGACACCCTTGGATTCTACTTCACTTCCTCTCCTTGTAAGTTTTTAATCTCTAGCTATTTTGTGAAGGATGCCATTCATGTTATATCCTGCAATTTAATTTAATTGTTCTTATACTTTTCTGTTTTTTACAGCTAGGAATGAATTAATTGAAGATGTTTCCGCATTTGTAAGTGTTTAAATTCTAATAATATGTGCCCAATTGTTATGTGATTTCTGTTTGCCGTCGTTCGAGCTCCGATGTTGAATCTTGAACATTTTTTATTTAGACATTTGCTCGAGGGTATGGCTTGAATTTTCTCTATTTTCATTTGATTTAGTGTGCTCTTTTTATGGAATTATAGATTATAGATTTTTATGTTCTGGTTTAATGAATAGACATAATCATCAGCATCATTGTTTTTGTGGAAATTATAAATTTTTATGTTATGGTTTAATAAATAGGAATCATCAGCATCATTGAAAGAACCATTGGACTTAGTTTATTCAAAAATCAACTCTAGTTCAAGTCACACTGAAGCATCATCCGGAGAGAGTACTCGCATTATGAGACAATTAACCGAAGGTTCTAATTTGCTACCTCCTCTCAATTGAAATGAGCTCAAATTCTGATTCTAAATTGTATAAATTAATTAAATATATTAACAGAAACTGCTGAAGAGGGAACTGAAAATCCCATAAGACAAGTGATAGACATTGGGCATGAGACTGAGGTTGTGACAGGGAAAGAAGTTAAGTCAGGGAAGAGTATAGGAACTGAGGATGGACTACATGTTCAGAATGAAGAGGTTAAATCCCACCATTCTGATGGCACAGCAGAAAATGATGCAGAGAGAAAGGTGAGATTACTATACGTTAGTATTCCCTTTGATGAAACTTTGTGCATAACTTATTTTTTCAACTTGATAACTCTTATGTCTTACAGTTTTATAGATGGCAACATTTAGTTTTCATGTTATGATGTAACTCTGATGGTGACATATGGCTCCTGGTGCTCGTCTCAAGATTCTTCTTGATTTGAATTTGTTGTGTGGATTGGACCCTGGATATTCTGTAATTCCCATATGTGTTAATAAAGTTGGTTGTATGGTAGAGTTTGCTGTTTAAATTTGATTGTAAATATCTTGTGTCCTCGTGTAGGTTCTGTATCCTCTAGTTTCTTCTCTTGTCATTGGATTGGCTGTGGACACAGCAATTTTTAACTGATCAAGCTTATTCCTCCTTGTTATGCTGCATCTTTTAGGAAATGAAACATTTCAATCACCTTCCTCTCAAAGATGGTCCTGGAGAAAAGGTGAAGAGTGGGACCAAGAAACAGAATGAACAAACAGTCCTTCCAGATGCTCGTGTTCGCCTGCTTAAGGATCAACTCATTCAGGGAAGGATTTTTCTTTCACTCTCAGCAACTAGAAATAATGCTCAGTTTATGAAGGAACTGCGGTTGCGTATCAAGGAAGTTCGACGAGCACTTGGGGAGGCCAACAATGATTCTGAGCTGCCAAAGAAGTTAGTTTTATTCATTCTTTTAGTTACGCCTGTAGGATTTCGATATCCTAATGGAAATCATATATTATTGTTCCATCAAATATTAGTATTTGCTATATATACCATCTCTGTTTGGTTTCGGGTAGTAACTGGAGTATGAGATATTTTTATGGTTTTATTGATCTACTGTATTTTATTGTTTCTTTTTATTTGTGTTTGCATTGTAGTGCTAATGAGAAATTGAAAGCGATGGAGCAAACTCTGTTAAAAGGCAAACAAATACAAGATGATTGTGCTGCTATGATAAAGAGACTCCGTGCAATGCTTCATTTATCTGAGGAGCAGCTTCGTGTCCACAAGAAACAGTCCTTGTTTTTGACACACTTAACTGCAAAGACAGTGCCTAAAGGGCTTCATTGTCTTCCTTTGCGCCTTTCGACGGAATATTTCCTGTTGAACGCATCTCAAAGGAATTTCCCTAACAAGGAAAAATTGGATGACCTCAAATTATACCACTATGCCTTATTTTCAGATAACATACTGGCAGCAGCAGCTGTGGTGAACTCCGCGATATCCCATGCAAAGGTAAGGATCTTATTGCGCTGAGGATTCTGAATATGGTTCATCTGTTTCAAAATGCTAAAATAATCCTATTTGATGCTTTCGTCTATAATGCGAAACGTTTGTTATCTTGATCAGGATCCTTCAAAACACGTCTTCCATATTGTCACTGATAGGCTAAATTATGCTGCGATGAAGATGTGGTTTATAGCGAATCTCCCTGGCAAAGCAACAATACAGGTTCAGAATGTCGAAGAGTTCACATGGTTGAATTCAAGCTACAGTCCAGTACTTAGGCAGCTGGGTTCATCATCCATGATTGATTATTACATTAAAGGCCGCCGTGTTGAATCTGATTTTAACCTCAAATATAGAAACCCCAAATACCTTTCTATCATGAATCATCTGCGCTTTTACCTTCCACAGATCTTTCCGAAGCTGGACAAGGTTTTGTTCTTAGATGATGATGTTGTAGTGCAGAAGGATCTTACTGGCCTTTGGTCTACAAATCTAAAGGGTAAAGTCATCGGAGTTGTTGAAACATGTGGAGAAAGCTTTCACCGGTTTGACCGCTACCTTAATTTTTCAAATCCTATTATCTCAAAGAGTTTTGATCCTCGAGCTTGTGGATGGGCGTTCGGTATGAATATCTTCGATCTGGACGAGTGGAGGAAACAAAATATCACAGAGGTGTACCACAAATGGCAGAACCTGGTAAGGTTATCATTTACTTGTCAGCAGGGAAGTCTTTTGGTGGAGATATATTCATTCGTTTGCCACAGGGCATTAGATGTCAACTTACTTCTAGTAAAATTTAGGATGTCACTCTTTGAGGTTGGCTATATTTTCTTCAATCGGTTTCTCATATCTTAAATTACATTACTAAAAATGAAACCTTAGGCCAGTCCCATTGGTTGTGAACGCATGCACATTCTTCTACTAGTCATCCCAGAATTTGTCTTGGTATTGAGTAAGCTCACTTCGTGATGTAGTGTGTGAAAAAATAAATTTGTCTGGGAATATGGTTATAATTACTTGTCAGCATAGCATTTGCATATCAGATATACTCCTGAAGTTTCTAGGATTGGCTTTATTTGATTTTAGCATTAATCTATTCCCCCATGTTTGCTCCTTTAAACATTAGTACTCAGGTCACTGAAACTAAAGGAAAGTGTGATTCACACTTAGATTGTTCATCACATGTTGATCTGAAGTGTATTTTATTGTATATATTACTTTTTCCGGGCTGTTAAATTCGTTGAGCCTTAAGGAGAAGTGTGTGTTGTTTATGTGCAGAATCAAGATAGACTGTTATGGAAACTAGGGAGTCTACCACCAGGTCTGATAACCTTTTGGAATCACACTTGCGCTCTTGATAAATCTTGGCATGTCTTGGGACTTGGTTATAATCCAAATGTAGCTCAAAAGGATATTGAACGAGCAGTGGTTATACACTACAACGGCAACCTGAAACCATGGCTTGAGATTGCCATCCCAAAGTTCCGAAACTACTGGGCAAAATATGTGGACTATGATCAACTATACTTGCGGGAATGCAACATCACCCCTTAAATGACACACGGCACATCCGTTGTTCTTTCACCAAGTCTGCTGGATTGCCTTGGCCGTATATTTGCAGGTCAGTGCGAATTTTCTGATGGTCTTTAACTTTTTGAGGAACGAAGCATAGGCTTTTGTAGGTGTATCATTTTGTAGCAGATAGTTTCTGATTTATGATATCATATGGAGGCAGCTGAAATGCACATCAGCACATGTATATGTAAATGATTCAGCATATGTAGTATTTCTTGTTCAGTACACATATCAAACTCCTTTACTCCAAAATATAAGAAATAAAATACACACAAAAAAAAATCGAACATCTTTTTGTGATGGAGGATGGTCTCAAAGAGGTTCGATTTCCATGACCTCAAACTGGAAGTTGTAATAATTGACACCAGTGTAGATACCATCAATATGTTGGCTTGTAATCATTTGGCCATTAGTAGACCTCTTATCTCGACGAGTATAGTTGAAAGGAACACTGCATTTACCATGCGTCCCCACGTAGCTAACCTTGGCCCGGCTCTTGGGTGGCACCGTAACAGTGTGCTCAGCCGTTACAGTCTTCTTCTCCTCCGTTGTCGTATTCCACTCAAACGACTTGCTTATCTCTGTAGAGATACGGATCTTTCCACTTGCAATTTTGGGGATTCCAACTTGGATCTTTGATGAGACCCCAGTGGTTACAGTCAAATTGTTGGTGAAGGAATAGGAGAAGGAATCTTCATAAGCAACGGTAATGGCTAGAGAAGATTCATCATTTGAAAGATTCGTAGCAGTAGCAACTCCCGCCAAGAATGGTTCCTCGTCGTAGATTCGAGCATCCTCCATTCTGTATCGAACGTTGTAGATATCTCTTTGAAAAACGAGTTCTTCCACTACCAATCTTGTTTCTAGGGTAATGTTGGAGACTTCAGCATTGAGACAATCCACCTTCCTATCCGCAGTGAGAGGCTTGATGAAATTGTTGTTACCTGCGCATTTTTTTTTTCTTATAGTTATTTAAAAGGAAAAAGAAAAAGAAAAAGAAAAAGAAAAAGAAAAAGAAAAAAAGAGAATAGAAAATAATAGAAAAAAATAACCTGCATTTCGGAGGGCGAGGGTTTTATCATCAATTTGTACAGGCCAAAACAAGGTGTCAACGTTGTTTCCATTAGTATCGTTGTTGTCTGCCCATATCCAATTGGGGCTACGCCTCCAGTACCTATCAAAACGAACAGACTTTATGCGAGCATGTCCGTCCGGCATCTGCTGCACCTCGTAGATTGAATCAACGTGGTTGGGATCGGTCCCAGATAGCTGCATGTACGGCAAGTTCTGGAACCACAGACCTGCCACATATCTGGAGAAGAAGAAGAAGAAGAAGAAGAAGAGGAGGAGTAGTTGTTGAAGCGTAGTTTTATTACTTGAAAAAACTGGGGTATTGTAAGTGCCATAATATGATTAGTATATTTTTCTAGATCAAAATTTCCATTCCTACCTACCAACCAATCCTAAAGGATGGTATCTAACAAATTACATTTTTCTTTCAAACGTAGCTGGTCCCACATTCTGGCAACTGAAATAATGGTTGACATCAATTTAAAACTCAAAACTACAAGTAAATTTGAATGGTATATAATTATATATCAAGTCTTTCATAGAAAGCTTCGAGATTTAGTTATATGCATCGAACATAATATATTATGCACATAGATCGACAAGTCAAAAATAATTCTTCATTTCTATCGTGTAAAAAGGAGAAAGAAAAAAGTACAAGTAGTGGAATCCATAGCTTTTTGTGAGAGATAGTAGTTTCCAAAAAAGGTAACATGTCATTAATATCGGGACACTCAAAAAAGAAAACATGTCATCAGTACCAGGACAGAGGGAGTATTACCATGCATGTTCAATAATTTACATATATACCTGTCGTTGTGTCCTTTGAAAGCAACATGTGTGGGCAGGGTAACGAGCGTATCCCAATCCACAATAGTGAACATGGAAGGGGCAAACGTGTTCTGCGCGAACAGGAAGCTGTTGACATCGACGTCGATACCACGGTTGCTTTGAACGTGGCGGAAGGCGATGTTCCCGTTGGACTGCATTAGGGGCTCAATAAGCGTGCATGTCGCCTTCGTCAAGTCCTCCTCGGGCTGGTCAGACCCCGCAATGACAAACCGGTCGGGCCGGGCCCAGTATTTGTTGACGTGCACGAATCGCAGGTGCACGTATCTGCTGTCGGTTTTCGACCGCTCCACTTGGATCTTGCACACTGGGCTCAATACGCTCCCCTCGTCGCACCTTAGGAAGCCGCGCCGTTGTTCGTCGTCCTTCACGTACCGCACGCAGGGCTGCTGGGACCGGATTGATCTGATCACGATCAAGTTCGGAAGCTCGGCTGCCATTGCTGCACCTGCACACACAAAATTATTTGTACGTGTTTTCATAATTGCATGCGTGACAGTAATTGAAGATTAATTGAACACTATTCTTTTCGGAAAAAAAACGAGCGCATTAATTAACGTGTAATTTAGGAAGTGCATGTAAGCATGCAAATTAATTAGTAAGAAAAGCAAATCCGTTATTAACTCGATTTGTAAAAATATTAAAACAAAAGCTATAGAAAAATAGAAGAAAAAATATAAGATGCTAGCTATAGAGAACTTACTCTGATATTTTCTCTAAGAAAAGGAAAGAATGAGCAGATTGGTTTCTAATTATGTGTGGAGAAGCTTGTGCGGAACTTGCCTATTTATAGATAATAAGATTGGCTCTTTTTCTAATGTTATTAACCTTTGAATCGTATTGGTATAATGTCTGCAACTGTTTGTTTTGCAATTATTGTGGTTCATTATATTATTACATATCACGTTTAAAAGAAAAAAGAAAAGAAAAGGAGTGCTCTCAAGTCTCAATCTCAAACAATGGTCCCAGCTCCATTTAAAATTGTTGGTGGCCGGTGGTGATTTATTTTGGATTGGTGTTTTGATAGGTCCGTATAGTTGACAAATACTACTATTGTTTTTATTTCCACAGAATGATTATATTAATTTATAACTCATAAAGAAGATTCAGTCGTCAGATGCATGATTGATCAAGACAGTAACAATCGATCATTTTGGATGTAAGAAATTTAATTACGATGTTTAATTGACTTTTTTTCTCTCTCCTATAGCTTTCTCCTAGTGAGTGTTCTTTTGTGAGCTAACAATTTAGAGGATGATCATAATACTGTTACAAAGCTACATTGAAAGGCAAATTCTTGGGTCGACTCAGTCAAACCTGCTAACTTTTTTTTTTCTTTTTTTAGGGTCAGATTTTATGCACCACAAAGTGCAATTATATATACTATACCGTATAATAAGATGTACTACCACGTATATTGAGATGCACCAATTTTTAATTTTTATTAATATTTTCCCCTATTTTTTTGAGATGCACCACATAATATATCCATATGCACCACCATATATAATGAGATACACAACCATCTGTACCGAGATGCACCATACTGTGATGAGATGCACAATCATGTATACCGAGATGCACCACATTGTGTTTCCATATACACCACCATGTATAATGAGATGCACAACCATGTGTACCAAGATGTACCGTGTTTGCCTCTTCTTCTTTTGTTAAGAGCGAGGAAGAGCTGAAGGCCTCAGAGCGAGCCGAATGATCCAAATTATTCCCACTAAGATTATCTATAGATTAAAATCGAAGTCGAAAAAAAATCTGGAAAAAAAAATGGTGCATCTTAATCTTAGTTGTGCATTTCATTATACAGTGTAGTGCATATAAATACACATTGTAGTGCATATGAGCTGACCGTAAAAAAATAAAATAAATAAAAATCAGAACTTCAATTAATTACATAGTTCCAAACCTAACAAACAATAAAAACGAGGTGGAAAAACAGGAAAGAAAAAAAAATTGAGCTTGTGCACAACATGCGCCCCGCGCGGTCTCACAAAGAGAATGACTCGCATTGAAATTGGTTAGCGAAACAGTGGATGAATACAGAGCGCTCAAGTCTGCACAGAAGATGTTCGAATGAATGTCTGAAGTAGGAGTAAGAATGCACAGGATAAGAACTGGTTTGGAGAACGGCTGAAGTCTTACGTGTACTATTTGTTCTTTAACATGGGTACTTTGCACTTAAATAGCCAAACTATCTAACTTTTTGCAATTGAATTCCAAACTATTTGAAATGTCAATTAAATAATCAAACTATCGGATTTTTCACAATTATATTCTCACCTTAATTTTCCGGCAAGAAAATCTGGTGTGGCACGCCGGAAGCTTATGTAGATATTTACAAAAATATATTGAGGTGACGTGGATTTTCATATGTTATTATTAATATTTGCTAAGATTTTTTTTCTATCTCTCAGCAGCAACTCTGTCTCTTCCTTTCATATATGTTCTTACTATGCCAACTGCCTCAATCAGTAAAATTCAGCATTCATTCTTCACTATCAACAACCAAATTACAATTCTTTGTCATTTGCACACACATGAAAATCAGTAAACAGATCCAATTTGAAGAAGAGAAACTGAGATACATCAGCGGCTTGAGTTTGTGAAGTAAAGATAGATATAGTCGTCGACGATGTTGAGGCAGAAGGCCACAAACCCAGACAAACCCAGATTTGGGTTTGTGCAAGTTATAGAAGGAGAAGGGTGGAGAAAACATTAGATAGCTAGAGACGACGATGATTGGTGAGGAAGCCTTACTCGGGGTCACGTGACTGGCACAAGACAGAAAAGGCGGCGGACCCGGATTTGGGCGGAGTTCTCATTGTTGGTTCTGGCAATGTCGGTATGTTAAAAATCTCAAAATATTGAAAGGGGGAGAGAAGGAGTTGCTTCAGAGGAGATAGGGGAGAGAGATGGTTGTTGCATAGGGAGATAGGGAGGGGAGAAAGAAAGTTGCACATGAAGGGAGAAGAGAATGATGTGGTAGAGAGAGAGAGAGAGAAGACAAATAATATATTTAGAAATTAAAATTAACATATGAAAAATCCACATAAGCTTTTTCTGGAGAGATATGTTCGATTTTCTTGCCGAAAAATTCAGACCAGATTATAATTGTGAAAAATTCATTAGTTTGGTTATTTAAATGCAAATTACCCTTTATACCTTAAGGATTTAGGAATTAATCTCAAACAAAGATCTTTTAAGATTTACTGCATATTTAGTTGATACATTTTTACAAATGAGATACTCTATAGCATTTTAGTGTTTCATCTGTATCAATGGTGATGTATGGAGAAACATGATATATATTCAAAACAAAACAAAGTACTCCCTCCGTCCTGACGAATACGACCTAGTTCATATGAGCACGGAGATTAAGAAAAAAGGTATTAAGTATAAAGAGAGTGTTTAGTGTAGTGTGAATGCAATATTTTATAATGCTAATAAAGTTATAGATGAGATGGTTGAGTGTATTATAAGAGTGGGTTAGTAGAGTTTAGATGTGATGGTGGGTCATGTATATACACTAATTGTTTCCGTTAAAGAAAACATGCCAAGTATAGTGGGACGTCCCAAAATGTAAAACAGATCGTATTCGGTGGGACAAAGGGAGTACAAATTTTCATGGTAACTGAATATAACGAAATACGCAAAATGCATGTTAATTCGTTGATTCACACATAAATATTGGAAGAATACACGAGAAGAGAAATAATTCCACACTCTATATTTCAATATCAAATGGACTCCCCTAAATCATAACAAATGGCTCTATATATACTAATATTCCTAACGTCTAAAAGGAAATAATTAACTTTAAAACCCTAAGAATTAAATAAATACTAATTAGAATATAACACAATCCATATATAGCATGATGTGGTAGCACAAATTACTGGCAAAGAAGGCATACATAAAAGATTTTCAAATAGTATTATAATCACATTTATGTTGCAAAAGCTTTGTACATAGATAATATGTTGCAAAATAATAATCTAAATCATCTTTCTATGGTATGTAATTGTTTCATGCCTTTGGCGGTTCAGCGGCGAAGGGGCGCTCAAGTTTCCCAACGGAATTTTATATTTAATCTTTTATTTACATACAAATTTAAAAAAAAATTATTAAGTTTTGGGGGCTTCAGCCCACCCTTGATACCCGTCCCGAGCTAGTTACAAGTATATGTGAGTGTGCGTATAATTATTTAATACAATTTGCTGTTTTGAGAAATGAAGCGCGATCCAAATTATATTAGTAAATTTACAATAAAAGAAAATACATAAAGAGGTGAAAATTTATTCGGTCTGAGTTGGGTGAAAAGCATGGAATTTTGTGTGAGGCAGTTGGATACAATTTATTTTTATTTTTTTGTATATGCAGTTGGATTCATAGACATGATTTTGCAAGTGGAGTTTCTATGCGCTCCAAATATTAATTTTTTTGACTTGGGAAAAGAAGAGCAGCGCAGTTTGAATTATAAACCTCACTGTTTAAATTAAGACCGACACCGCTTCTATAACTGATATATATTTGCATATAAATAATTAATAGTATTTCATATTAATTATGCAAAAGATCATTCAATCAGATGTAAAATACATCACTTCACGTAGCATTGACAATTTGAGATGTCAAAAAGTAATTACTCCTATAACCAACCAATAACCCCAAATATATTATGGCAAAGAAACTTAACTAAAGAAGGAGAAATGGTTTCCAAGAGATTAATGTGAAGAGAATCCAAAGCTTAACCTAACATAAATATTCAGGTGGAAAAGCATGCCCTCAAGGGAACATATATACCAAAATTCCTAAAATGTGTGGAGAAATTAAATTCCTCATATTCTGGCTGGAAAAATATAACTTTTACTACTATTTCAACTGTACATTATTCCACGCCCACACTTAATAATTATTAGGTCAACATGTAACAGTTACTGCTCACCAAACTACGTTTCTATACAATTACATATATACTCCTACATTTTAGTCTACAAAGTTAATAATTTATTCTATCAAAATTCATTTAAAGACAAGTTACATTTTAGTGTTTCATAATTTCTATTGCATTATTAAGGGGACGACACGTATCATGACTAAGGATTCAAGATTTAGGATATATATATAACGAACATTCCATAATTCGTCAATCTTTAATTATGTCACATGGCGTTCTCTTAGTAATGTAATATAAGATGAAACACCAAAATATAATAGAAGAACCAATTTAATATTTTTTTTATGCATTAAAAGTAGACAAAAGCACGGACTAGGCCAGCCCAAGCACATTGCACTTTTTGAAAAAACTAGTGTGTAGCCTGTCAAAAACTAAGGGGAGATTATTATTTAATAAAATTAATAAAGCTTGATATGTGAATATAAGAAATATATTGTTTCGTAATTATTCTTTTTTTTAAGTTTTTCAAAGAAATATTATTTAAGTAATTTATTAAGTACAATCTTAAAAATATAATTTAAGTTAGGGTTCAACTATCTGAATTAGTTGAAAATAATTATTTTTTAATTTTCTTTTTCTAAGATCTATGTGTGATGAAGGGTCAAGATTTGGCATGGTCAAAGTGAGTCAAACTCTGGTCAAGCCGAGTTAACCCATTGACTTTTTTATTTTTATTTTTATTTTTTTTAAGGGTGAACTCATATGCACCACTTCACATATTCGGATGCACCACCGTACATAACTAGATGCACCACTAAGTGCATTAAGATGTACTAGCTTTTCCTTTTTTTTTAGAATTTTTTTTTAGAATTTTTTTTAGGGTCAGCTCATATACACCATTTCACATTTTCAGATGCACCACACTATATAACGAGATGCACCACACTATATAACGAGATGCACCACTCAATGCATTGAGATGCACTAGATTTTCAGTTTTTTTTTATTTCTTTTTTTTATATTTTTTAAAATTTTCAGATTTATTTTCCCCCATTTTTTTGATTGCCTCTTCGTTTTTTAGTTTGCCGCTTCTTCTTTGGTCAAGATTCGAGCGAGGGGAGCCGGAAGCCTCAAAGCGAGCCGAAAAAGTCTAAATTGTTGCCCGACAATTATTCTTATATTAGTAATCAGAGCCGAAGGCGGAGCCGAGAAAAACATCTGTAAAAAAAACTGAAAAAATGGACATGCACCACAATGTGTAACCAGATGCACCACATAGTGTAACTAGATGCACCATATAGTGTAACTAAACGCACAGTATTTTTACGAAAATTAAAAAAAAAATGAAAACAAAACTAGTGCATCTTAATGCACTTAGTGGTGCATCTCGTTATGTAGAGTGGTGCATCCGAATATATGAAGTGGTGCATATGAGTTAAAAAAAATAAAAAAACAAAAAAATCAACGGGTTGACCAGGTTGACCTGGATTTGATCCGCTTTGACCAAGCCAAATCTTGACCCTCCATGTAGATATAATCAATGATGGAGATTAATTACTATTTCTCACTTTAAGGGGCTTCTCATGGGAATCACTCCGCATATATGTATATATATATATATATATATATAGTCGGCCATATGGCAAAAGTTAGTAATAATGATAGTATTAGTTTATTCAATAGTTTGTAATAGTATTATAAATAACGCCTATATAAAGAGCTTAGCTCTTTGTTGTAAAACACACAACACCTCACGCATAACACCTTTGAAGCAATGAAGAAAATGTTCTTCTAAATTCTCTCCATCTTAGTTTCTAGCTAATAGTTAATTCTTCCTAGGTCATATAATATATCCCAATATAAAAATAAAAATAAAAAAATAAAAAAATAGTTAATTTTATCTCCGCTGTGCATACTCCTATCTCGATTTGACAAACTTGGATAGCTGCCCGTTTTGAAAGCATTCTTGTTGTAAGATCTCTTCTTTTCTTCTTTTATTATGTTGATTAACGTGTATCCCCAAAAAAACACACCATACCCTCCTTTTTTGGTATCAGAGCCTTTGAAGATTTTAAGGCCTAAAAGGTCTGGACAGGCTTAGTGAAGGTTGCTATGATAGCGTAAATCCTGCTTATACTAAGAACTCGTCAGAATGAATGATTAAATCTCTTTAAGGGCACTAATATTAAAATGGTGATATTAGTGTGTTTTTTGTTTTTATCTATAAAAAATTTTGTGTTGATAAAAATATATTTGGGATATGTTTTATCTTTAAAAAAGGAAGGTAACTATAAGCATAGGAACTAAGAATCTTTCATCATTGATTCATACACTCTTAAACGACTTGAATTTCTTGATTTAGAATATTCAACAAAAGAAAGTCATTTTGTCTCTATTGATTACTTTAAGTTTAATTATAAATTTAAAATGGTTTATAATCATATTCTTCATAGTGAGAATAATCATTTAAATAGTATTACTGATCTTATTTTAAATCTAGGCTTTGGACTAGAAAAAGAAAATAATAATTTTAAAATTTTAACAGAATTGATACAAAAAAGGCTTGAAAAAGAAACTTTTATTACTAAAATTGCAGAAAATTTAGACTTTATAAAAAATCAAAATAATCATATTATTTCAGAATTAGCAAAGCTTAAAATAAAATAAACAAAAAATTCAGAACCTTTTGACTTTACTAAAGAACTTGATACATTAACAAAAACAATAAAATTTTTAGATTTAGGTCCTACTAAAAGACCTAGAAAAGAAGTTACTCCACCTATTTATAAACATTGGAAAGCTAAAAAATGAATAATTTCATAGGAAGGTCTAGAACCATACAAGAAAGAAGAAATAGTACCTCAAATATTAATGACATAGTTTCAAATTCCCTTTTTAATAGAATAACTATAAGAGGATTAGGAAGTAATTCTTCAGAAAATATTATTCAAATTGAAGATGAAATTAATATAGACAGAAATTTAGAATTATACAATAATCATCAAATTGATGTTTTAAATCCAAGAATTCTATATCAAACAGACATAATCAATATTGATACAATATTAATAAGAAGCAGTAGAGAAGAAAGTTTGAGAATAGTTGATAATGCTCAAATTATAGATTTAATTTTCACCAGAATTAATAATAAAAATTAAAAATTCTAAAAAACGATTTGTCCATATTGGATTAGTTGTTATAGGAATAAAATGATTAGGAAGAAGAGAGTTAGGTACTAAAGTTTTAACAATAATACTTGATAAATCTTGGAATAATAACATGAGAAAAGCTATTATTTCAGGAATGAGAGTCGATATGAGCCAAAATAGTGCAATATTTTACTGTTTACCAGCAATATTAAAAGATATAAATGATCTAAAAAATTTAAAAATAGGATTACAAATAAAAGGATATGATGATTATATAGGACACAATTTAATTGTAAGTGTAGGAATCTTAGGAAAAGTCAGTAATCGGTCTGGTATGAATTTTAAGGTAAATATAAATGGTATTGTAAAAAATATCAATAGTAAAGGAATAAAAATGATTGATCCTATAAAAATTAATCCAGAAGATCTTGCTGGGTTGGTTTGGTCGTTAGAAAATTTTAACATTAATGGAGAAAATAATATTTTAGTTCCACAGAGAAGTCTTATGTATGAAACAAGTACTGGATCTTTTAATTTAAGATTCTCCGACTATATTGAAAAAGAAAACGAAAAAAGTCATGATGAAAACATTGAGCATACATTAATGGCAAATATAGAAGAAAATTCTTTTTATGATTCAGAACCTATTTATGATACAGAACCTGAATCAGAAGACTATGAACAAATTGATTTAATTGAATATTGCAAATTTAATGAAATAAATGAGTATTCAGATAATGAATCAGAGATGGAAATAGAAACAGGTTTTAAAATAGAAGAAACAAAAACTTCTATTGAGCAAGTAATAAATAAAAATTTCACCGAATTAAACATACAAGAACAAATAGATGACATGATAATTGAATGTATGACAGAATTAGGTATGAATTATGAAGAGTCATATATTGAATTAGAAAAATATTTTAACTTGCCTTTAGTAAGTGATATAATAAATGGTAAAAGTATGATTACAGATTTTTATAAAAAAGAAGCAAATTTTATGGATACAACTATAACAGGATATAAAAGATCAAAAATGGAATTTTCACATACATGACCAGATACAACAGAAAATATGGGTAGAGAAAACTGGGCTCCTTCTAATTTAAAATATGAAGGAGAATCTCAATTTAAGGGAAAAGGAAGTAGAATGCCAATAGAAAAATTATACAGTAAGGAAATGTTATTATTAGAATAACAAAGTCCTCAATTATGGCTAGATGAAATTTTAGTTTGGGAACAAAATGTAATAAGAAATTGGGAGATTAATAAAAGAACAGATATTGATATGTTTGCATATTTAGAAACAACTCTAGGACCAATTGCCTTAGGATTATGGCAAAGTACAAAAGAATCAAGTTCCTGAACAAATTAATCAAATAAAGTCCTTAGGAGAAATCCTTATTTTACAAGTCAAATTAGAATATTATTATTAGGAGTTGATCCTACAAAAGAAAATACATTTATACAAGATACTGCAATTAGAAATTTAGAACAATTAAGTATTTCACATTTTAAATATATTAGAGAATTTAGTACTGATTTTACTCGAATAATATCACAAACAGGAAGAGCTATGGAAGATGAATTATATGATAAATATTTTATAAAATTATCAGGAGATTTAGGAAGAAGTCTCCATGAAGAATAGAAAAGACTTGACCCAAAATCTACAAATCTAGGAATTGGGCCAAGAGTATCTTTTATTTTTTATAAATTAGAAGAAAAATGTAAAGAAGCTGTAATGTAAGAACAAATTAAAAGTCAAGCATGGGCTTTTTGTAAAACAACAATTTATACACCACAGGCATATAGATATTATGAAAAACTTAAAAAATATAAAAAAAATTAGAAAAAGTACTAGTTTTGATAAAAATAAAAGTTATGATAAAAATAAATATGTGTGAAAACCACAAAATAGAAATTGTAAATGCTTTATTTGTGGGGATCCAAGACATTTAGCAAATACATGTCCTGATAAAAATAAAGATAGTGAATACAGAGAAAGAAATAATTTAGTTGAACAAATAGGAGATTTCGAAATAGAAGAAATTAAAACAAACTCAGATAATAACTCAGTATATAGTATATATAGTGAAGAAGAAAAATCACAAATAACTTATACATATATGAATGCAGAAACACAATGTCAACATGATTGGATAATATTTAAAGGAAATAATCATATTAGTTGTTTTATTTGTAAACTTTTTCCAACTATTGATAAAAGATATCAATGTAATAAATGCTTTAGAGAAATATGTTTATTATGTATACATGAAATATTTAAAATTAATACCAAACTAGAAGGAAGCACATCAAATACAATAGAACAAAGTTAAAAGTTAAATTTTTATAAAGAAAGAATAGATAAACATGAGATTACTATTGAACTCCTGAATCAAAAAATACAGCAATTAGAATTTAAATATAATGAATTAGAAGAAAAATATAATATAAAAAAATATACTTATAATAGAAAATGAATGTAATAAAATGTCACAACAGATAGAAGAAACACAAGAAGTTATTTCTGTGAATAATAAAAGTCTTGAAAGTATTAATAAGGGAACTCCAAGCCTAATAACTTTACTTTGTAGAGTTTGGGTAGATCAAAATACTTATATACCACTAGCAGCCACACTTGATACTGGGAGTACTAAAAATTTAATAGGACATTGTCTAATCCCAAAAAAATATCATAAAAAATTAAACTATAATATATTAACAAGAACCGTAGAAAATAGAACAATGATAATTACACACACGAAGTTAAAGCAATAGGAATTCAATTCTTAGACTTTGCAGGAAATTTTGGTTATAAATACAAATTACCACAAATTATTGTTAATCCAAAATCAGTAAAATCAGAAGATTTTTTGTTAGGATTAAACTTTATTGTAAGTTTACATGGATCAATCACAATAGCACAAAATCAAATTACTCTTAGTAAACAAGTTTATAATTTTCCCACAAATAGATATAGCCAGACATCAGAGTTAGCTCGAAAGCGTGGTGGATATGCTGAATTAGATTTCCTCAAAAAATCTCAAAATCATAGAATAAATCACATAAAAAATGAAACAATGTTTTATTTAGGAAAAATTTTAGGTCATGAATTAGAAAAAGGACCAAAAATTATAGAAAGCATAAACTACCCTATAATTCAAAAACTTGAAAAAATAGGATTAATAGGTGAAGATATAACTAAGACAAAAATAAATTATCTAGTTAAACAAAAAATTAAAAAACCGAATATAAGGATTATTACAGCAAATATAGAATATTCTCCTCTTGATAGAGAAGAATTTAAAAAACAAATTCCAGAAATGATAGAACAAAAATTTAATAAGAAGATCAGAAAGTCCATACAAAACAGCCGCCTTTATAGTAAGAAATCATTTAGAAATTAAAAGGGGAAAGACAAGAATAGTTTATAATTATAAAAGATTAAATGACAACACAATAGATGATGGGTATAATATTCCAAATAAAGATGGATTAATTAGTTTAATCCAAAATAAAAAGATTTTTAGTAAATTTGACCTCAAGTCAGGATATAATAAATTACAATTAGAAGAATGGTTTAAACCATGGACAATTTTTACCCATCCAGAAGGACATTTCGAATGGAATGTTCTAAGCTTTGGATTATAAAATGCTCCATCAGTTTTCCAAAGATTTATGGACTCTATTTTTTTAAAATATGATATTTACCTAGTTTATATAGATGATATTCTTGTAGCAAGTAATAGCATTAAAGAACATGAATATCATTTAGAAATAATTTTTAGAGAAATAGAAAAACAAGGCATTGTATTAAGTAAAAGAAAAATGAAATTATTCAAAAGAAAAATATCCTTTTTAGGATTAACAATTGAAGATGGAAAAATTGAACTACAACCACACATTGCAGAAAAATTATTAAATTTTTCAGATAAGTTAGAAGGATTAAAACAAATCCAAGCATTTTTAGGATTGCTAAATTACGCTAGAAAACTTATACCAAATCTTAGTAAGCTTGCATGACCATTATATAGTAAGACTACTAAAAACGGTCAAAGAAATTTTAATAAAGAAGATATTAATTTAGTAAAGAAAATAAAAGAAGCAGTTAAAAAAATTAAACCAATAGAATTACCTCTAATTACAGATTATATTATCATAGAATGTGATGATTCCAAAGAAGGATGGAGAGCAGTTATGTTATGTAAAAAAAATAAATACTGCCTAAAAAATGAAGAAAGAATTGTTGCATATAGCAGTGGAAATTTTGAAAAAATAGGAATTAATTAGACTTCCTTAGATTTTGAAATACAAGCATTAATAAATTCGTTAGAAAAATTTAAGTTTTATTTAAATAATGAATTTACAGTAAGGACAGATTGTGAAACAATTGTAAAATTTCTAAAAAATGATAACATCAGAAAAGTTAATAGAACAAGATGTGTTAATTTACAAAACTTAATCCAAGGAAAATGATATACAATAAATTTTGAGCACATTAAAGAAAAAGATAATAATCTTGCTGATCTACTTTCCCGTAATATTTTTAAATATCTTAATACAGGTCATGAATAATAAGAAAATTATCAGACCAAAAGGAAGAGAAAAAATTTCTACAGATATTTCCCCAATAAAGACGTCAAGCTCAAAAAGTAGCCCGAAATTTACAAAATTGGGATATACTTCGACTACGTCTCCCAATTCTAAATTTACACAGATGGGAAGTGGCTCTCAAATTTCTCCCAATTCTAAATTTACACAGATGTGAAGTTTTTCTCAAGTATCTCCTATTTCTAAGAATTCAAAAAAGGGAGAAAAAGTTTTGCAAACACATTTCCAATTTGGATCTATTATGCTTTCTGTTTGCACATATCAAAATAAAAAGTTCAAACCATACACTGGGATTGAGGTTACCCCTCAGCAACAGTGTCTACTTGATAATCTGTGGAATATTCAAACTCTTTCAAATACCACATCTTTCAAAGTTCAAATTCTTAATGCCCTTAGTTTTTACTTTTCAGAATTAAAGGCAGAAAAGAATTTAATCCCAAAAAGAAGATTTTCTCATTATGTTGTTTATAGAGGTTTACAATTAGGTATTTTTCATAACTATGATACAGTTTTAAAATCTATAAATTGCAAAGACCCTATTTGGAAAGGATATTATTCTTTCAAAGATGCTTTAGATAATGCTAGAAAAACTATAGGTTTAAATTTTTTCATTGAACCGGAAGAGGTAAAAAGCTTTTCACAAATTGTAGAAGAAAATCCTAGTGGGGTTATTTCAACCCAAGCAGGGGTAATACAGCAGTTAGAAAAGCAAATCTCTGATTTACAGAGTCAACTCTCTCTAATTTAAAAAATCAAGAGAGAGATGAGGCTCTAAATTTCAAAGATCAAACAATTTTTACAATGGAAAAAGGAATTTCAAATCTTAATGCTCAGATTTATTCTCTTAACACTGCGATTAACAATATAAAAATAAAGAAGACTCATTTCCTCAGAGAAAATTTGAAAATTTCAAGGCAAGAATGCTTGATCTCCCTTATCAGGAAGTTTTAAAACTTCTTTTTGATAATGTTCCTGAATTAAATCAAGTAATCTTAACAAAAGCCTCAGAAGGAATGATAGAATTGAAAAATCTCCAAAAACAAATCATAAAAATTATTTTTGGAAAAATTAAAGCCGAGGAGTAAAAATTATTCAAAAATCCAAATATTTCTGTGATCTTTAAGAAAATCTAGAGATCCCAGAAGGAATAGTCCTAAGCCTTTTTAAACTCCAGATTGACTTAAACTTAACCAACATGAATTGTGAAAACATTTTAAAATTTTATCACAATGGCATGGTGGATTACATTGAGTTTCGCTTCGAAGAAGAAGGCACAAAAATTGAAGAAATTCTGGAGAAATTCGGAGAAAAATTCTTGCTTATTGGAGGAAACATGGCATCAATATCCCTCAAAGGCAAGATTTTCTGCAAAATTCAATCCTCTCTTCCACAAGTTATCAATGGATCTTACGTGCCATCTAGAAAGAGGATATTTATTGATGAAAGAGATAGATTAAGGGATCATGATTCCACAACATTTGACTTCAAGGACATTGAAAATTCTGAAATGTACAAATATTATCAAAAAAATATTGGTTTCGAAGTAATATTTTGGAACCAGTATAAACTCCTTGGAGAAGGACATTTCACCCAAATCTTTGGGACAGAAAATTGGAAAATGCTTTTACCATTCAACGGAGAAGGAGAAAAATTAGAAGACGACGAACACATTATCAATACTGAAGAAGTGTTCGGACACCAAGAAAGTAATACAGATGAAGAAATTCCAGAAACTCACAGGAATTTCTAGAAGATGATGACGAAAGCAGTAATTTATTTACTTTTTGAATTTTGGACCACGATTGTTATGTCGGCCAAAAATATTCTAAAAGTAGTAATTTATTTTGTAGATTAGATATAGCCTTATCTAGATTTTCTTTCTATTTTATCTTTATCGGCCATATGGCAAAAGTTAGTAATAATGATAGTATTAGTTTATTCAATAGTTTGTAATAGTATTCAATAGTATTAGAAATATATATATATATATATATATATATATATATTTGAACATATCTCAAATTTGATTGAAAGTAAATTTACTAACCTTGTTTAGAAATTTTAGATAATTTTCAAATTTGTCTTTCTTCTCGAAATCGATGTGAGCCAATTTTTAGATATTTGGCTCGTAAAAAAATTGTCCCACGTTGATTTCGTGTGAGAATTGTTGTCGATGCTCTTGACATCAAATATCCCTTTGTCTTATATTGATTTAGAGAACTTTTTTAATACTATCTCTGTCCCGTTATTATTGGCCTATATTTCTTTTTGGGTTGTCCCATTATTTTTGTCCTGTTTCCTTTTTTAAAAATAATTAGGAGAGATGATTAGGGCTCAATTAATTTGTTAAGCAACATAATTTACACATTTCATCTTATTTTTTCACCTCATTTTCCTTGTCATTCACTTTCTCTCTATTCACTTTATTTCACTTTAAAAACTCCACTAAGCATATCTTCTACTATTAATTGTTTTCTCCTTAAACCTCGTGTCCAAAAGAACCAGGTCAAGCCTGGTGGGACAGAGGGAGTATTGTTTATATATAGGAATATCTTACATCATGAGATTAACATTAAATTCATAAAAAAAAAAGTTTGAATCGCCGGTTAAAAATCGGCTCATCGACCCCCAAGGTTTCGGGTTGGAATCGGCTCGTCGACCATTTTTGTGTAGGGCTGTAAACGAGCCAAATTGTTCGTGAGCTATTCGGAACTCGACTCGATAAAAGTTCGTTCGAGTTCGTTTAGAGAAGCTCGTTTGCTAAACGAGCCGAGCTTGAGCATGACGGTATTCGGCTCGTAAGCTCGTTTAGTGATTAAGATTGAAAATATAAATTATTATCTAGTCGTGTCTTATATTTTTATAGTCTAATTAGTACTAAATTGTATTAATATTTAACTAACTTTATTTGTTATAAGAAAAAAATAGTTAATATATTATGTTATTGCGAATAAAATAATTAATTTTAAATTAAAATAATAGATAATTAAAACATAACGCTAAATTTAGAAAGCTCATTTGGGCTCGATTAAACTCGCGAACCTCAAAATATTCGATAAACTAAGCTCGTGATTAAACTCGACTATAAACGAGCCAAACTTGAGCAAGATAGTATTCGGCTCACTCGATTCGAGTACACCCCTATTTTTGTGGATAAAAAATGCAAGTGTAAGTGTAAATTTAAAATTGTAGAATTATAACACCTATTTAGAATTTACTCCCTCCGTCCCACTGAATACGACCTACTTTTCATTTTGAGACGTCCTACTATACTTGGCATGTTTCCTTTAAAGGAAACAATTAGTGTATTTAGCATTATAAAAAATATTGCATTCACACTACATGACTCACCATCCCATCTAAACCCTACTAACCTACTCCCACTACACACTATCCACCATCCCATCTATAACTTATTAGCATTATGAAAATATTGTATTCACACTACGGTAAACACTCTTTCTACCTAATACCTTTTTGTTAGTCTCCGTGTTCATACGAACTAGGCTGTATTCGGCGGGACGGGGGGAATATATAGACCCAAATGTAGTTAGAAAGTAATTTTACTATTCTTTCTCATCATACTCGTCAAAATTTGACGTGAATTAATTATTAGTACATAAAATAAATTGGCCAAATAATTAAATTATAAAAATATAATTATATATTCGGCCAACTAATAAATTGTCAAAGTAAAATGATGGTGCAAAAGATGAAAGAATACACATTAGTTCTAAGTATTTATAAACTTTTCAATATATGAAGTTTCATTAAAAAAGGAATGTGGGATAGAGCAAATAAAATATAAGGATCTTATTTGTCAATATCCTCCTATTTTTCGATTAATTAAACCCAAATTTCTTCAATAAAATACTAATATAAAACCGAACCTCAATCCTTTTTTCCATTTACAAAGATCAGTTTAATTATTAAATTTTACTTCTAAATCTTACACCTCTACCACTTGCACCCCCCTCCCCCTCCAATTTCTTTCTTATAATCTCAAAGTACCAAATAATTTTGTCGTGAGACCTAGCTCAAGTGGTTGGCTGAGGTACCACAAGTCTCTCCTTAGTAGGAGGTCTTGGGTTCAATTCCGCTTAGAAGCACTGTAGTATACCCACCTTATTTGGTGAGGTAGTGGTCATGCCTTTATGCGGAGTAATAGTCCCACCTTTGTATGGCGTAGAGGTCCCACCTATATGGTGGTGTAAAAATTTATTTAATATAGACATATATACCTCGAATAGGGATGACAATGGATCTTAGACTCGGTCCAGATCCGTTTTCTAGGATCTAGATCTTATAAATTTGGATCCGACGGATCTGGGACGAATCTGAATTTAAATTTAAAAAACGGATTTCGATCTGAATCTTTAATTTTCATATTCGGATGCGGTCCAGATCCGATCCGCGAATTCATATAATATATATACTTCTAATAATTTATAATTTAAATATTTATTTTAAAAATCAATACACAATTTCTACTTTATCGAAAACTCTAATCCTAATTCATAGGGGTGGTAATACGGGTCGGGTAGGGTACCCTATTCGAAAAAATCGGGTACCCAATCCCGTTTTTGCCTAAATAAGCTACCCGCACCCGGCTCCATTCTTTATAGTGAGTATCCAAAAACCCGGCTCGGGTTTTTCATTCGGGTAGGCGGATATCCCTAAACTCAATTTTAAAAAAAAAATCATATTTCTAGCACTTACTCGCTTAGCATGCAAAAATCATTATCAATATAAATTGAAATGAAAAAATTGAAAACTTGAACTCTAATAAACATTCAAAATCATGCATTAAAATAATTGAACTCATATAACATTCAAATATTAAAATCAAAGTATCAAAATAATCACTAAACAAGTCATCAACAAAAAAAAGAATTAAGTTCAAAGCTCATCGTGTTGTTCTACATAGGTTAGGATAGGACTTATCGCAATAGATGAACTTTAGATATAAGTCTATTTTCTTATTTGTTACATTAGGACTAATTTTAAGAAAACTTAAAATATTAAATACTATTATTTTAATATAAATTATAACTTATTTTAATTTAGGCGGGTAATTTGATGAGTACCCGAGTACGGGTCGGGTATATCCAATACCCGTGCAAATAAAATAAATTTATCTGCCACCCGACCCATACCCGCACCCGCACTCGCAAAATCCTAATTTAGGGTACCCATTACCCACCGGGCATCGGGTATGGGACGGGTATACCCGTAAATCACACCCGTATTTCCATCCCTACTAATTCATATAATCTACTCCCTCCGTCCACAAAATGGTTGTCACTTTTGCTACTTAAGTTTGTCCACGAAATGGTTGCCACTTTTGCTACTTCACTCACATTTATTGTGGGACTCTTACTCCACTCACAACAATAGTCACTATAATTCACTACTACTATCTATCATGATGGTCCCGATACAAGTTCTGGTGTATGGGGAGGGGATACACCAGTTAAGAATTTTAAAAACAACCCCCGAAAAATTATCACAACTGAGTAATACGACTCAGCTGGAATCTCAACTGAGTAAGGATACTCAGCTGGAAGTGTAGTGCTGTGCGGAATGTGGTGGAAATAACAATAACTCGTATAAAATAACTCATGCTCAGATGCAAGGTCGGTCAATAACCAAATCAGTTGAGAATGTAAAAATGCAGTTTGAGTGCTGGTTAGTAGGTCAGTTGAATATGCAATAAATAACTGAACAGAAAACACAAACACACAAAGATTTACGTGGTTCAGAGAGAACTCCTACATCCACGGGGAGTTGTGAGTCCACACAACTCAGTCCAAATTCTTTAGGACTGGAACCACAAAGCTTACGCGGGCTTTGCAACCGTTAAGATAAGTTTGCGGGTACTTATCAACCTTACAGATAAGTTTACGGGTACTTATCAACCTATCTACTCAATTCCAGGAAGAGCAGGGTCCTAACAATCCTTTTTATGGGATGTGAATAAGGGTGGGTTTTTCCAACTACTAGCTCGAACAAAGAAGTGAGCTAGGATCTAAGCTTGAATGGATGAAAACTCAAACTAAGATCAAAAACACCAAGACTGAATCTAATACTCTATGAACTCTCAACTAGTGATGTTCTTAGAGATTGAAAGCAGTTTAGCTTGAGTGCAGTTTTTCGTTCTTTCTTTCGCTCTTTAGTCTCTTCTCGCACTTGTCTGTCTTCTAGATGTCTTGGTGAATGAATGGAGGCCTCTATTTATAGGCGGAGAGAATCAACTAGCCGTTGGATGAGCCGTTGATCTCTGTTCTGTGAAAGCGATGGCTTATCTCTCATCTCTGCAGACTTTCCCAATTTGGCAACTGTGAACTTCTGCTTTCCATCTGAGACAGCCTTGTGTTGGGCCAAATGAGGTAATGACAGAACGTTAAACCTTCACGTGACTTCCTTTTCGAAATTCAAATCTTCAACCTTTGACTTTCAACCTTGTTTAGTCGGTTGAGAAGTTTTGGTCTTCATCCGAGTGGTTTTCAGCTGATGTTCCATCTGATCGATATCTTCATCCGACCTTCTGTCTGAATAGGAACAGTTGAACCCTCAGCTATCTTGAACTTCATGTTGTCAATCTTATCAGTTCGAGTCCTGCAACTGATGTTCTGTCTGAACAGTTGGCTTGAACGCTCAGTTGTCTTTCTCACATCTGATGTTCCATCTGAACAGGTGGCTTGAACGCTCAGTTATCTTTCTCACATCTGATGTTCTCTTATATCTTCCCCCTTGAACGGTCAGTTGTATTTCTTACAACTGATGTTCTATCTGAGTGTAGTCATGATGCCATCTTTAGCTGGGGACCTGTAAAGATAAAATCTCAACATTGCTCACACAGCGAGCCTAAATACTAACATTAGGATCTTGCAACATCTATCCGGTTGGGGTCAGTTGGTTTTGGAATCAATCAAAACTTTACTTAAATTTCCCAACAATTTTCCCCTTTTTGATGATGCCAAAACCCTACTGATCTAAACCCTACTGACCTATCTAAAATCTCAGCTGAAATTCTAGACAGTCTATAAGATTAAAACATCAAAGGGTTAGTACAGTTATAACATGGTATTGAAATAACTTTGCGATTCAGAGCTTGGACAACGAGATATTGTACGTCAAGGTGAATCAGGTAACTGATGAAAGTTTTCATTACAATTGATGGTTACAAAAATATGCACAAAAATAAAAAATACATCAGTTGCTCAAAAACTTTAACTTAGCTAATACTTTAGCCCATACTTGCCAAAAATTCTAACAAAAATTTCTCTCTTCGCATTCGACTCCTTCGAAATGTCAACTCCATGTTCCTGACAAACTTTTCTTGCCTCAGCTGCTATCTTTTGTCGATTGGGATTTCTTGAGTCTGGAAGGAATGGAGGAAGGTATGTGACTTTCTGAGGGACGGGGACAGTGTTCATATCCAGTTTTGTATCAATCATTGCTCGCCTGAACTGGCTGAACATGCCCGGATCCCCAGAGTGTAGCTCAGTCAGGGCTTCCTTGAAGGCTCTCCTCGAATCCTCAGTTGAGTAAACCTTCCTATAATAAAAATCATTCACAAACTCCTGCTTGAATGATTCCCAATCCTCATTCCATTCAGTTGGCATCCATTTGTCAACATGCCTGAAGCGACTTTGAAGCTTGATTTTCCCTGGCAATCTCTGTTGCTTCAACCTTGCTTCAGCCTTTACTTGATGTTTTTCTATGCGGCGTCGGCTGCGGGAGGCAACATTCTTGTCCATGTTGTTGGTAACCTTGGCAAGCTCCTCCTCAAACTGGTTGACTCTCGATGCTTGGCTGACTGCAAACTTCTTTATCCAGTCAGGATTCATGTAGTCTTTCTCTGGAACATCCATAGCCTTAGCAGCAGCAACACACTCTTCGGTTGTGATACCGTCGAGTTCAGCATCGAGCTCGGCTGCAATCTCGGCTATGGAGTTGTAGGAAACTCCATACTCCTCTGCATGCTCCATGTCCTTCGCCATTTCATCTCCGCCGACAACAATGGATTTGAGCTGTTGTTGTTTCTTGTCGGTTGGCTTCGGAGCGGACTTCTTCTTCTGAGCTGTCTTTTTCTTCAGCTGAGATTCCTTCTCGATTGGCATTTCTTTTTCAGCTTCTTCCCCGATCTCATCTTGCTGCATCACATCTTCTCCCTTTTTGGCATCAGCAACAAGGCTTGCGACTGAGCCATCCAGAGAGGTGAGTTGCTGTTCAGCTTGCTGGATTCGGTTGAAGAGCTCATCTACTGCACACTCCACTTCAACCTTCTTCGCCAGTTCCTTGTCGCGGCGCTCTTCATCAGCTTTCTTGATGGCGGCGAAGGTTTCAGTGACTTCAGTCTGGAAGGCGACGAACTCAGCCCATCTGGATTCGAATCGAGAATCCCATTCTTCATCCTGAGTTTGTTGAGATTTGGCCAGGTTGGAGTCTGAGATAGACTTGAAGACGTTCAGATCTGATCGGATTCCATGAACAGTTGTCTTCAGTGCATTGATGTCTTGGCTGGTGGATGTTGAGAATTCATCCAGCTTCATCTTCAGCGCATCATTCTCTTCCTGCAGCTTCATGTGCTTTTCCGCCTGATCTTCCATCATCCTCAACTGATCTTCTTTGTTGAGCTGGATGTTGGCAAGCATCTCATTTCGCAGTTGGTTTACCCTCTCAGCTATCAGCTCGCAAATTTCGTCTGTGGAGGGTGCTGGCTGATCAGCTGGAGCTGGTAGTTCAACTGGTGCTGGCTGTTCAACAGTCACCATGGCTTGGCGATTTGCCAGGTACTGTTGAAGCTCCTCTTCTTCCTGCTTGGCTGCTGCTGCGGCTGCATCAAGATCATCTATAAAATCAGCAGATTTGGTTAGCATGTTGTCCAGGAATTTGACACAGTCTTGTTCTGCTGTTTCCCTCGTGTCTCTTCCTTCAGCCTTGCTGATATCCAGACGACGCGTCAGCAGTGCAATTTTATTGTTGTATGCAACCTCCAGGTTGGTGTAGTTGAAGTAATCCCTGATACGCGACTCATCGGCCTTGAGCTGGTTCCAACTGTGTATGCGGATGGTATCTTCCTTGACATACCAGTGGCTGAATATAATATTGAACTGATACAGCAGCTCGGTTCCGAGAGTGGCAAAAGTAGGCATGTCGCGTGCTTCGGGGAACATTCCGATGAGTTTCTGGAAGCAATAGGCCAGCTTGCCTTCATGTTCCAGCGCGACAGCTCGACGGTCGGCTTCTTCGTTGATGGGGGAGGGAGATAGATTTTCATATGGAATTGGTTCGAGGTTTTCTCAACGTTGGCCAAAGAAGTGGTCTCAACGTTGGCATCGAGCAGGGAGCTTGGAATTTCAGACTGTGTGGGGATGTTGGTATCAAGAGGTTCATCAACATTGGCCGAAGAAATGGTCTCAATGTTGGCATCGAGCGAAGAGCTTGGAATTTCTGGCTGTGTGTTGGTTGGGATAACCTGTTCGGGCTGTACGGCATCAGCTCCTGCCGTGGGGGAGGTTGGAATATCTTCGGTTTCCTCAGATGAAGAAAATGCATCCGAGGAATCTTCTGGATCAGTTTCCACCCATTCCATTCCACCTGCGCGAGGAACAATCTCGAAGGCAGCTGCTTCAACTGAGTGACTCGACTCAGATGGCTCCTCAGCTGGTGTCTCCTCAGCTGGTCCTCCTTAGCTGGAGTCTCCTCAGCTGGTATCTCCTCAGCTGGTTTGGCAACTGACTTCTTGAGGCGAAGCCTCAACTTCTTCTTCGCTGGTTCTTCCTCTTTCTTCTTCTCCGACTCAGCTCTGTGTCGGCGTGCAGTTGTAGATTTGGAAGTGCGGCCAACAGCTAGAGGCAGCTCCTCAGCTGTATCTTTTTCTTCAGCTGTTTTCACAGCTTCCCTCTTGTCTTTAGGAGTATAAACACTCCTAATCACATCCTGAGCCTTCTTGGCAGTTGGGAAGAGCATTTGTCTCTTGACTGGGGTCTCTTCACAATCTTCCCAGACCATGTTCTGATCCTTTGTAGCGAGAAGGATCAGAGCAGAGATTTTGGCTCCAAAGTTGAGAGTTCCCTTGACACTCAACAACTTCTCTCCAGAGTCTGTTGTGGTTTCGGAGATCTTCTGCCTCTCCAGTGTCAACTGGTGTTCGAAATAACTGAACCAGTTGATGTCGTGCTTGTGCTTGTGCTCCAAAGCAATCAGCTGCTTGAGCTTCGGTCGGCTGATGTCTCCAAAGCAAACAGAAGTCGATGCTCGGGTTTCAACTTCGTTCGCTGCATATTGCTCCTCAATTTTTCTGGGGTGATGAGAGCATTCTCCAGAAATTGATCGGCTTCCGCATCGGTGATGTTCTCAACAGTGTCTGTGGCGGTGAGATTTGGAGAGATGATTGTTCAACTTAATTTACTCTAAGTCGTACTCAATTAAACGTGGTTGTTATAGATTAGATAAGTTGTCCCGAATATCGTCTCACAAGGAAGGCTTAACAGGGTGACTATTGTATTACGAAAAGAACAGAAAATAAAGAAAGCAATTAAGATTAGTTGGGGTTTGTTGTTCTAGTTCTAAGGAATTAAAAGACAAATTAACCTAGACCAAATTATAAACCCTAATTCTAAGAACAAAATAAACCATAGACATGAATTAAGAAAAACTGAAATAAGCTTACAATAACTAAAACTGAATATATGGTGGAAGTCTGTCACACAATCCGTTCGAATCGAGAACAATTAATCTACCAAGAGCGTTTGAAGACAAAAACTAAGAAAAACTGGAGAAGTAAAATACATAGTTACTGTGCGGAAAAGAAAAGAAGAAAAAAAACGAAAGTCGGCGAAAAGAAAAATAAGCGTAACCAAAGAAATATTCTAAACCCTATTTATATAGAAAAACCGCGCCGTCTCAACATGGACGATCGCCCGGCATGGGCGATCGTTCAACTCATAGCTTCAAGCAAACACGGACGATCGCCCGTCTGAACGATCGTCGAGGTTACATCTCTGGAGCTTCCTCCTCCTTACAGCATCCAAATACCGGGCGAACGTCGGCCTTGGGCGATCGCCCAAGGCCATTCTCGGTAGTTTCACTCGCCCAAGTACACAAGCACCGGGCGATCGACGGAGAAGGACGATCGTCGACGTCAACTCCCCTCGCCGCAACTCAACGCTCGTCCAAGCTGGACGATCGTCCAACCCAGTTCCCTGCCTCCTTGCGTGAAACCACTCACCAGCTGGGCGATCACCCATCATAGAATTGATTGCCAGCGATCGCCGGACCAGGGACCCTGCAATTCTCATCACCCTTCTTTTCAAGACATAGCCATAGAGCAAAAGCCTACATTTTTCACACGATACTCAAACCAAAACGTTAGTGCGTTCTACATTTTAAAAACGAATAAATCAAGCTAGAAATTAACTAAAATGCACTACATAAAACCATTCAAAATACGATCAAAAACAGGTGAAACAATGATGGAGATTAGCAAATCGGAAACTGGAACGGGGACGGTGACACGGCGGATGGTTCTGGCCGGAACATCTCGCTGTCGACAAGAGATTTCTGTAACGAGGCCATCTCTGCTGTCGATTGGAGATTGTAGGTTTAGGTAGAATTCCCCGACCTGTCGCCTGAGAAGGTGGGTGGGGAAGAGCATCACCCAGTCCAGAAGGCCGTTCTCCCTGAGAAGATTGGCGAGTGGAGACAACACCGGCGAGTCCAGTGCTTCGTCCGATAGAATCTGCTCAAAATGAATCTTCGATAGCAGCATGTCGAAAGACTCCTCGTATGATGAATGGACTAGAGAAGGTCCAGAAGATGCCATCTTCTTTCCTTGTGTAGAAGCTTTTGGTGTCATTTAGTGTTCTGTGAAGATTATATAGAGAGAAGGAAACAAGAGCTTGCAGAAAATGGTGAGACAAAATCGGAGACGAAAATGAACAGTTACTGCAGATAAACACAAATGTGGAAGCTAAGAGATCACTTCCTGATTTTCCGCCTTTTATAGGTTATTGGATCGTTTGAAATCGACGGCTAGGGTTGAATGGCACGAATCCATCAACGGTTGAGATCTCGTGACTGTTGACTAGCTTTAACTTGACGTTGAATTCCGAGTTCCAATACCCACGTGTGAGAAGGTGAACTGTTTTAGGTCAGCCCAGTCACACTATATAGTAGGCTATTGATGTTCAGCCGTACTTTACATTAAATGCGCTATGATGGCTATTTTAGTCTAACTGACATGCTCAGGAATGTTTGAATTTATTTCAAACATTCTCATTTAAGACACAAACACCTTCAACCATAAATGTTACCTGTCAGCTGATGTCGGAATCAGCTGTGATACCTGCCAGCTGATGTCGGAATCAGCTGTGTTCCAATGTTGCGGCATACCATCAGCTGACTTGAGTTCGTCTGTTCAGCTGACGTCTGGTGTCTTCGGTTGGCGATCCGCATCTGAGATTCCCCCTTCATCTGAGCTTCCCCCTTAAATGGATATCTATCTCTTCAGCTTGGCTGATTCTTCATCTGATGGATCCAACAATCCAAGGAGATCACATAACATCTTGAACCGTGCTTCGGCTAGAGGTTTGGTGAAGATATATGCTCTCTGAATCTCAGTTGGAATCTTCTCCATAGATACATCCTTCTTCTCAATATGATCTCGGATAAAATGATGTCGGATGTCAATGTGCTTTGTCCGAGAATGGTGAATAGGATTCAAAGAGATAGCAATGGCACTTGAGCTATCACAATGAATGGGAACCTGTCCAGTTGTTTCTTCATAATCTCTCAGTTGTTGCTGGAGCCACAACACTTGCATGCAACAGCTACCGGCAGCCATGTACTCTGACTCGGTTGTAGAAGTGGCAACACATGCTTGTTTCTTGGAAAACCATGAAACTAGCTTGCTTCCCATGAATTGACAATGTCCAGAAGTGGACTTCCTGTCCAACCGATCTCCGGCTAGATCCGCATCTGAGTATCCGGTCAGTTGGATATTGTTGTCGGTTGGATACCACAACCCAACATTAACAGTGCCCTTCAGATACTTAATGATGTTCTTTGCTGCCAACATGTGTGCTTCCCTTGGTTGAACTTGGAACCGAGCACACACTCCAACCGCGTAAGATATGTCTGGCCGACTGGCGGTTAGATATAGCAAAGAACCAATAATCCCTCTATACTTACTGGCATCCACGAGTTTTCTCTCAGATCCGGGTTCAATCTTCCAGTTAGTATTCATCGGGATCCTTGTAGTTTTACTTGTCTGCAATCCGAACTTTGCGATAAGCTCCTTTGTATATTTGGACTGATTAATGAAAATCCCTTTTGATGATTGCTTCACCTGTAGCCCAAGAAAATAATTCATCTCACCCATCATCGACATCTCGAATTTCTCCTTCATGAGAGTTGAGAATTTCTCGCACAGCTCCTCCGACTTGGAACTGAATATGATGTCCTCAACATAGATTTGCACAACAAGTATATCTTCTCCAACTTTTATGGTGAACAGTGTTTTGTCAACTGACCCTCGATTGAACCCCGAGTTCAGAAGAAAACCACAGAGAGTGTCATACCATGCCCTAGGTGCTTGCTTCAAGCCATAGATAGCTTTCTTCAGCTTATACACTCTTCCATCTCCAGTATTAAAACCAGGAGGCTGTTCAACATAAACATCTTCCTTAATATCATCGTTGAGGAAGGCACACTTTACATCCATCTGATAGACCTTGAACTTGTGAAATGCGGCATAGGCTAGAAATATTCGGATGGCTTCCAACCTTGCAACTGGCGCAAAGGAATCCTCGAAATCAATTCCTTCTTGTTGGCAATATCCCTGAGCTACCAACCTCGCCTTATTCCTCATGATGAATCCAATGGCGTCTCTCTTGTTTTTGAAAATCCACTTTAATCCAATGACTTTGACACCATTTGGTCTTTCTACTAACTCCCATACACAGTTGCGTAGAAATTCATTCAGTTCTTCTTGCATGGCTGTTGTCCAATGAACACAGTTAAGAGCTTTCACAACATTCTTCGGTTCTGGCACATCAGCTACGAAACATGAAATCATGGCAACATCTCCTGCTTGTTCGAACTCCTCAAGAACTGCCAACTCCTCAGCATATTGGGCGTAAGTGTTGGAATCTTTCTCAGCTAAGTCTGGATTTGCAACTCTGCTTCTAGTACTCACACCTTTGGCTGGATCTCCAATGATGTTGTCCTTGGAATGATCTTCATACCATCTCTTGTTGCGTCTTCCTTCATCTTCCAACAGTGGCTGTTCCGTGAACTGAGTCGTGGAAGATGCTGGGATCTTCAGAACTGGTGATTTATCAGCTGTTGTGTTTGGATCCTCAACATGGACAATATTTTGAACCGGGCTTGGTTGGGCTTCGGATGCTGATGCAGTTGGAGTGACATCAGCTGAAGTTCCCCCTTGAGATGAGCTGGGGTCCTCACATTCATCTTCAGAGGAACAAGGATCATCATCCTCGGTTGCCCATACCAATGGTTCAGCTAGATTCTTCTGCCTTAGAACCTGCGATCTGGTGAGAGCTGGTGGAACATGTGGATCAGCTTGTTGTCCTTTAGCCTGTTCCCTGCACTCAAAAGTAGATTCATCAAAACTAACATGAGGTGTTATCTCCACAACACGAGAGCTGTTGTTAAAAACTCTATACGTCTTGATCCGAGTGGCATATCCGAGAAATATGCCTTTCGAAGCCTTGGCGTCAAAAGTTTTCAACTGAGTCTTCCCATTGTTGTGAATATAACACTTAGAACCAAAAACGCGAAAATATGAAATATCAGGCTTCCTACGTCTCCATAGCTCATATGGAGTCCTTCCCAACTGCTTGGTCAGAAGAGATCAGTTCTGGGTGTAGCAAACTGTGTTGATTGCCTCAGTCCAAAATCTCTTTGGTAGAGCTGAGCTTGTCAACATGGATGTAGCAGCATCCTTCAGCGTTCGGTTCCTTCGCTCGGCTACTCTATTCTGTTGTGGAGTATGCGCAGCTGATGTTTGATGAGTGATTCCATGCTTCTCACAGTATTCGATGATGGTTTCATTTAAAAACTCGGTTCCACGGTCTGATCGGATAGAAATAATTTTCATCTCTTGTTGGTTAGATATCCGATCCATCAGCTTGGGTAGCTCATCTCGGGTTTCACTCTTGTGACACATGAAAATGGTCCACGTGTACCCTTTGCATGTTCCTGTCTCGTAAGTCGGTTCATTGTCTTGAAATTCAGATGGTTGAGCCTTTTGTGCCACAGCCAGCTCACATCTGAACTGCTATTCGATAACAGACAGGTTTCAGGAGGACTACTGTTCCAATCTGCATAGTAGACATTCCCGGTTGGGGATCGATTTCCCAACAATATGACTTGCTTTGTTACAGCATTTTTAACCCTGCAGCCCTGCGCATCAAACTTGACAGAGAAACCATTATCACAGAAATTGGCTGATGGAGAGCAAGTTATGCTTCAATCCATCAACATATGAAACATTGGAAATAGACACGTGATTGGTTTCAAGGGTACCGTAGCCTTTGGTGTGACCTTTTGAGTTGTCTCCAAAGGTAACTGATGGTCCTTCCTTCTCCACGATACTTCCAAGCAAATCCCTCAGATTTGTCATGTGTTTCGAGCATCCACTATCTATCACCCACATGGTATGTGATCCTTATTCTTCCTCAGCTGTTCCTCCTGCTCCTGCACAGAGAAACACGCTTAGGTCCCCAATTTTAGTTGGGTCCTGGAGGGTTAGAACCAGTTCCCCTTTGAACTGTGAGTCGCTTTTCCCTGTAGATTCGGATAGATTTATCATTCCAGATTACTTTTCCTTCTCCATCAACTATAACAACACCTCGGTTATCCTTAGGCTTGTTGTTATTATTGATGTTCTATTTCTTGGGAGGAGATTGAATTCTCCCATTGTGGGCTTTAGGAGGAGAGGCGTTCCCCCTGTTTTGTTGACGTTCTGACCCATTTGATTTTGCCTATGAGGTCGGACGCCAGTTTGGAATCTGTGTGGCTGAGTCTGATTCCAACTTCATGACTGTTGACGACAGTTGTTCATGCCCTGTTGTTGATACATGTTCTAGCATGAATATCCGCAGCTGTTGGAACTATTCCACTTCGGTTGACTCTGATGGAACCTCCGGTTGTTCTGATGATGGAACCGATGTTGATTCTGATGGTTGAATCCATGTTGGTTCGGTTGATTCCATCTCTTCTGAGGTTAGTTCTAAGGTCGGTTCAAAGGTCGGTTCTGAGGTTGGTTCTGAGGTCGGTTCAGATTGTATCTTCGACGTCTCTGGTTCCTCTTCTGAGTCTTTGAACATTCCCCCTCAGTTGTTATCCCAACCGATGGATTCTTCAGTTCTCCCATCACAGCTCCTTTTCCTTTCTCAGTTGCAGTTCCCTTAGCTGGTTGTGTTGTAGGCTCTTGCTGTGACGTGGATGTTGGATTATGTTGGGGAGTTGCAGACTCAACCGGATTTGACTTGTCAACCGAGACATCCATAGCCTTGATGAAGGTTGCAGGTGGAATTCCAGTGTCCTTGACCACGTCGTAACCGAGTCCAGACATGTCATCCATTTGTCTTTGGTAACTGATGAGATTCTTGATGATTGATATAGCTTTATCAGGTTGTCCTTTCTCAATTTGCAAATCCTTGAGAAGAACAGCTATATGCTCGGTCTGTGCGTCTGACTTCTTCATCAGCTGGTCGATCTGAGCCTCTTGCTTGTTCAACTGATCGTGCTGCACCTTGATCTTCTCCTTCAACTCCTCATCGGTTGGAGCTTTAGTTTGATTGGCCTCATTCAGTTGAATTTTGAGATTATCAATCTCTTCAGTTTGATTTTTGATCAGATCATCCTTTTCGGTTAAGGATTCTTCAAGTCTGGCAAACTGTTCTTGAAGATTCTTGAACTCAACCGATTGCTGATGCAGTTCTTCACTGAGTTCTAGGAAATCACCCCAAGAGGGTTCCAACTCTTCCTCTATTATTTCCTGCATGTTAGTAGCAATAGAAGAATTTAAATTAATTGGACTAGAATGTACCTCAGCATCATCCTAGTCTGTTCCAATTGCCATGAGACATTGATCCTGTCCGATAGCGTTGTTGGTGGAAGTCAGCTCATTCTCATCTTCGGTGTCAGTGAAGATGTCCATGTCATTAGCTGCTTCTTCTGCAACCATGACCTTGTTCTTTGCATTTTGTTTAGCCCTCAACGCTTCTCTATCTTTCTTCGACAGATCTGGACAATCAGCTTTAAAGTGTCCCTCTTTGCCGCATTCAAAGCAAATGTTGGTCACAGGCTTTGAGTTATCTCAAGTTCGGTTGGATTTATAGAACCGCTTATATTTTTCAAACCGAGTATCCATGTCAGCTAGCTTCTTTGACAGGGCGGCTATACTCTGTTGCAGCTCTTCTCTGCTTGGCTCTTTCGAAGCTGTGTCCACAGATCTTGTTGCCCTTGATGTTCACGGCTTGGAATAGTCAGCTCGAAGTGCTACTGTCTTTGTTGCTGAACCAACATCCTCATGTCAACTCGTCTGCACCGAGGACTGAGTTGATCTTCGTCGGTTCACCTTGTATTCATTTTCTTTCAGGATTGAGAACAGCCTGTCAGTTCCCATCTCTCCAAGATCAGCTCGGCTTTCATGAATGTTGGTGAAAGTGTCCCACTCAGCTGGTAGAGCTTGTAATACTTTGAGGTTGATTTCTCTCAAAGTATATTTTCCTCGTCGGATAGACTAAATCCTTCGGATGATATCCATGAACCGAAGCTCCAACTGATCTATGGTTTCATCAACTCTTAGACAGAAGTTGTCAAAATCTTGACAAGCATGGGAGAACTTGTTCTCCTTGGTTTCATCACTCCCCTCGCTAAGAGATGCCAAAATATCCCACATCTCCTTAGCTGTGTTGCACTCTTCTATCCATGGAAGATAGTCTTGTCCAACTGTGGACATAATAGTGCTCTGAGCCTAGATATCCAGCTGGCTCACTTTCGCTTCCTCAGGAGTGAAGTCTTCTGGCTTTTTCTCAACCATCACCTCAGTTGCATCCCCATCATTGGGATTTGTAGGAGTGCGAGTAACTTTTCCCATGATGGTGATCTGTCCGAATGTAATCACTTGTTGCATTCGATGATGCTTTGACAGTAGAATCTTCTTCATCCGAGTCTTTCAGGATGTATAGTTCACAACCGAGAACATGACAACAATCTTGTCTTTAACATCCATCTGCACACAAAAAACAGACAACAAATGCAAGCAGATATGCACTAGCGTGAAAAAGATCTATTCAGTTGACCACTGAAGAAAAACACCTCGATTCACACCTCGTGAAACAGAGACAACAGTCTTTTGAACCACTGCTCTGATACCACTTGATGGTCCCGATACGAGTTCTGGTGTATGGGGGGGGGGAGAATACACCAGTTAAGAATTTTAAAAATAACCCCCGAAAAATTATCACAACTGAGTAATACGACTCTACTGGAATCTCAACTGAGTAAGGATACTCAGCTGGAAGTGTAGTGCTATGCGGAATGTGGTGGAAATAACAATAACTCGTATAAAATAACTCACGCTCAGATGCAAGGTCGGTCAATAACCAAATCAGTTGAGAATGTAAAAATGCAGTTTGAGTGCTGGTTAGTAGGTCAGTTGAATATGCAATAAATAACTGAACAGAAAACACAAACACACAAAGATTTACGTGGTTCGAAGAGAACTCCTACGTCCACGGGGAGTTGTGAGTCCACACAACTCAGTCCAAATTCTTTAGGACTGGAACCACAAAGCTTACGCGGGCTTTGCAACCGTTAAGATAAGTTTGCGGGTACTTATCAACCTTACATATAAGTTTACGGGTACTTATCAACCTATCTACTCAATTCCGGGAAGAGCAGGGTCCTAACAATCCTTTTTAGGGGATGTGAATGAGGGTGGGTTTTTCCAACTACTAGCTCGAACAAAGAAGTGAGCTAGGATCTAAGCTTGAATGGATGAAAACTCAAACTAAGATCAAAAACACCAAGACAGAATCTAATACTCTATGAACTCTCAACTAGTGATGTTCTTAGAGATTGAAAGCAGTTTAGCTTGAGTGCAGTTTTTCGTTCTTTCTTTCGCTCTTTAGTCTCTTCTCGCACTTATTTGTCTTCTAGGTGTCTTGGTGAATGAATGAAGGCCTCTATTTATAGGCGGAGAGAATCAACTAGCCGTTGGATGAGCCGTTGATCTCTGTTCTGTGAAAGCGATGGCTTATCTCTCATCTCTGCAGACTTTCCCGATTTGGCAACTGTGAACTTCTTCTTTCCATCTGAGACAGCCTTGTGTTGGGCTAAATGAGGTAATGACAGAACGTCAAACCTTCATGTGACTTCCTTTTCGAAATTCAAATCTTCAACCTTTGACTTTCAACCTTGTTTAGTCGGTTGAGAAGTTTTGGTCTTCATCCGAGTGGTCTTCAGCTGATGTTCCATCTGATCGATATCTTCATCTAACCTTCTGTCTAAATAGGAACAGTTGAACCCTCAGCTGTCTTGAACTTCATGTTGTCAATCTTATCAGTTCGAGTCCTGTAACTGATGTTCTGTCTGAACAGTTGGCTTGAACGCTCAGTTGTCTTTCTCACATCTGATGTTCCATCTGAACAGGTGGCTTGAACGCTCAGTTGTCTTTCTCACATCTTATGTTCTATCCGAGTGTAGTCATGATGCCATCTTCAGCTGGGGACCTGTAAAGATAAAATCTCAACATTGCTCAAATAGCGAGCCTAAATACTAACATTAGGATCTGGCAACATCTATTCGGTTGGGGTCAGTTGGTTTTGGAATCAATCAAATTTTTACTTAAATTGCCCAACATATCTTTCTTTAAACCCGTATCGTTCACAATGTGACAACCATTTCGTGGACGGAGAGAGTATTATTTACAAAATATTTATTGTACGTGTATATATTATTTTATATCATTTTAAATTTATTTATGAAAAAAAAAGCGAACGGATCTGGGTCCAGATCTGCAGACCCGCAAATCTAATGAATCTGTATTTAAATTTCAGATTTTGAGATCCGACAGATTCGGACTGGATCTGAATCTAAGCAAAAAAAAACGGATTGAATTTAGTAGGATCGGATCCGGATCCAACCCGTTGTCATTCCTAACCTCGAAAACAAAAAGTACCAAATAATTTTTATTTGTTTTATTTTGTTCCCATATCTAACGTTTTCAAAAAGAAGAATAAAAAGGATGAATAATTTTTCTTTTCTTTGTTCATGTTTTCAATTTTTTTAGTAATTTACGTTTCGAGCTAAAATATTATACTAGTGATCAATAATATTTTCTAAAATTTGATAGAATGCCAAGTAATAACCTAAATTAATCTCCGATTAGCACATCATTAGTATTAGATGCTAAAATTTGTCATTGCTATTTTGAGAGGTCCCACAAAATCCTTGAACTACCATACCAATTATCAATAGTATATTATTTCCTTAAAAGTTTTAAAACAGACGAATATATATATATAATATTCTCTATATAAAATATGATAAAATTGTTTTTAATTAAAAAAAAATGGTAATGATATTAGGTCACGCGGTGACCAGCTACACGAGTAAAAAAAAAGAAAATTGACTGTAAAAATTTGAAATAATCATATTTTCCGCTAGAATTTATGCTTCCCCAATTAGAGTATAATTCAATTTTCAAAATCTATATTACCATTTTTAACTTGTGTGACCGGCCATATTGTGACCAAATAGCACTACCCTTAAAAAAATTGGAGAATTGAGAGATTTAATAAAAATAAAACTATTTATTCAGCCAACTAATTTATTGGCAAAATTAAAATTAAGTATTTTTTTATCAAATTAAATAAAAATTATTAGATAATTTCAAATTTTAATTTGGCCAACCAATAAATTAACCAAGTTATTTTTGTGGTGCAAAGAATGATAAAACATTGGTTTTAATTATTTATAGACTTCTTAATATATGGAGTTTTGTTAAAAATCCGATATAGGACACAAGATTTTAGTAAATATTTAAAATTTATTATTTTATATTTAAAAAATTCAAAAATACAATTTCCATGGAAGAAATTCCTATCTCACGCAACCAATACCCTCCAAGGAATCATATTCCACCCCTCGGATGAGGAACTTATCTCTTTCTACCTCCAAAGGAAAATGAAGGCTTTGCCTCTGCCTCTGAACGTCATCAGTAATATCAATGTTTATATGGATACGACCCTACCTAGTGTGTTTCTCCACTCATTTTCTATAGTTCAATGTAGGATGATAAAAAATATATCTTCCACCAGTTTGGTTCTTTTGGCCACCTCTAATATGGAGTTTTATTGATAAAATAATATGGGATGGATGATTTATATTTATTAGAGATAGTCCAAATTAGAGAATTAAAATAAATTTGAATTTTAGACATTATTTGTAAAGCTCCAACAGAAAAAAAAAGTATATTATGGAGGAAGCGTGGGAGCGGGCCGAGCGGCTCAGTAAATCATATGATTACTTCAAAGGATAGTATGTTGGCACGATTGCGGCCAACGACGATGCAAGCAGCGAGACCTTGAACTACAATCAGGTAGTAGCAATGTATGTAGTATATGTGACTTAATTTGTAGATGCATTTGTTTCGTACCGAATGCTTTTTTTTAATGTTTCAAACTATATATCAAAAAGGGGCGAGCAACTCTTCTGCAAGCACAAGATCTACTCGTTTAAAAAAGCAGTGTCTCCCGGTGTGAGGACTTGAGCCTCTCCGCCTCCCTCGGTATTTGGTAGGCATTGGCCACATCGACGTGCAGCCCCCTCATGAGAGGTGTATATATAAAACTATCTATTTGGCCAACTAATAAATTGGCCAAATTAAGTTGGTGGTGCAAAAGATGAGAAAATATACAATGTGTTGGAAAATGAGCAAAGGTTTCGAAAGATACCAAAACTCCAACTGATCCTAACTGAGTAGGTAATAGCCTTTAGTCTGTTCTTTTCTAGAGCTCACTGTTTGAGTTTAGGATTTTATCTTTATGGAGTTCAAGCAAAAAAAGTCAGTCAGACTGAAGATGGGAGTTCGTGGAAGAACTCAACTGAGGACCAAACTCAGTTGAAACCCAGAACTCAGCTGAGGGTTCAAACTCAGTCGTGACTGGAAGTCAGTTGAGACATCAACCTCAACTGAAGTACGAACGCAGTTGAACAACAACTCCGTTGTCTCCTCGACTGATCTACTCAACTAAAGACGTTCAGTTCACATGAAGAGAAGTTGTCAGTCATCACGAAGTGGAAAAGAGAAGACCTTGAAGACGCTAAAGACTGAGGAGTTGCAGTTCATAATCGAGCCTCCTCAGAAGCACAAGTCAGCTGGAAAATTTACCATAAATAGACCGACAACAGCGACGTGCGAAAAGCATGGTCAAAGGTACCATTTTTGAAAAAGTTACCAGTGAAGCACGTGGAGTGCCATGCCTTTGGCAGAGGGTCAATAGTTTTTTCCTCTATAAATAGAAGTCTCCACATCTAAGCACAGTGACACAACTTTTAACATTAGAAGAGTTGAGAGAAAAGAAGAGTAGTCGCAGCAGCAGCAGACCAGGAATCTAAGAGTTGGTCCCTTAGAACCAGGAATCCAAGACAGGCTGAACACTTTTCCGGAAAAGTGTTGAGGGGTCTTGTTCAAATCTGGAATCGAACTGGTTAGGTTTACTTGGAACCCGGAATCCAAGTGGGTGTTTTGTGAAGCACGCGTAAGCTTACCTAGTGGATAACTTCCCCAAAAAGAAAGTCGTGGACGTAGGATGTCGATCTCCGAACTACGTTAAAATACTGTGTGCTTACTTTCAGTACTTTACATTCAGTATTTTAAATTCAGTACCTAACCAACTGACCCTAACATATGCACTGCACTAACTTGGGAATTTAACATTCCCCTTTCACTAAGGTTTCAGTTATTGTAACGAGCTTATATTCCACCATCTTCCAGCATTGCATAATTGTTTAAAACCTCAGTTGGTGCAAGCAGCTGAACTTCAGGGATATGAGTCAGTTGAGCTACCAACTGTGTGATTGGCTCCAACTGAGCAACTCAGTTGTAGAGCTACTCCAACTGTCTCTTCCAGTTGTGAGTAAACTGTCCTGAGCAGTATATCTCAGTGAAAAGACGTTAAACAAAACGAAAATTCCTACTGGTGTATTCCTCCCCCTCATATACACCAGTTACTCGTTACCGGGACCATCAAGTGATATCAGAGCAGTTGTTCAAAGGACTGTTGTTTCTAATTCACAAGGTGTGAGTCGAGTATATCTTTCAGTGGTCAACTAAATAGATCTTTTTCGAAATCTATTAGTGCATTCTGCTGTATATCTTTTTGTTTGTCTCTTGTGGTGTGCAGGAAAGATGAACCCAATATTGCTGGAAAGCTTGCCGGAGTTCTCCGTGGATGATTATCCCACGTGGAGATTTCGCCTTAAAATAGCTCTGACTACCAGACATCACAGGATGTGGGAAACTATTGAAAATTTTCCCATCCAAGTGACTCAGTCAGTGCTGGTGACTCCCGTTGCTCCAGGGGAAGGAGAGATGATGAAGGAGGAATCCAAAGGCGTCCACCAGTACACCAAGGACGAAAGAGACATCGCGCAACTAGATGACATCGCTAAGAGCGTCATCTCATCCACAATCGGCAGAGCCTACTTGTCAAAGATTATCAATTGCCTTACGACAAAAGATATGTAGGAGTCCTTAGCTACACTCTGTAAGGGCTCTGACGAGATTAAAAAGAACAAGTTCACCTTAGCTTGTCAGAAGTTTGAAAACTTCTCTAGCGTTCTGGGGAATCCATCGACAAGATGGAGCTGAGATTCACAGAGGTCCTTATGGACATTGAGAGTATTCGGAAGGGGAAATACTCTCAGCGAGAGATGAACCTCAAGGTACTCTCTGCGCTTGGCGAAGACTATCTATAAAGTTGTCCACCAAAATCGGAGTAACCTCAGTTCGATGACAACTGAGAAGCTGTTCTCCATGTTCAAAGCAAATGAGTATGATATCCTCCGATTGAAGCCTTGCAAACTTCAGAAATCAGAACAGACCGAACAAGGCTCAGCTGCCAAATCCATGGCGCTTCGAGCTGAATCGGGCAGATCCAAGTTCGCTCGACCCTCACGGTTCGCTGACTCCTCAGCTAGGGATCGATAGAGCCGGTCAAAACTTGAGAAGAAGGTCGAAGAATTGACCGATCAGCTTGAGAAGATGAACTCCAGGATCAAGAAGTACAAGAGCATCAACCAGAGCAGGCGGAGCTCCATAGATCCATCCTCAAAGAATCAAAGTGAATGATGCTTTGAGTGCGGAAAGCCAAGACACTTCATATCCAACTGTCCTGACCTCTCCTTGAAGGAGAAGGAAGCCCTCCGAGAAAAGCCAAGGAGAAATCCAAGGCTATGATCATCGAGGAAGACGTCGATGATACCGATGTATTCACAGAGTCAGAAGGAAAGGAAACTAACTCGCCATCCGGCTCAGCTAAGAAAGACTTGTGCCTCATGGCAATGCCAGAAGAGTCAACTGAGGAAATAAACTCTTCTGCCCATCCCAACTAGAATGTCTCTTCGTGCATTAAAGTACATAATAACTTGACAACGACATTACACCGTCATGGGATGAGGTCGAACACCTTAGCAGACTGTACACCAGACAAACGACACAGTGCAAGGAACTGCAAGCTGAGTGTGACAACCTGAGCAATGAACTGATCATGAAGGATCACGATGTTGAAAAGCTCATGAAGGAAAACCATCGAATCCGTGAAGAAGTTACTCAGTCCACCCATAGTCAGGTCATTCACTTGACACATGTGACCCGAACACAGGCTGAATATATCTCTTAGTTGCAAACTGAAATACAATTTGCAAATGATAAGATAATATCTCTTTATGCCTGCACAGCTCTTAAGAGCATGATCAGCCAGCAAAAACCTTCCAAATGTGTTGAAGGTATTGGTTATGATCCAGTCAATGACACTGGAGCACCGTCAGCTCAGTTCGTCAAGGCAACTGGATTACTGACTGAGGCAACATAAGCTGAATCTGATTCAGTCGAGGTCACAGTTCAAGAGACTCCAGTCATTCCTTAAACTATCGTGACTCCTGTGATGAATAAAGGGAAGGAGGTTCCAACTGAAGAACCTCTGGAACATGATGCTGGTACATCGAAAGATGCTGAGGGATCTTCAAGGAAGACAAGACCCCGAGGTCGCCGAGCAAGGGGAAATCGACAAAAAGGACCTTCTGAGCCAAGGCAGAATCAGCCCACGCGAAGGCCCAACCATTCAGCTCAGCATCAACAACAAAGGTATCCAAACTGGGTTAATCCACACTTCTTCAATTAGACGTACCCAGTGCCTCTACACTACTAACAAGCATACGGACTACGGGAAAACTCTGGTGATCATTTCAATGATCCCAATTATCCTCAGTTCGAGTATGTTCAAGAAGCAAGAAGGTTTGGGCACTCATCCAAACAGTACTCACCAAGGAAGAATCGACCCGTCCAGCTGAGTCGAAATCAAGCTCCATCGAGACAAGGTTATCCACCACTCAATTGGACTGTACGGGCACCAAAGGAATTTCAGTCAACAGTCTACGTAGATACCGAAGGAAAGGTGATCCAAACTAACCACTCAGTTCGAGTTTACCAGGAAGCTCGACTCAGTCAAAAGTCTATACTCCACACTTGGAATAGTTGAATCCCTTGTGATCACTTGGTCCGAAGGTCACGCTTCACCCCGGTCACAAGGTCGTGCTTCACTCCTCCTTAGATAGTAGTTATACCCAATCTCTCCAAGTATGACCCTCACCAACCTTCTCTTCCAAGCTTCCCGGCTCCGCACCTACAGAGTAGACATAACTCGCGGGATATCCATTTTCGGTAATACGTCCAACCGGTCATCAATATATCTACGATGCGTGAAGTGAGTCCTTGGTCAATTACCATAGCTTTATGCTTCGTCACAGTTGATGGATAGCCATTAGAGAAGTCCAAGACCGAGAAAGGACGCAACATCCCCTTACCCGTTCCTCACATTCCAGATCTACAACACCATTGAAGGCGCTGCTCAGCTACTCGGTCATAGGCATACTGAACATTGTTGTCTGTCATGCCCTGGCCTTTGCTTGGCACGGTACAGCCCTAACCAAGTGGAGATCACCCGCTAGGTCAGGCCTGCCCATAAATCCTGCTCAGATCTCTCCAGAACCACTGGATCCAACCGAAGGCACAAATGCCTCACGAATATTTCACATATCAACAATTAACCATTTTCCCCCACCCAAATCTCACCAGGGAGATTACTCACACATATTGAAAGGCATAATCACGAAGGTAAATAAACACATGAATAACATAAAATACGTAATACTTGAATTCAGAAAATACCTAAGGCAAACGGCCTTGGATTTGTTCACGACAGGAATGAAATTGCTGAAAACGTTAATTATTTGTGCGGAAAATATAAAGAACTGAAAGTAAATTATATCTTGGGCGGAATAACTATCGAATGCTAACGTAACCAACGTTTTGCCAGCCACACTTGCTGGACTTTTATAGTTGAGGTTGTGGCAGTCAAATTCCTCCTCCAGCAGACCATATCGGCATGATTGATTGCTTGCCATATTTAGCTTGATCTTGATGGATGCTTGATTGATCAGATTGTTGATTGGTAATCACAAGTTGATTGATTAGGGTGAGTTGCTTGCCTTCCAGATCCTTCTGCTGCTGGAACTTGACATGATCTTCTACAAATCTCTTCCATGCGTCTTTCTATATTTAGCTTCGGCGGCGGGCTGCTGATGTCAGTCGTGGTCATACTGGTTGCATGCTCTTGTTGGCCTCACACCAGGGTACTTTTCTTCCCCTAGGGGAATCAGCTTCATGCAATGGGCTAGAATTGCTTCAGTAATGCCCATTCTGACCATCTTTTCTCCGTTTGCCCTAGACTGAGCTTCCTTCCTACGAACAACTGCTTTCTTCCCTATACAGACATTACAGACACAAAAAGATAGGAAAAATAGGGCCAAATGGCCCAAAAGTCGAAGACGCATCACACCTACACACTTAAACCATACTTACCCTAAAGTATGCAGGTGGATTCACATAAGACACCCCGAAAAAAGATGAAAGAAAAGGAATAAAGACTTCAAGACACAAGACTGCGCAGTCAGTTGGATTAGCTTACATATGCATGCATCAACTATGAGATCAAACCACATTCCCTTGAGCATAGAATTCACATATATAAAACGCAACATTCTCTCTCACTATCAAGTGTATGGTTAAGTATTTACTCTCACACTATGCCACTTTTGGTTCTCCTATAGGCTTGTTTGTTGATTCAGATTAGAGTTTTTAGAACAGGCAAAACTCATCAAAGGGACTTTTAGGTTCATACTAGGCATACAGAGTGGGGGTTAGAATTTCTGGATAAGCAGTTTAAAACCTCATTGCAGTCATACTGACATATCTTTTCAGTATTGACACTCCCAGTTTTTTTCTTTTCTTTCTTGTTCAGGGCTTCTATTTTCTTTCTTTGATTCAACATACTTCCCTTACATCATTTTTTTATATTCTCAGTTATTCCTTTCTCAATTATGCTTTTACACTTAGAGTAATAAGTTGCTCTTATCTTTTGTACAATGTGGGAGTCACAACTCTTTTATTCAATTTAAACTCAAGGGCTTATGAAAGACAATTGTGATCGGCTCAAAATGGTTAGCAAGGATTGTTTTAACTCAAGGAATCAATTTTGGGGCTCTAGATCAAAGAAGACTGCCCTAATAATATGAATTCCACCAGACAGCTAGAATCTACAGTCAAGTTCTAGGATTACCAAGCAGCATAGTCACACAAATAATAAATGCAAATCAGGCTCAAAGACTCACAGGTAAGAGTATTCAGTATGCTCACTACTGCACACATGTAATTCTGCTCATCATGCCATTAAATACCCAAACCAAACAGCATGCATATTCACCAATACCACGTAACTTGCGCAACACAGACTCTAACTATACACTAAACTCATTAAACACCATTGACATAAAACATAAAAATCAAAAGATAAAATAAAACCTAATCTACAAATAGGGATAGAAAACTTAGTCATTTTGGTCGGAGGCATCCTCCTGCTCTCCATCAACTCAGCTATCAGTGCTTCAAAACCGGTCCTCATAGCTGTCCTGATCACCACCATTTCCCCTCTCAACATTGCCACTGCATCACACAATTTCCTCAGCTCTGCCAGTATGGATGTCACCTCACCATCAGTAAGGCATAGAACCGCCTGCTCTCCTGCCCTGTGCGGTTCAGCCTTGCCTGAAACTCCTTCCGAGTAGACCATCAAATAGTTACCATGCTCATCCGCCTCGACAATCCTCCATCTCACGAAATGCCCTTGGTCAAGGAACCAGGTGTCCGACACTGATGTGTCATCAGGTTTCTCCATATTAAAATTGGTGAGATTCTTTGCAAGAATTTTTACCAAGGGACAGAGAGAGAGGTACTTGTTGCTGTGGGTTACTCCATACTGAAACTGCAGCACCACCGTGAACCCAAAGTTCACCTTTTTCCTCTCCAACATACACCAAAGCAGGAACACTTCCTGCTGGGTGACCACATTTGATCCTTCCAGGCGGCCAAATATGTTGTAGGCTAGCCACCTATGGCATATCTGCAGTGCTGGATCGCGAATTTCGTTGGACTTGCTGACATTCTTCATATACTTGTCCTTGGTGGAGATGATTGACCAGTAGCGATCAATCTGAGATTTCCATTCCATTGAGGCCACTGTCTCTGTCTCCTTATACTCTTCCTCATAAACATCCCGTGGTTCGAGCACTCCCAGTTGGATGTTCAAATCATTGATAGAAAGAGGGAACATCCTACCCCGCAGTTGAAAGCGCAGAGTACCAGGAGTCTCGATGGTATAGTTGCCACGGGATTTGAACTCAACCGACCTCATGAATTCCTCCGACATCCTCTTGTAAGACAAATAGTTCCACTCCAAAACTTTCCCCCAGCCTATGTAACGCGACCGTCATTTAGTTACGTACAAAATACATTTATAATTCTCCTATTTTCCACTACCAGGATCAGCTAGCAGCAAGTGTGGGGTCGATCCCACAAGGAGTTGGTGTAGCTTTCTCTTTGGTCACGGGTCATCCAAAGGTTTAGGGGTTCTGCACAGACTCATCTTGGCCAAACAGGAAAAATAAATCTAAACGAAAGCATAAATAAAAGATAAAGACAAACCTGGATTTAGTTGTTGAGTCAATTGCATAAACAAGACATCTTCATCGATGCAAGGATATATGGTACGTATGCATGTCAACGGTTATAGGCAAACCGCGTCATGGTCCACTGTTACGTCGTCATGCCCACAACCACCATCTGCCCAACTCGTCCTTACTTGTGGATCCTACCTGGCATTCCCACCCCAGGCTTCCTAACTTGCCTAACTCACCCCCGATCATTCCTCAAGGGGCATAGATTGAGACAAGCAGCTTTGGGCACTAGACGAACCCGTTCCGGCCCTATGAGATACGAGGATCCCACTCTGACTTTTCACCAGCATCAGCGTACTTCGTTCGGCTCAGCCTAAGTTCAACCTGAGATTTGCCGCCCTCAATGAGCGTGAGGCAAACCTCTCCCGGTCCCTGTTGGTCTAAGCTACCTCCCTTTTAAGGAATTCGCCGCCCTTCAATTGCCCACTGCCACATGAACTCTTGGCAATAACAGACTACATTGAAATCATTGCCTAATGCCTCCGGAACACACATATATATAGCTTTCCCCTTGCCCAAATCAACATCACGATTTAATGCTTATGCAACGTCGTCTTGCCCAAATGTAGATTTGTATAACTACCTAGGCATAAAGTAAATAACAAGAAAAGAAACAACGAAATAGAAAAAAGAACTTAATAAATCTGGACGACACAAACATCGCCGGCAACAAAGTACAAAAGTTAGTTTGCCCCCGAAGGGGCAAACTCTTGAACAAAATAAAGAAAACCCTAGACTAAAGAAGATAAAAAACTAAAAAGATTACAAAGGTTAAGAGTTACATATGGTTTCCAAACTAGGAGTATTTATAGATGTGAAATTCGTGGGTCTTGGAGGTTCAGCCCATTAAGTAAGTCGGTTGCAACTAGGTTTGGGCGAGTTGTCTGCCAATTGTCCTTTCAGTAGCTTCTGTTGACCAAGAGACTTTCCTTATTTAATAGATTTGATTTGTGGACGAATCTTTATGAATAAAGAAGGAATTAATTCCTTTCTTGTTGGCTACTTGGATAAGGTTGATCTCTTACTTGGTCCGCACTCTTTCCTTGTAGATTAATCTCTTTCTTGTGCCGCACTCTTTCTCGATATGCTGGACTGTCGCAGAAATCCATACCCAAGACGTGTACTCCTGCCTTTCTTCTGTGCTCTGCCTTACGCCTTGGCCTTTTTACATCTTCTCTTGCCCAAATGACTTGATCCCGCACGTTATTTGATTTGGTCGGGTTGTGAAGTGAGCAGCTTTAGTTCTGAATGTTTGCTTCCTTGGCCAAGCTGTGAGCATCATTTCCTTGCCCAAAGTGCTTCATATCTTTGCCCAAAATGTCTTTTGCGGAATTTGGTCATTTCTTGCTCTTTTCTGCCCAGTTTTGTCATGGTTTGCCCTATACGTCCCTGCCTTCACAATGTGTCCTCCCAGACACTAAAGATAAGCAAAAATACGCAAAACGACTTGATCTAGACCTAAAACAAGACTCGAAAATCATACAAAATTTGGTCTCATCACTATGCCTTCGAAATACCCCACCACCTTCTCCTTAATCCCAAACCCCTCCAATGATTCTGTGAGCAGGAAATACCATGGGGTGATCTCCCTGTTCTGGAGGACGGCATACTGTTGACTGTCTCTCAGTATGGTCGTACCAGATGAAGCAAGTCACACCAATCCTTTGCGCTTGGCTGCCGACTTCTTGGTGGTGATGCTGGGTGCAGACTCCGTTGGGGCTGATATTCCTCAAGAATCAGAACTATCCATAGCCTCTGATTCCTCTCTTCCTTCTTCTTCAGATTTCTTTTCCTCATCCTTTTCCACTTCCAGTGTCTTCCATTTCCTTTCTCTGCAGCAGAAGCCTTTCTCACCGTGCTTGTAGTGCTAGCCTTACCACCTTCCTTGCTTGGTTTGACCTTTGGTGGCAGAGGAGGTTTTGAGATGTCCAACTTCCTCTTGACTCTCGTCTTCTTTTCTTTGCTTTGTGGGGTTGGGTCTTCTTTATACTGCACAGGGGAGTTTCTTCCCTCCCCTTCTTCTTCCTCTTCCATCGCTCGCTCCTCCTCCTGTTCGTTCTCTCATTCTTCTTCCTCATCGTCAGAGGCGGTATGACCATCCTCTCTTGACTGAGAGTGAGAACGAGAAGGGTTAGGAATTGGAGTGGGTTCCCTTGACAGACGACATGGTGGTAGCCTTCTTCCCCTTGACGGAAGTAGGTTTCTTCTTCAATGCGGGTGCAGTAGAGGTGTTTTTCGCAGCGGGTTGCTTCTTTTCCTTCTTTTTAGGCGGTGGAATATCAGCCTCTTCTTCAACTTGGTTGGAACCTTTGCCTTACTCAATATCTCCCTCACCGATAGCTTGCTTTTTCAGCGAAGGTGATTTCTCCGACTCTCTCTCTTCAGTGGTCGGGGAAGGTGTAGTTTTCTCCATCACTTGTGTGGGGTTTCTTTCGACGCAGAGCTGCACGTCTTTCTTTTTCCACCCGTTGGAAGTGGCTTTGCACCAACGGTGGTTTTCTACCCAGTGGTGGCAGTCTGAGTACTGCCGGAGGCGGTGCCGACTTTGGAACTCTTCCTCTCTGCAGGCTTCTTAGTTCTGGCTATGGTGAATTCGAAGGTTGGATGATTTAGGGTTGCGAATTTTCGAGTGTTTTGTGTGGAGTGGGGCGAAAAACTGATAGCTTTTATGGAGTTGTAAATGGCGGTTGAAAAATTGGAGTGGGGAGAGTGGAGATCGTGTGTAGCAGTTATGGAGGTGGTCTTAAGAGAGAGAGAAAGGTATTAAACTGACTTGGGGATGGAGATGACGATTATGGAATAGTTAGGATGATTAAGGGAAGAAATCATTACCAAATTCAAATTTCAAATTTCTCTGCGGAAATTGAAGCAGCACAGTCACATCATGTCAGACGCGCTTCCACCTCACTCCTCGGTCATACCTTTCCTGATCACAAACAACCATAGGCCTCTACCTACACACTTTGCATCGCAAAGTGTGTTTGAACTCTCCATTAGGCCTGATTAATTCTATCTCGTCTTCTTCTGATTCTCTTCAGTCCAAAATCAAGAATTAAAGAAAAAATCCTAAGTACCAAAATAAAGCAGTGGTTATGGTCATACCGATGGCCACTCTTGGATTGCCTCCCAGTCAGCGCTCTTGTTTATTGTCTTGAGCTCGACCTCATCAAATCCATCCTTATTGGTAAATAGGATCAAGGAGAGAACATTTCTCCTTCTGCTGATTCAAGTTGGAATAATCAAAAGTAAGGCTTCAATCGATGTCCATTTACCACGAATGTATCACTGCCATTCAGGTCATAGACTTCAATGCTTCCATTGGGAAATATCTCCTTAACTATGTATGGACCTCCCCATTTAGATCGGAGTTTCCCACTCATCAATTTAAAGCAGGAGTTGAAAAGTAGTATATTCTATCCAACCCAAAACTCCTTCTTGCGGATTTTTGCATCATGAATTCTCCTTGTCCTTTCCTTGTACAGGACAACATTGTCGTATGCCTCTAACCGAAGCTCCTCTAGCTCACTCAATTGCAATTTCCTTGCTTCTCCGGCTATGGTCATACTGAGATTGATTTTCTTTATGGCCCAGTATGCTTTGTGTTCTATCTCCACAGGTAATGACATCTCTTTCCAAATACAAGCCTGAAGAGTGACATCCAAATTGGAGTTTTTTAGGCAGTTCGGTATGCCCATAACGCATCCCCTAAATGATTACTCCAATCTTTACAATTTGGATGAACAACTTTCTCCAGTATGCCCTTAATTTCCCTATTTGAAATCTCAGCGTGCCCATTCGCTTGAGAGTGGTATGCGGTTGTTACTTTATGCTTCACCCACATCCTTTTGGTGAGTGCTCTGATAGTGACATTACAGAAATTAGACCCTTGATCGCTGATGAGGATTTTTAGGACTCCAAATCGGTTGAATACTTGCTTCTTCAAAAATTTAGCTACTGTATACTCATAATTTCCAGACTTGGGGAATGGTCCCATAAAGTCTATCCCCCACACATCAAAAATTTCCACAGGTATAATAGGCATTTGAGGCATCTCATCTCTGGCAGTAATACCTCCAACCATCTAACACTTCGGGCAGCCTTGTACCATTGCCTTTCATCAGCAAATATTAAAGGCCAATAAAATTCGATGTCCAAAATTCTTTGTCCTATTCTTTTACCACCAAAGTGTCCACTACATGAGGTACCATGGCACATTTCCAAGATCTGAGTGTGTTTGTCTTCAGGAACACACCTCCGTATGACTTGATCTGCTCCAACTTTTCACAAATGTGGTGCTTCCTAGAAGTAGGAGCGAGCTTGTGTCACCAATTTCTGTTTTTCAAATTTTGTTTTCCCTGATGGAACCTCTTATATAATCAGATAATTGGCAATGTCTACGTACCAAGGTTCCTTATCGGTGATGGCATACGGAGATTCCATCTCCATATTGACATTTACTGCATACAACTTCTAGTCAGGGAAAGTGTCTGCTATAGGTTCTCCATCATCCTTGCCCACTTGTAATCTGCTCAAAATTATCTGCTACTAAGTTGGCAGCTCCTTTCTTATTCCTGATTTCGATGTCGAACTCTTGTAGCAACAATATCCACTGGATAAGGTGTGGCTTAGACTCCTTTTTTGCCATCAAATACTTCAAGGCTGCATGGTCAGTGTATATGATCGCCTTGGTGCCCAAAAGGTAGGACTTGAATTTCTCTATGGCGAATACCACTGCTAATAGTTCCATTTCAGTAGTGGTGTAACTGCACTGAGCGGGATTGAGGGTCTTTGAAGCGTAATAGATGACGTAGCTCTCCTTTCCCTTTTTCTGTCCTAACCGCGTGATTACTGACATCACACATAATCTCGAAAGGTGATTCCCAATCTAGGGGCTATATAATAGGGGCTGATAAAAGTCTGCTCCTTAGATTAAAAAATGTCTCTTTGCAATCGTCATCGGAATCGAATTTGACATCTTGTTGCAGCAGTCTGGTCATGGGTTGGACATTTTTTGCAAAATCCTTGATAAAACGTTGGTAGAACCCTGCATGACCAAGGAACGCCCGTATGTGCTTCACTGTAGTTAGGTATGGCAATTTAGCAATGGAATCGATCTTTGCTTTATCCACTTCTATCTCCCTTTCAAAAATAACATGACCCAACACTATTCCTTCCTTCACCATAAAGTGGAACTTCTCATAATTAAGCACCAAGCTCTTCTTTACGCATCTTTTTAACACAAGCTCTAGATGATCGAGGCATGTGCCGAACGAGTCTCCATATACTGTGAAATCATCCATAAAGACTTCAATACAATTTTCCAACAAGTCGGAGAAAATACTCATCATACACCTTTAAAAAGTCTCAGGTGCATTGCACAGGCTAAACAACATCCTCCGATAAGCAAATGTTCCATATACACATGTGAAAGTGGTTTTTTCTTGATCTTCTTGATCCAAAAAGATTAGCATGTATCCTGAATACCCATATTAAAAATAGTAATAGGCATTACCAGCGAGGTGCTCGAGCATCTGATCAATAAACGATAGAGGGAAATGGTCCTTTCATGTGACCATGTTCAGCTTTCTGTAATCTATGCAAACTCTCCACCCAGTCTGCAATATCATTGGAATCAGCTCTCCCTTGTCATACTCTACAACATGTATTCTAGATTTCTTCGGTACGACATGTACATGACTGATCCATTAGCTGTCAGAGATAGGAAAAATAATTCCTAATTCCAAAAGTTTCAGATATTCCTTAAGTACCACCTCTTTCATCACAGAGCTCATCTTTCTTAGTGAATCTCGCACTGGTCTTGCTCCTTCTTCAATGTATATATGGTGCATACACTCAGTCGGACTGATTCCCTTAATATCTGCCAAGGTCCAACCGATGGCTTCCTTATTCTCCCGTAAGACCCTGACTAATCTTTCTTCTTGCACTATGGTTGGATCTGCACTGATAATTACTGGGAGAGTCTCCTCAGGTCCCAAATAAGCGTATTTTAGATGTTTGGGCAATTTCTTAAGTTCCAAGACAGGTGCCTTAACAATTGATGAAAGCAACTTTCCGTGCTGCCCATACTGAGAGAATAACTCTGGTTTGCCCTCTGTGGATCCTCCAACTGAATATACTTCAAAAATAAGTTCACTGATCCTTTGGTATACTTCTGATTCTGCTTCCAGAGTGCTTTCATTGAGCAAATATAATTCCATAATAGCCTCTTTCATATCCCAATCTCCCATTTGAGCCGCATCGCGATCCAATAGACTAGCTTGGATTATTTTGTCCGTTGACTCACCAAAACTAAACTAATGACTTACCAAAACTAAACTAAAGGTTGTGTTATTGCACCAATGGTTCGAACACATCAATCATCTCAACTGACCCACTTCTTGTTTCCTCCTCATGGCTTCATATATGTTGAACTTTTCCACAACTCCATCGAATTCACATGATAGCATCCCCATTTTCATGTCTATCTTTGTTTCCGCAGTCATCATGAAAGTGTGCCCAACAAGATAGAATTCTCCCTGGCCTCCGATCCTGTGTACTGTACATAGAAGGCTGCGGGAAAAATCAGGTCCCCCACCTTAATCAACACATCCTCTATCACTCCTTCTGGGTATGCATTAGACCGATCTGCTAGTTGTATGACCACTCGAGTATTCCTCAGCTCTCCCAAATCCAGATGATTGAAAACATCTAGGGGCATCACATTTATCGAAGCCCCTAAATCCATCATGGCCTTATCCATATTCCTTCCTGCGATATTACATGGAATTGTAAACATTCAAGGATCCTTACGCTTTGGGGGTAATTTTTGTTGGATTACAATAGACACACTCCCCTCCATCACATATCTAGCATCCTCTTTCGCTTTCACCTTTCTCGATCATAAATCCTTTAGGAACTTAGCATATTTCAGAATTCGTTTATTTGTGTCTAATAGAGGTATGCTAAATTCCACCTTTTGAAACATCTTCATCATTTCACTAGCTTCGTTTTCTTTTGCTTTCTGCCTTAGTCTGTCCGGGTAAGGAGGTTCGGTCTGATCCTCACAAGTCAGTTGTAAATCATGTACTAGTCTCCTCACCTTTGGTCCTTCTAGCTTTTGCTTCGGCCAAAATTTTCTCAGCTTTATCATCCTCCACCTCTGTCAATATCACCTGGGCTTGTTCCTTATGATTTATTCCCTGAGGGAGTTTTCCTGTATCCTCCTCTACTTTGGCGAGTGCTTTTGCCAAATGGCCAATCTATACATTGGTTTGGTTCATACTAGCACGAACCTCATTCCTGAATTTTTCACTTTCTTTAGCCATATTTTTTATGGCTTCCTCCTATGGTGCGCGTCTTTGATGCGGAGGTTGATACACTTGTTGTTGTTGGGGTCGGTAATTTTTTTGTGGTGGTCTAACCTGATACTGTGGCTGTTGCTGGTGCTGAGCATACTATTGTGAAGACCCTGGTAAACCCACATTGTTTTGTTGGGTCTGACCATCTTGTATCCATCAAAAATTTGGATGATCCCTCCATCCTCAATTATATGTGTTTCAATGGAATCCTTCATTTCCTCCCATAGCATTCACATCAATCACATCTTCACAAAAATTCGGGCAATTCTAAGATTGGTGCCCGGTAGCATCGCATAGACCACACTGGCCTACTTTCTTCTGTATGGTCAAGCCACTCAATAGTGCCTTGATTTTCTCCATTTCCTTACTTAGCGTGGTAAGAGTCTCTTTTTCCTCATCTTTGGAGGGCAACTCCCTATTCCTTTCATGCCCATCCTCTCGTGATTCCTCCGCCATAGTCCCTAATAGTGTGAAAATTTCTTGGGGGGTTTTATCCATCAGTGATCCATTGCATGTAGTTAACACCAACCTATGGTCATTCCTTTAACAAAACTCTCTTCTTGATCCTTTGGAGTAATCTGGTGGTGGGGGCAGTTGCTCAAAAGCCGCTTAAATCTCATCCATTACTCATAGAAAGATTCCAGCCCATCTTGTTTGATATTCCTGATTGCCCATCTCATTCTCTCAACTCTGGTTGCTGGAAAAAATTCTTCCATGAAGCATTGTTGCATCCCAGCCTAGGAAGTAACACTTCCTTCGGGTAGGTTAGACAACCATCTCCTTGCTCGATCCACCAATGAGAATGGAAAAGTACTATCTTCACATACTCTTGCTGATTCTCATTTGATTGGTGCATAACTGTCATTTCAAAATTCGGGAGATGGGTGTGGGGGTCGTCCCCAGCGTATCCGTTGAACTTCGGTAAGACCTGTTGATCACTAATTTGATTAAGCAATATTATCCGCACTTTGATCGGGTAATTGTAGCGTTAAAGATCGGATATAGTATCCACAAGGACTATTAGCTCGAATTTATATTGAAAACAAAATTCATGCACCTTCCTACTATTCAAGCTTTGCAAATAACATGATTGATGATTAGTTAAAACACTTTAATACAAGCTCAAAACAAATAGGACCGCCAACAAGCAAATTCAAGTAAACAAACGATTGATAAACAAACAAGAGACAAATTGGATTAAAAGTTGGTTCTAGGGATTCAATCTGATTCTAGATGGCTTGATCAAGACTTCCTAATTCATACAACCCACATTAAATCCCCTAATTGAGAAGCAATCACTAAAATATTCACTAATCTCTCTCGACAATTAGCAAAAGGGGATCATTCTATCGACTCTCTCAACTAAGACTCGAGACAACAAAACAACTCAAAAAAGCACAAAGATCATAAGCTTCATGCATAAGATCATCACTTACTAAGTCTCAAGTCAATACATGATGTGCAATTTGATTTCCATGCATGTAAAAATCTACTAAGAATTTCTACAAACATTTGGCATGCAAGAAAGGCGATCAACATTTCCCACATGAAAATAAGCTCCAAATCCACATTCAATAAGAAGAAGGCAATAAGAATTAACAAGAAATAATCATTCGATCATCAAATCATCTCAAATCCCCAAAACCAACAAAGAAAATTAGCTAGACATGAATGAAATCAAAGAAAAACAAGGGGAAATTGATAATTGAAATACTAAGAACCCAATGATGAAATCTTCAAATAATCTTCAAATCCAACCTTATCCAACTAATACAATGTAAATCAAATGTTTAGAACCCTAATTGGAAACTTTTTGAAGAGGAATCTAAGCTAGGGAATGAATGATACACATTTTGGGCTGAGCTCCCATATATATAGGGAGGAAAAAGTGCTAGAGGGTGATAAAAATACAAAAAGGGCAAAATCGTTCGATTTTGGACAAAATATGTAAAATCGGCGGTCCACTTAGCCGAACCGACGGTCCAAGTTCTGAAATCGGCGGTCCGGCCCCAAGCGCTGGTTTGGCCGTCGATTCGAGTCTTGCCTTGCTCTCCAATTCCGAGAGTTTTGGCGGTTTGGCCGGCGGTTCACCCATGAACCGCCGGTTTTCGACTCCAAACCGCTGATTATGAAAACATTCTAAAACAAATCACATTTAGAGGGTAAAGTAAGGCAATTAGTGATAGAAAAACGCGTTTAGTTGCTACAAAATGGATGCATATCACCTGTATTAGTGTTGGTTTGAGGTCATATCGCTCAGGATTGAAAGGGCTCTCTGGTAGAGTGATCCTGTTCGGCCTGAGATTTAGGTTTTTGTTGGGTATGCCAACTGTTTGAGGGTCTGCGCCTGCTGCGATTCTACCATAGCGTCACGTCTCGCTATCCGTGCTATAGCGCGTAGTCGTCGTTCAGTTTGGTTGATATTTGGTTCAACAATCAATGCTCTTGCAACTCGACGAGTTCCACACATACACTAGTTGCGGAAGACGGAATGAGAAGAGTAAAATTACTGCGCGTCACTCTCCTGCAATGGCGCCAATTTCGACACGCACCCGTCGTATGGTACGATCAAAATACTTGTGTATGCCCGTACACGCTCCAATGCCCACAACCGGACTGGCTAGTCTTGACGATAAGCTAGGGTCGATCCCACGGAGAGTGAGGAACTACTTTACTCTTCAGGTGCACAAGTTTGGTTGTCACGATCCAATCCTGTTATCTGCATAAATAAATGTAAAGACAATCAAATATAAAAGGGGTAAGATTTGGGGTAAGATCATGGTCATTGTTGATACGTATATTAGGTCATAAGCATACTGAAGATCTGTCCATGTTTTGTATAAACTCAAGGCGTGGCCCAAAGACATTGGGGTGTTTCAAGAGTCTATACTCCACACTTGGTATGGTTGAATCCCTTGTGATCACTTAGTCCGAAGGTCACGCTTCACCCCGATCACAAGGTCGTGCTTCACTCCTCCTTAGATAGTAGTCATACCCGATTCCCTCCAAGTATGACCCTCACAAACCTTCTCTTCCAAGCTTCCCGGCTCCGCACCTACAGAGTAGACATAACTTGCGAGATATCCATTTCTGGTAACACGTCCAACCGGTCATCGATATATCTACGATGCGTGAGATGAGTCCCTTAGTCAATAACCATGACTTTATGCCTCGTCACAGTTGATGGATAGCCATTAGAGAAGCCCAAGACCGAGGAAGGACGCAATATCCCCTTGCCTGTTCCTCGCCTTCCAGATCTACAACACCATTGAAGGCGTTGCTCAGCTACTCGGTCATAGGCATACTAAACATTGTTTTCTGTCATGCTTTGGCCTTTGCTTGGCATGGTACAACCCTAATCGAGTGGAGATTACCCGCTAGGTCAGGCCTACCCAGATCTCTCCAGAACCACTGGATCCAACTAAAGGCACAAATGCCTCACGAATATTTCACATATCAACAATTAACCATTTTCCCCCCACCCAAGTCTCACTAGGGATATTACTCACACATATTGAAATGCATAATCACGAAGGTAAATAAACACTTGAATAACATAAAATATGTAATACTTGAATTCAAAAAATACCTGAGGCAAGCCGTCTTGGATTTGTTCACAACAGGAATGAAATTGCTAAAAGCGTAAATTATTTGTGCGAAAAATATAAAGAACTGAAAGTAAATTGTATCTTAGGCGCAACAACTATCGAATGCTAGCGTAACCAACGTTTTGCCAGCCACACTTGCTGGACTTTTATAGTTGAAGTTGTGGTAGTCAAATTTCTCCTCCGGTAGACCATTTCGGCGTGATTGATTGCTTGCCATATTTAGCTTGATCTTAATGGATGCTTGATTGATTAGATTGTTGATTGGCAATCACTAGTTGATTGATTAGGGTGATTTGCTCGCCTTCCAGATCCTTCTACTGCTGGAACTCGAGATGATCTTCTGCAAATCTCTTCCACGCGTCTTTCTATATTTGGCTTCGACTGCTGGCTGCTGATGTCAGTCATAGTCATACTGGCTACATGCTCTGGTTGGCCTCACACTAGGGTACTTTTCATCTCCTGGGGGAATTAGCTTCATGCAATGGGCTAGAATTGCTTCAGTAATGCCCATTCTTACCATCTTTTCTCCTTTTGTCCTGGATTGAGCTTTCTTCCTACGAACAGCTACTTTCTTCCCTATACAAGCATTATCGACACAAAAGGATAGGAAAAATAGGGCCAAATAGCCCAAAAGTCGAAGACATATCAAGGGGGAATCCCAACTTGAGGGGGAACTGAGACTGTCGTCCTGGATACAGCTCAACTGAGGAGATGAAGATCAAACCTCAACTGAACAGACGATCTTGAGTCAGTTGAGTGTATACCGATACCGATGTAATCCAGACCAACCGAGAAGATACAATCTCTGTCTTTTGTGATTAAGCAGGTGCTCTCAAATAATTTAACGTACCCATCATGAATATTCAATGCTAAAGCATATCATATTTAATGGGCTACACTTTTGAGACTGCGAGTGGGCTGACATGATCACTCCTTCATGCTTCACGCGCAAGTGTCCCTAACCGCCCAACCCATGATCAACTCCACAACTCCACGTTAGAGATCATGCGAAACAACGCTTCATCTTAACCGAAGATTCTTTGTAAGCGGAAATGATTTTTCACCGTAGATCATTTCTTCATCCCCACATATAAGGATTCTTCTAAACCCTTTTTTTTTCGTTTCCACCGCCACTCCCAGGATCTCCAAATCTTCTTCTGCAATTTTAAATCAAAGCACCTATCTCTGAAGCTTGTCAAAAGATAATTTATCTCTTCAATGGCATCCTCGAGAACTCCTACACCTATCTCTGTAAACTTGTTAAACATCTTAAGTGAACTCTCAAACAATCAAAAAGTTATCGTGTTTGAGAATGTTCAATCAATCACACAAGCAGAGCACCCAGAATTGGAAAAGGCTCTCTATCAACTCAGCCGTGCAAATCTTCTCAAATGGGTAATAGAAGAGCCAACATATCTTCTTCCAAGTGCAGCAGCTGAATTCATCACCCATCTAGAAGAAGACAACCAAAGAAACCTTTCATCTAAAGTTCATCTTTCCATAGGCGATGGCAACAAAATTTTTATCTCTTAAGAGATCTTCATCGATGTTGATGAATGCCTTGATCAATTCTTCCACCACTCAATAGAAGGGAAGTTCATCATGAGTATCAAAGATAAGAAAATTGGGAGGTTCATTCAAAGCATCACCATTGATGCACAAAAATTCTTCGCTGGTATGACAAGATCTCTTCTCAAACCAGAAACTCGTCTGATCTATGATATTACCATGAACTACATTCATGTTTTGGCTGGAGCCAAGTGTGATGTGAGCAAGCCTAAAATGCAGATTGCGCAAGCCATCATGACAGAAGAGAAGATCAACTGGAGAAGGTATGTAAAGGATCAACTTCTTAGGGAAGCAGCCAAATTCAAGAAGGAAGAGAAACAGGTCACTGCCTCAAGAAAGATATTGTTTGGAACAAAAGCAAGCAATATCATTCTCTATGCCATCAGAAAACAAGAAATCAAGGTGGATTGGGAGCACACAGACACAGAGTTCATCCATGAAAAGGACAAATTGTTTGATTCTAAGAAGAATTGAGTATGTTCTGAACTTAGTCTACTCGGGAGATTCTTCAGCAAAGCTATCAACAAAGAGAAGCAGAACAGGTCAGACCAGATCAAAGGCAAAGAAAGATCTTCTACAAACAGAGGCTGAACAAGCTCCTCCAACCAAATCGATCAAGCATGCTAAGAAAAAGGCCAAGATTGCTGAGATTTGCAGAGATGAAGAAGAAAATGAAGATCCAACTATTGAGCCTCTTAAGACTGAAAGAAGAAGATTAATCCAGGAAGTTGAAAAAGAGAAAAGGAATGCCCAGGGGAAACAGGGACAAACTGATATAATTTCTACAGAAACGGATGAAGTTACACACCATCAACGAATTATCTCAACTAGCTCATCATCAGGTGTTAAGAGTTCCGAAAAGGAACTCGAAGACATTGCTTAATTCGTTAATGAAGATCAGTTTGACAGGCAACCACTGTCAGTTAGTGTGATTGCTAAATAGAAAAAGATAGCTACTTTCTAGGGAAAGCAGACTATCGATGTCATTTCAGAGGAATCTAAGGAGCTGAATGCTGAGAAGAATAGGAACCCTGAAACGGAAATCATCTCCATCTTAGATGATTCTCTTCCTAGAGAAACTCAGTCCATTCTTCAATCAATAGAAGACGAGGACCAGACCATGCAGACATCAGCTGAACCAGACTCCACGTTGGATCTTCTACTCTTATGTAATACAGCTGAAGACCTCCCTCTTCTCTCCAAAGCTGAAACTGAACGGAAGGCAATCGAGCAATCTTCCACAAAGTTCAATCAGAAGCCGTCAAGAAAGCATTAACTCTGTATCCTGAGGAAAGGAATAATCTCCAGACACTCTCTTCCATGGTGAACTTGTTCCAGTATATCTCAATCAGTTTGGGAGACTCTTATGTTCTGGGAGATTATTTAAAGCTTCATGACATCCAGGAACTTTGGATCACAGAAGGACAACTGATGGACACCTTCAACTTCAAAACCAAGCTCGAGCTAATTCAAAAAGAAGAACAACTCATCCGAGCTTATCGAGAATCTCGCTCGGTTGCAAGAGCGAATGATCCTCATTGTGAAGAAATTGATCCCGAAGTTTCCTCTCTGTTGCTCAAACATGTTGAAGCCTGTGGCTGGACACCTCCATCTCAATCTGATAACATTATGGTGTTACTTGCTGTACAACCAGCAAAAATTCTCATCGCTCCAGCTTCACATCATCCATTGCCAGAGTCAGAGCAAATGAACTTGGGTCAGATCTAAAAATCCATTACGGATCTGCTTGCTTTCCGAGCTGAAGTCAAACAAGACCATGAATTATTCAAAGAAAGATTTCGTAAAGACTTTGAGGAGAAAACTTCAACTCTTCTCAAGCTCAAAGAACTGCTCGGAAATGTTCGAGATCAGTCAAGCGTTCAAATCGAACAAGTTGCAGAGAACATGACTGCCGTGTACAACACAGCAACAAAGGACATGGAAGGCAAACTTGCAGCTCAAGTGTCTATTCTCATAGCCGAGGTCGAGTCAAATCAAGAAAACTTCCTCACCAAGCAAGACTTCCAAGGTCTCTCAGACAAAATCTACAGTCACAAAATGTCCTTGGAAGATTATGTGACTTGCATGGACTGCATGGAAAGACAAATCACCGCTTTACAAAAAGAGGTCCACGAGCTCATGACTCAAAAATCATGTGCTCAAGCTGATGAACGGAACTCCATTCAGCTGGCTCAATCTCTAGAAGAGCCCTTCAAATAACTGCACAATGAATTAGACTCTCAAAAGACTCAGTTGCCCTCCTATTTGATGCTACCAAAAAGGAGGAAAATATGAAGGAACTGACATCACAATCTGAGGCAGATATGGCCAAAGACGAGGAGGTTGCGAGACAACTGGCAGAGCAGGAAGGCTCAAGACAAACTGAAGAAGACCTAGCCAAGGATGAGGAACTTGCGAAGCTGGAAGCATCGATGAACGCTGAAGATGCTAACAACAAAAAGAAATACAGAATTCAGCTCAAGAAGAAGTGGACCAACTTGAAGATGATTACTATATCCAAGCAGAACTTTTTGTGATCGACTACGTTGAAGAGTTAGGGCTTGACAACGAAGAAGCTGATATAGATACTCCTCCACCATCTCCAACTCTTGCCGAAAAAGCCATTGCTGCAGGAGCAACAGAAAAGCAAGCAAAAGATACCAAATAGCTCAACAAATTCAAGAAAAAAGAGATTGCTACTCTTGAGAAGTTTTCCAAAAAGCTCATGAAGAATGGCAACGTAAGCTCCTCCAAGAGAAAGAAAGAGATTTATCAAAAGCGGATGAGCCAAGCCAAAGAATGATCTTGCGGATGATAAGAAAGAACTCGACAAAGAAAAATGCAGGATCCCGGCATAAACTTTCCCCACAATGATGAATGGATGCCGGTGGAACTGAATGACATATGGGAATTTCTGAAGATATAATTCATAGAGGAATTCTATTATGAATTGGAGTATCAAGGCATGGAAGTTAATGAAGCTTGGTTAGCCCATTTTTTAACTTTCTCAACGGATGATGTTCTTGGAACAAGAATTCCGAATGTTCTCAAGAAGAATGGTCTTTATCCTCCAACTACTCCTTCCAAACGAACTTTTGCTACTCCCAAGATTAAACAATGTAACAAAATTGACTTCTCTCTTATCGAGAAAGAAGCAGAGAGATTGGCATCCAAATTCCATGTTGATCCCCGCGAGAAAGCTAACGAGTTCTGGGATATCAGGAGACATGTCTATGACAAGTATGGACTGGAGTTAGGAACTGTTCAAAAGAAGAAGGATTGAAGCTGTGAAGAGAAGATTTTACAACTGATGAACTTAGTACTTGTTGTCTTGAATTCTTAATAAGATGTGGTTTTTGTTCAATCCGTTTTTGAAAGATTTTCTTTCTTGTGCTTTTTCTTTCCTTAGACTAAGACTGAGTTCTCTCAATCTCACTGATGTCGGTTTGTGATATCAGTCAGGAAAATAAGGTGATGTCAGTTTAGTGTTTTGGCATCATCAAAAAGGGAAAAATTATTGGAAAAATGAGGAAAGGTTTTGAAAGATACCAAAACCCCAACTGACCCCAACTGAGTAGGTGATAGCCTTTAGTTTGTTCTTTACTAGAGCTCATTGTTTGAGCATAGGATTTTTATCTTTATGGAGTTCAAGCAAAAGAAGTCAGCCAAATTGAAGATGGGAGTTCGTGGAAGAACTCAACTGAGGACCAAACTCAGTTGAGACCCAGAACTCAGCTGAGGGTTCAAACTCAGTTGTGACTGCAAGTCAGTTGAGACATCAACCTCAACTAAAGCATGAACGTAGTTGAACAGCAACTCAATTGTCTTCTCAACTGATCTACACAACTGAAGACGTTCAGTTTACGTGAAGAAAAGTTGTCAGTCGTCACGAAGCGGAAAAGAGAAGACCTTGAAGACGCTGAAGATTGAGGAGTTGCAGTTCAGAATCGAGCCTACTCAGAAGCACAACTCAGCTGGAAAACTTACCATAAATGAACCGACAACAACAACGTGCGAAAAGCATGGTCGAAGGTACCGTTTCTGGAAAAGTTACCAGTAAAGCACGTAGAGTGCCATGCCTTTGGCAAAGGGTCAATAGCTTTTACCAACAGCTAGTTTGACCTTTTCCTCTATAAATAGAGGTCTCCACATCTAAGAATAGTGACACAAATTTTCACATTAGAAGAGTTGAGAGAAAAGAAGAGTAGTCGCAGCAGCAGCAGCAGACTACCTCTCTCCTCAAGCAAGAAAACTTCCTCCTATCTAGAAGCCTTTCCTTAATAGAGTTTTGAGTGCAGGTTCTTACTTGATTTGTGTCCCAGCAAACTCTTTAACAAGAAATCGAGTTTGTTATCTTAGGTTGAAGTCTCCACTCCCCTAAAGTATACTTGGCTTCTTTGTTAGATTTCTTCCTCCAAATCCAAACCTTAGGTCTGACTTTGAATCCGTAATCAAAGTCACTTGATCCCTTAGAACCGTTAATCCAATTCCAGGTCGCTTGGAACCCGGAATCCAAGCAGAGGTCCCTTGGAACTAAGAATCTAAGAGTTGGTCCCTTAGAACTAGGAATCTAAGACAGGCTGAACACTTGCCTGGAAAAGTGTTGAGGGGTCTTGTTCGAACCCAGAATCGAACTGGTTAGGTTTGCTTGGAACTCAGAATCCAAGTGGGCATTTGGTGAAGCACGTGTAAGCTTACCTAGTGGATTACTTCCCCGATAAGGAAGTTGATGGTCCCGATACGAGTTACTGGTGTATGGGGGGGGGGGGGGGGGAATACACCAGTTAGGATTTTTCAACTTTTGAAAAACTTAACACTTGAAATCAACTTCAACTGAGTAAAAGGACTCAGTTGGGATCTCACAGCTGAGTTAGCAACCTCAGCTGGAAGAGTGGTGTTGTGCGGAATGTGGTGGAAAATGTACTCGTAAAAACAAACTCACGCTTTTGTGCACGGTTGGTCAAAACCAAAACTGTTGATGTGAAAGTATGCAGTTTGTATGTGGTTAGTTTGTCAGTTGAGATATGCAAATAAATACTGAACACAAATAAACACGACACACAGGATTTACGTGGTTCGGAGAGAACTCCTACGTCCACGGGGAGATGTGAGTCCACACACCTCAGTCCAAGTTCTTCTGGACAGTTCCACTCAGCTTACACGGGCTGAGCAACCGTTACAGTTTAGTTTCCGGGCACTAAACAGCCTAAGTCAAGTTTGCGGGTACTTGACGACCTGATTACTCAATTATAGGAAGAGTAAAGTCCTAGCACACTTTTTAGGGTGTGAGAAAGGGTAGGATTTCCAACTACAGCTCGATCACGAATGAGAGCTGGATCTAAGGTTTGAACGAATAAACACTCAACCTAAGATCAAAAACAGTTTCGATCTCTAGGAACCCTCAGCTACTAATGTTCTCTCAAATTGGAACTCTCAGCTGCTGATGCTCTTAGATGATGATTTTGCATATTTGCTTTTTGCTTTGATTTCTCTCGTGAAAGCTCTTGAATTTTCGTCGTCTATCTCTTCTATATTTTTCTCGAATGAGAGAATGCCTCTATTTATAGGCGGAGAGAATCAACTAGCCGTTGGAGGAGCAGTTGATCTCTGATCGGTTGAAAGCGATGGCTTGTCTCTCATCTCTGCAGACTTTCCCGATATGGCATCTGTGCTCTTCTGCTTTCCATCTGAGACAGCCTTGTGTTGGGCCAGATGGGGTAATGACTGAACGGTCAAACCCTCATATGACTTCCTTTTGAAATTCAAATCTTTGACAGTCAACTTCGGTTTGTCGGTTGAAAGTCTTGACCTTCATCTGAGTAATCTTCAGCTGATGTTCTGTCTGAACCGTTGAACTCTCAGCTGACTTTGAACTTCATCTTGTTGATATTAACTGATTAAGTTTACAACTGATGTTCCAACTAGAACGCTCAGTTGTCCGTCTTGTATTTAGTCAGTTGGGTTCGCTCAGTTGGTTTCCTTCACAACTGATGTTCTGTCTGAGTGACGCCTTGTTGCCATCTTCAGCTGGAGACCTGTAAAGATAAAATCTTAACTTTGCTCAAACAGCGAGCCTAAATTCTAACATTAGGTTCTGGCAACATCTACTCGGTTGGGGTCAGTCGGTTTTGGAATTCATCAAAACTTATACTAATAAATTTCCCAACAATTTCCCCCTTTTTGATGATGCCAAAACCACTTACAACTTGAAACCACTACTGATCTAAACCTCACTAACTTATCTAAAATCTCAGCTGAAATTCTAGACAGTCTATAAGATGATACATCAAAAGGGTTAGCACAGTTATAACATGGTATTTAAAAGACTTTGTGATTCAGAGCTTGGACAATGAGGGATTGTTCATCAAGGTGAATCTTATAACTGAATAGTTTTCATTACAACTGATTGTTACAAAAGATAGGCTCAAAAACCGAAAATTACAACAGTTGCTAAAAAACTAACTGAGCTAGTATTGAAGCCCATACTTGCCAAACATCCTTACAAAAATTTCCCTCTTAGCAGGTGACTCCTTGGAGATGTCTACTCCATGCTCCTTGCAGACCTGCCTCGCCTCAGATGCAATCTTCTGACGGTTCGGGTTGCTGGAATCCGAGAGAAGAGGTGGCCGATAAGTGACCCTCTTGGGAACTGGAACAGTGTTCAAGTCCAGGTTGGCGTCAATCATGGCCCTCCTGAATTGACTGAACATGCCCGGGTCACCTGAGTGCAACTCGGTCAGCGCCTCTTTGAACGCTCTCCTTGGGTCGTCAGTTGCGTAAACCTTCCTGTAATAGAAGTCGTTCACGAACTCCTGCTTGAACATCTCCCAATCCTCATTCCACTCTGTCGGCATCCACTTGTCGGTATGCCTGAACCGACTCTCAACCTTGGACTTTAGAGGCAACCTTTGTTGCTTCAACCGAGCTTCCGCCTTTGATTGGATTTTGTTGATGCGGCGTCGGCTGCGGGAGGCAACGTTGCGGTCCAGGTTCTGAGAAACCTTCTTCAGCTCAACCTCGAACTGGTTCACCCTCCTCGCCTGGCTGGCGGCAAACTTTCTGATCCAACTCGGGTTCATGTAGTCCTTCTCCTCTACATCCATAGCAATGCACTCTTCGGTTGTTATCCCGTCGAGTTCAGAATCCAGCTTGGCTGCGATCTCGGCTATGGAGTTGTAGGAAACTCCAATCTTCTTTACCTGCTCCAAGTCCTTAGACATTTCGGCTCCACCGACTTCGGTTGTCTTGGCAGCAGCAGACTTCCTTCTCCTCAGCTGAGATTTTGATGGTTGAGCAGCTGGCACTCCTTCTTCTTGGATCTCTTCTTCTTCCTGTGCTTCATCCTCCGTCTCCTTCTCTTCCCCCTTTTTGGCATCAGCAACAAGGCTTGCTACTGAACCGTCCAGAGAGTTGAGTTTGGCTTCGGTGGATTGAACACGGTTGAAGAGTTCATCGACCGCACACTCCAGCTCTATCTTCTTTGCCAGTTCGGAGTCCTGGCGCTCTTGTTCTGCCTTCTTCAAGACAGAGAGGTTGTCGTTGACCTCTGTCTGAAATGCAACGAACTCAGCCCAACGCGACTCGAACCGGGACTCCCATTCAACATCCTGCGTCTGTTGGGACTTGGCCAGATTTGAGTCAGCCAAGGACTTGAAGACATTCACTTCCGACTTCAAGCCCAACAGAGTGGATTTCAGTTCCGACACGTCCTGACTGGTGGAGGAGGAGAGATCATTCAGCTTCATCTTCAGGTTGGCATTCTCCTCCACCAGTTGTTGGTACTTCACTTCTTGAGCTGCCAACTCCCTCAGCTGGTCATCTTGTTGGTGCTGGAGGTTGGCGAGCAGCTCGGTCCTCAACTGGTTGACCCTCTCAGCCACTAGCTCGCAGATTTGTTCTGTTGAAGGAGTGAGCTGAGCAGCTGGAAGGCCTTGAGTAGATGGAGCTAGAGGCTCAGCTGTGACCATGGCTTGACGGTTTGCCAGGTACAGCTTCAGGTTCTCCTCCTCTTCTTTTGCGGCGGCGGCTGCTGCATCGACATCTTCAAGGAAGTCGGCTGATTTCACCAACATGCTGTCAAGGAAGTCGACACACTCCTTTCCAGCTGCCTCCCTTGTGTCCTTTCCTTCAGCCAGACTCTGGTCCAACCGTCTAGTGAGCAGCGCGATCCGGTTGTTGTACGCCACCTCCAAGTTGGAATAGTTGAAGTAGGCTCAGATGCGGAACTCGTCAGATTTCAGCCTGTCCCAGCTCAGTACCCTGATCGTGTCTTCCTTGACATACCACTGGCTAAAGATCAGGTGGAACTGGTATAGTAGCTCGGTTCCTAGTGTGGCGAAGATGGGCATGTCGCGAGCCGCAGGGAACAGACCCAACAGCTTTTGAAAGCAGTAGGCCACCCTGCCTTCGTGCTCGTCAGCAACAGCCTGCAGGTCCTCCGCTTCGTTGATCGGGGAGGGGTGAGACTGTATGGTTCGGGTTCAAGAGGTTCATCGATGTTGGCCAAAGAGTCGGTCACAACATCGACATCGAGCTGAGAGCTCGGAATTTGGGATTCAGTTGGGGAAGAGGGTGGAACGGTTTCCTCAACATCGGCCGAAGAAGCAGTCACGATGTTGGCATCGAGCGGAGAGCTCGGAATATCTGGCTCGGTTTGGGTAGAGAGAGCAAGAGGCTCTGGGGGCGGTACAGCATTCACTCCAGCTGTGGGGGAGGTGGTAGCATCTTCGAGGTCCTCAGATGAGGAGGATGCATCCGACGTCTCCATGCCCTCAGCCTCATCAGCTCCGGGGCCTCGAGGTGCGATCTCGAATGATGCGGCCTCAGCTGAGCGGCTGGATTCGGAACGCTCCTCAACAGGTGTGAACTCGACCTGTTCTCCCTCCTCGTCTGGAGCTTGTTCCTCAGCTGGCTCCTCAGCTGGAACCTCAACTGGCTCATCAGCTGACTCGTCAGCTAGAACATCAGTTGGCTCATCAGCTGGCACCTCAGCTGCCTTCTTGATTGTCTTCTTGAACCTTACCCTTAACTTTTTCTGGGCAGGTTCGTCAGTCGACTCCTTCTCAACGTCAGCTCGGCGACGTGAGGCTTTGGATTTTGTGGGGCGAGCAGCAGCTTGTTCCCCCTCAGCTGCTGACTCAGCTGGCTTTCCCGACTCCCTCTTGTCCTTGGGAGTGTAGACACTCCTCAGCACCTCCTGTGCTTTCTTGGCTGTCGGGAATAGCAACAGCTTCTTCAGCGGCGTCTCCTCGCAGTCAGCCCAGACCATGTTGCGGTCCTTTGTTGCGAGGAGGATGAGGGCGGAGATTTTGCAGCCGAAGTTGAGCGTGCCCTTCACACTCAGCAGCTTCTCTCCAGACTCGGTTATAGTCTCAAAGATCTTCGACTTTTCCACCATCAACTGGTGCAGAAAATATTGGAACCAGTTGATTTGGTGTTGGTGCTCCAGGGCCAACAGCTGCTTCAACTTGGGTCGGCTGATGTCACCGAACGCGCCATTGTATCCGAACACGACCTTCGACACGGCGTCGAATAGCAGGCGGTGTTCAGGCTTAAGCTTAGTCCTTTGCATGTTGCTCCTCAACCGCTCTGGCTCGATCAGAGCATCCTGTAGAAATTCATCCGCCTGTTCGTCGGTAATATTCTCCAGGAACTCGGTGGCGGTGTGGTTGATTGGTATGATGTATCGGAGGACATCGGACACGTCGATGGAGAAGGGGACACGACGTATTGTCCTCGCCGGAACATCCCTTTGTCGGCAGGACACTGTCGTAGAAACTTCCTCTGAACCGTCAAGGGGGCGAACAAGATTGACGTAGAATTCTCCGACTTGACGCCTGAGCAAGTGAGAGGGGCAGAGCTTGGCCCATTCCAGAAGTCCGTTCTCACGGAGAGTGTTGGCGAGAGGGGCTAGGACCGGCGACTCTAGATCCTCGTCGGAGAGAATCTGCTCGAAGTGAATCTTCGATACTAACATATCGAATGACTCTTCATACGTGGTAGGCACAAGGGAAGGTCCGGATGATGCCATTCTTTTGCTTTTGGGTGCCATTAAATCACTGCAAAGGTAATATATATAGGAGAGGAAAGGAATCTATTTGCAGAAATGGGTTAGGCAGAAAAACTGGAAGACGATGAATAGTATAAATGATATGCACGAATGAGGAAAGTAGGAGATATCTTCCTAATTTTTCGCCTTATATAGGTCTTTGACTCGGATGAGATCAACGGCTGGGGTTAAATGGCGGGAATCCATCAACGGTTGGGATTATGCGACTGTTGACTATCTTTGACTCGACGTTTTGATCCGAGTTCCAACCAGCGCGTGAGAAGGCGTACAGTTTCATGTCAGCCCAGTCGCACTATAAAGTAGGCTATGGATACTCAGCCGTACTTTACATTTAATGCGGCATGATGGCTATTTTAATGTAACTGACTAGCACAGGAATGTTTGAATTTATTTCAAACATTCTCATTTAAGAACATAACACCTTCAGTCATAAATGTTACCTGCCAGCTGATGTCTGAATCAGCTGTGTTCATTAGTCGAGATCCTCAGTTGCCGCATACCATCAGCTGACTCAAGTTCGTCTGTTCAGCTGACGTTTGACGTCTTCAGTTGGCAATCAGTATCTGAGATTCCCCCTTCAGCTGAGCTTCCCCCTCCATCTGAGCTTCCCCCTTAATTCGAGATCCGATTCGTCAGCTCGGATGAATCCTTATCAGCTCGGATGACTCTTCAGCTCGGATGACTCTTTAGCTCGGATGAGTTTTTAGCTCGGATCCAAAAGTCCTAGAAGATCACACAGCATCTTGAACCGGGCTTCAGGAAGAGGTTTGGTGAAGATGTCAGCTCTCTGAATCTCAGTTGGGATCTTCTCCATGGACACATCCTTCTTCTCAATATGGTCTCGGATGAAATGATGACGAATATCGATATGCTTAGTCCGAGAGTGGTGAACAGGGTTTAGAGAGATAGCTATGTCACTCGAGCTATCACAATGAATGGGAACCTGTCCAGTTGAGACTTCATAATCTCTCAGCTGCTGCTTCAGCCACAATACTTGCATGCAACAGCTTCCGACAGCCATGTACTCTGACTCGGTTGTCGAAGTAGCAACACACGCTTGTTTCTTGGAGAACCATGAAACCAGCTTGCTTCCCATGAACTGACAGTGTCCAGAAGTAGACTTCCTATCCAACCGATCTCCTGCTAGGTCGGCATCTGAGTATCCAGTCAGCTGGATATTGTCATCAGTTGGGTACCACAACCCAACATTGACAGTTCCCTTCAGATATTTAATGATGTTCTTTGCTACCAACATGTGTGCTTCTCTTGGTTGGACTTGAAAACGAGCACACACTCCAACTGCGTATGAAATGTCTGGTTGGCTGGCAGTTAGATAGAGCAGCGAACCGATGATCCCTCTATACTGGCTGGCATCAATGAGTTTTCCCTCAGCTCCTGGTTCGATCTTCCAGTTCGTGTTCATTGGGATCTTCGTTGTCTTACTTGTCTGCAATCCGAACTTGGTGATGAGCTCCTTTGTATATTTGGACTGGTTGATGAAAATCCCTTCAGGTGACTGCTTCACTTGTAATCCAAGGAAATAATTCATCTCGCCCATCATTGACATCTCAAACTTTTCCTTCATAAGATCGGAGAATTTCTTGCACAGCTCCTCCGACTTGGACCCGAAAATGATGTCATCGACATAAATTTGCACGACAAGTATATCTTCTCCAACTTTAATGGTGAACAGAGTTTTATCAACTGAACCTCGTTTAAACCCCGAGTCCAGAAGAAATCCACAAAGAGTGTCATACCATGCTCTTGGCGCTTGCTTTAGACCATAGATAGCTTTCTTCAGCTTGTACACTCTTCCATCTCCAGTCTCAAAACCAGGAGGCTGTTCAACATATACATCGTCTTTTATATCTCCATTGAGGAATGCACATTTCACATCCATCTGATATACTTTGAACTTGTGATGTGCGGCATAAGCTAGAAAGATCCGGATGGCTTCCAGCCTTGCAACTGGTGCAAAGGAATCTTCAAAGTCAATTCCTTCTTGTTGGCGGTATCCTTGAGCTACCAACCTTGCTTTATTCCTCACAATGAATCCAATGGCGTCTCTCTTATTTTTGAAAATTCACTTTAATCCAATCACCTTGACACCATTTGGTCTTTTTACCAACTCCCATACACAGTTGCGTAGAAACTCATTCAATTCTTCTTGCATGGCTGTTGTCCAGTGGACACAGTTGAGAGCTTCCCAAACATTCTTCGGTTCTGGAACATCAGCTACAAAGCAAGAAATCATGGCAACATCTCCAGCTTGCTCGAACTCCTCTAGAACTGCCAATTCCTCAGCATATTGGGCATAAGCATCGGAAGCTTCCTCGGTTGATTCTGGATTTGCAACTCTGCTCTGTGTGCGCACACCCTCGGTTGGATCTCTGATGATGTCGTCAGTGGAATGAACTTCATACCATCTTCGGTTGCGTCTTCCTTCTTCTTCCAACTGTGGTTGTTCAGAAATCTGAGTTGGAGTCTTCGGAGCTGGTGATTGATCAGTTGTTGAGTCTGGATCCTCAACATTTACAATAGTTTGAACTGAGCTCGGTTGGGCATCGGATGCTGATGCAGTTGGAGGGGCATCAGCTGAAGTTCCCCCTTGGGACGAGCCGAGGTCTTCGCATTCATCTTCAGAGGAGTATGGATCCTCATCCTCAGTTGCCCATATTAGAGGTTCAGCTCTGTTCTTTTCCCGAAGTGCTTGCGATCTGGTGAGAACTGGTAGAACAGCTGGATCCGCGTGTTGTTCCTTTACCTGTTCCCTGCACTCAAAGGTAGATTCATCAAAACTAACATGAGGTGTTACTTCCACAACACGAGAGCTGTTGTTGAAAACTCTATATGCCTTGATCCGAGCTGCATATCCAAGAAATATGCCCTTCGAGGCTTTGGCATCAAAAGTTTTCAACTGAGTCTTCCCATTGTTGTGAATATAACACTTAGATCCAAAAACACGAAAATAAGAAATATCTGGTTTTCTGCGTCTCCACAGCTCGTAGGGCGTCTTTCCCAACCGCTTGGTGAGAAGAGATCGATTCTGAGTGTAGCATGTTGTGTTGATCGCTTCAGCCCAAAATCTCTTAGGCAGTGCTGAGCTCGCTAACATGGATGTGGCTGCATCCTTCAGAGTTCTATTTCTTCGCTCAGCTACGCCATTCTGTTGTGGAGTACGCGCGGCTGATGTCTGATGGGTTATGCCATTCTTTTCGCAATACTCAATGATGGTTTCATTTAGAAACTCCGTTCCACGATCTGATCGGATAGATATGATCTTCATCTCTTGTTGGTTCGATATCCGATCCATCAGCTTGGGCAGCTCATCTCGGGTCTCACTTTTGTGGCGCATGAAGATGGTCCACGTATATCTTGAGTAGTCATCAGTTACAACCAAAGTATATTCGTTTCCATTAATGCTTTTTGGTGTAACTGGCCCGAAGAGATCCATGTGGATCAGCTGTAACACTCGGTCAGTTGAAGGAGTTGTCTTCAACCGGAAGGAGGACCTAGCGAGCTTTCCCAGCTGGCATGCACTGCAGATGTGTGTTGTTGAAAACACCCGGTTAGGTATGCCTCTTGCATGTTCTTGTCTGGCGAGTCGGTTCATCATCTTGAAGTTCAGATGGTTGAGCCTTTTGTGCCACAGCCAGCTCACATCCGAACTGCTCTTTGATAACAGGCAAGTGTCAGGGAGGCTGCTGTTCCAGTCAGCGTAGTATACATTCCCTGTTGGAGATTGATTTCCCAACAATATCACCTGCTTTGATCCGACATCTTTAACTCTGCAACCCTGTGCATCAAACTTGACAGAGAAACCATTATCACAGAATTGGCTGATGGAGAGCAGGTTATGCTTCAATCCATCAACATAAGAGACATTAGTAATTGAAACATGATTGGTTTCAAGGGTACCGTAACCTCTGGTATAACCTTTTGAGTTATCACCAAAAGTAACTGATGGACCTTCTTTCTCCACGAAACTTCCAAGCAAATCCTTCAGATTTGTCATGTGTTTCGAGCATCCACTATCCATCACCCACATTGTTGTTGATGCCTTCTTCTTCCTCAGTTGTTTCTCCTGTACCTGCAAAGAGAAACTCGCTTAGGTCCCCAATTTCAGTTGGGTCCTGGAGGGTTAGAACCAGTTCCCGCTGGAACCGTGCGTCGCTTTTCCCTGTAAACTCGGATGGATTTATCATTCCCAATTACTTTTCCTTCATCATCAACTATAACAACACCTCAGTTATCCTTAGGCTTGTTGTTAGTAGTGATGTTCTGTTTCTTGGAAGGAGTTGGATTTCTCCCATGTTGGGCTTTAGGAGGTGAGGTTTTCCCCCTGTTTTGATGGCGATTCTTATCTTGTTGAGTTTGTCTGTGAGGTCGGACGCCATTGTGGAATCTTCTTGGCTGATTCTGATTCCATTGCCCTGGCTGTTGACGATAGCTGTTCATGCCCGGATGTTGATTCATGTTGTGGCATGAGTAACCATAGCTGTCGTAACTGTTCCACATAGGTTGACTCTATTGGAACCTCTGGTTGTTGTGGTGATGGAACCGTTGTTGATTATGTCGGTTGAAGCTCGGTCGGTTCTGTTGGTTCCATCTCTGCTGTGGTTGGTTTGTTGGTCGGTTATCACGTCGGTTCTGAGCTTGGTTATGTTGTCGATTTTGAGCTCGGTTCTGATTGCGACTCCGACGTCTCCGGTTCCTCTGTTGAGTCTTGAAACATTCCCCCTCGGTTGTAGACTTAACCGACTGTTTCATTGGTGCTCCATCTGCAGCTCCTTTGCCTTTCTCAGCCGCAGTTGCCTTTGTCGGTTGTGAGGGTGTTTGTTCAGTTGCAGACTCAGCTGTGTTAGGTTTGGCAACCATGACTTCCTCAGCCTTGGTGAAGGTAGCTGGTGGAATTCCAGTGTCCTTTGCCACGTCGTATCTGAGTCCAGACACATCATCCGTTTGCCGTCTGTATCTGATGAGATTCTCGATGATCTCGGATGACTGATATAGCTTTGTCAGGTTGTCCTTCTCAGTTTGAAGATCCTTGAGAAGACCAGCTATATGCTCGGTCTGGGCATCTGATGTCTTCATCAGCTGGTCGATCTGAGCCTCTTGCTTGTTCAACTGTTCGTTCTGTGCCTTGATCTGTTCCTTCAACTATTCATCGGTTGAAGCCTCAGTTTGGTTGGCTGTACTCAGTTGACTTTTCAGCTGGTCAATTTCTTCAGCTTGTCTCTTGATCAGATCGTCCTTTTCGGTTAAGGAATCTTCAAGCTTGGTGAACTGGGCTTGAAGACTCTTAAACTCAACCGACTGCTGATGCAATTCCTCACTGAGTTCTTGAAAATCATTCCATGAGGGTTCCAACTCATCGCTCAGAGATTCCTGCATGTTAGAAGTATTGGAAGAATTTAAGCAAGCAGGATTAGATTGTACCTCAATATCATCTTGGTCAGTTCCAAGTGCCATGAGGCATTGATCCGGACTGATGACTTTGTTGGTAGAGGTTAGATCATCCTCATCTTCAGTGTCTGTGAAGATGTCCATATCGTCAGCTGCCTCTTCTGCTACCATGGCCTTGTTCTTTGCAGTTTGCTTGGCCCTCAGTGCTTCTCTTTCCTTCTTTGAGAGGTCTGGGCAGTCAGCTTTGAAGTGTCCTTCCTTGCCACATTCGAAGCATCCATTGGTGATTGGCTTCGAACTGTCTCGAGTTCGGTTTGATTTATAGAAATGTTTATATTTGCCGAACCGAGTGTCCATGTCGGCTAGTTTCTTTGACAGCGCTGCAATGTTCTGTTGCAGTTCCTCTCTGCTTGGCTCCTTTGCAGATGTGTCAGCCGATCTGGTTGGCCTTGACGATCTTGATTTTGAGTAGTCAGCTCGGAGGGCAACTGACTTTGATGCTGAGCCGACATCCTCAATTCTATTTGTCTGACTTGAGGGCTGCGACCTCCTTCTGTTGACTTTATACTCATTCCCTTTCAAGATTGAGAACAATCTTTCAGTTCCCATTTCACCAAGGTCAGCTCGGCTCTCGTGGATATTTGTGAAAGTATCCCACTCAGCCGGTAGAGCTTGCAACACTTTGAGGTTTATTTCTCTTAGAGTGTATTTTCCTTTCCGGATGGACTGGATTCTTCTAATGATGTCCATAAACCGGAGCTCTAGCTGATCGATAGTCTCATCAGGTCGCAGACTGAAATTGTCGAAATCTTGACATGCATGCGAGAACTTATTTTCCTTCGTCTCGTCACTTCCTTCACTTAGCGAAGCCAGGATGTCCCACATCTCTTTTGCAGTCTCACACTCCTCTATCCAGGGCAGATAATCTTGTCCAACCGTGGACATTATTGTGCTCTGAGCCCAGATATCCAGCTGGCTCACTTTGGCCTCCTCCGGAGTGTAGTCTTCTAGCTGTTTCTCCACATACTCCACCACTGCATCTCCATCGTTAGGATTTGTGGGAGTGCGAAGTATTCTGTCTCGTATGACGATTAGTCCAGATGTGAGAACTTGTTGCATCCTATGATGCTTTGACAGAAGTATCTTCTTCATTCGAGTTCTCCATGATGTATAGTTGACAACAGAGAACATGACTACGATCTTGTCCTTGACGTCCATCTGCACAAACAAAAACAGGACAAAAAAAAAGTGAGCAAGTATGCACTAGCGTGAAAAGATCTGTTCAGTTGACCACTGAAATAAAATTCTCGAATTCACACCTCGTGAAACAAAGTCAGCAGTCTTTTGAACCACTGTTCTGATACCACTTGATTGTCCCGATACGAGTTACTGGTGTATGGGGGGAGGGGGGGAATACACCAGTTAGGATTTTTCAACTTTTGAAAAACTTAACACTTGAAATCAACTTCAACTGAGTAAAAGGACTCAGTTGGGATCTCACAGCTGAGTTAGCAACCTCAGCTGGAAGAGTGGTGTTGTGCGGAATGTGGTGGAAAATGTACTCGTAAAAACAAACTCACGCTTTTGTGCACGGTTGGTCAAAACCAAAACTGTTGATGTGAAAGTATGCAGTTTGTATGTGGTTAGTTTGTCAGTTGAGATATGCAAATAAATATTGAACACAAATAAACACGACACACAGGATTTACGTGGTTCGGAGAGAACTCCTACGTCCACGGGGAGATGTGAGTCCACACACCTCAGTCCAAGTTCTTCTGGACAGTTCCACTCAGCTTACGCGGGCTGAGCAACCGTTACAGTTTAGTTTCCGGGCACTAAACAGCCTAAGTCAAGTTTGCGGGTACTTGACGACCTGATTACTCAATTACAGGAAGAGTAAAGTCCTAGCACACTTTTTAGGGTGTGAGAAAGGGTAGGATTTCCAACTACAGCTCGATCACGAATGAGAGCTGGATCTAAGGTTTGAACGAATAAACACTCAACCTAAGATCAAAAACAGTTTCGATCTCTAGGAACCCTCAGCTACTAATGTTCTCTCAAATTGGAACTCTCAGCTGTTGATGCTCTTAGATGATGATTTTGCAGATTTGCTTTTTGCTTTGATTTCTCTCGTGAAAGCTCTTGAATTTTCGTCGTCTATCTCTTCTATATTTTTCTCGAATGAGAGAATGCCTCTATTTATAGGCGGAGAGAATCAACTAGCCGTTGGAGGAGCAGTTGATCTCTGATCGGTTGAAAGCGATGGCTTGTCTCTCATCTCTGCAGACTTTCCCGATATGGCATCTGTGCTCTTCTGCTTTCTATCTGAGACAGCCTTGTGTTGGGCCAGATGGGGTAATGACTGAACGGTCAAACCCTCATGTGACTTCCTTTTGAAATTCAAATCTTTAACAGTCAACTTCGGTTTGTCGGTTGAAAGTCTTGACCTTCATCTGAGTAATCTTCAGCTGATGTTCTGTCTGAACCGTTGAACTCTCAGCTGACTTTGAACTTCATCTTGTTGATATTAACTGATTAAGTTTACAACTGATGTTCCAACTAGAACGCTCAGTTGTCCGTCTTGTATTTAGTCAGTTGGGTTCGCTCAGTTGGTTTCCTTCACAACTGATGTTCTGTCTGAGTGACGCCTTGTTGTCATCTTCAGCTGGAGACCTGTAAAGATAAAATCTTAACTTTGCTCAAACAGCGAGCCTAAATTCTAACATTAAGTTCTGGCAACATCTACTCGGTTGGGGTCAGTCGGTTTTGGAATTCATCAAAACTTATACTAATAAATTTCCCAACAGAAGTCGTAGATGTAGGAGGTTGATCTCCGAACCACGTTAAAATACTGTGTGCTTACTTTCAGTACTTTACATTCAGTATTTTAAATTCAGTACCTAACCAATTGACCTAACATATGCACTGCACTAACTTGGGAATGTAACCTTCCCCTTTCACTAAGGTTTCAGTTATTGTAACGAGCTTATATTCCACCATCTTCAACATTTTATAATTATTTAAAACCTCAGTTGGTGCAAGCAGCTGAACTTCAGGGATAGGAGTCAGCTGAGCTACCAACTGTGTGATTGGCTCCAACTGAGCAGCTCAGTTGTAGAGCTACTCCAACTGTCTCTTCCAGTTGTGAGTAAATTGTCCTGAGCAGTATATCTCAGTGAAAAGATATTAAGCAAAATGAAAATTGCTATTGGTGCCACTTACTCGTTACCGGGACCATCACAATGATTCTAGGCATTTATAGGCTTTTCAATAGGTGAAGTTTTGTTGAAAAACCGATGTGGGACACAAGATTTTAGTAGATATTTAAAATATATTATTTTATATTAAAATTAAAAAAATTTGAGAATTTAGATAAATAGAAATGGTGGGATTTGGGAGGGTGCCACATAGAAATTTTTCAAAGCTATAATCATTTTCTTTTTAGTAATATAATAATGATAGGATCGGCACGAGTCGAAAATCCATAGGTACTAAATATATGGAACGTAAACTTGACCCGAAAATAGACTTATAGTGTAAAATTTTGGATTGGATCGGGGCAACCCAAGCCCAACAAACTTTGACTCCTTTTGGGCTAGCTTGGCCTGACCCAAAATCACATTGGACCTATGATTTAAAACCTAATACAACATAAAATCCAGTGTGAGCCCATCGAACTTTTTGAAAGACTATGTCAAAAATTCACCAGGTTTCAAAATATGGAACTCAAACTCGACAGTTAAAAAAAGTGTTAATTTGGTGTAAAATCATAAAGAATTCTCAAATTCCGGTTTTTCCCATAAAATTTTTATTTTTTGCATCTAAAATCATAAACTTTCATTATTTCAGGAATTTCTCCCGAAATCGAATTCCGGCCAAATCGGTAATGATGTGGCGCCAGAAATTGTTGTCATGTATTTTTTAATTATTAAATAGTAATGATGTGTCATTAAGAGATTATTTAATTGATTTTAATATACATGTTAATTCATTTAATTGAAATAAGAGTGTCACACGTTTCCTTTATTTTCTTCAACCTTAATTGAATATATACGACTTCTTGAGTAGTCCAAGGGTTTTCTCAGCACATTCCTTCTTTTCTCGCTGAAATTCCAAAAGGTCATCGGAGAGGGAATGCTTAAATTCTTCCATAGTATCTCTACGATGTTTAATAGTGATGAGCTGGGATCCAGCACTGATGAATCAAACCCGGAGTTGCAGCTGAGAGGTCCAGTTACAAGATTAAGAGCCAAGAAGCTGCAAGGCTATTTCCAATGCATTGTCCGGAAGAAGCTGGAAGATGAAGATGTTGGAGTGAAGCAGTCCAAGTTGGTGAACTTGACCCAAGTTTCGGATTAGCCTTTTAATTCGAAATTGGACTTCTTCTATTTAATTGTTTTATGTCGGATTTATTTTAATTGGGCTGAACTTTGTGTTATTTAATGGAGCCCAATAGTTAGTATTTTCATCATTCCTTTTCGAGCCCAACTGTATTAAGGGCCCAGTTCGGATTTAGGGTATTTAAACCCTTGTTCGACACTTTTCAGAGCAGACAATATTGAATCAAAAATCAAGTTTTCAGATTTTATCTCACGCGTGCTTCGGTTCACGTTGCTGTTCTTGGTAGAGTCTTGAGTTGGCATCCTTAGACTTGAAATCATTTGTCGCGTTCATGATATCTAGTCGTATCCGGGTTAGACAAGCCACGAAGATCGATCCATCGACGCGTTTCGGATTCAAGTAGATCCGGGGTTCGTTTGGGGTAAGTTCTTCAGCCTGTTTTCATTCCTTTTCGTCACCATCACCATCACCACTTTCGTTCATCATCATCCATCCCAATCCCCACGCCTTTCCAGACTTCCGCCCTTATCGCCACCGTTTTCAGTTTCAACCTAAAATCGTCCAAAAGTCCGCCACTTCATAAATCATAAACCCCTCGTGCGAATTGGCTGAATTTTGGATATGTTGTTACTGATTTCAATTTATAATTCGTGTTAAAATTTGAGTCTAATCGGAGTTGATTTGCTATAGTTTCTGATCGGGTAGTTTTCTAGGGTTTTATTCGATAATTTGGGGTTTTGTTTTGTATCTTGTTCGTTTCCTTGTTCAATTGTCGATCCAAATCAGTAATTGGGAGTTCGAGTTTCTAGTTGTTTAGTTTGTAATTGGATTGAATCAACCTATAAGCTGACGTGTGTTCGAGTCCCTAATTCCGCGTAATTGATTGGCCGTATCATAAATTTTGGTATCAGAGCCACGTCAGCGCTTGCTGGTCGTGGTTCGATCCAATTTGGTGTGACATTCTAGGGGCAAAAGTGATCGACTAAAAGAAAAGAAAAGAAATCAAAAAAAAAAGAGTTAAAAGTCGAAGCCCTAGGATTGAATCGCCGAGAAGTCTTTGTTGTTTTCGTGAGTTTCTTGATTTAAGTTGGAAAGTTGTGAATTGCAGTTTGTGTATCTTCTTTGAGTTGTTGTCCTTCATCGAATAGCGATTGGGGACGTCGTATTGTTTTGGTTATCGATTTTTGGGTAGTTTCGATTTTTGGATTTGATTGTATTGGTTTAATAAGGATCAATTGGTGTTATCCGAGTGTCATTAGGATTTGATTTCATTGCTTTCCTAGTTAGGCTCGAATTGAATCACTAATTTGGATTGAAATCCTTAACATACCTTCCGAAATTCATCCTTTCCTTATCTTTTCCTTTCTTTGGCCTTGACTACCTTTTCTTCCTTATTTGTTTCCCAAAAATCCGTCCCAATTAAAACTGGTCACCATTCACACATACTTCATATTTTAGTTCTGTTCGTACCACTTTTCGGAATCCTCGTTCAGTGAACGAAAAAAAAAGACGGGAAAAAATTTTGTCATTCCGCTACGTTTTGGTATGATATTTGGGGTCGTGGTAGTCCATATATCCTCCGTAGAAAAATCACTATTCACGAAAAAGTTACTAGTCATTTCCCGAGCATTACCGAAACTCACTTTGAGCATTCTTGTTCTTTTGAATCCTTGGATCGTATAGAGTCTTTTGGTGCAGTTTGTACGTGCACTTTTTCTGGGCAGTTTAGATGACGGTTTTTCTGCATAACCGTTGTCTTTGTGTGGTTTTCTATTTTGTGGCTCCCTTGCTATCCCGTGGTTCTTTGGACGTCAAGTCCGAGCTCTTGACTAAAGCTAAAGAGTTGACGACAGATTCTATTGGAAAGTTTTAGTTTTTTAGTTTAGTTTTTATTCTTTCCTACACACTTGAGTGACATACACGAGTGGTAAAAATCTGAGAGAACAAACGAGTGATTGTAAGGAATTGTAAGGTCCCTTTTATTTCTTGTCGTTTGTTCACTGTGCAGGTACTATGAGTCAAGACAAATCACCTCAGTTTTCAAGCACCAAAGCTGATTGGGATGCCAAGTACCACTTTGATTCTTTGAATGGTAATGTGCAGAGACAGTTCAGAGAAGTTCAGAATACCATGGCAGAATTGTTGGCTAAATTCGAGCAGTTCAGTACCGATATACCCCAGGCCAATGTTCAACCGCAAGTACATGAAGATAAGGTGCATAATGAAGCCTCAGACTCAAAGTTTGGAAACTTTGAGGATGAACCAGCTGAGGATAATACAGCTCAGTTCATCCCACGTGAGGATAATACAGTTCCGTTCATCCCACATCAGGGAGACAGAAACAGAGACAGAATCGGTTTCCAACCTCAAGGTCGGGGCCGAGGTCGTGGTGACCCGTTCCAGCCACGTTTTCAGGTAGCTCGCAGGAACGTTTATCCAGGGCAGCCTAGATATGGTCATGCCGATGATCTACTCGGCAACATCAAGACCACCATTCCAGCATTTGAAGGCAAACATGATCCAGACGCCTATTTAGACTGGGAACGCAAAGTTGATAAAATCTTTGAGTGCTATGACTTTCCCGAGCTCAAGAAAGTGCAACTAGCATCCCTTGAGTTCATTGAATATGCAGCAACTTGGTGGGAGTTTCAGCAGAATAGGCGCAGAAAAGATAGATATCCTCTTATTGACAGTTGGCAGGAGATGAAGGATGTTATGAGAGGCAGATTCATTCCAGTTCACTATGAAAGAGAATTGGAAAAGAAGATCAGTCAGATTCGTCAAGGGTCCAGATCAATTGAGGAGTATCACAAGGAATTAGAGACAGCACTGAACCGGGTAGGTAAAGAAGAGACACTGTTTGCTACACTCAACCGGTACATTGAAGGAATGAACCCTGATATTGTCTGTGAAGTCGAGCTGAAGGACTTTGACAGTATAGAAGCAATGGTTCATTATGCATCTATTGTTGAACGGCAGCTCAGAGATGGACGTCGTCAATCCTTCTAGTCGACGCCTGCTAGGACTCCTTGGGTTCGAGGCGATTCCTCTACTCCTAGGATAGTCCCTACACGTCCTCAAGGTCAGTTCGCACCACCCGTCCGCCGTTCTGAGCAGTCTGCACCTACGCCCGGTCGCAGACCCGAGTTCGGTTCATCTGTACCCAACAGAAATCAGAATCGAACTGTGCAGCCTAATCAGTCTCAGAATGGTACTCCAGGAAGAGCACGTGACGTTCAGTGTCACAAGTGCAAAGGATGGGGACACTTTCAAGCCCAGTGTCCAAATCGCCGAGTTCTCTTCATTACCGATCAGAATGAGTTAGAATCAGCTAGTGAAGAGAAGCCTGACGACCCTATTGATGTAGGGGTCGAAGATCAGCCCCTTAATGGTTCCCCTAGCATTGAGATTGAAGATGAGCAGCCGAAGCCAGCTAGTATGAATTTGTTTCCATCCGAGCTCTGAGCATGATTCGTGAAGAGGATCAGAACGATCAGCGAGAAAACATCTTCTACTCGCGTTGTTCTATCCAAGACAAGACGTGCTCGCTCATTATTGACAGTGGAAGCGTCGTGAACGCTATCAGCCAGTATGCAGTGGGAAAGCTAGGCTTGACTCCACAGAAGCATCCCAAACCCTACCGATTGCAATGGTTGACCGACAGAGGCGAGATCAGAGTAGGATACCAGGTAAATGTCACATTTTCAATTGGTAGATATACAGATACTGTTTTGTGTGACGTTATCCCTATGGATGCGGCGCATATTTTGCTTGGTCGTCCTTGGCAGTTTGACAGGAAGGCGATACATGATGGATTAGCCAACAATTATGCCGTGACTAGAGATGGTCGGACTGCCAGACTATGGCCATTGGCGCCTAAGGATGTTGCAGAAGATCAGAAGAGGATGCAAGAGAAATTCCAGGAAGAACGGGAGAAAAAGTCTGAGAACAAGGCCGCGTTGTCGTCGCCTAATCCTACAATGAGTTCGACCGACTCTAAGTCTTCCAAGGCAGCCTCTTCTACGTCTAAGGGATCCTCTAAGTCCCTTCATATTGCCACTACATCGAGTTCCAGTGCAGACAATTCAGATCCAGTGCACAAGAACTTGTTTATTAGTGCAAAGGGAGTACAGAAAGCAATCAGAGCTGGTAAGCCTATCGTTCTAGTTACTTTTAAGGCTAATGATACTCTTGATGTTGTTATTCCTACTGTTTTGCAGCCTTTGATGGAGGAGTTCAAGGATGTGTTCCCAGAAAAGATTCCCAGTGGTCTGCTGCCAATTCGAGGAATTGAGCATCAGATCGACTTTCAGCCGGGAGCAGTCCTTCCCAACAGACCAGCTTACCGGACCAGCCCTGAGGAGACCAAAGAAATAGACAGACAAGTTCGGGAATTGTTGGAAGATAAGCGAATCCGAGAGAGCATGTCGCCATGTGCAGTTCCTGTGATTCTTGTGCCAAAGAAGAATAATGAATGGCATATGTGCATGGACTGCAGAGCCATCAATAAAATCACGGTAAAGTATCGTTTTTCCATTCCCAGGTTAGATGATATGCTAGATGAGTTGTCTGGAGCGTCTGTCTTTTCTAAAATTGATTTGCGTTCTGGATATTTTCAAGTTAGAATGTCTGAAGGGGATGAGTGGAAAACAACATTTAAGACTAAGCATTGTTTGTATGAATGGCTTGTGATGCCTTTTGGACTTACTAATGCTCCTAGTACTTTTATGAGTTTGATGAATCATGTGTTGCGTGATGTTATTGGAAAATATGTTGTTGTTTACTTTGATGATATCCTTATCTATAACAAGTGTGTTTCTGATCATGTTAGGCATCTTAGGCATGTTTTTGAGTTGTTACATGACGTTAAGTTGTATACCAATCTGTCTAAGTGTTCTTTTTGCATGGATGAGGTTTTTCTTGGTTTTGTGGTTAGTAGTCGTGGTGTTGAGGTAGATAGGACTAAGGTGAAAGCCATTAAAGAGTGGCCCACACCTAAGTCGTGTTCTGATGTGAGATCTTTCCATGGTTTAGCTGGTTTTTATCGTCAATTTGTGCGTGATTTCTCTACTATTGCTGCACCATTGACTGAGTTGAGTAAGAAAGACAGGAAGTTTGAGTGGGGTAAAGCCCAAGAGCATGCTTTTAATTTGTTGAAGTCAAAATTATGTAATGCTCCTTTGTTAGTTTTACCCGATTTTTCTAAGATGTTTGAGATTGAGTGTGATGCCTCTGGTATAGGCATTGGTGTTGTTTTGATGCAGGATAGGAAGCCGGTCGCCTACTTCAGTGAGAAGCTGAATGGAGCAGCTCTTAGGTACTCTACGTACGATAAGGAGCTGTATGCATTGAAGAGGTCTTTGGAGACTTGGCAGCATTACTTGAGACCGAAGGAGTTCGTGATTCACACTGATCACGAGTCGCTGAAGCACTTGAAAGGGCAGCAAAATCTCAATTCGAGACATGCCAGATTGGTTGAATTCATTGAATCCTTTCCATATGTGATTAAGTATAAGAAAGGTAAGGAGAACGTGGTTGCTGATGCACTTTCTCGTAGGTATACCTTGTTTTCTGTGATGCATGCCCAGTGCTTAGGATTAGAGAATTTGAAGAGTTTTTATGAATCTGATCCTTATTTTGGTGATACATTTAGAAATTGTCAGTCCCGGACTAGATCTGTTGATTCCTTTTATGTGACTGATGGATTTCTATTTAAAGATGCAAAGTTATGTGTTCCTACTTGTTCTATGCGAGATTTGCTTGTTCTAGAGTCTCATGCAGGTGGTTTGATGGGTCATTTCGGTGTTACTAAAACTTTGAGTTTATTGCATGAGCATTTTTATTGGCCTCGCATGAAGAGAGATGTCGAGAGAATCTGTGCTAGATGTATTACCTGTAGAAAGGCTAAATCTAGTTCTAATCCATTTGGTTTGTACACTCCACTACCTGCACCATCTGCACCTTGGATTGACATTTCCATGGATTTTGTTCTTGGTTTGCCTAGGTCTAAGACTGGCAAAGATTCTGTGTTTGTGGTTGTCGACAGGTTTTCCAAAATGTCTCATTTTATTGCATGCAGACAAACTGATGATGCTGTTAATATTGCTAATCTGTTCTTTCGTGAAGTAGTTAGACTGCATGGCTTACCTAGGACTATTGTGTCTGATAGAGATTCTAAGTTCTTGGGACATTTTTGGCGTGTTCTTTGGGGAAAGTTAGGTACTAAACTTTTATTTTCTACTGCATGTCATCCTCAAACTGATGGTCAGACTGAAGTAGTTAATAGGACTTTAGGGACATTACTTCGCACTTTAGTGAAGAATAATTTGAAGTCATGGGAAGAGTGTTTACCTTTTGCTGAATTTGCTTATAACCGTGTTGTGCATTCTTCCACTAACATGTCCCCATTTGAGGTAGTATATGGTTTTAATCCTCTCACTCCTACAGATCTTATCCCTTTGCCTAATGACCATCTTTCGAGTTTGCAAGGCTCTCGTAGGGCTGAACAGGTTCAAGAGATACATAAGAAGATCAAGGACAGGATCGAGCTGCAGGGAGAGAAGAACGCCACGAAGGCTAATACACATCGCAAGCAAGTGCTATTCAAACCAGGTGATAAGGTTTGGATCCACTTCAGTCCAGGGCGCTTCCCTAACTTGAGGAAGTCGAAGTTGATGCCTCGTGGAGATTGACCGTTTACTGTGGTTGCCCGAGTCAATGACAATGCCTACTGCATTGATCTTCCAGGTGAGTATAAGTGTTCCAATACTTTTAATGTTGTTGACTTATCTCCTTTTCCTGTAGATGACTTTGATGCCGAGGAGGAGCAGAATTCGAGGACGAATTTTTTTCAGCAGGGGGGGAATGATGAGCCGGGATCCAGCACTGATGAATCAAACCCGGAGTTGCAGCTGAGAGGTCCAGTTACAAGATTAAGAGCCAAGAAGCTGCAAGGCTATTTCCAATGCATTGTCCGGAAGAAGCTGGAAGATGAAGATGTTGGAGTGAAGCAGCCCAAGTTGGTGAACTTGACCCAAGTTTCGGATTAGCCTTTTAATTCGAAATTGGACTTCTTCTATTTAATTGTTTTATGTCGGATTTATTTTAATTGGGCTGAACTTTGTGTTATTTAATGGAGCCCAATAGTTAGTATTTTCATCATTCCTTTTCGAGCCCAACTGTATTAAGGGCCCAGTTTGGATTTAGGGTATTTAAACCCTTGTTCGACACTTTTCAGAGCAGACAATATTGAATCAAAAATCAAGTTTTCAGTTTTTATCTCACGCGTGCTTCGGTTCACGTTGCTGTTCTTGGTAGAGTCTTGAGTTGGCATCCTTAGACTTGAAATCATTTGTCGCGTTCGTGATATCCAGTCGTATCCGGGTTAGACAAGCCACGAATATCGATCCATCGACGCGTTTCGGATTCAAGTAGATCCGGAGTTCGTTTGGGGTAAGTTCTTCAGCCTGTTTTCATTCCTTTTCGTCACCATCACCATCACCATCACCACTTTCGTTGATCATCATCCATCCCAATCCCCACGCCTTTCCAGACTTCCGCCCTTATCGCCACTGTTTCCAGTTTTAATCTAAAATCGTCCAAAAGTCCGCCCCTTCATAAATCATAAACCCCTCGTGCGAATTGGCTGAATTTTTGATATGTTGTTACTGATTTCAATTTATAATTCGTGTTAAAATTTGAGTCTAATCGGAGTTGATTTGCTATAGTTTCTGATCGGGTAGTTTTCTAGGGTTTTATTCGATAATTTGGGATTTTGTTTCGTATCTTGTTCGTTTCCTTGTTCAATTGTCGATCCAGATCAGTAATTGGGAGTTTGAGTCTCTAGTTGTTCAGTTTGTAATTGGATTGAATCAACCTATAAGCTGACGTGTGTTCGAGTCCCTAATTCCGCGTAATTGATTGGCCGTATCAAGTAGTGGAATTAGAACTCATTGAAGCATGTATTTTGCAGTATTTGTTGGTTTGAGAAGCCTGGTGGTCCACGACTTTGCTGCAACAATGGACGACTGGTATGTCCTCATTTTTTTAACCTTTTTTGTATTATTTTTGTCATTGTTAGATCTTCAATGTATTTGGAGATGGTTTTTTTTAATGCTTTGGAAGAAGCCAGCTAGGGTTTTAGTTTTTTGAGTAAAAGTTTCGACAAAATCTATCTGTCATATTGGAATCTGATATTTTCGAAATTATTTTTATTGCAACGACATTTTTGCCATACATATTCATCATGGAGGTAAATTTTCTTATAGGCATGAAATTTATGTTGGGGGTAACTTTGTTTTGAAATCGGAGTTTGATGAAGATAGATTTGGATATTTTGACCTAAGGGATGAGGTTATGATTTTGGGTTATGTATCATGGGAAGGGTTGTGGTTTAAAGTTCCTAACTCTGAAGTGTACAAACCTTTGAAAGATGACAATGATGTCATGTTAATGCTCAAGCATTTATCAATGGATAACAGAGTACTCTCTATTTATGTTGACCATGGTAAGAATGTGGGAGAGAGTAAAGATATAGAGTTGTACAACGTTAATGAGGATATCCATAATATTGTTGGGGAGATGGACATAGATTGGAGTTCAGAGTTAGATTTGGATTATTGTCCCTCTGAGGAAGATTTAACTAATGATGATTTAAGTGAAACTAAGAAAACTGATAAAGTAGAAGTGGGTGGGAGAAAAGGGTAGTGCTAATGATAATAGGTTATTTTTGCTAATTATTGGATTAGAAAAATACCTTTACATTTAAATAAATAGAGGGTGATGCATGACAACTTGGTTTATTAATTGAAGTTGATTAATTTTTCATAGGTAATTTCGGATAATTTTTAAATGTGATTAATAAAATTAATATGCCAACACCAACATTAAATCGTGGTTAAGAAAAATCTGCTAATGATAAAATCTTGCTATCGATTGTTAAGGAATTAAATCTGTTAAACTCGTGTATTTAAAGAGAAGTGGAGAATTTAAACATCTGGAATTGCAACACATAAATTAAAGCAGAATTAAATGTGCACATGTAGATGGAAATGGAGGAAAAACTATTTCAGTTTGAAGCCAAAATTTGATTTCATTCATTAAATAACCAGGGAACATAATTTGGAGTACAATGACTTGATCACAAAAATGGGGGGAAATTTAAACTACACCTAACACCCCAAAAAGAGCAATAAATACAACATTGAGAGCTCATTGAAATCTCTCAATCACAAACCAACAATAACAACAAAGAGAGAAATACAATGTCAGTTCCTAAATCTACCAGAAAACTGACAGAACAAGAGAAAAACATAGTGACACAGTGGTTACTCCAACACAGCTCAAATGGAAAACTTGAATATAGTGCAAAACAGGAGGCTGTAGACAAATTCAACCTTACTTTGAGGACAATATTTTAGATTTGGCAAGCACTAACAGCTCAGCTAGCCACTGGTGTTCCTGTGCATCTGCAATAAAAAAGAAAAAGTAAGCAATACAATAATAAACTGCAATTAGATGAAGAAAAGGTGAAGAATCTGCCTTTGCAGCAAAGAACTTCACTGAGGGTTATGGTAGGTAATCTTGGTATTAGCAAGTCTGTAGTTCACAGATTTATGAAAGTGAGAAGCTTAAAGCACACACCTCTGCCATAAAACCATTCTTAACCCCTACTAATAAGTTGTCTAGACTAAGGTGGAGTCTTAGTCAGCTTTGTACACATGCAGAGGCTGTTGGTTTCAAATTTCAAACCATGTTCAACACTATATATATAGATAAGAAGTGGTTTTACCTATCAAAATAGAAGAAGAGATACTAACTTGTAAAAGGTGAGGTTGAACCACATAGGAGCTGTAAATCCAAGAGGCATATTCCCAAAATAATGTTCAATTGTGCAGTTTCAAGGCCACTAATAGATTCAGCTGGAAATGTGTTGTTTGATGGAAAGTTTGAAATCTTTCCATTCATCACACATGAACCAGCAAAAAGAAACTCAAAAAACAGAGCAAGAGGCACCATGGAAGTTAAACCAATTGCAGCAATCACAAACCAATTACAAAAGATAGCCTACTGCAACATGTAAGTTTTTCTAACAAGTTAATGCTATTAGAATCATTTTCAGATTCATCATGTAGCCTTTTATACTTATTTCATGCAGATGCTACCAATGTTTAAAGGTAAGTGGCAAACACATCTATTAGGCAAAGACATTTTTATCCAACAAGATAATGTCAAGCCACACATAAAACCTGATGATCCTGACTTTCTAGCCATTGCAAATTCTGATGAATTCAATTTCCAACTAATCTGACAACCACCAAATTCTCTAGACACCAATGTAAATGATTTAGGATTTTTTAGAGCTATACAATCCCTTAAGGATCATAAAGCCAACCAGTAATCTTGATGAGCTCATACAAAATGTGAAGACTACATATGAAGAGTACTCAACAAGGAAGATAAATCATGTTTTTCTTACTCTACAAGGCTGCTACAAAGAGATCATGAAGGTTAAGGGAGACAAAACATACAAAATTCCTCACACAAATAAGGAAAGATTGGCCAGGATGGAAGAACTACCAGAATGCATTGAAGTGGAAGAGTGACTGGTAAAGGAATACTTAGAATTCCTAAACACTGAAAAAGGTGAAGAGACATCAAGGTACAGTCTGGATGATATGGTGGTGGGGCTATGACAAGTGAGAATCCAGGAAGAAAGCCACATATGGTCTGTTTTCTTTTTTATTATTATTTATTTAGTTTACAGGGACAAACATTGTGATTCATGTTTTTAAAATGTTTAGAATGTAAACTATTTTTTTGTGACTGATTTCTTTCCTTAAGTAGTCTCAGCCTTACTTTTAGCATCACTGAATTGAATTTTACCCCTAAGCTGCCTAACTCAACCTCCAAAACCAGGGAATTCTAGTGGTGGCATCATTAAGGCAGCATGGAACTCAATCACAAATTTTAATCACATGAATTTTGGATCGCATCATTACAGAATGCATCATTATGTAAATATGCATTCATCATCCCTTAGAGCATTGTCATCACAGAGATATGGACTTAATTATGTGCAGCATCAAATCAATTATCATAAGCAACAAATGGCACAGATAGGGACATAATTATGTGCAGTATGTGATCAATTATGCATCATCATGTAAATAAGCAACAAATGACAGAGATCACAAAATTAACCAACAAATCATAGATCACAAATTTCAAAATGGCATCACCAGCCCACCACAGAGATCACAATTTTCTTATCAAGCAGCAGAGGAAGCACAAAATTAACCAACAAATCAGAGATCCCAATCAATGGCATCACCAGCCCACCCACTAAAAGGCACGAAATAAGAACACAATCACCTCATGCACGTGTTTAAGTGCTTGTAAGGCCTTCCTTTCATTCAAAAATTTTAAGATTTCACTGAGCACGTAGTATCCACTTTCCGTAGGCAGCATGTCCGCGAGTATATGCTCTATCTCACTCGGCGACGATTGAGTTTTAGGCGCCATCATCGGAGACTCACCAGAATTAGTTTTCGGCACCATATTCTCCGTCTCAGAGAGTGTCATCAAGTGCCAGCCTCAGCTGATCTAGGTGGAGTCGAAGAAGAGAGATGCATGTCAGAATCAAAGATCCGCAATTTTTCAGAAGGTGGAATGTCAGAATCGGTCTCCCCTATTGAGTTCTCCAGCACCAGGGAATCAAAATTGGCGTCGCTTACCGACTTGGCCAGCGTCATAGAAGAATTTTGAATGAAAGAAGCGAAGATGGTTTCAGGAACCATATCGATGGAGCTCGACTCCATTTCAGAGTAATTTTCCATCGAAAAGATGAGAGAGATATTAATTCAGAAAGGAAATCGATTGAGAGAGGAAATCGATTCAGAGAGGAAATCGATTCAGAGATAGCGGCGCAAGTTCTAGGGTTTGAGAGGAAATCGATTAAGTGTTAGATTCAGAGAGAATCGAGAGAAAGAAGAGTTAAACCTAATGAATAATGGGTGGGCCGATGATGATTTGGGGTGTGGGTAGGTTGGGCCCACACATAATTAGTGAGTTTAATTAAGGTGATTAAATTTAGGGTAGGCCCTTTAGTGGCAAATGGCAAAGGGTAGTAATGTAGGAGAAATAAAAAGGGTATGGATGTCCAAAAAGTAGAGTGAGACTTTAAATTAGGGACAATTTTTGAAGAGCAAATAGGACTTTAAAACAGGGTCGACGGAGGAAGTACCTATCTAACTGGTTTCGAATAGTCGGTTATAAATTTAAAAACATGATAACGATGGTTATCAATTGCTGAAATCGATAGAACCGGTTTTTCATGCACTTGTTGGTGGATTATTTTTGGCCTATTGGTTATCGATTACTAAAATTATCCATATATAATAACTATAACAAGAAGGGTTAATTCATGAAAATACATTAATTTTGGGCTAATTTTTATTTTTTACACGAACTCTTAATTTTCTGTGATAATATAAAATCTTTGGATCAACTTTCATTTCTCACGAACTTCCAATTTTTGGTGACAATTAATACATGATATTTGGTCCGATATTTTTTCCTCCTTATTTTCATACAAATTAAAGTTGAAGTGTCGCTTAGGTGACATTTGAAAATGTGCAGTCTTTTCGTACCACCACTAAATAAAACGATCCAATTTTTTTTTTATCTTCATATATGCAGACATTTAATTCCAAAATTAACATGCTTATTTCATTACTTGCTAAATGGTGATATTGGAGCAAAACTTTATCCATATTTCTTCAATTAAGTCATTAACGAATGAGAAAACACATCAATGTTTGAATTTGATTTTGGGTAGATTAATGGCAAAATTGAGAAACTAAGAAGAAATATCGATAAATTTTGAAGGAGACGACTCTTGTCTTGGAAAAATATGAAGATATTTTTGCCCCAGTATCACCCATAGCCCTAGCAAGATAATTCAAAAAGTATGTTAATTTTTGAGATTATACGATGGATCATAGAGATTCAAAACAAAATTGTTTAATTTTAGCTGTTGGAGGAAAGACTGTGCTCGGTTTCCATATAAGTGACAAGTCAATTTCAATTATGGTCAAAATGAGAATCGTGAAAAACTGAAATCGGATTAAAATGTAGATAAATTGAGGTCTTTATTAGTAAAACGAATAAAAGAAATAAATAAATGGACCTAAATTCACGTAGTTGTTATAGAAAATTGAAAACTCATGAAAAAAAAATAAAAGTTAACTAAATTTTGTGTACGTGTCACACACAGCTATTAATTTTAGGAATAAAGAGCTATTGAGATATTACACATTTTGTTATTAGATCCCTAATATTTGATTTGAGCATCCAACCTTTCAAAGTTTAAAAAATGATAAACATTGATTCAATTGTTAACATGAGTATTAGGGAACGTTACAAAAAAACAATTATTTCTCTTATGTTTTAAATTTTATATGGCAAAATAAAGATTGACTCTATAACCAAATATAAATCCACCAAAAATTCTATCGGTAGTATTAAATAATACTCCCTCCGTCCAATTTAAGATGACCCGTTGTTATTCATTTTTTCGTCCAATTTAAGATGACTCGTTGTTGAATTTTTACCCTTATACCCTCAATACTAATGGGTTATTACACTATTTTGCCATTTGGGCCCACACACATATCACTAACCCAAACTTATTAACTAAGCCTAATCCCTAATTAGTTCAAACCCAAATCCACCTAGCCCAACCCTAATCTTGCATCTATCTGCCGTTTCTCTCTCTCTCTCTCTCTCACTCATTTCCCCAACCCTAATCTATCTTCTCTCATCTCTCTCTCGCCAACTGCACCCTATCTCCTCCTTTCTCTCTTCGCCGATCTTCCATTTCCTCATCATCTTTTTCACTATAATGTTGCCGTTCTCCATCTCTCAGAGCCTGGTGGGGAAATCTCCATCGCCGCCGCTCTGTGAGGAGTCTGAGACACAACCGCTGCCGCTCTTGGTTGATACCATCGTGCCGGAAACACAATTCGATGATGCAGATGCCACTCCCCGCCGCTCTTGGTTCTAATGTGCTGCCACTAGGAAAAGGGGGCGCAAATCTGAGATTAGGGTTTCCAACTCAGAGGGCTTGGTGGCGAAATCTCCAAGTCCGGCACCGGCGAAGGAGGAATACACGTGGAACAAGGGGATTAGGACTGATCCAGCAGCTGAGTTAGCATTCGAGGATGATCTTGATGCCAGTCTAAGCTATGAGGAATAGAAGAAGAAATACCTCGCTAAAGGATTGCTCAGAGAGTATAAAGACTGGAAAAATTAGGTGATTTCTTTCTTAAACTTATTCTGTGGGTGATGGCTGGTGATGCCTATTTTCTGCAATTATCTGATTATGATTATGTTGTGGGTGATGGCTGGTGATGCCTATTATGATTATGAGGTTTCTTGATTATGAACAGATTTTGATATTTGATTGAGAGGGGGTTATTTGTTCATATAGGATAAGGCAGATGCTACTACTTGATCTTTTTTGCCCTGCAAATGATGGTTATGATCTTGCTGATGCATTTATGTGATGATATGCATGTATATGTTGAAACTGATATTGGCAGATACTACTACTTGATCTTTATATGATGCAAATGATGCTAATGATCTTGCTAATACAATTATGTGATGATATGCATGTATATGTTGAAACTAATATTGGCGGATACTACTACTTGATCTTTATATGATGCAAATGATGCTTATGATCTTGCTGATGCAATTACAGTGTTCATATGCATATATATGTTCATATAGGATAAGGCAGATACTAGTACTTGATCATTTGATGCCACCACTAGGAAATTGATTCATTTCCTAGTTGTTGGAGGCTCAAATGCAACTAAACTGATAAGGCAATTCATGTTTGTCCCTTAATTGCAGATGCAGTGATTACTTTACATTCCAAACAAATCAAAAAACAAAAAATTACACTTGTTTGTCCCTGTAAAGCTTAAGAGTTCTATCATGTCCTCTGCATCTGATTTGCCAGCCTGCAGTCTTCAATATTAACTTCATTCAATGACTGTGTAATGTCATCTACACTGTACCATCTGTCTTCTGCATTTCCTTGATCATTTAAGTAGTCCAATGCATCTCTCACCACTTGTTCATCCACTTCAAAACAATCTAGTAACACTCCTGTAGCAATTAGGTGATCCTTTCCCATATGAGGAATGTTGTAGTCATTCCCTCCTTTACACTTTATGATCTCCCCACAACAGGCTTGTAGTGTTAGGAATATTTTGTTGATCTTCTCTGCTGGGTAGTTCTCAAATGCTTCCCTTACATTTACAACCAATTCATCTACATTTGTTGCTGCCACCTGATCTTTAAAGCTTTGAATGCTTCTAAAAAAGCCTAAATCATTAACATTTGTGTCTGGGCTACTAGCTGGTTGGTTAATGAGTTCAAAATGGAAACCATCACTATGTGCTATTGCTTGAAATTCAGGGTCACTGTCTTCAATATGTGGTTTGGCATTGTCTTGTTGGATGTAGATATGCTTTCCTAGACATTCTGGCCACTTTACTTTAATTGCTGGTACCAGCTGCATGATGTAAACTTATACTGATATTGAACAGATACTATACTTGGTTATATATGATGCAAATGATGTTTATAATCTTGCTGATGCATACTGTGTTGACTTGATTGCATATATACTTATTCTGCAAACTGATTGAACAGATACTATACTTGGTTATGATGCAAATGATGCTACTGTGTTTGCTGATGCATAGTGTGTTGCCTTGATTGCATATATGTGAAGAAACTGATTGAACAAATACTATACTTGGTTATTTATGTGTGTACCTCATTCAGTAGTTGTGCTCTTGTTAGTTCTCTGGTAACATTATTGACTGCCTTTGTTTCCATTGTGCCTTTGCTTCTGTTTTTTGAACTCCTCACTGCTGGCTCCTCTGTGATGAAGGGAAATATCCCTATCTTGCCATCAAATATGACTGTTCCATCTTCATCTATTATTGGCCTTGCAATGGCAGCTGTGAACATTATCTTTTTGATGAATCTCTTGTTCTGAATCTGTCTTTCTGGTGGCTTTTCATTCTTGGACAGGTAGTACCTATCTTTTGCCTTAGTAAGGTAGAACCACTTTTCATCTACATGCACTGTGTTTTGCATTCTTTGAAACTTTATCTTGCCATCTGTGATGATGCCTCCAAGCTGACTTAAGCACCAATTCAGTCTGCACAGTTTGTGCTTAGGGGTGAGATAGGATTTGATGACATTTGTATGTGCTCTGATGAAATATGATTTGTTCCAGATATGAGCTTGACTTTTACTGACTTCCATATGTGCTGCAATTGACCTCAATGATGTCTTCTTCAAAACTGAGAGGTCCTTGTATTTTGCTTCTTCAAAAGGCTTTGTTTTTTTCCTAACCTATCTTCTTGCTTTGCAGATGTACATGAAATCCCTGCTGTTTCTGAGCTTCTCCCCTGCTCCAAATCTTCCAAATTGTCTTCAAACTCACATCAAACTTGTCTGCAGCCGCCTTGCTTTGCTCCATACCTGAGTTTCCCATCTACTGTGTGCTGGAGGAGATATTGAGCAATAGTATTGAGCTGATCTGAAGTCAGCTCGTTTTTCCTTGGTTGAACCATTTTCTGATTTTCAACAGCTTATGTAGTTTGTGGTAGTTGTAAAAATGAAGGCTGTAATAAATTCTGATGCAATCTGTGTATTTATAGGCTTATTTTGTGGTTAGGTTTGATTCAAATTTTCCACCATTGTTTTTGATCAAATCACAACAGCTTTACTTATTGTTTATTCAATAAAAGTTCAAATTTTGCCTCCAAAGTTCATCTTTCC